>CM068367.1:1215838859-1217038859 GCA_034769895.1 Magicicada septendecula
ATCATTGCATTTCCATCAGTTATCATTTATTTTATAATTCAAATCAAAAGAAATCTAAGTTTATTACCAAAATTCACATTTCAATTTAATTAGATCATCCTTTCAATTAATTACTTTAATTGCATTATTTGAAACAAGTCAATTAATTTAATTTCATTTTGTATTCATTCACTTTCATCATAAAATTCATCTATCATCTTGGTAACCTTCAAATCAAAACTAATTAAAACAATTTACTATCAACTTTTTTTTCAGTGAATTAAATGAATTTAACTTTCAGAAATATATATAGTGACAATTATTAAAAAATAAACAAACTTATTATTACCATAAAATCAACTGCAACTATAAATTGATTACACAAAATATACTATACACATAACAGCATGCATCAGCTGTGTCTTATCAACATGTGAACATAACCTTACCCTAAGTACACTTAACATATGTAAACCAAATACAGAGTTATGTACAATATAAGTCATTAAAGTATTGAGTCCAGTATTTAGAACCATTAATTCTCATCATTGAATGTTCATTAATAATCATTTAACCGCACTTATTGAAAATTAACTTTCTTTTAACACCAAACAAAGTATAACCATTACAGAACAGTAATTGAGTCACATCAATATCAACTTCTCTAATCAGAGCAAAGCAAACTTGATTTTACCGTGATTACGATCTAGTAATTGTCAACTGAATATTCAGTTACTTCTTCTACTTCCACATAATTTTATCATATCCCCCCCTAACCCATTTACAAATAGGTAAATCACCTGCCGGGTAAACCAGACGAGACATTTACCTGGTTGCATAGATGCTATATCTATGCCCCTGGCTTGTAACAGCCAGCTCCTTTTCCACACACTCTATTGCTTACTGATGTTGGACTGTAGCGCCCATTTGCGTCCACAAGAACTGAAGTTTGTTTAGGGTGTAGACGCTGCCTACACTGTTCTTGCTTCAGCATTACAAAACCTTCGGCATTATTGATGTCCGAGGACACCAGTAATCCTACTGAAAATTAGTTATATGCCCTTAAGACGGTCTACCATCCCATTCGATGGATAGCCGCTGTTCCATAGTTATGGTGATTCCCTTGATTAAAACCCCCTGTTAATTTATAAATTGTACCAATTTCATAGGCAACCAACCATGGTCAGGTTACAATAAGTCTGCCCACAGCTAGTTGTCATCCAAAACCACGGTCTGGGCTGGTAAGGCCGGGACCGCCCGAAAGTGGGGAATCTATTTAAAATACACAATACATGTTTAAGATTCCTACACTTACCTCCTACTCAATTACACTTAATCAACATAATAGACATTAAAATTGACCATTAACATTGTGGCGATACATATCACCACCATGCATAGAACTATTCAAATAAAGAAATAATAAATGACTAAGTACTAGAACAAATAATAAATGAAAGGAAACTTACAAATAAATGTGTATTAAGCAGTGTATTCTGGTTCCATGCTAAAACAAAACAATGGATGAAGAAAGATAAATGTTAAAGAAATGTAATATCGTAATTATGATGAGTACTAGAAGAAGAGAACTTAATAACATGATAAACCCAATAGATATGGTAAGGGAGAGGTATAAACAAGTCTAACAACGAAACCACTAATTAAAATAAAGACATGCTAAGCAACAAGACAGTGAAGACCACATTAATTACCAAATAACTTAAATGCATGAAGAACTGAAAAGAAACAAAATTAACAAAAGAAACTAAACTGAAAACATGTTGATAACCAGGTAAAAAATAAATAAACAATACTTCATAAATTAATAATAATAATAATAATTAAAGAGAAAAGATCAGACAGTAGGTAGAGTTATAGAAAATGCAATCCAATGGTATAAATAAGAGTAAGAAGTATATGCATTAGTCTAAGAAAAAATTGTAAAAACTTATATTAAGTGAGTGAAGTGATAAGTGTACAAAGAAGGAAATAGTGATGATCAAAGATCATATTATAAACCAGTGGGGAAGGGAGAAAGTGAAGCAATGGTCTTATGTATAAACCAATTCGTATTAAGAGCCAATAAATATAATTAGTTGTTTAAAGAGCTTTGTATGCTTATAGGATTTATCATGTTATAATTAGTTGTTTAAAGAGCTTTGTATACTCATAGGATATTATGTTATAATTAAATGTTAAAAGGGGGCTCAATATACCCAGAATTTTGTTATGTTAGAATTAATGGTTAAAAGATTTGTTAATTTTTCAAGAACAGCAGTTGTAAAAGCTGTTCAGAAATGTCAATATCAGGTACTTGGTGAAACATCACATTACGTAAAAAATCATTGTAAAGAAATGGCAAAATGCTAAGCCAATAGGCTAAGAAAGATGAGCTGAACTTAAACAACACTAAAATATCCAGAATAATCCTAACCAAACCAGATAATATTTAACAGAAGCCTGACCTTAATGAAACAGGGAAAGTATTGGTAAAATTATATGTCAAAACTCATTATTATAAGAAAATGGAAAATAGGTATTTAAAATTGTAATATTATATATAAGGAAAAAATATCAGACATTATTGTTATTAATAAGTACAACCCTATTAGGGCAGATTTAAATAACAAAGGAGGAAATAAGAAGTGTTGAGAAAAAATATGTAAAAGCCTAAAAACTTAAAATTTGTAAGTGTGTTAGAATAAATGATACTGGGCCAAAATGGGTCACATTCGGTATCAAAATAATTTTATTTTTCCAGACAACATCATGAAATAACTCAAAATTAACTTAATCAAAAAATAAATAAAGAGTAATTTGAGGTGACAGATTTAAAATTTACATATGTCAAATAATTAAAACCATGTGTCCGGGGTCAGGGGTAATTAACCAATCATAGCCCATAAAAGCCGGGGCAAGCCGTGTCATAGCCATTTTCTTTAACGGAAGAATTTTTCAGTCTATTGTTGAAACGCAAGCCGTATAGATGAACTCCATGTAACAGAGAATCGTATTTGCTGAATAATTAATGACCAAAAGTAAAAAAAAAAAATAGTAAAGAGATGACAATACCAAATTAAGAAAACACATTAGAGAACTACACAGACAACCCCTACAAGAAATAATTGAAGACCGACCGAATAACAAGACGACGATTTATTCAAGTTAATACGCCGGGTGGTGAGAATCTTCATAAACTCATATAACGAAACAACCTTAACACACACTACACGAGTATCACCAACAACACCGTTAATCCAGACACTTGTGAACTTCAACAAACCTTTATTTAATAACATTGTGGACATAAAACTATTAAAACATTATTTAATTTAAAGACATTAGGTGGAGCAGATTCTGAGACGCTGGCCAATGGCCATTTTGTTGAAACCGTTTTGTCATTTCGAGTGACATTTGGAACTGAACGCAGATTTGTAATACTTTTAAAATTAATACTACTAGCGGAGTACCCGTGCTTCGCTACGGAGTTTCACGTTGTGCGTAATGAAAATGTTAGTTTAATTAATAAAGTTCAATTAAAGTAGGTTTCTTATAAATAAATAGCTGTTGCCCACGACTTCGTTCACGTGGTCTTCAATTTAATTCGATAATATATTTAGTACGAGTACCTGGCATGCGTTGCAATGCCACTCAAAGAAAGAAAGTGTTTGTGTTTTAATTCTGTTTATTGTAGTGCTTTTGGATACACAATATTTTTTGTTTTTCCGTCTGGTGCATATTCGAATAAATCAGAAGGTTTTCCGACGCGTGAGCAGGCCACATACAGCTGTCCATGTGAGAAGTATGGATTTTTCAAATTTAGTCCACACACTTGTAGCGATTGTCCCTGTGCTTTGTTGAAGGTCATTGCAAATGCAAGTCGCACCGGAAACTGCAAATGTTTGAATTTGAATGGCATATCTGTTGGAATCATTGGGATGCGTGGCAACAGTACATCTTCTCCTTTAAATTTTCCATTTAAAATTGTAGCTTCGATGATATTGTTCATCATCTTTTTCACTGAAAGCCTGGTACCGTTGCAAAGTCATGGTGGATTGATGTTTCGGAGAAGAATGATAGGCACGCCAATTTTCAATGTTAAAACGTGCGGCGGCATGCCTGGCAAATCAAGTGAATTCAAGAATTCAGTTGGATAATTGACAACTTCGTCTTGATTCATTACAGTATCGATGGACTTATACGTTGTCGCTTCGCCTGGTATTTCGTTTTGAATGCTGAAATTGATGGCATTGACATCGTTGTTTTTGGCTGCTAATATAGCACGTGCACTGAGCCACTGATGATTTTTGTAATTCTGTGCGATATTTGGGAAAACTTTGTGAATCAATTCGTCTGTGGTTGATGTGATTTTACAGAAGTTTGTTGGCAATGTGATACATTGTGTGGATTCATCGATTGCCATTTTCCCATTCCCAATATCCAACAATTGTTTTGCGAAACGTTCAGCGGATGCATCATGTTGTAGCTGTACACGCATATTGGTCTTCAAAGTCAATTTCTGTACGTGTCGCCATAAAACTGATGATTTGAGACATGCATTAAGTTCATCAGTGGGTGTTGAACGTGGCATAACTGGTAGAGTTTGTCGAAAATCACCAGACAATAAAATGAGTGCACCACCGAAGAGCTGGTCATTTCCTCTCAAATCTTTTAGCGTACGATGAAGCGCTTCCAATGCTTTTTTGTGCGTCATAGTACATTCGTCCCATATAATGAGTTGACGTGATTGGAGTACTTTACCCATTCCAGAATTTTTGTTGATATTGCATGTGGCTGTCTCAGTAATTTGCATATTCAACGGCAATTTCAGTGCTGAATGCGCTGTTCGGCCACCATCCAAAAGAGTTGCCGCAATTTCAGATGATGCGATTGCCAGTGCAATATTTTTTCGTGATCGTATGGTTGCCAAAATAAGTGAAATGAGAAAAGTTTTGCCTGTGCCTCCGGGCGCATCTAGGAAATACAGTCCCCTGCTTTGGCTTGTAATTGCATGCATAATTCTGTCATACGTATGCGTTGTTCTGGAACCAATTTCGGAAGATTCGTTTGAACAAATGTACCCAATTCGTCGACATCAAAGTGTTTTTCTCGTTGCAAATCACGATCGAAAAGGTCGTTTGCAGATCGATTCGGCACAGCCATTCCCAATTGTACCAATGCTTTGTTAGCGATTGCCAAACATATGTCCTCAATCAAAGCAAATGCCTCATTATATACGTTTGATGTGAATTGAATATCCAGATTTTGATTCGTTGCACGCAAATGACGTAGAATGTCTTCACTCATGAAGTCTTTGTATTTTTCCCAAAGATCTTTTGGATTGGATGGGAAGCACGTTGTCAATATGATTGCAAATAACGTGAGTATTTGCTGTGGTTGAGCAGTATTCGATGCATCAGCGAGTGAAGTGTCCCAATGTGCATCGTTTTCAAGAAGATTTAATTCTTGGCAAGCTTCATGATAAGTGGCACATACTTGACCGTTTACTGTTCTCAATTCTTGGAAGGATGTCGGTCCACGTACGTTGATTAACAGTAATCCCCAAGTAAAAGCATTCTGCATTGTTTGGGTGAACAGTGTACAGACAGCCTAACGTGTCAGTCGAATATAAATTGGGATGTCCTTCAACTGCTTTACCTTGTTTGCGACGTTGAAACTTTTTCGCTGATGCATTCCATGTGTAGTATGTTGGCACTTCAGAGTAAAGTAGCGTCTTTGCAAACATATCATCCCCGCACAATGAGAAAAATGCAGTTAACATTGTTGGCGGTGGTGACAATGCTCTTGCACGTGCATTTTCTTTTGTGAAGTACACGCGCTGTCCATTTTCAAGGTGCACTGCCAAATGAACAACTGTTGGATGTCGTTCATGGATTGGAAATGATAAAATGTGTCATACTGCTTCATTGCTACTAATGTAGCATCCCAGTTGATATTGGTCGATTTCATTGATAGATGCAGTTGCATTTCCCACTCCAAAAACTGTCATATCGCTTCCTTTGTTGACATATTTGCAAATGTACTTGATCGATTTCACCGAATTGCAATACTCGACATTGATGTGTGCTTTGTACGTTTTCGAGAGTAACGGTGAATAAGGTACAACCCAACGATTATCGACTTCAACATCATTGTTTCGTACTTTTGAAGTGATGGATTTGCCGCCATCTTCAGTTGATCGTCGACCATAGAGTGGATATCCGTCATTGCCAGTGATAGTCTCAGCAAGTAAGTCTCTTGGGTATCGTTTCGTGCATTTCCCATCAGACATGCATGGTTAATTGTTGTTGAGTAAGCCACATGGACCATGAATCATGTTTTTGGTGACGACTTCAAATAAGTCTGGATCAATGTCGACATCTGGTATTTCTGCTGAGATGACTTGATCAATTTGATCTGGTGTGACTTTTTCGATCAACCAAATCAAAATGTGTGCATGTGACAATCCTCTTTTTTGCCATTCAGTAGAATACATCCAACAGCGTGTCTCTCCAAAAACATGTGCTTGACAATGAAATCCATTAAAGATGTCAATTTTTGTTTGAACACGCACGGAAATATCATGATCCGATGATGATTGTCCAGTTAACAAAAGTTCTTTTATTTCATCCCACGTAGGATTGCATGTGAATGTAATAAACAAATCTGGGCGGCCATATGCGCGAACATATGTCATTGCATCTTGTGCGTATTCATGCATGTGCCGTGGACTCCGTAAATGTGGCCGGTAGTTATGACCATTTTTCCCAATTTATTGGGATTCACATTGCCATCATTAACAACTGCATCACGTAAATGAATGTACTCTTCGGAATGCAACTCGGTTTGATTTAATCGAATGTAGAGGAGTCGTTCGGTTTCGATTTTCGCATACATATCGACAATGTATTGATGGAACAATTGTCGACATTTCAAGATATGATTTTCAGCGTTTTCACGAATCATCAATCGATATGAATAGTAATTCATGGCACTGACTTTCTTATTCGTTTCCTCATCTGTTTGTGGATTTCTCAATTTGATGTTGAAATGATATCGATCTTCTCCTTGCCAAAATAAAATTGGATATTGCAATCCGTCGTATGAGCGATGAGTTTCTGAGACTCGCTGAACATCACCATTTCTGCGATGAAGAATTATATCACGCGAGTTAAATTCTTCGCCAACTATAACGATCGCCACTTCATCAATTGTTGGTGCATTGTACTGTCTTTCGTGTTGGCCGACAGGTGTTTTGTCTGCTCTAACTACAACTTTGTAGTCATCAGCTGGCATTTGTTCAAGGGCAGTTCTGAACAATCGAATTAATTTGTTTTGTTGATCGAATAAAGTTTGTAATGCAGTGACAATTTCTCGTTTAGTGCCCGTATTGAATCGACAACGTTGATCAATTTGTTCATCAGTGTTTCCCATGAAATAAATTTGAAGAAATTTGTGATCTGCGTTCGACAGCGGTAGTAGTGATCCTGCACGATGATAAATTTGCCCTTGGACTTTGAATGTTGGCATGTAATTCTCGCGCACAATATTTGTTGCACCGAACGATGTCATTTGGAAACATGAATTGTACTTGTGTATGTTTGCCAAGAAATGTTTCGATTGGCTTGTGTCACCTGATACCAACGTTGATAATGGTTCGGGTGGTGAATATAATTCTGGCAATTTCACTTTTCCACCCGTGCAGCACATTCCTGGTGTTTCATTCTTAAATTTGAGGGCACTGCAATACACGCATAATTTATCCATTTTTCCAATAACTGCACTTGGATGAAGACTGTAATCATAATTAGCATTGTAATGGAATGCACCAAGATTTAAATCAGCGTGCAGTGTTCGTCTGGATCGAGCAGTGCGTACTCGAACGGTTTCCAGTCTTGCTTCCCGTTGCTCGTCTGTTTCTGAAGCTCATGATGCAGTTTTCTTTCGTGCTTGAGGTGTAGATCGACCAATCGCTTGTCGTTTGGGTGGCATAATTGATTTGACAGCGAAAGTAATGCTTTGTGACGACTATTACAAATTCACTTGGAAAAAGCAAAGAAAATGCGTGTGATATCTATTATCTAATGTCGACCGGCAATTGGAATTTCACAATCAACACCACTTGTTATGTTACACACGAACTGAAATGTCGCTGTTTGTATTTGATTAAATTCAATTCTGTCAAGCGTGCGCACTCATACACCAAAAACACACGAACTGCCGCTAAACTATATGAAATACACTCATTTGTTGAAACGAATATTTACCTTTTAAACTAAATAATGGGTTTCAGAAGTGGTACACTCGCGCGCCACTTATTGTAAAATGGCTGTACTAATTCAGAAACCTTCGCGGGCGTGCGCACAACAACTCACCGAAGTTTCATTGCAATTGGATGAATGATATAGGAACGCATACGTGACAAACAAAGAAACATTTTTATATATATAGATTTAAATTTTATTATTTTTTAAGAGGGTTAATTAATTGATTGTGATGTATTGTATTTTATCTGTAAGCATTTTCTGATCTTTCTTAGCAGCTCAAAGTATCCACGACCTGATATAAAAATAAGATTGTATTTCATTTTTACATTGTAATTTCTCGAGTCGAGTTTGGTGAGCGAGTCGATACGGTCACTGTCCCGTTCGATTCACGTACCATTGAACTGAGCTAGATTTTTAAACATTATTAAATAAACTCATTTTGTTAATCGAAGAAGCATTTTTATTTTTTAGTGAATTAAGATAAAGGATTTTCAGGCGATAAGTAAGAAGAGGAATACGGTGAGAGCAAAGAACATCGAGCAATTAGTAGAAAAAGACCAGATAAGCTACAAGACTGAGTCAAATCAGTAATCGATTGCGGAATACGACACAATCCATTGTACTTTTAAAAATTAATTATTTTGGCAACATTTTCAAAATAGTAAACTCCGTGACGACCTGTCTTTGCCTGACAATTAAAGTAATTAATTAAAGTAACTAAAATATAATTTAAATCCAATTAATAAAAATAATTCTAATTCAACAATTAATTAATTCATTTCCACCTAAATAAAATTTCAAAGAAGGCAAATTTCACAATACACCAGAAACTATTATATTACAACATTATTACCTTAAAATAAACAATTCAAATTTAAATTTTACCAAAAATTACATACCTCACCTACGTTAAATTCTTTCAAATTCATTTAATTTCCTTATTAAAACATTTTACTCTTATTCAATTTCATTATAAACCTCCTACTTACGTATGGTCAATCATAAACTCCAAACTATAAACATTCATCGCCACAAATATAACATCATAACCCTATGTACCTTCTGATACATTATAATAACGATATGACTCAACACCTAAACAGATGGTATGTTTAATCATTTACTATTTATTCGCAGAAAAATCATTTGAATTCATCACCAAAATTCATCTATACAACATTTTAAATTAATTTATTCATCTCAAATTAATTTAATTCCTTTTTTTTTCAAAATACTGTAAATTACTTCTATTACTTTATTCAAAACACTTTAAATTCATTTAATTGCATTTAAAGTTCACGATTACTCTCATTATTTATTTAGTCTGGCAAAATATTATTATTATTATTATAAAATCAATTCCTATTACATACATACATTGTTTACATAACATATAGAGTACAACATAACCTATTCCACAAATACATTTAACATCAGTACAAAAGTATATACACTCCACATTGTTATCTGTTATTATTTACCACAAAGCATTTCATAATACAGTCCATTTCACAAACCACTACACTCACATAATTAAATGTTCATTAACAATACTCTTTACCCTCCATCATCAAACAGCACTCTTATGTTTTTATAACACAATTCACTTTTAATTATTTTTATTTTGTTATTATCATAATGATTATTCAATATTTTAAATTGTTGCGTTATACCCACATAATAATCTACTGGACTATCCCACATTATTATTCCATCATAAAAACTGTCTACATTGGTATTTTTGGTCCAGTCTCGCTTAGTATTTTTATCTGTCTCAATTAAGCATTGTATCATCTCCTTACCATCCGAATCAGCTGCTATTAATATCCCCATCCTATCTACAGGTAAGTATTCAATATAATTATCAACGTTATCATCATCCATTCCTGCACTATTCTCACAACAAGGTAAGTCTACAATATTACTAATTCTCTCTCTATTTATTTTCTCTAATAGTTCTTGATAACTTCTAATGACATCAAATAACACCACCTCTCTCTCTCTCTCTCTCTCTCTCTCTCTCTCTCTCTCTCTCTCTCTCTCTCAATCCACACAAAAGGCAACACAACGTTATCATAACACATCCTGGTTTTTCCAGGGAATTCATGATACACAGGGGACCTACTTAGAGATACCTCGTCTCTCACATAACTACTGGAGGAAACTTTGTCCTCATAAACCACTAGTGGAGTCCTTACTCCACTTAAATCACGGGGAAATTTGCCCTTTGCCCACCTAACCTCTCTTCACACTCTCTCTCATTACTACTTTCTATTTCCACTAAAACTTCATCGCCACTATTATTATTCACCACTTTACTTAATGTATCACACATAGATATCTCATTTTCAGCTACATCACTGTTATCGCCTTTTCTTCAATATTAAACTCATTACTACTTACCTCGTTGATTGTTTCTTCATTATTTTCGTTTATATTACACTTACCTACCTCTGTTCTCCACTCTTTCATTTTCTCAATATTTCGTTCTAACTCGTTAAATTTACTTTCACAACTATTCTTTACAGCATTGATATCAATTTTAAGTTCGTCAAAATTTCTACTTTGTTCATTTAGTTTGACATTTACTTCATCAAAATTACTACTTATTTTATCAAACTTATTATTTACTTCATTGTGTTGCTTTTCTGAACTTTCTTTCATACTACTTATTATACTATACAAATCTTTTAACATACCACTGTCATCAGCTTTCTTATTATGACTAATTGAAATTGGCGTTGAATGAATTTCAACTTCATTCATTATTTTTGACTCGGTAAAATTACTTTCACTTGCTAGCATTACATCTGTTTGGATTCCTGAGTCACTTCTATCAGCCGACTCAGTCGACATATTTTCTTTGTTTTCAAACATAGACTTATTTTCTGATTCATCACCGACAATTACGTCAATCATATTGATCTTACTTTCATTATTTTCCATTTTTATTTTATTTATGAAATTTTCATCTACATAAAAAAATCATAATCTTAAATGTATTCAGTAGTATTCGATATAATATAAGTATCACTTATATATAACATAGCATAACATAACATCATTTTTTGCACGTAATTTTTACGCAATACCACTTAACCTCCAAATCACATCTTACACCCACGAGTAAGCGTAGCTTCTGCAAAAATTAATTTGTACAAACTGTCCCTGTTAGGGCGCCATTGAGATGTTACTAATATATGAAAATAAATGTTTCCCTAGTTCGGACGCCACTGAGATGTTACTATTACTTGAAAATAAATTGCAAATAACTTTATTTATTATCCATAAAATATTTAAATTTCCCAAGTTCCAAAATGCTTACCTGCACGGGTCCAGGGTCTTTCACGCGAACTTGTGACCTGTAAGTGTGGTTATGTTACAGGTATTATTTAATAAACTCTACTCTCATTGATAGCATTTACCCAACTTGTTTATTAACATCATTTTAATATAGCAACTCTCTCTCTCTCTCTCTGCTTTCTTTATCTTACTCTCTATGAAATCATTATGGATGCTTAATTATTTTATACAAAAAAATTAACAATTGACCAATTCACTTATCCAAATAACTATTATATAGACATTCTAAGACAATCCAGTGCTTTGCTCATACACTCTCTCCCTTTCACACTTTTCACCCCCCTGATTTAGAGCTCTTTTTATTTTTTCATATTTATTTAAATTGTATATAGTTACTTCCCTGTTATGGCCACAGACACGTGGTGGAAACACTACCAGTTTTTGTTCTTCATTCAGTTTTTGTCCTAAAAATAATTTGAATTGTTTAAATTTTGATCACTTGTTGTTGTTTAACGTTTAACTGTTGTTGTAGCACTCTATACCATTTTTATTTATTGTTTATTAACATTTTACCAATTTCGGCCGGTCGGTCTACATTGTTTGGAATATTTTTTCACTAACCGCGTGCCAACGCACCTGCGCGGTTTCGAATTTAGATGCCGACTGACGCTAACTGAGTCGTTTTCAAGATGGCCAGAATCATCCTGAGCGTGGCAACTTGCCTTCTCATTGGCTGAGCGCATTTCTTGCAAATTCTCGTTATTTATCATAATCTCGTAGCCGGCGACCAGAAACCCCGTACATGATCTTCACGATGTCAAAATCGGCACACGCGCGCTCGGACACATTCCGATGCTCCAGGTTTTGTCGCACCTCGCCTGGCTTATTGTACAAACTGACAGCTGGGTGTTTCAAAAAGTGAGCTTTGATCATTAAAACTGAGGCTCCGTGTGGGTGACTCCCCATTATTACAATTGATGAAAGAATAAAATAAATCCCATATCTTTGTCCCGTTACAATGCTATATTGTGGGTCTGCACATGTGTGATCAGATTGTGCACGCCAGAGTTAACAACATTGCTTAAAATTGACAGGCTCGAGTCTAGTAATAGTAAAATGAAAGTTACTGGTAATTTGGTTCACAGTTCTCACCCTTTTTCAACAGGTATTTGTTCGTGTTGTAGGCTTATAATAGTACTCTGTTGCAGGATCCTGTTACTGTTCTTTATCGTTGTTTGTCTGTTGTTTCTACAATAGTTCATTACAGGTATTGCATGTATTGTGAAGAAACATATTGTATGTTCATAGTGAGTGGAAGAACATCTTGCTCGTCATATACAGCTCAGTTTAAATTATCCGTAATAAATTCAAAAAAGAAGATGTTAATCACACTGCATCTTATAAATCTTATGTAGTGGAATCTAATATTGTTACAATACAAAAAGCCACCCCAATACCAGGGAAAAAACGATGAATCAACTATATTAAATGTTTAAATAACTAATGAAAATAAAATAACTAAGACGCGACAAACGACAATGACCCAACCCAAGTGATTGACTCAATAAAATTAAATAAAATGAAACCAAATGAGAAGGTAAATGAAAAGGAAACTAACAAAGTATAAATGAAATAAAATGAGAAGAAAGGAAAAGACACAAACGAATAATATAGAACAGAAAAGGAGAAATGTTACACTCAAATAAAGTAATGAAAAAGAAACCAATAAATAATAAATGTAAATGATAATTATTAGTATCGACTAATTAATCAATGTAAATGATAATTGTTAAAGTCCAATAAAGTAATGACAAACTAAAGTACACTAACCACATAAATAGAGAGTAAATATTATAAATAACTCTATAATTGTAACGGTACAGAAGTGTGTGATCCAGTTTTAATTTCAATTCAGTAATTAATAAATTCACTTTCCCCTGTAAGGAGCCCCAAGCAGCAGTGCACATACAGCTAGTCTAAACAATTGCCCAGACGTATTGCGTAACCGCCAGCAGCAGCCTTGTGACACAGTCTCCAGTCTGCAGTGTGTCATTAGAGAGTGAACAGTAGTAAGCAGTATCAGACAGTAAAGTTTGTTAATTAAAAAACAGTGGTCTCGGGTTTACAAGATAGGCCGTTAAAATAAATCCGGCCTATCTAAGAAAGTGTGTAAACATTCAAAAGTATTAAAAGTGTACAAATCATAACGTGCGGCCAGTTCCATTGCAACGCACGGCTGAGCGGCCAGACAATCAGCAGACAGTTACCAGAACAAAAACGGTAGCCTCGGACGAGTTCTTGGTAGGCCGAAAAATACAAAAGTAGGCCTACCAAGTAATATAAAATGACGTAAGGTAATAATAAACTGTGTTCGGAGTGGAGAGTGACTAGTGAAAACAGTTCCGGACAATATAGTGTACAACATTTGGATATTACGCAAATAGGTAACAAGTGTAAAGACAGTTTCATTTGGCCAAAACATTATAATTACTAAAGAGCTCATTAATTAAATAGGAAGTTTTAAAAAAGAAAAGTAAATTGAGTGAGTGTGTGTATGGGTTATTAAAAGTACTGGCTCAATTAGAAAGATGCAGTAGTCGTAGTCTATACAAAATTATTGGACTAAAATTAGTAAACATTTTAAATATAAAGAAAACGTAATAATCTATGATAGAGTATTTAATTAAAATAAAAAGAGTAATTAAAAGGTTCATTCTTCTATAAACATGTGTTAGTGTAGTTATTTCGCCGTAAACCATTTCCTAGTTTTCTATGTTGACAACTCGTCTAACGAAATTTTGGGATTTTCTGAGTTTTATTATAGTCAGATAGCGGGATTTTTATAAGGGCAAGTGTGTAGAATGGTTTCGATATTAAACCATAAAATATCGTGGCGACTTGGGTAATTTTAAAGGTAAGTTTTATGGGGACTATGACGGTAAGTAAAATTCTGGCAGCGGTAAGTATTATTTTATGATGAGTGTATTATATTAATTAAAAAGGTAAGAAAGGAGGACCTTCACAAACGACACCCCTGCCAGGATGTTCGTATAAATATTATAGGAGCTAGACCTGTTTTAAAGCACAGAAAATAGGAATTGGTAACGGCGTATTTGTAAAATTAATCGTATATAATTACGTTGTGGAAATTAGGTTATGTTTTGGTAGCGTAAATGTGGGGTTTATAAATAAATTTTAAAGTACGAGTATAAATATGGGTGAAGTAGGTGAAATGACCGATGAGGGGTGGGGTAAGATAACAAATGATAAAGGTAAGATAGTTGAAGTAATAGGGGTAGAAAATAAGGCAGTGAATAGGCCTAGTGATAAGGATGAGAGTGTGGGGGTGGTAAACACAGATAGAGAGATAGACCAAGTTAACAAAAATAAAGTCGATCAGGTGTCAGATAATAATGTAAATTATGCTAATCTAAGTGAGTCGAATCAAGAGCTGATGAAAAAGTTACAAGTAATGTTAGACAAAATGTTCAGTAAACAAAAAGCAAGTTTAGATGACATATTTAAAAAGCACAATGAGAACTGGAAACGAGAAGCAGATAAATTAAAAGAGAGTACAGAAGTTGTATCAAAACAGGTAAGTGAGAATAATGTTGTTAATGATAGTGAGGGAATAATTGACCAGGTGAGTGATAATGATAATTCCAATAATGAATTAATAAATAACAGTGACAAAATAGTGGGAGAGGTAGTGTTGACTAGGGAAGATAATGATGGTAATTACAATTTTGAGGTAAGTGGTAGTACTACCAGTAATTATAATGATGAAATAACATTAAATAAGAATAATGATTATATAGCTGAAAGTGGGGTATCTAAGAATGATACGGTAAGTAACGGTGGTGAAATTAAAAACGCGGTGTTAGATTGTAAGGTTATGAGCAAAGAAAGTGTTGATGAGGTTATAAGTGTGTGTGTAGAGAGGTTAAATGGGCAAAGGGCAGATGTTCCCCAAGTTTATGGTGAAGCAGAGTTTTCACAAGTGTTTAAAGAGGACAGAGTTTCCTCCTGTATTTGTAGGGAAGACAAGGTGTCTTCAGATGGTCCCCGTATTTTTTGTGATTTGACTGGTAAAGCCAGTAGAGGTAATAAATATTTAATGGTGCCCTTTGCATGGAATGGGAGAGTTCAGTATGGTTATGAGGGGTGTTGTAATGAAAGAGAGAGAGAAAGAAAAATTTTTGAGATTAATAGAGGTTATGAAATGTTGGTGCAGGTGTTAGATATCGAGAGAGATGAAGAAAGTGAATTGCATTATGAAACAGAGAGAGAGAGGAATATTTGAATAAAACTGTTATAGATGACAAAATAACTGACTTGATGTTTAGAAAAACTACTGACGGAGACTGGATAAAATTAATTGATCGTGACAGGTTGTATGAGATAATAAATGGTATGATGATGAACTTAGAAATAATGGTTTATGAAAACAAAAATAATAAACTAAAGGTGGACAAAAATCATTTAGGGCTAGCGCAGACGGTCGATTTTTTACTCGGCCGATTAAAATATCGGTTATTTGAAGTATTGCCTTCAAATTATTTTGAACGCACACGAGCGATTGAAAATCGCCCATACATGGGCGATTTTCAGTACAGTTGTGAAATGGATTTCGATGAGACTGCATGTACCTGTGCCCTTCTGTTACGTTTTCGGAAGAAAAGGCGAGAAAGAAAGTACTGGGTTCACCCTATTGTTAGCCGGAGACTTTTCGACGGACAATTTTACAAACTTTTCATGTCCCTACGGGAACATCGAAAGAAATGTTTCAATTATTTTAGAATGTCGGTGAATAGTTTCGATATGTTATTAAGACTTATTGGTCATCAGATAACTTACTCGAATACGAATATGCGGCTGGCCGTTCCACCTGAAGAAAGATTGGCTGTAACTCTAAGGTAAGAAGGTTGTAGCTGAACTGCATGTTGGTTAACGCCTAATTGTCTGCGAGAAGATTGGTCAAATTTTATCGACTGATAAAATGTTTTGTAGTGTTTTTTCGTTTCTGTTACCAATTTATGTTTGCTATTAAACCGCAATATTACGTTGCCGGCAATGATATTCGGGCAAATTAAAAGTTTTTGCTTATGTTTTACTATTAAGCGTTTTGTTTTTATTCTTTTGCCACAAGTGGAAACGTCCCAAAAGTGTGGACCGCTTTGAATATCGGAAAAAATGTAAGAAACAAGATGTACTCGGATGACGTTTCTAAAAGCACAAAAGTTGTGTATGTAGAAGTCAGTACTGTGTTACACTTAGTTTGATTCGAACACAGAAACTTTTACATTTGCTGCTTTATCATGACAGAAAGTTTATGAATAGGCATATTTAGAGTCTGCAGTTTGGTGTCTCTGTCGAATAACGTCAAGTTTTGTTCGCCGGAGAGTTTATACACAAAGTAATGCACAACTCCAAGCTATATTCGTAACTACAGGTTTTTTCCAACATCTACTGCACTTAGTAACATTCTTAACTAACCACCAATTTGTTGAAAAGTAAATTTAAAAATTACTTTACAAAAGAAGTAAATATTTGTCCTCTAAAAGTCCACCAAAATCAAATTCAAGCTAAATTTAAATCGATAGTTACCCAATGAGATTACACTAATAATTTCATTACCTTTGACTCGATAAAGTGGTGGGTGCACCCTTAGGTTGCCAAAAAATCTAGATAACCAATTATGTTAATGGAGAACGAGAGTTTCCGTTGTAAGACATTAGCATAATTGATGAGGGAATTTGGAGGATACTGCGCAAACTGAGGCGGTAGATAGGCTGTCGAGGTCTTCAGATAAAGGCCGAGACGACATAAGACGTAGAACAAGGAGATCGTTGATAATATAGAGTGGCAGAGCTTCCATGTATATAAATTGTACAAGGAAGAGACAGACAGTAAAACCTAAGGAAGGTCTTTGTTGAATACTGGGTGAATAATAGCTGAAGAAGAAGAACTTTGGTGTTATGCACTGTATTACTTTCTTTCAGTAAGAATTTATTCTACTGCGTCCCAAAAGCGAGAACGACATTTTACGAGGTTCTGAGGAGTTAAACTTAAGATTAGATCTCCGGATACTATAGTTGGGAGAACGCTACCGAGAAGAACGCGTTCCACTTCTTAATTCCAGCACGTACGCTTCAATATGGTTGGACTGTTGCTGGTGGGCGTAACTCGATATGCTACCCGTCCGTAGACTACCAGTGCTGTGCCATCAAAGCCGGTACAGGGATCCGCGCAGTTTCTGTTACACAAAAAACAGTGTCTACTACTGGGTAGATTGCCAATAATGTCTCATAGGTAAAACATACAGGCAGGCAGTACCAGGTCGCTAGCTGCTGTGACATAACATAAATAGGTCGGCACTTGGTGTGTTCGGAGTGTACTATTATATTCATGCCAAAACCATGTAGCTGAGAGGCAACTAACTGATTGTTTGGAGGAATTAACGAAAAAATAACCATTTTATATATTTATTTAAGGTAGCTAAAAATAATGTTGATAATGAGTAAATAAGTTAAGTTATGAAAATAACTAGCTTGGCCAAGATACGTACGTTATTGCAGTGTCGCGTAAATTGTGTGTGCTCTCGGTCTTATTTTATAGCTGTATATAATACAAGTGCCGAGCTACGCGCTTCCTACTGGTAAAAACAAAGACTTGAAAATATGTATAATTATTTCACTACAACTCGGAACACAAAACTTTTTATGGGTAAAAACGTAAAAGTTTTACCTTATAACCTGAACCGGTTTTCACTTTTAAAAAGCTTCTTCATAGGTTTTTAAGGCGAACCTCTGAAGAAGCTTTTTAAAAGTGAAAACCGGTTTAGGTTATAAGGTAAAACTTTTACGTTTTTACCCATAAAAAGTTTTGTGTTGTGAGTCGTAGTGAAATAATTATATTTAGTTAAGTAACGGACACGTCATGACAACGAAATCCAAGAATTGAAAATATGCACCAAACTGTTATTACTGACTATCTGAAATACAAAATTCAAATTTTGTGTCAAACTACTACTACTATTGTTTCCAAAGAAAAATATAGAAAACAAAATATTCTACTGAAAAGACCAACAAATTCAAATTATATAAAAATTTATTGCAGTGACATAATCGAGGAAGTACTATCATCATTATCGCATGCTGTTTCTTGTTGCGACTCCTCTACTGGATTGAAACTGGAGATGTAATTCGCTGCAGACGATGTATGTTGGATCTGCCACTGTGGAAATTGGGATGCAGAAGATGTAGATGGCGTAGATATGTTAACATGCTGCTGTGGAAATGCAGATGTAGAAGGTGTAGTTGACATATTTAAGTTCATATACTGCTGTGGAAATGCGGTTGGATCTGATGTAAATGACATAGGCTGATTCATATGTTGTTGTGGATATGAGGATGGAGCTCTCATTACTGGTGGATTGCTGAAATATATGTTAGGTTGCTCATGTCGTGTAGCCATGTTAACATACCTGCGGATACGATGCAGCACATTCATTATTTCTATCTTGGCGTCGAATTTTTGATCGTGATTAAACGATTTCAATGTGGGCAACAACGAGAGTAAAAAATATTTATCTTCGTCGATTTCTTTGTCATCGTTTTTCTTCTCCCGCAAGATTTTTAATAAAGAGTCCTCGTAGTTTCTCTGAGAGTTTTTTTTTGCCATTTTTCTACGGGTTGGTGTTTCGAAACAATCTGTTATTGGTTGCTGAATTTGAACCGATTCTACATCCGCATCTTCTACGTTGTCTTCGGGCTCACTGATCGGCGAATCCAAGTTACTACTAGTTGATCGCCCTTCAACTGTTGGTAACAGAAATAGCAATTGGTCAAAATAAACGTATTGACGCCTTTTTCTGTTGGCACCAGATCCAGATTTGATTTTTGTCTGTTCATTGTATTCTTTTTTGAAACACGTTCTTAAGTTTCTCCATTTTCTTTGCAGCTCCTTCCCTGAAAAGCATACAGTCTAAAATTAACGGACAGTTTATAAAAAATAAAATGTTTTATATCTTCGTAAATATTATTTTCATACTAGTTTCTTAGGCTAAATATATATTTTCATTATTTTAAACATGATAATTTTTACTGAATTCAACTTCTTCTTTTCAGGTACCTTGCAACCGGAAATAGTTTTGTATCCCTCCATTACGAATACCTATTGGGTGCTTCAACTATTCGAGTAATAGTTAAAGATACATGTGATGCTATTTGGGAATGTCTACTACTTGAGTACATGCCTCCTAAAGACTGTCAAGATTGGTTAAAAATTGCAAATGAGTTTTACGAGCGAACACAATTTCCGAACTGCATTGGTGCCGCTGATGGCAAACATTTTGAAATTAAAAATCCAGCTAACAGTGGCTCTGACTTTTTTAATTACAAATCTTTTTTTTCTATCGTTTTGATGGCCATAACTGATGCAGACTATTGCTTTACAGCGATTGGTGTTGGATCATTCGGATCATGCAGCGATTCATTCATTTTCCAGAACTCAAAATTTGGAAGTTTATTGTCGAAAGGTGAAGTGAATGTACCCAATGCAAGAAAGTTACCTCATGACAATGAGGGAACACCTATGCCATTCGTACTCGTTGGAGATGAGGCTTTTGCAAACTCAAGTCAAATTTTGAGACCATACACCAGGCAAAATTTAACTGTAAGTAAGCGTATATTTAATTACAGACTATCAAGGGCACGTAGGATGGTTGAATGTACATTTGGGATTTTAGCAAACAAATGGCGAATTTTTCACCGACCACTCGATGTTAACACTAACTTCTGTGACGCTATTATTAAAGCTTGCTGTATACTGCACAATTATGTAAGAAAAAATATGGCATTGCTTTTGAAGACACGCTATTTCAGTACCCTATGGAAAGTGTACGTCCCACCAGAATAAGGGGTGACTTGGCTGGCCTCTCCGTAAGAGATTATTTTGCAAAATACTTTGTCACACCACAAGGATGTGTGTCCTGGCAGTACGAACATATTTAATTACTACTTCTTTTTATTTTACATCTTTTATATTTCGTTTGGCACAGCTGAGCGTACCATAAATGTAAAAATTGTAGGATAAAATTGTAATGACAAAATTTTGTAAAACTGAAAACTGTGGAATAAAATTTTTTATTAAGTAACCAACGTTATTATATATATATATATATATATATATATATATATATAGGCTATAATTTTAAACGGGTCATGAAAATATAAATTCATTAACTCTGCGTAGGCCTACCGATTGTCGCAAATTTCGGCAGATGGATCGCGCTGAAATTTGCCTAAACTTACACCGTTTTTTTTCAGCCATCCATCATCCTAAAAATTTGAAAAAATTACGTTGTATTTTTACCATACTGAAAACAGGTTCATAACAAAGAAAAACCTAACGGCTAGCGTTTTTTAGTTTTAAGAATTAAAAAGAATTTTTTTACGAAAAAATTCCATTTTCTGTCATTTTTTCTAATTTACGCTAGGTCTCAAAACAATTTCTTAATGAATACGTTCGATTTCCATCTCAAACGTATTCGTTGAGGTTAATTTCGGTTTTGTAATTTTTACAACTCGCAGACGTCTTCTTGATCTTCGTGCGTATAGAGCGAATCTTAATTATACTTTACGTTCGAGAAATAAAACACATGGAAATGATATTGGTAATAATAATGTTTAATCTTTAAAATTTTTATTCAGGTTTAGTAAAAATTGTTATTTCGATATTAACATTTCGATACAACACACTCTACATAAACGCGGGCGCGGTACGAAGTGAGTTTTAAACTATTTAGTTATTTGATTATAAATATTTTAAAATAATTACTCACCTTTTTCTTTTTTTCTCCAGGTTCTAGTTTACTGTAATCGGGAATGAATATGTCGCATAACTCCAGCCACAATTTCTCTTTTACATTTCTATCTGAATATTCCTTTAAATTTTTCTTATACAAAGCTGATCTCTTTTCTACTTCGCTGATAAATAGTTCTGTATCAAATGCAGCCATCACAAATTCACTTTTTATTTTAAAAAAATATTTATCTCGTTAAAAAAACAAAACTGAACTACACGTTGTCATGGAGACCGTCAATACAATAACAAGAAATTGCTTCGTGTGCGCTGACAGGTTCAAATATGTACGATACAGATCGACGGGCGATAATTGCATCGTCCAATAATCTGTGGCACCGCACAGATTTTTAATCGCCGGCAATTTCTGATCGCCTGTGTGCGCTCTCCTATTTCAGTTTATGTGTTACAAATCCAGCGATTCATAATCGCCCGGGGAAAAATCGACCGTCTGCGCCAGGCCTTAGTCTATAAATATGTGAGATATCTTTTTGACAATGGAGGTAAACCATAAAACGATAAAAGACAGTTAAATATTTTGTTTTAAGGATTTTGACTTAGCTGATTTTGACATTGAAGTGTGATATAACTGAATAATTAATGATGACGATTTGTAAATACATGTTTAGTGAAAGTAATTGTATGTATTATAAAATGTTAGATAAACAATGTATGCATGTAGGAGAAATTGTTGAGATAATAATAATAATATTTAGCAGTCTGAATAAAGGACAAAATAATGTGGAAGAAGATAATGAATGAGTTGTAGTCATTGCAATGTGTGAAAGGAATTAAAATGTTGTGTTTTCAATAATTGATTTAATTAAAATAATTTGAAATGTTTAAATATTTTGCTTGATTTAAATGCTATACGGTTGAAATTTTCTAATGAGTTTAAATTGTTTTATGAGATTTGATGTTAATAAATAAATGTTAAATTTTTTGTATGAGATAACATTGTTGTTAAATGTTTCAGAGGTTACGTGGAGATATTGGTGTGTGTGTGGTGTGTATTTTGTATTCATGTCAATAGGTGGATAATGTATTGTAAGTATAAAGTTCATTATACCAGTCAGATAGAATAAAACGCTTACAGGTGTGAAAAGAGTGTAACAATAATAATAAATGAATTGTGATAATGCTATTAAAGTAATTATTAATGAATCAAAAATATATCTGATCTGAATTGGAATAAAAAATTTAAGAGCCAAATATGTTATCTAAAAGATTTATAGAACTTGAAAAGTGTAGCAAGCAGATATGGCAGTATATGATGTAACCAGAGTGTTTAGACTATGAATGCTGAAACTGAGAATGTTTATAACTGTTGTTTATGAAAACGAGTCTGGCACACAACTGTGTTTAGGTAAACAGTAAACAGGTGGTATGTTGAGACTAATGTCTGTAGTCATGCTTGGTGACAATAACAAAAAATGTTGTAGTCTGCTGAATCAGTATCTTGAGTAAAACCTTATTGTGACAGAAAAGAATTGAAATTAAATTTTTTTACAGACCAAATAATAATGAGGCCATTACTGTAACTTTTGAGATTAATTGAATTAATTAAAGAAAATTAAATACAATTAAACTAATTTATTAATAAAATTAATAGAAACGATGATTTTTAACAATGAACTTAACTTTATTTTCATTTAAATTCAAATTGGAATTATAAAGTAAATACTAATTGATGTAAACAAGGATTTAAATTATTAAAATATTCATTTAAAATTGAAAACTGAAGGAAATGTTTGAGCTGAAACGGTGTTTGGGAATTAAGATGTGTATATTACTGTCCATATAGATTTTTCATATGTTATGAATTTTTTGTCCTATACATATATATAGTAGTTAAGGGATACCTTGTATAATCTATGTATCATTTTGGAGGGCAATATTGTATGGGGAATATTATTCAATTCAACTGGAATTTATGTGTACCACTGTAAACCAATATTTTTTTATTAATACTATTTTTTAGGGTTTATAATATAAAATGAGCCAGTACGTTGTCAATGAACCAGTACGGCTAAGAGGAAACGAACCAGTTGTGGGATATGGAGTGATGGAAGGCCGTTTGTCAATTTTTTAATTCCATGTTATAAAGTCAGGCGATACTGGGACGGGTATCTGTTCGATTTTTCGGTGTTGGGATCTCGAACAGAGAAGTCCAGTAAGATCGGATGGGTGCTGTCGCAGTCGCCAGACTAGGGGGGTAAGAACCCACAATTTTAGTAGAGTGTTCAGGGGGGTTGCGGCGCCATATCCTCACTGATCCTCTTAGGTTTTAGGCAATAAGAGTTTGAACGCCTCGGCTTTCAACCACTTATTGGGGGGGTATTGTAACGTACAGAAGTGTGTGATCCAGTTTTAATTTCAATTCAGTAATTAATAAATTCACTTTCCCCTGTAAGGAGCCCCAAGCAGCAGTGCACATACAGCTAGTCTAAACAATTGCCCAGACGTATTGCGTAACCGCCAGCAGCAGCCTTGTGACACAGTCTCCAGTCTGCAGTGTGTCATTAGAGAGTGAACAGTAGTAAGCAGTATCAGACAGTAAAGTTTGTTAATTAAAAAACAGTGGTCTCGGGTTTACAAGATAGGCCGTTAAAATAAATCCGGCCTATCTAAGAAAGTGTGTAAACATTCAAAAGTATTAAAAGTGTACAAATCATAACGTGCGGCCAGTTCCATTGCAACGCACGGCTGAGCGGCCAGACAATCAGCAGACAGTTACTAGAACAAAAACGGTAGCCTCGGACGAGTTCTTGGTAGGCCGAAAAATACAAAAGTAGGCCTACCAAGTAATATAAAATGACGTAAGGTAATAATAAACTGTGTTCGGAGTGGAGAGTGACTAGTGAAAACAGTTCCGGACAATATAGTGTACAACATTTGGATATTACGCAAATAGGTAACAAGTGTAAAGACAGTTTCATTTGGCCAAAACATTATAATTACTAAAGAGCTCATTAATTAAATAGGAAGTTTTAAAAAAGAAATATAAATTGAGTGAGTGTGTGTATGGGTTATTAAAAGTACTGGCTCAATTAGAAAGATGCAGTAGTCGTAGTCTATACAAAATTATTGGACTAAAATTAGTAAACATTTTAAATATAAAGAAAACGTAATAATCTATGATAGAGTATTTAATTAAAATAAAAAGAGTAATTAAAAGGTTCATTCTTCTATAAACATGTGTTAGTGTAGTTATTTCGCCGTAAACCATTTCCTAGTTTTCTGTGTTGACAACTCGTCTAACGAAATTTTGGGATTTTCTGAGTTTTATTATAGTCAGATAGCGGGATTTTTATAAGGGCAAGTGTGTAGAATGGTTTCGATATTAAACCATAAAATATCGTGGCGACCTGGGTAATTTTAAAGGTAAGTTTTATGGGGACTATGACGGTAAGTAAAATTCTGGCAGCGGTAAGTATTATTTTATGATGAGTGTATTATTTAGTTAAAAGGGTAGAAGGCGAGGACCTTCACATAATGACATGAACTTGTTAACAGTATAACTAACCATTGTAAAGTGAGAGATAGGTAGATAGTGAACATGAGTAAGTGAGAAAGAGAATTTAATGTTAGGGAATACCCAGTAGTAACACTTAAATAATATAAAAAGTGCAAAGTGCCAATGTAAAACCCCCAAAATAAATATAAACCCTATTGATAGGTATAGACACCTAAAAACCAGTGATAAACACCTAAAGGTTAATAGTGAAAAGTGATAGTAAATAAGGACATTGTTATTATTAGGATTAAGATTAATTGTAGATGAGGAATACAATAGTATTCAGGAAAGGAATCCCATGGAAAGTCAAAAGTTATTGTTACCATGGTTAGAGAGTAAAGTTTATATAAGAAAAAATATAGTAAAGAATATTAATGCAAAATCAATAAACATCCTATGTTCTAAGGGATAGTTAGTTAGATAAAGTAAATCAGTTAGATGATGTTTATCACAAAAAAAAGTAAGAATAAACCAAATGTAAACAAGAGTAGCATAATAACTGTTAAAGAATTGTTTGATTAAGTTTATGAATAGGAATATGGCTGAAGGAAGTATACAGACCATAAACATAAATGTTATGTTATATTTTATAGAGAATAGTAAATAATAGACCAATAATAAACGATGGCAATATAAATAAGAAAAAAGATAAATTCATATAAATCTAATAATACTGGAAAAGCAGTTAGAAAATAATAGACAAACCATAATGTGGAAACCAATGAAAACATACAATTATTATAAAACCAACCCAAAACAATACAACAAATAAACAAATCATTTGTAACACAAAACAAAACATGTATAAGGGTAAAATAATATTTAATTTGTATAAAATAAGAAAATTAGCCAATTACTACCTAGGCCTATGAAATGCCTAACTGTATAAAACAAAAAAAAACTACAAATTGTAAGAAATTAACTATTATATTAGCAAATCCAAGGCAAGTAACTAGTCAATGATAATTAGTGGATCATATTAAGATGTAAATGTTAAATTAAAGACATAAAATAAGAAAGAAATGTAATTAAATAATATCAACATAACTGTCAAAACAATAATACATAAGCAAACCCAGCTTGTGGGATGTCAAAATGATCTTTGAAAGAAAATACGAACAGTTGTGATAATATCTCATACTTAGAGAAGACCGAAGAATAATAGCAATCAGAAGATATACAGTCATTTTGAATAAAAATTCAAATATTATAACAATGGTCTTAAGTCATGTACAGCCAATGGGAGTCAATCAGTTACCATGACAACTGAACGTTATTTATGAATATTCCATTAGAAACTGTTAGTCCATTATTGAAGCTTCTGACGAAGAGACGCCAAGCCGTAAATGACTCAAATTTTAATATAAAACGATTAAAAGTATCCAAATTTGATAAAATGAATAAGTAAGAAGATGATGAAGGACTAGGATGTCCAATTGAGGCCAAATACCAGAATAATAAATTCTAAATTATTAAATTTCAATCAACTTATACGAAAAAGAAGCCAGGCGTACTTAAATCCCAAAATGGTGGAAGATTGATGACTATCTATGACCCCAACCCATTTCAACTGAATGACATTACACCTCAAGTCAACGGATTTGATAAGTATTGCTAAGTTACCCGAATTTATGGATTAAATTCTTTTTTAATTTTTTCTCACAACACTTTTAACTCTCACTATAAACTGAGGATCTAATTTCTTTCAAAGATTAATTAAAAATAAAACACTAAACTTATGTGAACTAGAAAAAATAACCTGTATAAAAATTATGAACTTTTGAAACACACTTTATAACATTTCAGGAACAAATTGTAATTACACCTTATAATATATAAGTACCAGTAATGTAAGGTAGTGTACTTTATTGTAATCAAATTGATATTTTTTCGTAAACCAAAAGAATCCAGATTTATTGAACGAAATTGTAAAAATAAACATTCTGTAGACGCCATGTCTGACTAACTATATCGTTCAAAATCGATTTCGTCAAGCCTTGAGATAAAATTGTCTTTTACTGTCGGTGCAAATTTGTTTAATAACAAAATATAATTTTATATATTACTGAATAATTACTAATCACAATTTAATAAACTAGTACAGAGTTGTAACCACTGTTCTTTATTTCATAGGAGAGTGCATTATATGAATTGTGTATTTTAGCGACAAGCAAAGGTGACGGTAAGCGCTCATGTCGGAAACTCTGCGAACGGCATTAATCAACTGCACGTGGCGGGAGTAAATTTGAATTCACCATACCGTCATAGCCACGAACGCTCAATCGTCCTATTTTTTATTTTTTTTTTAATTGTTTTCAGTTAAAACAATTTGGCGCCACCCGGGATTTACGCACACATACTAAAGAACAGGTAAGGTTCCCACATCCGTATACTGATAATTTGAGAGATCGCTATGGACATCGTCAGCGTAAACATAAAGTAACGACCATCCAGTGTGAGGCGAACACACTAAACTTACACATTTTCAGAGATGATAAGAATCTCTTCATTACAATATTCATGAATGGAAAAAACAGATAGAAAAATTAAGTGTTACTACTCATAATCGGCGTGTTTTTCATAATAAAAGGCTGAGTTTCCAGAAGCAGAAAACCATCAAACGAACAAAGGAGTAAGGATTTCGTCATTTCTCCTTTTAACTTAAAATGGTACAGATTCAAGCTAAGAAAATATCTCAGTGTCTTGAAATAGATAAAACTCAATTTCATGCCAGTTTGGTTAGTATGTACCGTTTTTTTTTTGCAGACACCATCTTTCGATTTGAAGAACTACTCTGGCTTATTGTTTATGTCAAGAGTACAAAAATAAAATTAAGAGTTTCATTGATTTATTGTACAAACGAACAATTTTGATTTGTCTCAAATTGACAATGTGGACCAGTGTCCTGTATTTTGGGATATGCCAATGGCCACAAGTATTGATGAAAAAGCGTGTGAGACCTGTGCCAGTCAGATCAACAGGACACCACAAACAAAGGTGTATGGTTATGCTCTTGATTACAGCTGACGGACACAAGTTACCTCCACAAGTGGTTCTCAAACGAAAAACTTATGTAAAGAAAAATTTCCAAGAGGTATAATCGTTCATATCCAGGAGAAACGGGTGCATGGAATAAAGTTTATTTTAGACTGTACTGATACAGTTTGGAATCACAGACCCGGTACTCTCTTAAAGAAGAAATAGTTGTTAGTTATGAACACCTTCAAAGTGCATTTGACAGACCAAGTAAAAGCAAGGTTTTAAGAAACAATAACAGTTTAGGGGGTGATTCCTGGTGCATTAAGATCCATAATTCAGCCTTTACAAGTGTCTGTTAATAAACTGTAACGGTACAGAATTGTGTGCTACCCCAGTTTCACTTTTATCTTATATAAAATCAGTTTTAATTTTCAATTGTTAGCTTTCACCTGTGAGGTGCCTCAGAGTAACACACTGTTAGTATAAACAACTGTCTAGACCACTAGACTAGACGTATTGCGTAACTGCCCCAGCAGCAGGCTTTGTGAATTACAGTATGCAGATTGTCACCACAGAAGCAACAACAGACAGTAAAGAGTAGCATACAGTTGTTCAGTAAAACCACTGGCCTCGGGTGTGTAAGATAGGCCGAAGTTAAGGCCGGCCTATCCAATCAAATAACTAATTAAAACATCTTTTAATAACTATTAAAAGTGCAAACAATGCAGCGGATTTAAGTGTGTGACTTAATATTAACATGGGGAAATCAGTGAATTCAAATCAGTGAAAATATAATACAACACAGTAAACTCAGTGCAACTAGCGGCGTGCGTGCACCAGAAACAAAAAAGTGGTCAACGAGACAGGGCAACAAACTATACGGACATACACGGTGAATGGGTAACTAACAACCCTAAATATACCTATTTAAATCAGTTCAAAACAAATGATGATAACTTATTTAATATAATATAAATAATCGAGATCTCTAAGGGAAAGGATTTTTGTAAAAGTAAATAGCAAGGGGAAAAGGGAATTAAAATATACATACTGGTTCATAATAATTTGGCATAGTCTAGTTGATCATTCACTGTTTATTAGTTGTTAATTCGCAAATACAAAATTTCAATAAAATTCAGACTTTATTTCATATAAACCATGTGTAGAGAGTAAGTTATTACGCCTGTTTAACATAACCTGTCCTGTATAGAAAATCTCGCCTAAACGGACCTGGTAAGTAATTTAAAGTAAATAAAGGGAAAATGTATTAAGGTTTCCATATTTGTCCTTTTGTTTTAAAAATATTGGTGGCGACCTTTAAGTTGGGAATCTTCTGTTTTTGGTAAGTCAGGGCGAATGCGTAGAAGGTAAGTAAAAGTTTAATAAGAAAGTTTAAGGGAGATAAGAAAATAGACTGTAACAATGGCGACCCTGCCAGGATGGCTCATATGTAATCTTCTGATATGGGTTTAGGCCTGATTGGAAGTACGAGACAGGTTGTGGTAACGGCGTATTTGTGAATTTTGAATTATTGTATAGATTTATGTTTTGGCAGCTTTATTGTATGTTTACATAATATATATTAGTGACGGTTTTATGTGTGGAGTATTTTGATTGGGTATGTATAATTATTGTATTATATAAAGGGGATTATAATAAAAAATTAGGTTAAAATGGCTGAGGCACAAGAAACCTTTGCGGAGAAATGGGAGAAATTCCGTGACAGTTTCGAGAGGTATTTGGAAGAAAGGACTGATGATGATCGGCGTAAATTTAGTGAGAGGGTTAAACGAATTCCGGAATTATACAAATTGTTAAGAGAGAATAGTGGTGGCACTATTAGTGATGACACTAGTAAACTAAAAAATGAGGTAAGTGAAGGGATTAGTGAAAGTAAAATAGTGGAAGTGGTAGCGTTAGATAATAAAACATTGAATAATGATAATTGTGAGATTAAAATGGGGGTAAATGGTAAAGAGACAGACCAGTTAAACGAAAAAGACGATCAAGTAACAGAGAATGAGGTAAGTAAAAATAGAATGAATGGAAATAACAAAATAGACGAAAATGGTGCCAATACAGATGAGAGTGTAGAGGTGACAGAAAACTGTAATTATGGTGGTAAGTTATACGCCGATGAGAATATAAATAATGAAGGAATAGTAGACAAGGTAAGTGGTGGTGTTAAAATAAGTAATGATGATATATTATTGAATAAAAATAATGGTGATATCGTGAGTAATAGTGGAGGTGATAATGAGAGTAGAAAGTTAGTTGGCGTTAGTAACGGAGTAGTGATAAGTGTTAATGATTTAGAAAGGGAGTATAGAGATAGATTAAGTGTAGATGGTGAACAGGGGGCAAGTTTATATAGGGTTAAATGTGAAACAGAGATTTCACAAGTTGTTTATGGGGATAAAAGATCCTCACTAGGACATTTGGGCGACAAAGGGTCGGCAAATAGTCAAAAAAGTTTTTTGTGTTTATCTGGTAGAGCCAGATGGTGTTATAGTAAAATGGTTTTGCCCTCTGTGTGGAATGAGATTATAAAATTTTGTGGTATTGAAAGTAATTATGAGCGAGATAAAGTGATAGAGTTGTTCAGATTAAGTAGAGATTATGAAAGTTTAGTAGTGGGAATAAATATTGAAAGAAATGATTATAGTAAAAATAGTAGAGACTTACTTTGTTTGATAAATAATGAGTATATTGATGATAATAATATACAATTACTTGTAGAAAGGGTCAGCGTATTAGTAACAGCTGACGTTTATTGGGATAAAAATTTCAATGATGTGATTGTAATGACAAAAAATACTGACGGAGACTTGACAAAAAATAATAATGTCGACTTGATTTATGACAAAATAATAATGGGAAGCAACCCTAAATATTATTATTATGGTACAATGGAACATATAAATTTTTATGGTCATTACACAAAAGATAGCCATATGTGTATACATGAAATTGAACAATGTTACGTGCAGAAAAGACTAATTTTTGATGATGGAGGTTGAATATAAACTCAATGAATGGACATTTTAAATATTTTGATTTATGGTTCTGACCTGGCTGATTTGGGTAATGAAGTGTGGTAAATAATAGAATTCTGACGAAAAGTTGTAAATAAATGTGTTAATGTCAAATGTATTGTGTCAAGATTATCTTGTTGTAATGTATATTATAGCTTATATGTAAAACATGTTTGTAATAAGAAAGAAGTTTATAATAATATTTGATTTTACTAAAATAATGGATAAGAGACAATAATGAATTTTATTTTGCATTGTGTGTGTAAATTAAAAGTGTTTTCAACAATGTAACTAAAACCAAATTGTTTTTAGTAGAAGTTATTAAAGTAATTTAAAAAGGTGAATTAAAATTAATTTTGATATGAATTGTAACAGATAGTAGTTGATAAATATGTTAACTAAAAGATTTATAGAAATCGAAAATTAAAAGTACAGGTATGAGGGGTGAGGTAATCATGAATGTTGAGACTGAATTAGTGTTTATAAAAACAAGTCTGGCATACAACTGTTGATGTAAACAGGTGTGTTTCCTGTTGTGTGACTAATGTTAACAGGTTGATGTTTGTTTCATGCTTGAGTTGACAACAACAAGAATGTTGTATTTTGATGAATCAGTGCTATGAGCAGATTCTATTATGAAATAAAAGAAACACCAGATGTGAAGAAATGAAGGTAAATTTTTATAATGAATGGAAATGACTTAATGTTTTGAATACATGCAGTTAATATTTATGTGATAGGATTTTGTTAATGGATAATCATTTTGAAAAAATGTAATTAATTCTGAAATTGTTAATTAAATAAAAAGTAAATTAATTTGGTAGTTAAATTAATTAAGAAGGTGAATTTTAATAATGAATCTATTTCGATTCAAATTTCAAAGGTAATGGTAGATTAAATAATAATTGATGAAAACAATGATTAAAATATTCATTTAAAATTGAAAATTGAAGGAAATATTTGGGCTGAGATAGTGTTTGGGAAAATAAGATGTACATATAACTGTTCATATAATAGAAATTATATATTCACCAATAGAAATTAAGGATACCTTGTATAATTGATGTGTTATTTTGGCTGGGCAACATTGTATAGGGAACGTTATTTAATTCAACTGGAACGTATATGTACTACTGTAAACCTATATTGTTTTGTTAACACTATTTTCTAGGGTTAAGATATATTTTATAATAAAAAATGAATCAGTACTTTGTCAATGAACCAGTACGGCTAAGAGGAAACGAATCAGTCGTGGATAGGGTATAATGCAAGGCCTTTTTGTTAAATTTTAATTGCATGTCATAAAGTCAGTTGACACTGTGGCGGGTATCTGTCCGAGCTTATGGTGTTGGGATCTCGAATAGAGAAGTCCAGTAAGATCGGATGGGTGCTGCCACAGTCACCGGACTAGGGGGGTAAGTACCCATGATTTTAGTAAAGAGTTCAAGTTCAGGGGGGTTGCGGCGCCATATCCTCACTGATCCTCTTAGGTTTTAGGCAATAAGAGTTTGCATGCTTCGGCATCCAATCTCTTATTGGGGGGGGGGGTATTGTAACGGTACAGAATTGTGTGCTACCCCAGTTTCAATTTTATCTTATATAAAATCAGTTTTAATTTTCAATTGTTAGCTTCACCTGTGAGGTGCCTCAGAGTAACACACTGTTAGTATAAACAACTGTCTAGACCACTAGACTAGACGTATTGCGTAACTGCCCCAGCAGCAGGCTTTGTGAATTACAGTATGCAGATTGTCACCACAGAAGCAACAACAGACAGTAAAGAGCAGCATACAGTTGTTCAGTAAAACCAGTGGCCTCGGGTGTGTAAGATAGGCCGAAGTTAAGGCCGGCCTATCCAATCAAATAACTAATTAAAACATCTTTTAATAACTATTAAAAGTGCAAACAATGCAGCGGATTTAAGTGTGTGACTTAATATTAACATGGGGAAATCAGTGAATTCAAATCAGTGAAAATATAATACAACACAGTAAACTCAGTGCAACTAGCGGCGTGCGTGCACCAGAAACAAGAAAGTGGTCAACGAGACAGGGCAACAAACTATACGGACATACACGGTGAATGGGTAACTAACAACCCTAAATATACCTATTTAAATCAGTTCAAAACAAATGATGATAACTTATTTAATATAATATAAATAATCGAGATCTCTAAGGGAAAGGATTTTTGTAAAAGTAAATAGCAAGGGGAAAAGGGAATTAAAATATACATACTGGTTCATAATAATTTGGCATAGTCTGGTTGATCATTCACTGTTTATTAGTTGTTAATTCGCAAATACAAAATTTCAATAAAATTCAGACTTTATTTCATATAAACCATGTGCAGAGAGTAAGTTATTACGCCTGTTTAACATAACCTGTCCTGTATAGAAAATCTCGCCTAAACGGACCTGGTAAGTAATTTAAAGTAAATAAAGGGAAAATGTATTAAGGTTTCCATATTTGTCCTTTTGTTTTAAAAATATTGGTGGCGACCTTTAAGTTGGGAATCTTCTGTTTTTGGAAAGTCAGGGCGAATGCGTAGAAGGTAAGTAAAAGTTTAATATAAGGGGGGTAAGAAAATAGACCGTAACAAAGCCTCACTCATATTATACTGGATCATAAATACATGAAAAGCAGGAAAATGTGAAACAGTTATAAAAAGCTTTAAGAAATGTGGTATTTTGAACTAGCTGAATGGTACCGAAGAGTACAGTGTGGGATGACAGTACATCAGGAGAATCAGAAGAGAAGAGTAGTACAATGTTGGCTTCTTCAGAAACAGATGAAGAATATTAATAAATACAGGTGTTACGTGCTAGTAAAAAACTAAAAACTAAGACTCGACAAAACTGTGACTTATGTATGTTTTAAGTCGTTTAAAATTTTGTATAATTTAATAATTCTGTTTTGTGTTTACAAATAAATAAGCAGGCGTAGTAAGTACATTCTATTTATTCTACTATTTTAAATAAAACACATGTTCTTCACAGAATACTTAATTAACAAACAATATATACATCTATGTGTCCTATTAAAATTTTCAATTATTTTCATCACAAATAGCAATGCGCCTTATACACGAATTTAATTTTTCCTGTTAAATATTCGGATAAAATGGAGGTGTGAGTTATACATATGAAAATATTGTTACGACATTACAGAACAGTCTACGTGTTTGTCGAATGTGCCAGAAGAATCGTGCTCTTATGTGTGTGACCTACGTGACTCAAGCATTCGCGAGAGGTTTCTCGGAGGCGCCAGCTGTGCGGACTGTGTCAAGGCCGCAGTTAATTATGTAGTTCACATGAGCGCTAAGATGCAATTAGGAACGTTCTGGTCTGTGAGCACAGGTATAAATACATGGCGGCAGCGGCCGTAAGTTTCAGTATAGCAGCGATATATTTTCAGTGCGGTTCGAGTTACAATCGGGCAAGATTACTGTGTGTGTTCAAGTGGTTATTAGTGAAGTGTTGTGTTTTATAATCAGGTGGTATATTGTAATACAACTGTGTTTTAATATTAGTTGACATTTATTTGCGTGTGAACAATTTTTATTTTTATTTGTTGTAGAGACTGTGTTGTTAATTACGAACTGTTTAACTGTGAAAATTAAAGCTGGTAATTAGTGACTTAATTGGTGTCTTGTACTTATTTTGTTTCCACTGTACCTACGACGATCAAGTAGACCATCGTAACAATATGTTAAGTTCTTTTATCTTGGTATTGAGAGCTAACAAAAGTGTTTCCATATCATATTCTTGATTCTCGTCATGTTTTTTGTTGGAATTGACCATTTTAGTAAAGGAAAGAGGTAACTTATTTTTTTAACAGTTACATTTTTATGATAATTTGAGTTAATTTTAAAATCTTGTGAGGTTGACAAAATAATTGGCAATCGTTTGCAGCAACACATTTAATGCTTTGTCAGTTACAAGTTGTGAGGTTTACTTGTGGCATTGCGCTATGTGGTAAGAATTCACCAAGCTAAACTTCTGCCTGGTTTAAGTCACAGAGCACATGTTCTTTCAGGTTAAAGTTGTTCAATATTTTTAGAGATTTGTTAAAAAAAGTTAAGAGTCTTTTGAGATGCATGACTCAAGACCATGAAATGTTATCTCAGTTTTAGTATAATATGAGACTTTAGTGTCTTGTCACAGCTGACAATAAAGATTCATCACTGTATCCCATGACAAAATGAAAAACAACTGCCTAATAATTTGTTTTCGGCTATTCTGGAATTTTTCGACCCCAGCATGAGCATAACTTTGGATAATTCAGATGATTTTTACTGACTATATAAAAAAATCAGAAGTGTTCTTGAACAGAACAGTATAAAAATAAAAAAATTACTGAATTAGGAAATTCATAAAAGTAATGAAATTGTAAAACGTTTATTGTCATCAATTTATTCATAATTTTTTGCACCTGATCGTCATTAATCACAGTTAGTCACCCTTCATCATGTATGTTTTTAACCCTTTTGCTGTGTCAAGTCAGTCAGTAGGTTAGTCGATAAATGGCATAAAAGGACTACAGTCGATTTACACAGTGAAACGGTCAAACCACTTTCTCATCATTCCATCACTCACTGCAGTTTCACTGTACACTAATCTGCCAGCACAGGTCAGCATGCTTCCATTATTTAAAAAGACAAATATTTTATCTTATTTCATATCCAATAGGTATGTCAGTTATATTTAACATTAAAACACACACAACAAAATGCAATCAAAATTTGCATATCACGTTACAGGAAGATCAGAGTGCTTTAGTTATAATTGTAGTACTTTAATGGTCATGTTTGATAAGAGTATGTGCATTTCTAACTGCTTGTATAACTGTGAAACCATGATTTGTGTATTTGCACTGATATTATTTATTATATAAATAACTTGATATATCGTGAATGACAGTGGTATTGCAAACTATCAAAGTATTCTCTTTTTTGTTATAGAAACGTGCACAAGCTGTTATTAAGTGGAGAGAAAGTGAATATATGAAAACTAAACAGGAAGAAGATCTGATACATATAACTGCCAAAGAGATGGAACATGAAAAGGTAATGTTTAAAATATATGTTTGACCACAAATTTTGTAATAGTAATTACTGTATTTGTTTGTGTATGAACAGCCTTTTTAGCTCAAAACCAATGTAAATTTCAAAATCAAGGTATGCAGGAATTGCTCATTAAGATAGTAAATTTACAAAATAAAATACAAAGAGTAATTAATAAATAAAATATAACTGTGTGTGAAATGATAATAAAATTGGTCGACTCTGAAAAAGTTCTGGTACTAATGACTCAAAATAGTAGGCATATTAGACATGAATGTAATTATTGCCACTCAAATACTTTTTGCAAGCATACTGGCATTATTTGACTCTCAAAAATAATATCTAGTAGTGTAATAGCCTGTGCAAATTTAAGTTTTGCGTAACTCATTTCTTAATCCAACTAAAACTTTAAAATAACTTTTGTTAAACTGTTAAGTTCATTTATTGTCAGAGAAAAATAAAAATTTGTTTTTAAGCTCAGAAAATCACCATGTAAGTGTATCTATGTAGCCAGTCATAAGCATGATGTTCCAGAAATATGTATTAGAGATTGAGAAAGACTAAAGAATAGAAGGTAGTAATAAAAGTAGAATTGTGTTTAAACATCTTTAAATGTCTTTATAAGGATAATTTTTAAAATGTAATTATTATTCCATTTCCCTGATGTTGGTGGTTTTGGATTGTTGTATGAAGTTCTTTTATGGTGGATCCTGTTTCTGTGTTTGTTTTGTACTCCTTTCTTTCTTGCAAGTTGTTATTTGGGAATGTCAAGTCATCTGTCGTGCTTCAGCTTATTGTATACATAGGCTGAAGCAATCATAAACCACCTCATATGATGCACTGGGCCCCATTCTACTTCCTTTAGGTATTTAATTCATTTACAGTCTTCGTTAACAACAGAGCAGTACTTTTCTCATTGAAGTCTCTCTCTACTGAAAGATCAGAGCAAATAGTGGCAGTGGAGTAAATTACAATTCTGCAATTTTTATTGGACCATATACCACTGCAGTAAGCAGATTTAGCCTTGACCCATTACTTCCAGTATTATACACACTATACTCTATGAACACATGGTTTCTGTACACTGTAATTTTTTGAACACTTATCTTAACTGTATATTGATTTATAGCTATTTTAATTCAATGTTGGAATTAATGCCACTGTGTTTACTTAAAGTTTGAATTAATTGTTTAAATTGCCTGTAATCATTATGCAGACAAATGTTGCTTATAGTGTTTTTGTGAATGTGCATAACATCATTAATGCATATGATATATGCAAATGACCCCCTCACCCACCGCCACCACCATCACACACTTTTCTGGCTTGACACATCACTCCTGATTTACTACTGTAAAAGACATGCTATCAAAGTTGTTATTTCATTACAACTCAAGTTCTTAAAGCAAAGGACAATTTGATCTTAACACAATCCATCCTTATCATAGATAATTAGCATGGCTCACAATAAATAAAGACTCTTTTATTATCGTTTAGAAGACATATAGTATGCCATGGTTGCCAGATTGTAGTGTGTGTGTGTGTGCGCGCATACACAATTCATAGATTCATAGATTTTCATGGGTTTCATATGGTGAGTTCATATGGTTTTTCTGCGTTGAGTTGTGTGTTGTGTTTTGCTGTTTACCTTAATGTTTTTGCAGATCCATTTCTGCCATCTTCAGGTAGATTCCTCCTCTTGGTGACTTAGGATAGAATTACTTAGTCCATAAGGTGTACGTATAGTAATAAAAATAAAAGAATATACAGTCAACTCCCGATTTTCCGGGATCGGGTCACAGGTTGCGGATCAACCGGGAAAAATATTTGATTTAAAAAAATTGTAGTTTTAGCAAAAATATTGATACACAGTACGCTTATGACTTTAATTTATTACAGTATTCTTAAGCCTATTATTTTCAGTGTAGTACTGTAGCAAATAAACCACTAGTTGTAATTATTATAAGCAAATTGAAACGCCCCCTTAGTCCCAGAATATTTTTTACACCCTTTTTCTAATCTCCAAAAAAAAATAAAAAAAAATTTTTTTATGGGAAGGTGTAACTTAATATTTAAGACTAGGCATGTGGCCTAGATAGAAATAAAATGTGCTGAGCCCATAGTGACAGGTCTTGCAAGAAAACAGCTGATCAACAATAACAAGATTTTATTTATGTTTTTTGAACAATTGGTTTTACAATCATTTTGTTTGAGTTTTTCTTAATTCTTGACATCCATTCAGATCTATTTTTAAAGTCACATGGTGGTTTAATTACAACAAGAATACGGTATATCAAGGTATTTCAAACAATTGAATAATGGCATGCCCACCTACTGAATTTATTATTTTTATTATAAACTTGTACTTCTTGTATTTTACCTTCAAAAGAATTGTTTGTATTGCATTAGTAATGCAGGAACCATTCATTAACATATGATAATTATAAGTATCTGGAGCATACAATCCATGATCATTAGATAATACTATAATAATTAAAATCAAAGAAAACTAATTCCTTAAGTGTGTAGCAGTACTTTCATCTACCCGTTCCCTATCACTAGGATTAATCGCATTAAATTGAAACCAGTGATCACAGTAAACCGAGGTTTAAGTTTGTTACTTAATATTAAATATTGTAATATTCAGTAAATGGTAGTACCAAATCTATTCTGCGAATGTGGAAGGCCCCACATTTGAGCGTCAATATATAATATTCAGTAAATATCTTCCTCTCTTCAGTCGTTGATACTTTTATTTTGTTCAGCCCTGTTTTGGGATCACCATTATGTAATATTAAAATAATTAGTATCTCTGACGTTGATTTGTAACTAAATAAAAAAACCTGTGTTTTATTTTTAATTAGATGATTATTTATCTGAATCTCAGGGTTAACATACAAGTATCATTAAAGTCTGGTACAGGTTACACATAGAACAGACAATATAATTAATACATGAGACTTGGTAATATGGTGTTGTAAATGTCTGTTGAATGTTTGTGTGTTCTTTTAAACAACTAGAAACTATAACAAAAAACTCTTATGATTAACGACTATTTTATAATAGTGTTCTAAAATAATTCACAATTATTAAATTTTTTTTTATTGTTTTTGTGGTAATTCATATTTTTACTGTCACAAAGTTAGCTCGAATATTTCAAAGTTAGCACAATATTGTTTTGGAGTGATCTCACCAATCTTGCAGTTTTCCCAACGGATTTATTGGTTGATTCTGCTCCTGGACACCTGGTTTTTTGGTCTCTCTCTGTCAAAAGATCGTTCCTTTAGGTCTTGGGTTGGTTTTCCTGGTCATCTCAGCTTTTATTGATCTTCAATTTCCATCAAACTCAGCAGTAATTTATCTTTTACGTTCTGGCTTGCAATTCACAATTTTCAACAATCAATCTTCTTCCACTCAAAACATTAATTTATTTAGTTAAAGGCCTTGGCTATTATTATGGGTCACAGGTTCGGTGTACCATTTCTAATTAATAATATTCAGCTGAACTTTATCTTTTCTTCCTTACACTATTTTATTATAAGTTTTTAATGTAAAATTTTATCCTTTTCAAATACTTAATTTGTTTTGTTTCACTATATGTGTTATATACCTGTTTCATATAGATTATATATTTCTTCAATGCTCATTATAATTATGTTCAATTGCTTTCATTATACACAATTTTTCCTTTTTACCGTATTTCACTGTTATTCTCACTTTCTAGCACTGTCATACCACATACCACTTTTATAATTATAGTTTGATCCTATTATATTTGTAAAACTTAAATAATTCACTTTATTTTATTTATTTTTTCTGAATAAATAAAATAATGGTCTGAGGTGCGCAGACCTCCCCATAGTTAAATTAGATTTATTTACATTTTAACTAGTAATGAAGTTTTTAATAATAATATAAATTGTCTTATTAGAATGAATTAGTTTAACACAAATAAAAACATATGTAAATGTACTCAACAGTGAGATTAATTAATTATTTATTTTCATCTTTTGTCTTGGGATGTTTTACTTTTTGTTATTTTTTTCATTGTCAGCCATAGTTTGTTACAGTCAGTAAATTATCTTTTAGTTAGTACTGTTATTAGTTTTATGTTTGGTGAAATGACATGTTACATAAAGCAAGACAAGTTATTTCAGTAAATGGTAGTTTTAGGAGTTACTGAAATAAATGGCAAAAAATCTCCAAAAATTGTCTTCACTTTTCATAAAACCTCTTTATCTCGGTTTGGTTATATATTCCTTGGGGTATTGCTACAATGGGGCTGGTATTTAACAAACTACTTTTTCCTATTATTTCTTTCTTTATCATGCGCTGGATTTACTTTCTTACAGCTTTCTTTAACAACTGTTTAACCGGATATTATTTAAATTCTTCACTTTATTCGGTGAGTTGGAGAATACGATGCAGTAGTTATTGTAATTGTTCACTAACCTCTTCTTTTGTGCCACACTCATGATCTCTGTATATCCTTTTCCTTGGACTGCCCTGATTTCCTGCAGTCTTTCCTGCCATGATTCTGGTTCTGTTACGGTTTATTTGTTTCCTATGGGTACCCTAACATTTTCCCTAACTTAGTATGAATTCCTGTCCTGAGGGGCACTTGTGCTTCCTATTATCTCAGCGGATCATTCATAATTGCAGAGTGGCACCGTAGCATACAACACTCTGTTTATACCTTAAAGAGTAACCTTGGGTTACTAATAACACCATAGGAATTCCTATTCCTACACTCGTAACATTCAGGCTTATTTGCTGCTTTATGGTTTTATATTATTTACCTGTGGCTCCTATAATTACATTTGGTTTATGGACGGCGTGCGTATTCTCTCCGTTTTATTCTCCTGCATTTCGTTTCATTCTTGAAGTGTTCACTCCTGTTTTGATCAAGACTCTTGTCAGCACCCCTTGTAGTGTTTACTTTGATGTACTCTATGTCTCAGTTTGTTTTTCTCTTTACCCTGTTTTCTTTCTAATGAATCCCTTGATATATTTTTCTAAATAATATTTTGTCTTAATTAATTGTTAGTTTAATACTTTTTTCTTCTTATTTTTTCTTTTATATTCCCCTTTTGTTCCTTATCAGCTTTTCTTCAGTTTTGGTTACGTTTTCTTACTTATCATTATTTTTTCTTAACTCTAGAGTGATTATTTATTTTATTTTTGTTTTAATTATCATTATTTTCTTCTTCCTTTCTTAACTGGTTTGCCTTGTCGGTACTCAGAAAATCAGTCCCTTCTTTCGATGGTGCTATCTTACTTAGTTTATCCGTGGTCGATCTCAATTGCCCTTATTGTTCGGTCTGCTATTGTTTTCAGAACTATTTCAGTCCTAGTTAAATACCTCTCTACTACCTTATATGGCAATGTTTCTAATACAAAATTTTCACTTGTATTAAATCTTATTTCTATCACTCTATCATCTAGTTTACTAAACAAATATGTCAATTGTATATCAATCATTGATGCTATCCATTGACATTTTATTATGCATTTTTATTTCTGGTGTCTTTAATTTACCTATAGACCTTTTTAATTTGTTACACACCGTTTTATTGTGAATTATTTCTAAAATTTCTATTAAGCTCCTACTATAATTTTTATCATTACCTATTTCCCTATGGTCGGTTATTGGGAGATTAATTACATTAAATAGTCCATTGTTCATCATCTCCAACTCCTCCCTTGTTTTTATTAGTTCCTTTTTCCATATTTTCTTCGTCTTCTTTTCCGGGTGCTTAATATCCTCTTGGTTTTCTCCTATTGGCATGTGTGTGTAATTCATCGGTCTACTATTAAGTAATTCTATATCTTCTTTAATTTTTGTTATTTCTTTTCGCTGTATTTCCTCAATCTTTTCTTTATTTTCCATGACTTGGCATTGTACTCGTCCTAAATTGTTCCCTACCTCATTGTATTGTTCATCTATTTTTCCTTGCATTTGTGCCAATGTTTCCACTGTTTCCTGTTGGATTCCCTCAATTCTATTTTTACATTCCTCTTCGACATTGTTTACTTTATTTAATATTTCCTCACGGACTTGTATCAATGTTTCATTGGTCTTTTTTATTTCTTCATTGGTATCTGTTATTCTGTGCTTTATTTCTTCACGATACTCTTCCAACTGTAATTTAAGTGTTTCATTATTGTTGTCCATTTGTTCTCTCATTTGTTTAAAATTTTCATTATTGCCTTCAAATTTTTTATTTAATTCTTCCTTCTGTTTCTTGGAATCTCCTTTAATTAACTCCCATAATTTTTGTAAATCCAGGCCTCCTCTGGCTTCCTCATTGTCCACCCGCCTGTTGTTCCATTTTACTGTCTTTGACTGTTTCTTCTTCTTGTTCCTGCCTATCTTCTTCTGTCTCTGGCTTTTGTCCTCTCTTCTGAGAAGTTTCTCGTCGTCGCATTTTGTAGTCTTCTAGCAGTTGCCAGCTAAAATTAGGTCAATCGTTATTTTACTAATTGTGTTTTGGTTAGTAGCTTTGCCTAACTTCAGCCGTACCGGTTGGGCGCCAATATGTAATATTCAAATAAACGGTAGTACCAAATCTATTCTGTGAATGTGGAAGGCCCCACGTTTGAGCATCAATATGTAATATTCAGTAAATATCTTCCTCTCTTCGGTCATTGATACTTTTATTTTGTTCAGCCCTGTTTTGGGATCACCAATATGTAATATTAAAATAATTAGTATCTCTGACGTTGATTTGTAACTAAATAAAAAAACCTGTTTTATTTTTAATTAGATGATTATTTATCTGAATCTCATGAATCTCAGGGTTAACATACAAGTATCATTAAAGTCTGGTACAGGTTACACATAGAACAGACAATATAATTAATACATGAGACTTGGTAATATGGTGTTGTAAATGTCTGTTGAATGTTTGTGGGTTCTTTTAAACAACTAGAAACTATGACAAAAAACTCTTATGATTAACGACTATTTTATAATAGTGTACTAAAATAATTCACAATTATTAAATTTTTTTTATTGTTTTTGTGGTAATTCATATTTTTACTGTCACAAAGTTAGCTCGAATATTTCAAAGTTAGCTCAATATTGTTTTGGAGTGATCTCACCAATCTTGCAGTTTTCCCAACGGATTTATTGGTTGATTCTGCTCCTGGACACCTGGTTTTTTGGTCTCTCTCTGTCAAAAGATCATTCCTTTAGGTCTTGGGTTGGTTTTCCTGGTCATCTCAGCTTTTATTGATCTTCAATTTCCATCAAACTCAGCAGTAATTTATCTTTTACGTTCTGGCTTGCAATTCACAATTTTCAACAATCAATCTTCTTCCACTCAAAACATTAATTTATTTAGTTAAAGGCCTTGGCTATTATTATGGGTCACAGGTTCGGTGTACCATTTCTAATTAATAATATTCAGCTGAACTTTATCTTTTCTTCCTTACACTATTTTATTATAAGTTTTTAATGTAAAATTTTATCCTTTTCAAATACTTAATTTGTTTTGTTTCACTATATGTGTTATATACCTGTTTCATATAGATTATATATTTCTTCAATGCTCATTATAATTATGTTCAATTGCTTTCATTATACACAATTTTTCCTTTTTACCGTATTTCACTGTTATTCTCACTTTCTAGCACTGTCATACCACTTTTATAATTATAGTTTGATCCTATTATATTTGTAAAACTTAAATAATTCACTTTATTTTATTTATTTTTTCTGGATAAATAAAATAATGGTCTGAGGTGCGCAGACCTCCCCATAGTTAAATTAGATTTATTTACATTTTAACTAGTAATGAAGTTTTTAATAATAATATAAATTGTCTTATTAGAATGAATTAGTTTAACACAAATAAAAACATATGTAAATGTACTCAACAGTAAGATTAATTAATTATTTATTTTCATCTTTTGTCTTGGGATGTTTTACTTTTTGTTATTTTTTTCATTGTCAGCCATAGTTTGTTACAGTCAGTAAATTATCTTTTAGTTAGTACTGTTATTAGTTTTATGTTTGGTGAAATGACATGTTACATAAAGCAAGACAAGTTATTTCAGTAAGTGGTAGCTTTAGGAGTTACTGAAATAAATGGCAAAAAATCTCCAAAAATTGTCTTCACTTTTCATAAAACCTCTTTATCTCGGTTTGGTTATATATTCCTTGGGGTATTGCTACAATGGGGCTGGTATTTAACAAACTACTTTTTCATATTATTTCTTCCTTTATCATGCGCTGGATTTACTTTCTTACAGCTTTCTTTAACAACTGTTTAACCGGATATTATTTAAATTCTTCACTTTATTCGGTGAGTTGGAGAATACGATGCAGTAGTTATTGTAATTGTTCACTAACCTCTTCTTTTGTGCCACACTCATGATCTCTGTATATCCTTTTCCTTGGACTGCCCTGATTTCCTGCAGTCTTTCCTGCCATGATTCTGGTTCTGTTACGGTTTATTTGTTTCCTATGGGTACCCTAACATTTTCCCTAACTTAGTATGAATTCCTGTCCTGAGGGGCACTTGTGCTTCCTATTATCTCAGCGGATCATTCATAATCGCAGAGTGGCGCCGTAGCATACAACACTCTGTTTATACCTTAAAGAGTAACCTTGGGTTACTAATAACACCATAGGAATTCCTATTCCTACACACTCGTAACATTCAGGCTTATTTGCTGCTTTATGGTTTTATATTATTTACCTGTGGCTCCTATAATTACATTTGGTTTATGGACGGCGTGCGTATTCTCTCCGTTTTATTCTCCTGCATTTCGTTTCATTCTTGAAGTGTTCACTCCTGTTTTGATCAAGACTCTTGTCAGCACCCCTTGTAGTGTTTACTTTGATGTACTCTATGTCTCAGTTTGTTTTTCTCTTTACCCTGTTTTCTTTCTAATGAATCCCTTGATATATTTTTCTAAATAATATTTTGTCTTAATTAATTGTTAGTTTAATACTTTTTTCTTCTTATTTTTTCTTTTATATTCCCCTTTTGTTCCTTATCAGCTTTTCTTCAGTTTTGGTTATGTTTTCTTACTTATCATTATTTTTTCTTAAGTCTAGAGTGATTATTTATTTTATTTTTGTTTTAATTATCATTATTTTCTTCTTCCTTTCTTAACTGGTTTGCCTTGTCGGTACTCAGAAAATCAGTCCCTTCTTTCGATGGTGCTAACTTACTTAGTTTATCCGTGGTCGATCTCAGTTGCCCTTATTGTTCGGTCTGCTATTGTTTTCAGAACTATTTCAGTCCTAGTTAAATACCTCTCTACTACCTTATATGGCAATGTTTCTAATACAAAATTTTCACTTGTATTAAATCTTATTTCCATCACTCTATCATCTAGTTTACTAAACAAATATGTCAATTGTATATCAATCATTGATGCTATCCATTGACATTTTATTATGCATTTTTATTTCTGGTGTCTTTAATTTACCTATAGACCTTTTTAATTTGTTACACACCGTTTTATTGTGAATTATTTCTAAAATTTCTATTAAGCGCCTACTATAATTTTTATCATTACCTATTTCCCTATGGTCGGTTATTGGGAGATTAATTACATTAAATAGTCCATTGTTCATCATCTCCAACTCCTCCCTTGTTTTTATTAGTTCCTTTTTCCATATTTTCTTCGTCTTCTTTTCCGGGTGCTTAATATCCTCTTGGTTTTCTCCTATTGGTATGTGTGTGTAATTCATCGGTCTACTATTAAGTAATTCTATATCTTCTTTAATTTTTGTTATTTCTTTTCGCTGTATTTCCTCAATCTTTTCTTTATTTTCCATGACTTGGCATTGTACTCGTCCTAAATTGTTCCCTACCTCATTGTATTGTTCATCTATTTTTCCTTGCATTTGTGCCAATGTTTCCACTGTTTCCTGTTGGATTCCCTCAATTCTATTTTTACATTCCTCTTCGACATTGTTTACTTTATTTAATATTTCCTCACAGACTTGTATCAATGTTTCATTGGTCTTTTTTATTTCTTCATTGGTATCTGTTATTCTGTGCTTTATTTCTTCACGATACTCTTCCAACTGTAATTTAAGTGTTTCATTATTGTTGTCCATTTGTTCTCTCATTTGTTTAAAATTTTCATTATTGGCTTCAAATTTTTTATTTAATTCTTCCTTCTGTTTCTTGGAATCTCCTTTAATTAATTCCCATAATTTTTGTAAATCCAGGCCTCCTCTGGCTTCCTCATTGTCACCCGCCTGTTGTTCCATTTTACTGTCTTTGACTGTTTCTTCTTCTTGTTCCTGCCTATCTTCTTCTGTCTCTGGCTTTTGTCCTCTCTTCTGAGAAGTTTCTCGTCGTCGCATTTTGTAGTCTTCTAGCAGTTGCCAGCTAAAATTAGGTCAATCGTTATTTTACTAATTGTGTTTTGGTTAGTAGCTTTGCCTAACTTCAGCCGTACCGGTTGGGCGCCAACATGTAATATTCAAATAAATGGTAGTACCAAATCTATTCTGTGAATGTGGAAGGCCCCATGTTTGAGCATCAATATGTAATATTCAGTAAATATCTTCCTCTCTTCGGTCATTGATACTTTTATTTTGTTCAGCCCTGTTTTGGGATCACCAATATGTAATATTAAAATAATTAGTATCTCTGACGTTGATTTGTAACTAAATAAAAAAACCTGTGTTTTATTTTTAATTAGATGATTATTTATCTGAATCTCAGGGTTAACATACAAGTATCATTAAAGTCTGGTACAGGTTACACATAGAACAGACAATATAATTAATACACGAGACTTGGTAATATGGTGTTGTAAATGTCTGTTGAATGTTTGTGGGTTCTTTTAAACAACTAGAAACTATAACAAAAAACTCTTATGATTAACGACTATTTTATAATAGTGTACTAAAATAATTCACAATTATTAAATTTTTTTTATTGTTTTTGTGGTAATTCATATTTTTACTGTCACAAAGTTAGCTCGAATATTTCAAAGTTAGCTCAATATTGTTTTGGAGTGATCTCACCAATCTTGCAGTTTTCCCAACGGATTTATTGGTTGATTCTGCTCCTGGACACCTGGTTTTTTGGTCTCTCTCTGTCAAAAGATCATTCCTTTAGGTCTTGGGTTGGTTTTCCTGGTCATCTCAGCTTTTATTGATCTTCAATTTCCATCAAACTCAGCAGTAATTTATCTTTTACGTTCTGGCTTGCAATTCACAATTTTCAACAATCAATCTTCTTCCACTCAAAACATTAATTTATTTAGTTAAAGGCCTTGGCTATTATTATGGGTCACAGGTTCGGTGTACCATTTCTAATTAATAATATTCAGCTGAACTTTATCTTTTCTTCCTTACACTATTTTATTATAAGTTTTTAATGTAAAATTTTATCCTTTTCAAATACTTAATTTGTTTTGTTTCACTATATGTGTTATATACCTGTTTCATATAGATTATATATTTCTCCAATGCTCATTATAATTATGTTCAATTGCTTTCATTATACACAATTTTTCCTTTTTACCGTATTTCACTGTTATTCTCACTTTCTAGCACTGTCATACCACATACCACTTTTATAATTATAGTTTGATCCTATTATATTTGTAAAACTTAAATAATTCACTTTATTTTATTTATTTTTTCTGGATAAATAAAATAATGGTCTGAGGTGCGCAGACCTCCCCATAGTTAAATTAGATTTATTTACATTTTAACTAGTAATGAAGTTTTTAATAATAATATAAATTGTCTTATTAGAATGAATTAGTTTAACACAAATAAAAACATATGTAAATGTACTCAACAGTAAGATTAATTAATTATTTATTTTCATCTTTTGTCTTGGGATGTTTTACTTTTTGTTATTTTTTTCATTGTCAGCCATAGTTTGTTACAGTCAGTAAATTATCTTTTAGTTAGTACTGTTATTAGTTTTATGTTTGGTGAAATGACATGTTACATAAAGCAAGACAAGTTATTTCAGTAAGTGGTAGCTTTAGGAGTTACTGAAATAAATGGCAAAAAATCTCCAAAAATTGTCTTCACTTTTCATAAAACCTCTTTATCTCGGTTTGGTTATATATTCCTTGGGGTATTGCTACAATGGGGCTGGTATTTAACAAACTACTTTTTCATATTATTTCTTCCTTTATCATGCGCTGGATTTACTTTCTTACAGCTTTCTTTAACAACTGTTTAACCGGATATTATTTAAATTCTTCACTTTATTCGGTGAGTTGGAGAATACGATGCAGTAGTTATTGTAATTGTTCACTAACCTCTTCTTTTGTGCCACACTCATGATCTCTGTATATCCTTTTCCTTGGACTGCCCTGATTTCCTGCAGTCTTTCCTGCCATGATTTCCTGGTTCTGTTACGGTTTATTTGTTTCCTATGGGTACCCTAACATTTTCCCTAACTTAGTATGAATTCCTGTCCTGAGGGGCACTTGTGCTTCCTATTATCTCAGCGGATCATTCATAATCGCAGAGTGGCGCCGTAGCATACAACACTCTGTTTATACCTTAAAGAGTAACCTTGGGTTACTAATAACACCATAGGAATTCCTATTCCTACACTCGTAACATTCAGGCTTATTTGCTGCTTTATGGTTTTATATTATTTACCTGTGGCTCCTATAATTACATTTGGTTTATGGACGGCGTGCATATTCTCTCCGTTTTATTCTCCTGCATTTCGTTTCATTCTTGAAGTGTTCACTCCTGTTTTGATCAAGACTCTTGTCAGCACCCCTTGTAGTGTTTACTTTGATGTACTCTATGTCTCAGTTTGTTTTTCTCTTTACCCTGTTTTCTTTCTAATGAATCCCTTGATATATTTTTCTAAATAATATTTTGTCTTAATTAATTGTTAGTTTAATACTTTTTTCTTCTTATTTTTTCTTTTATATTCCCCTTTTGTTCCTTATCAGCTTTTCTTCAGTTTTGGTTATGTTTTCTTACTTATCATTATTTTTTCTTAAGTCTAGAGTGATTATTTATTTTATTTTTGTTTTAATTATCATTATTTTCTTCTTCCTTTCTTAACTGGTTTGCCTTGTCGGTACTCAGAAAATCAGTCCCTTCTTTCGATGGTGCTATCTTACTTAGTTTATCCGTGGTCGATCTCAGTTGCCCTTATTGTTCGGTCTGCTATTGTTTTCAGAACTATTTCAGTCCTAGTTAAATACCTCTCTACTACCTTATATGGCAATGTTTCTAATACAAAATTTTCACTTGTATTAAATCTTATTTCCATCACTCTATCATCTAGTTTACTAAACAAATATGTCAATTGTATATCAATCATTGATGCTATCCATTGACATTTTATTATGCATTTTTATTTCTGGTGTCTTGAATTTACCTATAGACCTTTTTAATTTGTTACACACCGTTTTATTGTGAATTATTTCTAAAATTTCTATTAAGCGCCTACTATAATTTTTATCATTACCTATTTCCCTATGGTCGGTTATTGGGAGATTAATTACATTAAATAGTCCATTGTTCATCATCTCCAACTCCTCCCTTGTTTTTATTAGTTCCTTTTTCCATATTTTCTTCGTCTTCTTTTCCGGGTGCTTAATATCCTCTTGGTTTTCTCCTATTGGTATGTGTGTGTAATTCATCGGTCTACTATTAAGTAATTCTATATCTTCTTTAATTTTTGTTATTTCTTTTCGCTGTATTTCCTCAATCTTTTCTTTATTTTCCATGACTTGGCATTGTACTCTTCCTAAATTGTTCCCTACCTCATTGTATTGTTCATCTATTTTTCCTTGCATTTGTGCCAATGTTTCCACTGTTTCCTGTTGGATTCCCTCAATTCTATTTTTACATTCCTCTTCGACATTGTTTACTTTATTTAATATTTCCTCACAGACTTGTATCAATGTTTCATTGGTCTTTTTTATTTCTTCATTGGTATCTCTTATTCTGTGCTTTATTTCTTCATGATACTCTTCCAACTGTAATTTAAGTGTTTCATTATTGTTGTCCATTTGTTCTCTCATTTGTTTAAAATTTTCATTATTGGCTTCAAATTTTTTATTTAATTCTTCCTTCTGTTTCTTGGAATCTCCTTTAATTAATTCCCATAATTTTTGTAAATCCAGGCCTCCTCTGGCTTCCTCATTGTCACCCGCCTGTTGTTCCATTTTACTGTCTTTGACTGTTTCTTCTTCTTGTTCCTGCCTATCTTCTTCTGTCTCTGGCTTTTGTCCTCTCTTCTGAGAAGTTTCTCGTCGTCGCATTTTGTAGTCTTCTAGCAGTTGCCAGCTAAAATTAGGTCAATCGTTATTTTACTAATTGTGTTTTGGTTAGTAGCTTTGCCTAACTTCAGCCGTACCGGTTGGGCGCCAATATGTAATATTCAAATAAATGGTAGTACCAAATCTATTCTGTGAATGTGGAAGGCCCCACGTTTGAGCATCAATATGTAATATTCAGTAAATATCTTCCTCTCTTCGGTCATTGATACTTTTATTTTGTTCAGCCCTGTTTTGGGATCACCAATATGTAATATTAAAATAATTAGTATCTCTGACGTTGATTTGTAACTAAATAAAAAAACCTGTTTTATTTTTAATTAGATGATTATTTATCTGAATCTCATGAATCTCAGGGTTAACATACAAGTATCATTAAAGTCTGGTACAGGTTACACATAGAACAGACAATATAATTAATACATGAGACTTGGTAATATGGTGTTGTAAATGTCTGTTGAATGTTTGTGGGTTCTTTTAAACAACTAGAAACTATAACAAAAAACTCTTATGATTAACGACTATTTTATAATAGTGTACTAAAATAATTCACAATTATTAAATTTTTTTTATTGTTTTTGTGGTAATTCATATTTTTACTGTCACAAAGTTAGCTCGAATATTTCAAAGTTAGCTCAATATTGTTTTGGAGTGATCTCACCAATCTTGCAGTTTTCCCAACGGATTTATTGGTTGATTCTGCTCGTGGACACCTGGTTTTTTGGTCTCTCTCTGTCAAAAGATCATTCCTTTAGGTCTTGGGTTGGTTTTCCTGGTCATCTCAGCTTTTATTGATCTTCAATTTCTATCAAACTCAGCAGTAATTTATCTTTTACGTTCTGGCTTGCAATTCACAATTTTCAACAATCAATCTTCTTCCACTCAAAACATTAATTTATTTAGTTAAAGGCCTTGGCTATTTTTATGGGTCACAGGTTCTGTGTACCATTTCTAATTAATAATATTCAGCTGAACTTTATCTTTTCTTCCTTACACTATTTTATTATAAGTTTTTAATGTAAAATTTTATCCTTTTCAAATACTTAATTTGTTTTGTTTCACTATATGTGTTATATACCTGTTTCATATAGATTATATATTTCTTCAGTGCTCATTATAATTATGTTCAATTGCTTTCATTATACACAATTTTTCCTTTTTACCGTATTTCACTGTTATTCTCACTTTCTAGCACTGTCATACCATACCACTTTTATAATTATAGTTTGATCCTATTATATTTGTAAAACTTAAATAATTCACTTTATTTTATTTATTTTTTCTGGATAAATAAAATAATGGTCTGAGGTGCGCAGACCTCCCCATAGTTAAATTAGATTTATTTACATTTTAACTAGTAATGAAGTTTTTAATAATAATATAAATTGTCTTATTAGAATGAATTAGTTTAACACAAATAAAAACATATGTAAATGTACTCAACAGTGAGATTAATTAATTATTTATTTTCATCTTTTGTCTTGGGATGTTTTACTTTTTGTTATTTTTTTCATTGTCAGCCATAGTTTGTTACAGTCAGTAAATTATCTTTTAGTTAGTACTGTTATTAGTTTTATGTTTGGTGAAATGACATGTTACATAAAGCAAGACAAGTTATTTCAGTAAATGGTAGTTTTAGGAATTACTGAAATAAATGGCAAAAAATCTCCAAAAATTGTCTTCACTTTTCATAAAACCTCTTTATCTCGGTTTGGTTATATATTCCTTGGGGTATTGCTAAAATGGGGCTGGTATTTAACAAACTACTTTTTCCTATTATTTCTTCTTTTATCATGCGCTGGATTTACTTTCTTACAGCTTTCTTTAACAACTGTTTGACCGGATATTATTTAAATTCTTCACTTTATTCGGTGAGTTGGAGAATACGATGCAGTAGTTATTGTAATTGTTCACTAACCTCTTCTTTTGTGCCACACTCCTGATCTCTGTATATCCTTTTCCTTGGACTGCCCTGATTTCCTGCAGTCTTTCCTGCCATGATTCTGGTTTTGTTACGGTTTATTTGTTTCCTATGGGTACCCTAACATTTTCCCTAACTTAGTATGAATTCCTGTCCTGAGGGGCACTTGTGCTTCCTATTATCTCAGCGGATCATTCATAATCGCAGAGTGGCGCCGTAGCATACAACACTCTGTTTATACCTTAAAGAGTAACCTTGGGTTACTAATAACACCATAGGAATTCCTATTCCTACACTCGTAACATTCAGGCTTATTTGCTGCTTTATGGTTTTATATTATTTACCTGTGGCTCCTATAATTACATTTGGTTTATGGACGGCGTGCGTATTCTCTCCGTTTTATTCTCCTGCATTTCGTTTCATTCTTGAAGTGTTCACTCCTGTTTTGATCAAGACTCTTGTCAGCACCCCTTGTAGTGTTTACTTTGATGTACTCTATGTCTCAGTTTGTTTTTCTCTTTACCCTGTTTTCTTTCTAATGAATCCCTTGATATATTTTTCTAAATAATATTTTGTCTTAATTAATTGTTAGTTTAATACTTTTTTCTTCTTATTTTTTCTTTTATATTCCCCTTTTGTTCCTTATCAGCTTTTCTTCAGTTTTGGTTATGTTTTCTTACTTATCATTATTTTTTCTTAAGTCTAGAGTGATTATTTATTTTATTTTTGTTTTAATTATCATTATTTTCTTCTTCCTTTCTTAACTGGTTTGCCTTGTCGGTACTCAGAAAATCAGTCCCTTCTTTCGATGGTGCTATCTTACTTAGTTTATCCGTGGTCGATCTCAATTGCTCTTATTGTTCGGTCTGCTATTGTTTTCAGAACTATTTCAGTCCTAGTTAAATACCTCTCTACTACCTTATATGGCAATGTTTCTAATACAAAATTTTCACTTGTATTAAATCTTATTTCTATCACTCTATCATCTAGTTTACTAAACAAATATGTCAATTGTATATCAATCATTGATGCTATCCATTGACATTTTATTATGCATTTTTATTTCTGGTGTCTTTAATTTACCTATAGACCTTTTTAATTTGTTACAGACCGTTTTATTGTGAATTATTTCTAAAATTTCTATTAAGCTCCTACTATAATTTTTATCATTACCTATTTCCCTATGGTCGGTTATTGGGAGATTAATTACATTAAATAGTCCATTGTTCATCATCTCCAACTCCTCCCTTGTTTTTATTAGTTCCTTTTTCCATATTTTCTTCGTCTTCTTTTCCGGGTGCTTAATATCCAACTTGGTTTTCTCCTATTGGTATGTGTGTGTAATTCATCGGTCTACTATTAAGTAATTCTATATCTTCTTTAATTTTTGTTATTTCTTTTCGCTGTATTTCCTCAATCTTTTCTTTATTTTCCATGACTTGGCATTGTACTCGTCCTAAATTGTTCCCTACCTCATTGTATTGTTCATCTATTTTTCCTTGCATTTGTGCCAATGTTTCCACTGTTTCCTGTTGGATTCCCTCAATTCTATTTTTACATTCCTCTTCGACATTGTTTACTTTATTTAATATTTCCTCACAGACTTGTATCAATGTTTCATTGGTCTTTTTTATTTCTTCATTGGTATCTGTTATTCTGTGCTTTATTTCTTCACGATACTCTTCCAACTGTAATTTAAGTGTTTCATTATTGTTGTCCATTTGTTCTCTCATTTGTTTAAAATTTTCATTATTGGCTTCAAATTTTTTATTTAATTCTTCCTTCTGTTTCTTGGAATCTCCTTTAATTAATTCCCATAATTTTTGTAAATCCAGGCCTCCTCTGGCTTCCTCATTGTCACCCGCCTGTTGTTCCATTTTACTGTCTTTGACTGTTTCTTCTTCTTGTTCCTGCCTATCTTCTTCTGTCTCTGGCTTTTGTCCTCTCTTCTGAGAAGTTTCTCGTCGTCGCATTTTGTAGTCTTCTAGCAGTTGCCAGCTAAAATTAGGTCAATCGTTATTTTACTAATTGTGTTTTGGTTAGTAGCTTTGCCTAACTTCAGCCGTACTGGTTGGGCGCCAATATGTAATATTCAAATAAATGGTAGTACCAAATCTATTCTGCGAATGTGGAAGGCCCCACGTTTGAGCATCAATATGTAATATTCAGTAAATATCTTCCTCTCTTCTGTCATTGATACTTTTATTTTGTTCAGCCCTGTTTTGGGATCACCAATATGTAATATTAAAATAATTAGTATCTCTGACGTTGATTTGTAACTAAATAAAAAAACCTGTTTTATTTTTAATTAGATGATTATTTATCTGAATCTCATGAATCTCAGGGTTAACATACAAGTATCATTAAAGTCTGGTACAGGTTACACATAGAACAGACAATATAATTAATACATGAGACTTGGTAATATGGTGTTCTAAATGTCTGTTGAATGTTTGTGGGTTCTTTTAAACAACTAGAAACTATAACAAAAAACTCTTATGATTAACGACTATTTTATAATAGTGTACTAAAATAATTCACAATTATTAAATTTTTTTTATTGTTTTTGTGGTAATTCATATTTTTACTGTCACAAAGTTAGCTCGAATATTTCAAAGTTAGCTCAATATTGTTTTGGAGTGATCTCACCAATCTTGCAGTTTTCCCAACGGATTTATTGGTTGATTCTGCTCGTGGACACCTGGTTTTTTGGTCTCTCTCTGTCAAAAGATCATTCCTTTAGGTCTTGGGTTGGTTTTCCTGGTCATCTCAGCTTTTATTGATCTTCAATTTCTATCAAACTCAGCAGTAATTTATCTTTTACGTTCTGGCTTGCAATTCACAATTTTCAACAATCAATCTTCTTCCACTCAAAACATTAATTTATTTAGTTAAAGGCCTTGGCTATTTTTATGGGTCACAGGTTCTGTGTACCATTTCTAATTAATAATATTCAGCTGAACTTTATCTTTTCTTCCTTACACTATTTTATTATAAGTTTTTAATGTAAAATTTTATCCTTTTCAAATACTTAATTTGTTTTGTTTCACTATATGTGTTATATACCTGTTTCATATAGATTATATATTTCTTCAATGCTCATTATAATTATGTTCAATTGCTTTCATTATACACAATTTTTCCTTTTTACCGTATTTCACTGTTATTCTCACTTTCTAGCACTGTCATACCATACCACTTTTATAATTATAGTTTGATCCTATTATATTTGTAAAACTTAAATAATTCACTTTATTTTATTTATTTTTTCTGGATAAATAAAATAATGGTCTGAGGTGCGCAGACCTCCCCATAGTTAAATTAGATTTATTTACATTTTAACTAGTAATGAAGTTTTTAATAATAATATAAATTGTCTTATTAGAATGAATTAGTTTAACACAAATAAAAACATATGTAAATGTACTCAACAGTGAGATTAATTAATTATTTATTTTCATCTTTTGTCTTGGGATGTTTTACTTTTTGTTATTTTTTTCATTGTCAGCCATAGTTTGTTACAGTCAGTAAATTATCTTTTAGTTAGTACTGTTATTAGTTTTATGTTTGGTGAAATGACATGTTACATAAAGCAAGACAAGTTATTTCAGTAAATGGTAGTTTTAGGAATTACTGAAATAAATGGCAAAAAATCTCCAAAAATTGTCTTCACTTTTCATAAAACCTCTTTATCTCGGTTTGGTTATATATTCCTTGGGGTATTGCTAAAATGGGGCTGGTATTTAACAAACTACTTTTTCCTATTATTTCTTCTTTTATCATGCGCTGGATTTACTTTCTTACAGCTTTCTTTAACAACTGTTTGACCGGATATTATTTAAATTCTTCACTTTATTCGGTGAGTTGGAGAATACGATGCAGTAGTTATTGTAATTGTTCACTAACCTCTTCTTTTGTGCCACACTCCTGATCTCTGTATATCCTTTTCCTTGGACTGCCCTGATTTCCTGCAGTCTTTCCTGCCATGATTCTGGTTTTGTTACGGTTTATTTGTTTCCTATGGGTACCCTAACATTTTCCCTAACTTAGTATGAATTCCTGTCCTGAGGGGCACTTGTGCTTCCTATTATCTCAGCGGATCATTCATAATCGCAGAGTGGCGCCGTAGCATACAACACTCTGTTTATACCTTAAAGAGTAACCTTGGGTTACTAATAACACCATAGGAATTCCTATTCCTACACTCGTAACATTCAGGCTTATTTGCTGCTTTATGGTTTTATATTATTTACCTGTGGCTCCTATAATTACATTTGGTTTATGGACGGCGTGCGTATTCTCTCCGTTTTATTCTCCTGCATTTCGTTTCATTCTTGAAGTGTTCACTCCTGTTTTGATCAAGACTCTTGTCAGCACCCCTTGTAGTGTTTACTTTGATGTACTCTATGTCTCAGTTTGTTTTTCTCTTTACCCTGTTTTCTTTCTAATGAATCCCTTGATATATTTTTCTAAATAATATTTTGTCTTAATTAATTGTTAGTTTAATACTTTTTTCTTCTTATTTTTTCTTTTATATTCCCCTTTGTTCCTTATCAGCTTTTCTTCAGTTTTGGTTATGTTTTCTTACTTATCATTATTTTTTCTTAAGTCTAGAGTGATTATTTATTTTATTTTTGTTTTAATTATCATTATTTTCTTCTTCCTTTCTTAACTGGTTTGCCTTGTCGGTACTCAGAAAATCAGTCCCTTCTTTCGATGGTGCTATCTTACTTAGTTTATCCGTGGTCGATCTCAATTGCTCTTATTGTTCGGTCTGCTATTGTTTTCAGAACTATTTCAGTCCTAGTTAAATACCTCTCTACTACCTTATATGGCAATGTTTCTAATACAAAATTTTCACTTGTATTAAATCTTATTTCTATCACTCTATCATCTAGTTTACTAAACAAATATGTCAATTGTATATCAATCATTGATGCTATCCATTGACATTTTATTATGCATTTTTATTTCTGGTGTCTTTAATTTACCTATAGACCTTTTTAATTTGTTACAGACCGTTTTATTGTGAATTATTTCTAAAATTTCTATTAAGCTCCTACTATAATTTTTATCATTACCTATTTCCCTATGGTCGGTTATTGGGAGATTAATTACATTAAATAGTCCATTGTTCATCATCTCCAACTCCTCCCTTGTTTTTATTAGTTCCTTTTTCCATATTTTCTTCGTCTTCTTTTCCGGGTGCTTAATATCCAACTTGGTTTTCTCCTATTGGTATGTGTGTGTAATTCATCGGTCTACTATTAAGTAATTCTATATCTTCTTTAATTTTTGTTATTTCTTTTCGCTGTATTTCCTCAATCTTTTCTTTATTTTCCATGACTTGGCATTGTACTCGTCCTAAATTGTTCCCTACCTCATTGTATTGTTCATCTATTTTTCCTTGCATTTGTGCCAATGTTTCCACTGTTTCCTGTTGGATTCCCTCAATTCTATTTTTACATTCCTCTTCGACATTGTTTACTTTATTTAATATTTCCTCACAGACTTGTATCAATGTTTCATTGGTCTTTTTTATTTCTTCATTGGTATCTGTTATTCTGTGCTTTATTTCTTCACGATACTCTTCCAACTGTAATTTAAGTGTTTCATTATTGTTGTCCATTTGTTCTCTCATTTGTTTAAAATTTTCATTATTGGCTTCAAATTTTTTATTTAATTCTTCCTTCTGTTTCTTGGAATCTCCTTTAATTAATTCCCATAATTTTTGTAAATCCAGGCCTCCTCTGGCTTCCTCATTGTCACCCGCCTGTTGTTCCATTTTACTGTCTTTGACTGTTTCTTCTTCTTGTTCCTGCCTATCTTCTTCTGTCTCTGGCTTTTGTCCTCTCTTCTGAGAAGTTTCTCGTCGTCGCATTTTGTAGTCTTCTAGCAGTTGCCAGCTAAAATTAGGTCAATCGTTATTTTACTAATTGTGTTTTGGTTAGTAGCTTTGCCTAACTTCAGCCGTACCGGTTGGGCGCCAATATGTAATATTCAAATAAATGGTAGTACCAAATCTATTCTGCGAATGTGGAAGGCCCCACGTTTGAGCATCAATATGTAATATTCAGTAAATATCTTCCTCTCTTCGGTCATTGATACTTTTATTTTGTTCAGCCCTGTTTTGGGATCACCAATATGTAATATTAAAATAATTAGTATCTCTGACGTTGATTTGTAACTAAATAAAAAAACCTGTGTTTTATTTTTAATTAGATGATTATTTATCTGAATCTCAGGGTTAACATACAAGTATCATTAAAGTCTGGTACAGGTTACACATAGAACAGACAATATAATTAATACATGAGACTTGGTAATATGGTGTTGTAAATGTCTGTTGAATGTTTGTGGGTTCTTTTAAACAACTAGAAACTATAACAAAAAACTCTTATGATTAACGACTATTTTATAATAGTGTAAAATAATTCACAATTATTAAATTTTTTTTATTGTTTTTGTGGTAATTCATATTTTTACTGTCACAAAGTTAGCTCGAATATTTCAAAGTTAGCTCAATATTGTTTTGGAGTGATCTCACCAATCTTGCAGTTTTCCCAACGGATTTATTGGTTGATTCTGCTCCTGGACACCTGGTTTTTTGGTCTCTCTCTGTCAAAAGATCATTCCTTTAGGTCTTGGGTTGGTTTTCCTGGTCATCTCTGCTTTTATTGATCTTCAATTTCCATCAAACTCAGCAGTAATTTATCTTTTACGTTCTGGCTTGCAATTCAAAATTTTCAACAATCAATCTTCTTCCACTCAAAACATTAATTTATTTAGTTAAAGGCCTTGGCTATTATTATGGGTCACAGGTTCGGTGTACCATTTCTAATTAATAATATTCAGCTGAACTTTATCTTTTCTTCCTTACACTATTTTATTATAAGTTTTTAATGAAAAATTTTATGCTTTTCAGATACTTAATTTGTTTTGTTTCACTATATGTGTTATATACCTGTTTCATATAGATTATATTTTTCTTCAATGCTCATTATAATTATGTTCAATTGCTTTCATTATACACAATTTTTCCTTTTTACCGTATTTCACTGTTATTCTCACTTTCTAGCACTGTCATACCATACCACTTTTATAATTATAGTTTGATCCTATTATATTTGTAAAACTTAAATAATTCACTTTATTTTATTTATTTTTTCTGGATAAATAAAATAATGGTCTGAGGTGCGCAGACCTCCCCATAGTTAAATTAGATTTATTTACATTTTAACTAGTAATGAAGTTTTTAATAATAATATAAATTGTCTTATTAGAATGAATTAGTTTAACACAAATAAAAACATATGTAAATGTACTCAACAGTGAGATTAATTAATTATTTATTTTCATCTTTTGTCTTGGGATGTTTTACTTTTTGTTATTTTTTTCATTGTCAGCCATAGTTTGTTACAGTCAGTAAATTATCTTTTAGTTAGTACTGTTATTAGTTTTATGTTTGGTGAAATGACATGTTACATAAAGCAAGACAAGTTATTTCAGTAAATGGTAGTTTTAGGAATTACTGAAATAAATGGCAAAAAATCTCCAAAAATTGTCTTCACTTTTCATAAAATTTCTTTATCTCGGTTTGGTTATATATTCCTTGGGGTATTGCTACAATGGGGCTGGTATTTAACAAACTACTTTTTCCTATTATTTCTTCTTTTATCATGCGCTGGATTTACTTTCTTACAGCTTTCTTTAACAACTGTTTGACCGGATATTATTTAAATTCTTCACTTTATTCGGTGAGTTGGAGAATACGATGCAGTAGTTATTGTAATTGTTCACTAACCTCTTCTTTTGTGCCACACTCCTGATCTCTGTATATCCTTTTCCTTGGACTGCCCTGATTTCCTGCAGTCTTTCCTGCCATGATTCTGGTTTTGTTACGGTTTATTTGTTTCCTATGGGTACCCTAACATTTTCCCTAACTTAGTATGAATTCCTGTCCTGAGGGGCACTTGTGCTTCCTATTATCTCAGCGGATCATTCATAATCGCAGAGTGGCGCCGTAGCATACAACACTCTGTTTATACCTTAAAGAGTAACCTTGGGTTACTAATAACACCATAGGAATTCCTATTCCTACACTCGTAACATTCAGGCTTATTTGCTGCTTTATGGTTTTATATTATTTACCTGTGGCTCCTATAATTACATTTGGTTTATGGACGGCGTGCGTATTCTCTCCGTTTTATTCTCCTGCATTTCGTTTCATTCTTGAAGTGTTCACTCCTGTTTTGATCAAGACTCTTGTCAGCACCCCTTGTAGTGTTTACTTTGATGTACTCTATGTCTCAGTTTGTTTTTCTCTTTACCCTGTTTTCTTTCTAATGAATCCCTTGATATATTTTTCTAAATAATATTTTGTCTTAATTAATTGTTAGTTTAATACTTTTTTCTTCTTATTTTTTCTTTTATATTCCCCTTTTGTTCCTTATCAGCTTTTCTTCAGTTTTGGTTATGTTTTCTTACTTATCATTATTTTTTCTTAAGTCTAGAGTGATTATTTATTTTATTTTTGTTTTAATTATCATTATTTTCTTCTTCCTTTCTTAACTGGTTTGCCTTGTCGGTACTCAGAAAATCAGTCCCTTCTTTCGATGGTGCTATCTTACTTAGTTTATCCGTGGTCGATCTCAATTGCTCTTATTGTTCGGTCTGCTATTGTTTTCAGAACTATTTCAGTCCTAGTTAAATACCTCTCTACTACCTTATATGGCAATGTTTCTAATACAAAATTTTCACTTGTATTAAATCTTATTTCTATCACTCTATCATCTAGTTTACTAAACAAATATGTCAATTGTATATCAATCATTGATGCTATCCATTGACATTTTATTATGCATTTTTATTTCTGGTGTCTTTAATTTACCTATAGACCTTTCTAATTTGTTACACACCGTTTTATTGTGAATTATTTCTAAAATTTCTATTAAGCTCCTACTATAATTTTTATCATTACCTATTTCCCTATGGTCGGTTATTGGGAGATTAATTACATTAAATAGTCCATTGTTCATCATCTCCAACTCCTCCCTTGTTTTTATTAGTTCCTTTTTCCATATTTTCTTCGTCTTCTTTTCCGGGTGCTTAATATCCTCTTGGTTTTCTCCTATTGGTATGTGTGTGTAATTCATCGGTCTACTATTAAGTAATTTTATATCTTCTTTAATTTTTGTTATTTCTTTTCGCTGTATTTCCTCAATCTTTTCTTTATTTTCCATGACTTGGCATTGTACTCGTCCTAAATTGTTCCCTACCTCATTGTATTGTTCATCTATTTTTCCTTGCATTTGTGCCAATGTTTCCACTGTTTCCTGTAGGATTCCCTCAATTCTATTTTTACATTCCTCTTCGACATTGTTTACTTTATTTAATATTTCCTCACAGACTTGTATCAATGTTTCATTGGTCTTTTTTATTTCTTCATTGGTATCTGTTATTCTGTGCTTTATTTCTTCACGTTACTCTTCCAAATGTAATTTAAGTGTTTCATTATTGTTGTCCATTTGTTCTCTCATTTGTTTAAAATTTTCATTATTGGCTCCAAATTTTTTATTTAATTCTTCCTTCTGTTTCTTGGAATCTCCTTTAATTAATTCCCATAATTTTTGTAAATCCAGGCCTCCTCTGGCTTCCTCATTGTCACCCGCCTGTTGTTCCATTTTACTGTCTTTGACTGTTTCTTCTTCTTGTTCCTACCTATCTTCTTCTGTCTCTGGCTTTTATCCTCTCTTCTGAGAAGTTTCTCGTCGTCGCATTTTGTAGTCTTCTAGCAGTTGCCAGCTAAAATTAGGTCAATCGTTATTTTACTAATTGTGTTTTGGTTAGTAGCTTTGCCTAACTTCAGCCGTACCGGTTGGGCGCCAATATGTAATATTCAAATAAATGGTAGTACCAAATCTATTCTGTGAATGTGGAAGGCCCCACGTTTGAGCATCAATATGTAATATTCAGTAAATATCTTCCTCTGTTCGGTCATTGATACTTTTATTTTGTTCAGCCCTGTTTTGGGATCACCAATATGTAATATTAAAATAATTAGTATCTCTGACGTTGATTTGTAACTAAATAAAAAAACCTGTGTTTTATTTTTAATTAGATGATTATTTATCTGAATCTCAGGGTTAACATACAAGTATCATTAAAGTCTGGTACAGGTTACACATAGAACAGACAATATAATTAATACATGAGACTTGGTAATATGGTGTTGTAAATGTCTGTTGAATGTTTGTGGGTTCTTTTAAACAACTAGAAACTATAACAAAAAACTCTTATGATTAACGACTATTTTATAATAGTGTACTAAAATAATTCACAATTATTAAATTTTTTTTATTGTTTTTGTGGTAATTCATATTTTTACTGTCAAAAAGTTAGCTCGAATATTTCAAAGTTAGCTCAATATTGTTTTGGAGTGATCTCACCAATCTTGCAGTTTTCCCAACGGATTTATTGGTTGATTCTGCTCCTGGACACCTGGTTTTTTGGTCTCTCTCTGTCAAAAGATCATTCCTTTAAGTCTTGGGTTGGTTTTCCTGGTCATCTCAGCTTTTATTGATCTTCAATTTCCATCAAACTCAGCAGTAATTTATCTTTTACGTTCTGGCTTGCAATTCACAATTTTCAACAATCAATCTTCTTCCACTCAAAACATTAATTTATTTAGTTAAAGGCCTTGGCTATTTTTATGGGTCACAGGTTCGGTGTACCATTTCTAATTAATAATATTCAGCTGAACTTTATCTTTTCTTCCTTACACTATTTTATTATAAGTTTTTAATGTAAAATTTTATCCTTTTCAAATACTTAATTTGTTTTGTTTCACTATATGTGTTATATACCTGTTTCATATAGATTATATATTTCTTCAATGCTCATTATAATTATGTTCAATTGCTTTCATTATACACAATTTTTCCTTTTTACCGTATTTCACTGTTATTCTCACTTTCTAGCACTGTCATACCATACCACTTTTATAATTATAGTTTGATCCTATTATATTTGTAAAACTTAAATAATTCACTTTATTTTATTTATTTTTTCTGGATAAATAAAATAATGGTCTGAGGTGCGCAGACCTCCCCATAGTTAAATTAGATTTATTTACATTTTAACTAGTAATGAAGTTTTTAATAATAATATAAATTGTCTTATTAGAATGAATTAGTTTAACACAAATAAAAACATATGTAAATGTACTCAACAGTGAGATTAATTAATTATTTATTTTCATCTTTTGTCTTGGGATGTTTTACTTTTTGTTATTTTTTTCATTGTCAGCCATAGTTTGTTACAGTCAGTAAATTATCTTTTAGTTAGTACTGTTATTAGTTTTATGTTTCGTGAAATGACATGTTACATAAAGCAAGACAAGTTATTTCAGTAAATGGTAGTTTTAGGAATTACTGAAATAAATGGCAAAAAATCTCCAAAAATTGTCTTCACTTTTCATAAAACCTCTTTATCTCGGTTTGGTTATATATTCCTTGGGGTATTGCTACAATGGGGCTGGTATTTAACAAACTACTTTTTCCTATTATTTCTTCTTTTATCATGCGCTGGATTTACTTTCTTACAGCTTTCTTTAACAACTGTTTGACCGGATATTATTTAAATTCTTCACTTTATTCGGTGAGTTGGAGAATACGATGCAGTAGTTATTGTAATTGTTCACTAACCTCTTCTTTTGTGCCACACTCATGATCTCTGTATATCCTTTTCCTTGGACTGCCCTGATTTCCTGCAGTCTTTCCTGCCATGATTCTGGTTTTGTTACGGTTTATTTGTTTCCTATGGGTACCCTAACATTTTCCCTAACTTAGTATGAATTCCTGTCCTGAGGGGCACTTGTGCTTCCTATTATCTCAGCGGATCATTCATAATCGCAGAGTGGCGCCGTAGCATACAACACTCTGTTTATACCTTAAAGAGTAACCTTGGGTTACTAATAACACCATAGGAATTCCTATTCCTACACTCGTAACATTCAGGCTTATTTGCTGCTTTATGGTTTTATATTATTTACCTGTGGCTCCTATAATTACATTTGGTTTATGGACGGCGTGCGTATTCTCTCCGTTTTATTCTCCTGCATTTCGTTTCATTCTTGAAGTGTTCACTCCTGTTTTGATCAAGACTCTTGTCAGCACCCCTTGTAGTGTTTACTTTGATGTACTCTATGTCTCAGTTTGTTTTTCTCTTTACCCTTTTTTCTTTCTAATGAATCCCTTGATATATTTTTCTAAATAATATTTTGTCTTAATTAATTGTTAGTTTAATACTTTTTTCTTCTTATTTTTTCTTTTATATTCCCCTTTTGTTCCTTATCAGCTTTTCTTCAGTTTTGGTTATGTTTTCTTACTTATCATTATTTTTTCTTAAGTCTAGAGTGATTATTTATTTTATTTTTGTTTTAATTATCATTATTTTCTTCTTCCTTTCTTAACTGGTTTGCCTTGTCGGTACTCAGAAAATCAGTCCCTTTTTTCGATGGTGCTATCTTACTTAGTTTATCCGTGGTCGATCTCAATTGCTCTTATTGTTCGGTCTGCTATTGTTTTCAGAACTATTTCAGTCCTAGTTAAATACCTCTCTACTACCTTATATGGCAATGTTTCTAATACAAAATTTTCACTTGTATTAAATCTTATTTCTATCACTCTATCATCTAGTTTACTAAACAAATATGTCAATTGTATATCAATCATTGATGCTATCCATTGACATTTTATTATGCATTTTTATTTCTGGTGTCTTGAATTTACCTATAGACCTTTTTAATTTGTTACACACCGTTTTATTGTGAATTATTTCTAAAATTTCTATTAAGCTCCTACTATAATTTTTATCATTACCTATTTCCCTATGGTCGGTTATTGGGAGATTAATTACATTAAATAGTCCATTGTTCATCATCTCCAACTCCTCCCTTGTTTTTATTAGTTCCTTTTTCCATATTTTCTTCGTCTTCTTTTCCGGGTGCTTAATATCCTCTTGGTTTTCTCCTATTGGTATGTGTGTGTAATTCATCGGTCTACTATTAAGTAATTCTATATCTTCTTTAATTTTTGTTATTTCTTTTCGCTGTATTTCCTCAATCTTTTCTTTATTTTCCATGACTTGGCATTGTACTCGTCCTAAATTGTTCCCTACCTCATTGTATTGTTCATCTATTTTTCCTTGCATTTGTGCCAATGTTTCCACTGTTTCCTGTTGGATTCCCTCAATTCTATTTTTACATTCCTCTTCGACATTGTTTACTTTATTTAATATTTCCTCACGGACTTGTATCAATGTTTCATTGGTCTTTTTTATTTCTTCATTGGTATCTGTTATTCTGTGCTTTATTTCTTCACGATACTCTTCCAACTGTAATTTAAGTGTTTCATTATTGTTGTCCATTTGTTCTCTCATTTGTTTAAAATTTTCATTATTGGCTTCAAATTTTTTATTTAATTCTTCCTTCTGTTTCTTGGAATCTTCTTTAATTAATTCCCATAATTTTTGTAAATCCAGGCCTCCTCTGGCTTCCTCATTGTCACCCGCCTGTTGTTCCATTTTACTGTCTTTGACTGTTTCTTCTTCTTGTTCCTGCCTATCTTCTTCTGTCTCTGGCTTTTGTCCTCTCTTCTGAGAAGTTTCTCGTCGTCGCATTTTGTAGTCTTCTAGCAGTTGCCAGCTAAAATTAGGTCAATCGTTATTTTACTAATTGTGTTTTGGTTAGTAGCTTTGCCTAACTTCAGCCGTACTGGTTGGGCGCCAATATGTAATATTCAAATAAATGGTAGTACCAAATCTATTCTGTGAATGTGGAAGGCCCCACGTTTGAGCATCAATATGTAATATTCAGTAAATATCTTCCTCTCTTCTGTCATTGATACTTTTATTTTGTTCAGCCCTGTTTTGGGATCACCAATATGTAATATTAAAATAATTAGTATCTCTGACGTTGATTTGTAACTAAATAAAAAAACCTGTTTTATTTTTAATTAGATGATTATTTATCTGAATCTCATGAATCTCAGGGTTAACATACAAGTATCATTAAAGTCTGGTACAGGTTACACATAGAACAGACAATATAATTAATACATGAGACTTGGTAATATGGTGTTGTAAATGTCTGTTGAATGTTTGTGGGTTCTTTTAAACAACTAGAAACTATAACAAAAAACTCTTTATGATTAACGACTATTTTATAATAGTGTACTAAAATAATTCACAATTATTGAATTTTTTTTTATTGTTTTTGTGGTAATTCATATTTTTACTGTCACAAAGTTAGCTCGAATATTTCAAAGTTAGCTCAATATTGTTTTGGAGTGATCTCACCAATCTTGCAGTTTTCCCAACGGATTTATTGGTTGATTCTGCTCCTGGACACCTGGTTTTTTGGTCTCTCTCTGTAAAAAGATCATTCCTTTAGGTCTTGGGTTGGTTTTCCTGGTCATCTCAGCTTTTATTGATCTTCAATTTCCATCAAACTCAGCAGTAATTTATCTTTTACGTTCTGGCTTGCAATTCAAAATTTTCAACAATCAATCTTCTTCCACTCAAAACATTAATTTATTTAGTTAAAGGCCTTGGCTATTATTATGGGTCACAGGTTGGGTTACCATTTCTAATTAATAATATTCAGCTGAACTTTATCTTTTCTTCCTTACACTATTTTATTATAAGTTTTTAATGAAAAATGTTATGCTTTTCAGATACTTAATTTGTTTTGTTTCACTATATGTGTTATATACCTGTTTCATATAGATTATATTTTTCTTCAATGCTCATTATAATTATGTTCAATTGCTTTCATTATACACAATTTTTCCTTTTTACCGTATTTCACTGTTATTCTCACTTTCTAGCACTGTCATACCATACCACTTTTATAATTATAGTTTGATCCTATTATATTTGTAAAACTTAAATAATTCACTTTATTTTATTTATTTTTTCTGGATAAATAAAATAATGGTCTGAGGTGCGCAGACCTCCCCATAGTTAAATTAGATTTATTTACATTTTAACTAGTAATGAAGTTTTTAATAATAATATAAATTGTCTTATTAGAATGAATTAGTTTAACACAAATAAAAACATATGTAAATGTACTCAACAGTGAGATTAATTAATTATTTATTTTCATCTTTTGTCTTGGGATGTTTTACTTTTTGTTATTTTTTTCATTGTCAGCCATAGTTTGTTACAGTCAGTAAATTATCTTTTAGTTAGTACTGTTATTAGTTTTATGTTTGGTGAAATGACATGTTACATAAAGCAAGACAAGTTATTTCAGTAAATGGTAGTTTTAGGAATTACTGAAATAAATGTCAAAATATCTCCAAAAATTGTCTTCACTTTTCATAAAACCTCTTTATCTCGGTTTGGTTATATATTCCTTGGGGTATTGCTACAATGGGGCTGGTATTTAACAAACTACTTTTTCCTATTATTTCTTCTTTTATCATGCGCTGGATTTACTTTCTTACAGCTTTCTTTAACAACTGTTTGACCGGATATTATTTAAATTCTTCACTTTATTCGGTGAGTTGGAGAATACGATGCAGTAGTTATTGTAATTGTTCACTAACCTCTTCTTTTGTGCCACACTCATGATCTCTGTATATCCTTTTCCTTGGACTGCCCTGATTTCCTGCAGTCTTTCCTGCCATGATTCTGGTTTTGTTACGGTTTATTTGTTTCCTATGGGTACCCTAACATTTTCCCTAACTTAGTATGAATTCCTGTCCTGAGGGGCACTTGTGCTTCCTATTATCTCAGCGGATCATTCATAATCGCAGAGTGGCGCCGTAGCATACAACACTCTGTTTATACCTTAAAGAGTAACCTTGGGTTACTAATAACACCATAGGAATTCCTATTCCTACACTCGTAACATTCAGGCTTATTTGCTGCTTTATGGTTATATATTATTTACCTGTGCCTTCTATAATTACATTTGGTTTATGGACGGCGTGCGTATTCTCTCCGTTTTATTCTCCTGCATTTCGTTTCATTCTTGAAGTGTTCACTCCTGTTTTGATCAAGACTCTTGTCAGCACCCCTTGTAGTGTTTACTTTGATGTACTCTGTGTCTCAGTTTGTTTTTCTCTTTACCCTGTTTTCTTTCTAATGAATCCCTTGATATATTTTTCTAAATAATATTTTGTCTTAATTAATTGTTAGTTTAATACTTTTTTCTTCTTATTTTTTCTTTTATATTCCCCTTTTGTTCCTTATCAGCTTTTCTTCAGTTTTGGTTATGTTTTCTTACTTATCATTATTTTTTCTTAAGTCTAGAGTGATTATTTATTTTATTTTTGTTTTAATTATCATTATTTTCTTCTTCCTTTCTTAACTGGTTTGCCTTGTCGGTACTCAGAAAATCAGTCCCTTCTTTCGATGGTGCTATCTTACTTAGTTTATCCGTGGTCGATCTCAATTGCTCTTATTGTTCGGTCTGCTATTGTTTTCAGAACTATTTCAGTCCTAGTTAAATACCTCTCTACTACCTTATATGGCAATGTTTCTAATACAAAATTTTCACTTGTATTAAATCTTATTTCTATCACTCTATCATCTAGTTTACTAAACAAATATGTCAATTGTATATCAATCATTGATGCTATCCATTGACATTTTATTATGCATTTTTATTTCTGGTGTCTTGAATTTACCTATAGACCTTTTTAATTTGTTACACACCGTTTTATTGTGAATTATTTCTAAAATTTCTATTAAGCTCCTACTATAATTTTTATCATTACCTATTTCCCTATGGTCGGTTATTGGGAGATTAATTACATTAAATAGTCCATTGTTCATCATCTCCAACTCCTCCCTTGTTTTTATTAGTTCCTTTTTCCATATTTTCTTCGTCTTCTTTTCCGGGTGCTTAATATCCTCTTGGTTTTCTCCTATTGGTATGTGTGTGTAATTCATCGGTCTACTATTAAGTAATTCTATATCTTCTTTAATTTTTGTTATTTCTTTTCGCTGTATTTCCTCAATCTTTTCTTTATTTTCCATGACTTGGCATTGTACTCGTCCTAAATTGTTCCCTACCTCATTGTATTGTTCATCTATTTTTCCTTGCATTTGTGCCAATGTTTCCACTGTTTCCTGTTGGATTCCCTCAATTCTATTTTTACATTCCTCTTCGACATTGTTTACTTTATTTAATATTTCCTCACAGACTTGTATCAATGTTTCATTGGTCTTTTTTATTTCTTCATTGGTATCTGTTATTCTGTGCTTTATTTCTTCACGATACTCTTCCAACTGTAATTTAAGTGTTTCATTATTGTTGTCCATTTGTTCTCTCATTTGTTTAAAATTTTCATTATTGGCTTCAAATTTTTTATTTAATTTTTCCTTCTGTTTCTTGGAATCTCCTTTAATTAATTCCCATAATTTTTGTAAATCCAGGCCTCCTCTGGCTTCCTCATTGTCACCCGCCTGTTGTTCCATTTTACTGTCTTTGACTGTTTCTTCTTCTTGTTCCTGCCTATCTTCTTCTGTCTCTGGCTTTTGTCCTCTCTTCTGAGAAGTTTCTCGTCGTCGCATTTTGTAGTCTTCTAGCAGTTGCCAGCTAAAATTAGGTCAATCGTTATTTTACTAATTGTGTTTTGGTTAGTAGCTTTGCCTAACTTCAGCCGTACTGGTTGGGCGCCAATATGTAATATTCAAATAAATGGTAGTACCAAATCTATTCTGCGAATGTGGAAGGCCCCACGTTTGAGCATCAATATGTAATATTCAGTAAATATCTTCCTCTCTTCTGTCATTGATACTTTTATTTTGTTCAGCCCTGTTTTGGGATCACCAATATGTAATATTAAAATAATTAGTATCTCTGACGTTGATTTGTAACTAAATAAAAAAACCTGTGTTTTATTTTTAATTAGATGATTATTTATCTGAATCTCAGGGTTAACATACAAGTATCATTAAAGTCTGGTACAGGTTACACATAGAACAGACAATATAATTAATACATGAGACTTGGTAATATGGTGTTGTAAATGTCTGTTGAATGTTTGTGGGTTCTTTTAAACAACTAGAAACTATAACAAAAAACTCTTATGATTAACGACTATTTTATAATAGTGTACTAAAATAATTCACAATTATTAAATTTTTTTTATTGTTTTTGTGGTAATTCATATTTTTACTGTCACAAAGTTAGCTCGAATATTTCAAAGTTAGCTCAATATTGTTTTGGAGTGATCTCACCAATCTTGCAGTTTTCCCAACGGATTTATTGGTTGATTCTGCTCCTGGACACCTGGTTTTTTGGTCTCTCTCTGTCAAAAGATCATTCCTTTAGGTCTTGGGTTGGTTTTCCTGGTCATCTCAGCTTTTATTGATCTTCAATTTCCATCAAACTCAGCAGTAATTTATCTTTTACGTTCTGGCTTGCAATTCACAATTTTCAACAATCAATCTTCTTCCACTCAAAACATTAATTTATTTAGTTAAAGGCCTTGGCTATTTTTATGGGTCACAGGTTCGGTGTACCATTTCTAATTAATAATATTCAGCTGAACTTTATCTTTTCTTCCTTACACTATTTTATTATAAGTTTTTAATGAAAAATTTTATGCTTTTCAAATACTTAATTTGTTTTGTTTCACTATATGTGTTATATACCTGTTTCATATAGATTATATATTTCTTTAATGCTCATTATAATTATGTTCAATTGCTTTCATTATACACAATTTTTCCTTTTTACCGTATTTCACTGTTATTCTCACTTTCTAGCACTGTCATACCATACCACTTTTATAATTATAGTTTGATCCTATTATATTTGTAAAACTTAAATAATTCACTTTATTTTATTTATTTTTTCTGGATAAATAAAATAATGGTCTGAGGTGCGCAGACCTCCCCATAGTTAAATTAGATTTATTTACATTTTAACTAGTAATGAAGTTTTTAATAATAATATAAATTGTCTTATTAGAATGAATTAGTTTAACACAAATAAAAACATATGTAAATGTACTCAACAGTGAGATTAATTAATTATTTATTTTCATCTTTTGTCTTGGGATGTTTTACTTTTTGTTATTTTTTTCATTGTCAGCCATAGTTTGTTACAGTCAGTAAATTATCTTTTAGTTAGTACTGTTATTAGTTTTATGTTTGGTGAAATGACATGTTACATAAAGCAAGACAAGTTATTTCAGTAAATGGTAGTTTTAGGAATTACTGAAATAAATGGCAAAAAATCTCCAAAAATTGTCTTCACTTTTCATAAAACCTCTTTATCTCGGTTTGGTTATATATTCCTTGGGGTATTGCTAAAATGGGGCTGGTATTTAACAAACTACTTTTTCCTATTATTTCTTCTTTTATCATGCGCTGGATTTACTTTCTTACAGCTTTCTTTAACAACTGTTTGACCGGATATTATTTAAATTCTTCACTTTATTCGGTGAGTTGGAGAATACGATGCAGTAGTTATTGTAATTGTTCACTAACCTCTTCTTTTGTGCCACACTCATGATCTCTGTATATCCTTTTCCTTGGACTGCCCTGATTTCCTGCAGTCTTTCCTGCCATGATTCTGGTTTTGTTACGGTTTATTTGTTTCCTATGGGTACCCTAACATTTTCCCTAACTTAGTATGAATTCCTGTCCTGAGGGGCACTTGTGCTTCCTATTATCTCAGCGGATCATTCATAATCGCAGAGTGGCGCCGTAGCATACAACACTCTGTTTATACCTTAAAGAGTAACCTTGGGTTACTAATAACACCATAGGAATTCCTATTCCTACACTCGTAACATTCAGGCTTATTTGCTGCTTTATGGTTTTATATTATTTACCTGTGGCTCCTATAATTACATTTGGTTTATGGACGGCGTGCGTATTCTCTCCGTTTTATTCTCCTGCATTTCGTTTCATTCTTGAAGTGTTCACTCCTGTTTTGATCAAGACTCTTGTCAGCACCCCTTGTAGTGTTTATTTTGATGTACTCTATGTCTCAGTTTGTTTTTCTCTTTACCCTTTTTTCTTTCTAATGAATCCCTTGATATATTTTTCTAAATAATATTTTGTCTTAATTAATTGTTAGTTTAATACTTTTTTCTTCTTATTTTTTCTTTTATATTCCCCTTTTGTTCCTTATCAGCTTTTCTTCAGTTTTGGTTATGTTTTCTTACTTATCATTATTTTTTCTTAAGTCTAGAGTGATTATTTATTTTATTTTTGTTTTAATTATCATTATTTTCTTCTTCCTTTCTTAACTGGTTTGCCTTGTCGGTACTCAGAAAATCAGTCCCTTCTTTCGATGGTGCTATCTTACTTAGTTTATCCGTGGTCGATCGCAATTGCTCTTATTGTTCGGTCTGCTATTGTTTTCAGAACTATTTCAGTCCTAGTTAAATACCTCTCTACTACCTTATATGGCAATGTTTCTAATACAAAATTTTCACTTGTATTAAATCTTATTTCTATCACTCTATCATCTAGTTTACTAAACAAATATGTCAATTGTATATCAATCATTGATGCTATCCATTGACATTTTATTATGCATTTTTATTTCTGGTGTCTTGAATTTACCTATAGACCTTTTTAATTTGTTACACACCGTTTTATTGTGAATTATTTCTAAAATTTCTATTAAGCTCCTACTATAATTTTTATCATTACCTATTTCCCTATGGTCGGTTATTGGGAGATTAATTACATTAAATAGTCCATTGTTCATCATCTCCAACTCCTCCCTTGTTTTTATTAGTTCCTTTTTCCATATTTTCTTCGTCTTCTTTTCCGGGTGCTTAATATCCTCTTGGTTTTCTCCTATTGGTATGTGTGTGTAATTCATCGGTCTACTATTAAGTAATTCTATATCTTCTTTAATTTTTGTTATTTCTTTTCGCTGTATTTCCTCAATCTTTTCTTTATTTTCCATGACTTGGCATTGTACTCGTCCTAAATTGTTCCCTACCTCATTGTATTGTTCATCTATTTTTCCTTGCATTTGTGCCAATGTTTCCACTGTTTCCTGTTGGATTCCCTCAATTCTATTTTTACATTCCTCTTCGACATTGTTTACTTTATTTAGTATTTCCTCACGGACTTGTATCAATGTTTCATTGGTCTTTTTTATTTCTTCATTGGTATCTGTTATTCTGTGCTTTATTTCTTCACGATACTCTTCCAACTGTAATTTAAGTGTTTCATTATTGTTGTCCATTTGTTCTCTCATTTGTTTAAAATTTTCATTATTGGCTTCAAATTTTTTATTTAATTCTTCCTTCTGTTTCTTGGAATCTCCTTTAATTAATTCCCATAATTTTTGTAAATCCAGGCCTCCTCTGGCTTCCTCATTGTCACCCGCCTGTTGTTCCATTTTACTGTCTTTGACTGTTTCTTCTTCTTGTTCCTGCCTATCTTCTTCTGTCTCTGGCTTTTGTCCTCTCTTCTGAGAAGTTTCTCGTCGTCGCATTTTGTAGTCTTCTAGCAGTTGCCAGCTAAAATTAGGTCAATCGTTATTTTACTAATTGTGTTTTGGTTAGTAGCTTTGCCTAACTTCAGCCGTACTGGTTGGGCGCCAATATGTAATATTCAAATAAATGGTAGTACCAAATCTATTCTGCGAATGTGGAAGGCCCCACGTTTGAGCATCAATATGTAATATTCAGTAAATATCTTCCTCTCTTCTGTCATTGATACTTTTATTTTGTTCAGCCCTGTTTTGGGATCACCAATATGTAATATTAAAATAATTAGTATCTCTGACGTTGATTTGTAACTAAATAAAAAAACCTGTGTTTTATTTTTAATTAGATGATTATTTATCTGAATCTCAGGGTTAACATACAAGTATCATTAAAGTCTGGTACAGGTTACACATAGAACAGACAATATAATTAATACATGAGACTTGGTAATATGGTGTTGTAAATGTCTGTTGAATGTTTGTGGGTTCTTTTAAACAACTAGAAACTATAACAAAAAACTCTTATGATTAACGACTATTTTATAATAGTGTACTAAAATAATTCACAATTATTAAATTTTTTTTATTGTTTTTGTGGTAATTCATATTTTTACTGTCACAAAGTTAGCTCGAATATTTCAAAGTTAGCTCAATATTGTTTTGGAGTGATCTCACCAATCTTGCAGTTTTCCCAACGGATTTATTGGTTGATTCTGCTCCTGGACACCTGGTTTTTTGGTCTCTCTCTGTCAAAAGATCATTCCTTTAGGTCTTGGGTTGGTTTTCCTGGTCATCTCAGCTTTTATTGATCTTCAATTTCCATCAAACTCAGCAGTAATTTATCTTTTACGTTCTGGCTTGCAATTCAAAATTTTCAACAATCAATCTTCTTCCACTCAAAACATTAATTTATTTAGTTAAAGGCCTTGGCTATTATTATGGGTCACAGGTTCGGTGTACCATTTCTAATTAATAATATTCAGCTGAACTTTATCTTTTCTTCCTTACACTATTTTATTATAAGTTTTTAATGAAAAATTTTATGCTTTTCATTAAAATTTTCACTAAAATAATGGTCTGAGGTGCGCAGACCTCCCCATAGTTAAATTAGATTTATTTACATTTTAACTAGTAATGAAGTTTTTAATAATAATATAAATTGTCTTATTAGAATGAATTAGTTTAACACAAATAAAAACTTATGTAAATGTACTCAACAGTGAGATTAATTAATTATTTATTTTCATCTTTTGTCTTGGGATGTTTTACTTTTTGTTATTTTTTTCATTGTCAGCCATAGTTTGTTACAGTCAGTAAATTATCTTTTAGTTAGTACTGTTATTAGTTTTATGTTTGGTGAAATGACATGTTACATAAAGCAAGACAAGTTATTTCAGTAAATGGTAGTTTTAGGAATTACTGAAATAAATGGCAAAAAATCTCCAAAAATTGTCTTCACTTCTCATAAAACCTCTTTATCTCGGTTTGGTTATATATTCCTTGGGGTATTGCTACAATGGGGCTGGTATTTAACAAACTACTTTTTCCTATTATTTCTTCTTTTATCATGCGCTGGATTTACTTTCTTACAGCTTTCTTTAACAACTGTTTGACCGGATATTATTTAAATTCTTCACTTTATTCGGTGAGTTGGAGAATACGATGCAGTAGTTATTGTAATTGTTCACTAACCTCTTCTTTTGTGCCACACTCATGATCTCTGTATATCCTTTTCCTTGGACTGCCCTGATTTCCTGCAGTCTTTCCTGCCATGATTCTGGTTTTGTTACGGTTTATTTGTTTCCTATGGGTACCCTAACATTTTCCCTAACTTAGTATGAATTCCTGTCCTGAGGGGCACTTGTGCTTCCTATTATCTCAGCGGATCATTCATAATCGCAGAGTGGCGCCGTAGCATACAACACTCTGTTTATACCTTAAAGAGTAACCTTGGGTTACTAATAACACCATAGGAATTCCTATTCCTACACTCGTAACATTCAGGCTTATTTGCTGCTTTATGGTTTTATATTATTTACCTGTGGCTCCTATAATTACATTTGGTTTATGGACGGCGTGCGTATTCTCTCCGTTTTATTCTCCTGCATTTCGTTTCATTCTTGAAGTGTTCACTCCTGTTTTGATCAAGACTCTTGTCAGCACCCCTTGTAGTGTTTACTTTGATGTACTCTATGTCTCAGTTTGTTTTTCTCTTTACCCTTTTTTCTTTCTAATGAATCCCTTGATATATTTTTCTAAATAATATTTTGTCTTAATTAATTGTTAGTTTAATACTTTTTTCTTCTTATTTTTTCTTTTATATTCCCCTTTTGTTCCTTATCAGCTTTTCTTCAGTTTTGGTTATGTTTTCTTACTTATCATTATTTTTTCTTAAGTCTAGAGTGATTATTTATTTTATTTTTGTTTTAATTATCATTATTTTCTTCTTCCTTTCTTAACTGGTTTGCCTTGTCGGTACTCAGAAAATCAGTCCCTTCTTTCGATGGTGCTATCTTACTTAGTTTATCCGTGGTCGATCTCAATTGCTCTTATTGTTCGGTCTGCTATTGTTTTCAGAACTATTTCAGTCCTAGTTAAATACCTCTCTACTACCTTATATGGCAATGTTTCTAATACAAAATTTTCACTTGTATTAAATCTTATTTCTATCACTCTATCATCTAGTTTACTAAACAAATATGTCAATTGTATATCAATCATTGATGCTATCCATTGACATTTTATTATGCATTTTTATTTCTGGTGTCTTTAATTTACCTATAGACCTTTTTAATTTGTTACACACCGTTTTATTGTGAATTATTTCTAAAATTTCTATTAAGCTCCTACTATAATTTTTATCATTACCTATTTCCCTATGGTCGGTTATTGGGAGATTAATTACATTAAATAGTCCATTGTTCATCATCTCCAACTCCTCCCTTGTTTTTATTAGTTCCTTTTTCCATATTTTCTTCGTCTTCTTTTCCGGGTGCTTAATATCCTCTTGGTTTTCTCCTATTGGTATGTGTGTGTAATTCATCGGTCTACTATTAAGTAATTCTATATCTTCTTTAATTTTTGTTATTTCTTTTCGCTGTATTTCCTCAATCTTTTCTTTATTTTCCATGACTTGGCATTGTACTCGTCCTAAATTGTTCCCTACCTCATTGTATTGTTCATCTATTTTTCCTTGCATTTGTGCCAATGTTTCCACTGTTTCCTGTTGGATTCCCTCAATTCTATTTTTACATTCCTCTTCGACATTGTTTACTTTATTTAATATTTCCTCACAGACTTGTATCAATGTTTCATTGGTCTTTTTTATTTCTTCATTGGTATCTGTTATTCTGTGCTTTATTTCTTCACGATACTCTTCCAACTGTAATTTAAGTGTTTCATTATTGTTGTCCATTTGTTCTCTCATTTGTTTAAAATTTTCATTATTGGCTTCAAATTTTTTATTTAATTCTTCCTTCTGTTTCTTGGAATCTCCTTTAATTAATTCCCATAATTTTTGTAAATCCAGGCCTCCTCTGGCTTCCTCATTGTCACCCGCCTGTTGTTCCATTTTACTGTCTTTGACTGTTTCTTCTTCTTGTTCCTGCCTATCTTCTTCTGTCTCTGGCTTTTGTCCTCTCTTCTGAGAAGTTTCTCGTCGTCGCATTTTGTAGTCTTCTAGCAGTTGCCAGCTAAAATTAGGTCAATCGTTATTTTACTAATTGTGTTTTGGTTAGTAGCTTTGCCTAACTTCAGCCGTACTGGTTGGGCGCCAATATGTAATATTCAAATAAATGGTAGTACCAAATCTATTCTGCGAATGTGGAAGGCCCCACGTTTGAGCATCAATATGTAATATTCAGTAAATATCTTCCTCTCTTCTGTCATTGATACTTTTATTTTGTTCAGCCCTGTTTTGGGATCACCAATATGTAATATTAAAATAATTAGTATCTCTGACGTTGATTTGTAACTAAATAAAAAAACCTGTTTTATTTTTAATTAGATGATTATTTATCTGAATCTCATGAATCTCAGGGTTAACATACAAGTATCATTAAAGTCTGGTACAGGTTACACATAGAACAGACAATATAATTAATACATGAGACTTGGTAATATGGTGTTGTAAATGTCTGTTGAATGTTTGTGGGTTCTTTTAAACAACTAGAAACTATAACCAAAAACTCTTATGATTAACGACTATTTTATAATAGTGTAAAATAATTCACAATTATTAAATTTTTTTTATTGTTTTTGTGGTAATTCATATTTTTACTGTCACAAAGTTAGCTCGAATATTTCAAAGTTAGCTCAATATTGTTTTGGAGTGATCTCACCAATCTTGCAGTTTTCCCAACGGATTTATTGGTTGATTCTGCTCCTGGACACCTGGTTTTTTGGTCTCTCTCTGTCAAAAGATCATTCCTTTAGGTCTTGGGTTGGTTTTCCTGGTCATCTCAGCTTTTATTGATCTTCAATTTCCATCAAACTCAGCAGTAATTTATCTTTTACGTTCTGGCTTGCAATTCAAAATTTTCAACAATCAATCTTCTTCCACTCAAAACATTAATTTATTTAGTTAAAGGCCTTGGCTATTATTATGGGTCACAGGTTCGGTGTACCATTTCTAATTAATAATATTCAGCTGAACTTTATCTTTTCTTCCTTACACTATTTTATTATAAGTTTTTAATGAAAAATTTTATGCTTTTCAGATACTTAATTTGTTTTGTTTCACTATATGTGTTATATACCTGTTTCATATAGATTATATATTTCTTCAATGCTCATTATAATTATGTTCAATTGCTTTCATTATACACAATTTTTCCTTTTTACCGTATTTCACTGTTATTCTCACTTTCTAGCACTGTCATACCATACCACTTTTATAATTATAGTTTGATCCTATTATATTTGTAAAACTTAAATAATTCACTTTATTTTATTTATTTTTTCTGGATAAATAAAATAATGGTCTGAGGTGCGCAGACCTCCCCATAGTTAAATTAGATTTATTTACATTTTAACTAGTAATGAAGTTTTTAATAATAATATAAATTGTCTTATTAGAATGAATTAGTTTAACACAAATAAAAACATATGTAAATGTACTCAACAGTGAGATTAATTAATTATTTATTTTCATCTTTTGTCTTGGGATGTTTTACTTTTTGTTATTTTTTTCATTGTCAGCCATAGTTTGTTACAGTCAGTAAATTATCTTTTAGTTAGTACTGTTATTAGTTTTATGTTTGGTGAAATGACATGTTACATAAAGCAAGACAAGTTATTTCAGTAAATGGTAGTTTTAGGAATTACTGAAATAAATGTCAAAATATCTCCAAAAATTGTCTTCACTTTTCATAAAACCTCTTTATCTCGGTTTGGTTATATATTCCTTGGGGTATTGCTACAATGGGGCTGGTATTTAACAAACTACTTTTTCCTATTATTTCTTCTTTTATCATGCGCTGGATTTACTTTCTTACAGCTTTCTTTAACAACTGTTTGACCGGATATTATTTAAATTCTTCACTTTATTCGGTGAGTTGGAGAATACGATGCAGTAGTTATTGTAATTGTTCACTAACCTCTTCTTTTGTGCCACACTCATGATCTCTGTATATCCTTTTCCTTGGACTGCCCTGATTTCCTGCAGTCTTTCCTGCCATGATTCTGGTTTTGTTACGGTTTATTTGTTTCCTATGGGTACCCTAACATTTTCCCTAACTTAGTATGAATTCCTGTCCTGAGGGGCACTTGTGCTTCCTATTATCTCAGCGGATCATTCATAATCGCAGAGTGGCGCCGTAGCATACAACACTCTGTTTATACCTTAAAGAGTAACCTTGGGTTACTAATAACACCATAGGAATTCCTATTCCTACACTCGTAACATTCAGGCTTATTTGCTGCTTTATGGTTTTATATTATTTACCTGTGGCTCCTATAATTACATTTGGTTTATGGACGGCGTGCGTATTCTCTCCGTTTTATTCTCCTGCATTTCGTTTCATTCTTGAAGTGTTCACTCCTGTTTTGATCAAGACTCTTGTCAGCACCCCTTGTAGTGTTTACTTTGATGTACTCTATGTCTCAGTTTGTTTTTCTCTTTACCCTGTTTTCTTTCTAATGAATCCCTTGATATATTTTTCTAAATAATATTTTGTCTTAATTAATTGTTAGTTTAATACTTTTTTCTTCTTATTTTTTCTTTTATATTCCCCTTTTGTTCCTTATCAGCTTTTCTTCAGTTTTGGTTATGTTTTCTTACTTATCATTATTTTTTCTTAAGTCTAGAGTGATTATTTATTTTATTTTTGTTTTAATTATCATTATTTTCTTCTTCCTTTCTTAACTGGTTTGCCTTGTCGGTACTCAGAAAATCAGTCCCTTCTTTCGATGGTGCTATCTTACTTAGTTTATCCGTGGTCGATCTCAATTGCTCTTATTGTTCGGTCTGCTATTGTTTTCAGAACTATTTCAGTCCTAGTTAAATACCTCTCTACTACCTTATATGGCAATGTTTCTAATACAAAATTTTCACTTGTATTAAATCTTATTTCTATCACTCTATCATCTAGTTTACTAAACAAATATGTCAATTGTATATCAATCATTGATGCTATCCATTGACATTTTATTATGCATTTTTATTTCTGGTGTCTTTAATTTACCTATAGACCTTTTTAATTTGTTACACACCGTTTTATTGTGAATTATTTCTAAAATTTCTATTAAGCTCCTACTATAATTTTTATCATTACCTATTTCCCTATGGTCGGTTATTGGGAGATTAATTACATTAAATAGTCCATTGTTCATCATCTCCAACTCCTCCCTTGTTTTTATTAGTTCCTTTTTCCATATTTTCTTCGTCTTCTTTTCCGGGTGCTTAATATCCTCTTGGTTTTCTCCTATTGGTATGTGTGTGTAATTCATCGGTCTACTATTAAGTAATTCTATATCTTCTTTAATTTTTGTTATTTCTTTTCGCTGTATTTCCTCAATCTTTTCTTTATTTTCCATGACTTGGCATTGTACTCATCCTAAATTGTTCCCTACCTCATTGTATTGTTCATCTATTTTTCCTTGCATTTGTGCCAATGTTTCCACTGTTTCCTGTTGGATTCCCTCAATTCTATTTTTACATTCCTCTTCGACATTGTTTACTTTATTTAATATTTCCTCACAGACTTGTATCAATGTTTCATTGGTCTTTTTTATTTCTTCATTGGTATCTGTTATTCTGTGCTTTATTTCTTCACGATACTCTTCCAACTGTAATTTAAGTGTTTCATTATTGTTGTCCATTTGTTCTCTCATTTGTTTAAAATTTTCATTATTGGCTTCAAATTTTTTATTTAATTCTTCCTTCTGTTTCTTGGAATCTCCTTTAATTAATTCCCATAATTTTTGTAAATCCAGGCCTCCTCTGGCTTCCTCATTGTCACCCGCCTGTTGTTCCATTTTACTGTCTTTGACTGTTTCTTCTTCTTGTTCCTGCCTATCTTCTTCTGTCTCTGGCTTTTGTCCTCTCTTCTGAGAAGTTTCTCGTCGTCGCATTTTGTAGTCTTCTAGCAGTTGCCAGCTAAAATTAGGTCAATCGTTATTTTACTAATTGTGTTTTGGTTAGTAGCTTTGCCTAACTTCAGCCGTACTGGTTGGGCGCCAATATGTAATATTCAAATAAATGGTAGTACCAAATCTATTCTGCGAATGTGGAAGGCCCCACGTTTGAGCATCAATATGTAATATTCAGTAAATATCTTCCTCTCTTCTGTCATTGATACTTTTATTTTGTTCAGCCCTGTTTTGGGATCACCAATATGTAATATTAAAATAATTAGTATCTCTGACGTTGATTTGTAACTAAATAAAAAAACCTGTGTTTTATTTTTAATTAGATGATTATTTATCTGAATCTCAGGGTTAACATACAAGTATCATTAAAGTCTGGTACAGGTTACACATAGAACAGACAATATAATTAATACATGAGACTTGGTAATATGGTGTTGTAAATGTCTGTTGAATGTTTGTGGGTTCTTTTAAACAACTAGAAACTATAACAAAAAACTCTTATGATTAACGACTATTTTATAATAGTGTACTAAAATAATTCACAATTATTAAATTTTTTTTATTGTCTTTGTGGTAATTCATATTTTTACTGTCACAAAGTTAGCTCGAATATTTCAAAGTTAGCTCAATATTGTTTTGGAGTGATCTCACCAATCTTGCAGTTTTCCCAACGGATTTATTGGTTGATTCTGCTCCTGGACACCTGGTTTTTTGGTCTCTCTCTGTCAAAAGATCATTCCTTTAGGTCTTGGGTTGGTTTTCCTGGTCATCTCAGCTTTTATTGATCTTCAATTTCCATCAAACTCAGCAGTAATTTATCTTTTACGTTCTGGCTTGCAATTCACAATTTTCAACAATCAATCTTCTTCCACTCAAAACATTAATTTATTTAGTTAAAGGCCTTGGCTATTTTTATGGGTCACAGGTTCGGTGTACCATTTCTAATTAATAATATTCAGCTGAACTTTATCTTTTCTTCCTTACACTATTTTATTATAAGTTTTTAATGTAAAATTTTATCCTTTTCAAATACTTAATTTGTTTTGTTTCACTATATGTGTTATATACCTGTTTCATATAGATTATATATTTCTTCAATGCTCATTATAATTATGTTCAATTGCTTTCATTATACACAATTTTTCCTTTTTACCGTATTTCACTGTTATTCTCACTTTCTAGCACTGTCATACCATACCACTTTTATAATTATAGTTTGATCCTATTATATTTGTAAAACTTAAATAATTCACTTTATTTTATTTATTTTTTCTGGATAAATAAAATAATGGTCTGAGGTGCGCAGACCTCCCCATAGTTAAATTAGATTTATTTACATTTTAACTAGTAATGAAGTTTTTAATAATAATATAAATTGTCTTATTAGAATGAATTAGTTTAACACAAATAAAAACATATGTAAATGTACTCAACAGTGAGATTAATTAATTATTTATTTTCATCTTTTGTCTTGGGATGTTTTACTTTTTGTTATTTTTTTCATTTTCAGCCATAGTTTGTTACAGTCAGTAAATTATCTTTTAGTTAGTACTGTTATTAGTTTTATGTTTGGTGAAATGACATGTTACATAAAGCAAGACAAGTTATTTCAGTAAATGGTAGTTTTAGGAATTACTGAAATAAATGTCAAAATATCTCCAAAAATTGTCTTCACTTTTCATAAAACCTCTTTATCTCGGTTTGGTTATATATTCCTTGGGGTATTGCTACAATGGGGCTGGTATTTAACAAACTACTTTTTCCTATTATTTCTTCTTTTATCATGCGCTGGATTTACTTTCTTACAGCTTTCTTTAACAACTGTTTGACCGGATATTATTTAAATTCTTCACTTTATTCGGTGAGTTGGAGAATACGATGCAGTAGTTATTGTAATTGTTCACTAACCTCTTCTTTTGTGCCACACTCATGATCTCTGTATATCCTTTTCCTTGGACTGCCCTGATTTCCTGCAGTCTTTCCTGCCATGATTCTGGTTTTGTTACGGTTTATTTGTTTCCTATGGGTACCCTAACATTTTCCCTAACTTAGTATGAATTCCTGTCCTGAGGGGCACTTGTGCTTCCTATTATCTCAGCGGATCATTCATAATCGCAGAGTGGCGCCGTAGCATACAACACTCTGTTTATACCTTAAAGAGTAACCTTGGGTTACTAATAACACCATAGGAATTCCTATTCCTACACTCGTAACATTCAGGCTTATTTGCTGCTTTATGGTTTTATATTATTTACCTGTGGCTCCTATAATTACATTTGGTTTATGGACGGCGTGCGTATTCTCTCCGTTTTATTCTCCTGCATTTCGTTTCATTCTTGAAGTGTTCACTCCTGTTTTGATCAAGACTCTTGTCAGCACCCCTTGTAGTGTTTACTTTGATGTACTCTATGTCTCAGTTTGTTTTTCTCTTTACCCTGTTTTCTTTCTAATGAATCCCTTGATATATTTTTCTAAATAATATTTTGTCTTAATTAATTGTTAGTTTAATACTTTTTTCTTCTTATTTTTTCTTTTATATTCCCCTTTTGTTCCTTATCAGCTTTTCTTCAGTTTTGGTTATGTTTTCTTACTTATCATTATTTTTTCTTAAGTCTAGAGTGATTATTTATTTTATTTTTGTTTTAATTATCATTATTTTCTTCTTCCTTTCTTAACTGGTTTGCCTTGTTGGTACTCAGAAAATCAGTCCCTTCTTTCGATGGTGCTATCTTACTTAGTTTATCCGTGGTCGATCTCAATTGCTCTTATTGTTCGGTCTGCTATTGTTTTCAGAACTATTTCAGTCCTAGTTAAATACCTCTCTACTACCTTATATGGCAATGTTTCTAATACAAAATTTTCACTTGTATTAAATCTTATTTCTATCACTCTATCATCTAGTTTACTAAACAAATATGTCAATTGTATATCAATCATTGATGCTATCCATTGACATTTTATTATGCATTTTTATTTCTGGTGTCTTTAATTTACCTATAGACCTTTTTAATTTGTTACACACCGTTTTATTGTGAATTATTTCTAAAATTTCTATTAAGCTCCTACTATAATTTTTATCATTACCTATTTCCCTATGGTCGGTTATTGGGAGATTAATTACATTAAATAGTCCATTGTTCATCATCTCCAACTCCTCCCTTGTTTTTATTAGTTCCTTTTTCCATATTTTCTTCGTCTTCTTTTCCGGGTGCTTAATATCCTCTTGGTTTTCTCCTATTGGTATGTGTGTGTAATTCATCGGTCTACTATTAAGTAATTCTATATCTTCTTTAATTTTTGTTATTTCTTTTCGCTGTATTTCCTCAATCTTTTCTTTATTTTCCATGACTTGGCATTGTACTCGTCCTAAATTGTTCCCTACCTCATTGTATTGTTCATCTATTTTTCCTTGCATTTGTGCCAATGTTTCCACTGTTTCCTGTTGGATTCCCTCAATTCTATTTTTACATTCCTCTTCGACATTGTTTACTTTATTTAATATTTCCTCACAGACTTGTATCAATGTTTCATTGGTCTTTTTTATTTCTTCATTGGTATCTGTTATTCTGTGCTTTATTTCTTCACGATACTCTTCCAACTGTAATTTAAGTGTTTCATTATTGTTGTCCATTTGTTCTCTCATTTGTTTAATATTTTCATTATTGGCTTCAAATTTTTTATTTAATTCTTCCTTCTGTTTCTTGGAATCTCCTTTAATTAATTCCCATAATTTTTGTAAATCCAGGCCTCCTCTGGCTTCCTCATTGTCACCCGCCTGTTGTTCCATTTTACTGTCTTTGACTGTTTCTTCTTCTTGTTCCTGCCTATCTTCTTCTGTCTCTGGCTTTTGTCCTCTCTTCTGAGAAGTTTCTCGTCGTCGCATTTTGTAGTCTTCTAGCAGTTGCCAGCTAAAATTAGGTCAATCGTTATTTTACTAATTGTGTTTTGGTTAGTAGCTTTGCCTAACTTCAGCCGTACCGGTTGGGCGCCAATATGTAATATTCAAATAAATGGTAGTACCAAATCTATTCTGCGAATGTGGAAGGCCCCACGTTTGAGCATCAATATGTAATATTCAGTAAATATCTTCCTCTCTTCTGTCATTGATACTTTTATTTTGTTCAGCCCTGTTTTGGGATCACCAATATGTAATATTAAAATAATTAGTATCTCTGACGTTGATTTGTAACTAAATAAAAAAACCTGTTTTATTTTTAATTAGATGATTATTTATCTGAATCTCATGAATCTCAGGGTTAACATACAAGTATCATTAAAGTCTGGTACAGGTTACACATAGAACAGACAATATAATTAATACATGAGACTTGGTAATATGGTGTTGTAAATGTCTGTTGAATGTTTGTGGGTTCTTTTAAACAACTAGAAACTATAACAAAAAACTCTTATGATTAACGACTATTTTATAATAGTGTACTAAAATAATTCACAATTATTAAATTTTTTTTTATTGTTTTTGTGGTAATTCATATTTTTACTGTCACAAAGTTAGCTCAATATTGTTTTGGAGTGATCTCACCAATCTTGCAGTTTTCCCAACGGATTTATTGGTTGATTCTGCTCCTGGACACCTGGTTTTTTGGTCTCTCTCTGTCAAAAGATCATTCCTTTAGGTCTTGGGTTGGTTTTCCTGGTCATCTCAGCTTTTATTGATCTTCAATTTCCATCAAACTCAGCAGTAATTTATCTTTTACGTTCTGGCTTGCAATTCAAAATTTTCAACAATCAATCTTCTTCCACTCAAAACATTAATTTATTTAGTTAAAGGCCTTGGCTATTATTATGGGTCACAGGTTCGGTGTACCATTTCTAATTAATAATATTCAGCTGAACTTTATCTTTTCTTCCTTACACTATTTTATTATAAGTTTTTAATGAAAAATTTTATGCTTTTCAGATACTTAATTTGTTTTGTTTCACTATATGTGTTATATACCTGTTTCATATAGATTATATTTTTCTTCAATGCTCATTATAATTATGTTCAATTGCTTTCATTATACACAATTTTTCCTTTTTACCGTATTTCACTGTTATTCTCACTTTCTAGCACTGTCATACCATACCACTTTTATAATTATAGTTTGATCCTATTATATTTGTAAAACTTAAATAATTCACTTTATTTTATTTATTTTTTCTGGATAAATAAAATAATGGTCTGAGGTGCGCAGACCTCCCCATAGTTAAATTAGATTTATTTACATTTTAACTAGTAATGAAGTTTTTAATAATAATATAAATTGTCTTATTAGAATGAATTAGTTTAACACAAATAAAAACATATGTAAATGTACTCAACAGTGAGATTAATTAATTATTTATTTTCATCTTTTGTCTTGGGATGTTTTACTTTTTGTTATTTTTTTCATTGTCAGCCATAGTTTGTTACAGTCAGTAAATTATCTTTTAGTTAGTACTGTTATTAGTTTTATGTTTGGTGAAATGACATGTTACATAAAGCAAGACAAGTTATTTCAGTAAATGGTAGTTTTAGGAATTACTGAAATAAATGTCAAAATATCTCCAAAAATTGTCTTCACTTTTCATAAAACCTCTTTATCTCGGTTTGGTTATATATTCCTTGGGGTATTGCTACAATGGGGCTGGTATTTAACAAACTACTTTTTCCTATTATTTCTTCTTTTATCATGCGCTGGATTTACTTTCTTACAGCTTTCTTTAACAACTGTTTGACCGGATATTATTTAAATTCTTCACTTTATTCGGTGAGTTGGAGAATACGATGCAGTAGTTATTGTAATTGTTCACTAACCTCTTCTTTTGTGCCACACTCATGATCTCTGTATATCCTTTTCCTTGGACTGCCCTGATTTCCTGCAGTCTTTCCTGCCATGATTCTGGTTTTGTTACGGTTTATTTGTTTCCTATGGGTACCCTAACATTTTCCCTAACTTAGTATGAATTCCTGTCCTGAGGGGCACTTGTGCTTCCTATTATCTCAGCGGATCATTCATAATCGCAGAGTGGCGCCGTAGCATACAACACTCTGTTTATACCTTAAAGAGTAACCTTGGGTTACTAATAACACCATAGGAATTCCTATTCCTACACTCGTAACATTCAGGCTTATTTGCTGCTTTATGGTTTTATATTATTTACCTGTGGCTCCTATAATTACATTTGGTTTATGGACGGCGTGCGTATTCTCTCCGTTTTATTCTCCTGCATTTCGTTTCATTCTTGAAGTGTTCACTCCTGTTTTGATCAAGACTCTTGTCAGCACCCCTTGTAGTGTTTACTTTGATGTACTCTATGTCTCAGTTTGTTTTTCTCTTTACCCTGTTTTCTTTCTAATGAATCCCTTGATATATTTTTCTAAATAATATTTTGTCTTAATTAATTGTTAGTTTAATACTTTTTTCTTCTTATTTTTTCTTTTATATTCCCCTTTTGTTCCTTATCAGCTTTTCTTCAGTTTTGGTTATGTTTTCTTACTTATCATTATTTTTTCTTAAGTCTAGAGTGATTATTTATTTTATTTTTGTTTTAATTATCATTATTTTCTTCTTCCTTTCTTAACTGGTTTGCATTGTCGGTACTCAGAAAATCAGTCCCTTCTTTCGATGGTGCTATCTTACTTAGTTTATCCGTGGTCGATCTCAATTGCTCTTATTGTTCGGTCTGCTATTGTTTTCAGAACTATTTCAGTCCTAGTTAAATACCTCTCTACTACCTTATATGGCAATGTTTCTAATACAAAATTTTCACTTGTATTAAATCTTATTTCTATCACTCTATCATCTAGTTTACTAAACAAATATGTCAATTGTATATCAATCATTGATGCTATCCATTGACATTTTATTATGCATTTTTATTTCTGGTGTCTTTAATTTACCTATAGACCTTTTTAATTTGTTACACACCGTTTTATTGTGAATTATTTCTAAAATTTCTATTAAGCTCCTACTATAATTTTTATCATTACCTATTTCCCTATGGTCGGTTATTGGGAGATTAATTACATTAAATAGTCCATTGTTCATCATCTCCAACTCCTCCCTTGTTTTTATTAGTTCCTTTTTCCATATTTTCTTCGTCTTCTTTTCCGGGTGCTTAATATCCTCTTGGTTTTCTCCTATTGGTATGTGTGTGTAATTCATCGGTCTACTATTAAGTAATTCTATATCTTCTTTAATTATTGTTATTTCTTTTCGCTGTATTTCCTCAATCTTTTCTTTATTTTCCATGACTTGGCATTGTACTCGTCCTAAATTGTTCCCTACCTCATTGTATTGTTCATCTATTTTTCCTTGCATTTGTGCCAATGTTTCCACTGTTTCCTGTTGGATTCCCTCAATTCTATTTTTACATTCCTCTTCGACATTGTTTACTTTATTTAATATTTCCTCACAGACTTGTATCAATGTTTCATTGGTCTTTTTTATTTCTTCATTGGTATCTGTTATTCTGTGCTTTATTTCTTCACGATACTCTTCCAACTGTAATTTAAGTGTTTCATTATTGTTGTCCATTTGTTCTCTCATTTGTTTAAAATTTTCATTATTGGCTTCAAATTTTTTATTTAATTCTTCCTTCTGTTTCTTGGAATCTCCTTTAATTAATTCCCATAATTTTTGTAAATCCAGGCCTCCTCTGGCTTCCTCATTGTCACCCGCCTGTTGTTCCATTTTACTGTCTTTGACTGTTTCTTCTTCTTGTTCCTGCCTATCTTCTTCTGTCTCTGGCTTTTGTCCTCTCTTCTGAGAAGTTTCTCGTCGTCGCATTTTGTAGTCTTCTAGCAGTTGCCAGCTAAAATTAGGTCAATCGTTATTTTACTAATTGTGTTTTGGTTAGTAGCTTTGCCTAACTTCAGCCGTACTGGTTGGGCGCCAATATGTAATATTCAAATAAATGGTAGTACCAAATCTATTCTGCGAATGTGGAAGGCCCCACGTTTGAGCATCAATATGTAATATTCAGTAAATATCTTCCTCTCTTCTGTCATTGATACTTTTATTTTGTTCAGCCCTGTTTTGGGATCACCAATATGTAATATTAAAATAATTAGTATCTCTGACGTTGATTTGTAACTAAATAAAAAAACCTGTTTTATTTTTAATTAGATGATTATTTATCTGAATCTCATGAATCTCAGGGTTAACATACAAGTATCATTAAAGTCTGGTACAAGTTACACATAGAACAGACAATATAATTAATACATGAGACTTGGTAATATGGTGTTGTAATGTCTGTTGAATGTTTGTGGGTTCTTTTAAACAACTAGAAACTATAACAAAAAACTCTTATGATTAACGACTATTTTATAATAGTGTACTAAAATAATTCACAATTATTAAATTTTTTTTATTGTTTTTGTGGTAATTCATATTTTTACTGTCACAAAGTTAGCTCGAATATTTCAAAGTTAGCTCAATATTGTTTTGGAGTGATCTCACCAATCTTGCAGTTTTCCCAACGGATTTATTGGTTGATTCTGCTCCTGGACACCTGGTTTTTTGGTCTCTCTCTGTCAAAAGATCATTCCTTTAGGTCTTGGGTTGGTTTTCCTGGTCATCTCAGCTTTTATTGATCTTCAATTTCCATCAAACTCAGCAGTAATTTATCTTTTACGTTCTGGCTTGCAATTCAAAATTTTCAACAATCAATCTTCTTCCACTCAAAACATTAATTTATTTAGTTAAAGGCCTTGGCTATTATTATGGGTCACAGGTTCGGTGTACCATTTCTAATTAATAATATTCAGCTGAACTTTATCTTTTCTTCCTTACACTATTTTATTATAAGTTTTTAATGAAAAATTTTATGCTTTTCAGATACTTAATTTGTTTTGTTTCACTATATGTGTTATATACCTGTTTCATATAGATTATATTTTTCTTCAATGCTCATTATAATTATGTTCAATTGCTTTCATTATACACAATTTTTCCTTTTTACCGTATTTCACTGTTATTCTCACTTTCTAGCACTGTCATACCATACCACTTTTATAATTATAGTTTGATCCTATTATATTTGTAAAACTTAAATAATTCACTTTATTTTATTTATTTTTTCTGGATAAATAAAATAATGGTCTGAGGTGCGCAGACCTCCCCATAGTTAAATTAGATTTATTTACATTTTAACTAGTAATGAAGTTTTTAATAATATTATAAATTGTCTTATTAGAATGAATTAGTTTAACACAAATAAAAACATATGTAAATGTACTCAACAGTGAGATTAATTAATTATTTATTTTCATCTTTTGTCTTGGGATGTTTTACTTTTTGTTATTTTTTTCATTGTCAGCCATAGTTTGTTACAGTCAGTAAATTATCTTTTAGTTAGTACTGTTATTAGTTTTATGTTTGGTGAAATGACATGTTACATAAAGCAAGACAAGTTATTTCAGTAAATGGTAGTTTTAGGAATTACTGAAATAAATGTCAAAATATCTCCAAAAATTGTCTTCACTTTTCATAAAACCTCTTTATCTCGGTTTGGTTATATATTCCTTGGGGTATTGCTACAATGGGGCTGGTATTTAACAAACTACTTTTTCCTATTATTTCTTCTTTTATCATGCGCTGGATTTACTTTCTTACAGCTTTCTTTAACAACTGTTTGACCGGATATTATTTAAATTCTTCACTTTATTCGGTGAGTTGGAGAATACGATGCAGTAGTTATTGTAATTGTTCACTAACCTCTTCTTTTGTGCCACACTCATGATCTCTGTATATCCTTTTCCTTGGACTGCCCTGATTTCCTGCAGTCTTTCCTGCCATGATTCTGGTTTTGTTACGGTTTATTTGTTTCCTATGGGTACCCTAACATTTTCCCTAACTTAGTATGAATTCCTGTCCTGAGGGGCACTTGTGCTTCCTATTATCTCAGCGGATCATTCATAATCGCAGAGTGGCGCCGTAGCATACAACACTCTGTTTATACCTTAAAGAGTAACCTTGGGTTACTAATAACACCATAGGAATTCCTATTCCTACACTCGTAACATTCAGGCTTATTTGCTGCTTTATGGTTTTATATTATTTACCTGTGGCTCCTATAATTACATTTGGTTTATGGACGGCGTGCGTATTCTCTCCGTTTTATTCTCCTGCATTTCGTTTCATTCTTGAAGTGTTCACTCCTGTTTTGATCAAGACTCTTGTCAGCACCCCTTGTAGTGTTTACTTTGATGTACTCTATGTCTCAGTTTGTTTTTCTCTTTACCCTGTTTTCTTTCTAATGAATCCCTTGATATATTTTTCTAAATAATATTTTGTCTTAATTAATTGTTAGTTTAATACTTTTTTCTTCTTATTTTTTCTTTTATATTCCCCTTTTGTTCCTTATCAGCTTTTCTTCAGTTTTGGTTATGTTTTCTTACTTATCATTATTTTTTCTTAAGTCTAGAGTGATTATTTATTTTATTTTTGTTTTAATTATCATTATTTTCTTCTTCCTTTCTTAACTGGTTTGCATTGTCGGTACTCAGAAAATCAGTCCCTTCTTTCGATGGTGCTATCTTACTTAGTTTATCCGTGGTCGATCTCAATTGCTCTTATTGTTCGGTCTGCTATTGTTTTCAGAACTATTTCAGTCCTAGTTAAATACCTCTCTACTACCTTATATGGCAATGTTTCTAATACAAAATTTTCACTTGTATTAAATCTTATTTCTATCACTCTATCATCTAGTTTACTAAACAAATATGTCAATTGTATATCAATCATTGATGCTGTCCATTGACATTTTATTATGCATTTTTATTTCTGGTGTCTTGAATTTACCTATAGACCTTTTTAATTTGTTACACACCGTTTTATTGTGAATTATTTCTAAAATTTCTATTAAGCTCCTACTATAATTTTTATCATTACCTATTTCCCTATGGTCGGTTATTGGGAGATTAATTACATTAAATAGTCCATTGTTCATCATCTCCAACTCCTCCCTTGTTTTTATTAGTTCCTTTTTCCATATTTTCTTCGTCTTCTTTTCCTGGTGCTTAATATCCTCTTGGTTTTCTCCTATTGGTATGTGTGTGTAATTCATCGGTCTACTATTAAGTAATTCTATATCTTCTTTAATTTTTGTTATTTCTTTTCGCTGTATTTCCTCAATCTTTTCTTTATTTTCCATGACTTGGCATTGTACTCGTCCTAAATTGTTCCCTACCTCATTGTATTGTTCATCTATTTTTCCTTGCATTTGTGCCAATGTTTCCACTGTTTCCTGTTGGATTCCCTCAATTCTATTTTTACATTCCTCTTCGACATTGTTTACTTTATTTAATATTTCCTCACAGACTTGTATCAATGTTTCATTGGTCTTTTTTATTTCTTCATTGGTATCTGTTATTCTGTGCTTTATTTCTTCACGATACTCTTCCAACTGTAATTTAAGTGTTTCATTATTGTTGTCCATTTGCTCTCTCATTTGTTTAAAATTTTCATTATTGGCTTCAAATTTTTTATTTAATTCTTCCTTCTGTTTCTTGGAATCTCCTTTAATTAATTCCCATAATTTTTGTAAATCCAGGCCTCCTCTGGCTTCCTCATTGTCACCCGCCTGTTGTTCCATTTTACTGTCTTTGACTGTTTCTTCTTCTTGTTCCTGCCTATCTTCTTCTGTCTCTGGCTTTTGTCCTCTCTTCTGAGAAGTTTCTCGTCGTCGCATTTTGTAGTCTTCTAGCAGTTGCCAGCTAAAATTAGGTCAATCGTTATTTTACTAATTGTGTTTTGGTTAGTAGCTTTGCCTAACTTCAGCCGTACCGGTTGGGCGCCAATATGTAATATTCAAATAAATGGTAGTACCAAATCTATTCTGCGAATGTGGAAGGCCCCACGTTTGAGCATCAATATGTAATATTCAGTAAATATCTTCCTCTCTTCTGTCATTGATACTTTTATTTTGTTCAGCCCTGTTTTGGGATCACCAATATGTAATATTAAAATAATTAGTATCTCTGACGTTGATTTGTAACTAAATAAAAAAACCTGTGTTTTATTTTTAATTAGATGATTATTTATCTGAATCTCAGGGTTAACATACAAGTATCATTAAAGTCTGGTACAGGTTACACATAGAACAGACAATATAATTAATACATGAGACTTGGTAATATGGTGTTGTAAATGTCTGTTGAATGTTTGTGGGTTCTTTTAAACAACTAGAAACTATAACAAAAAACTCTTATGATTAACGACTATTTTATAATAGTGTACTAAAATAATTCACAATTATTAAATTTTTTTTATTGTTTTTGTGGTAATTCATATTTTTACTGTCACAAAGTTAGCTCGAATATTTCAAAGTTAGCTCAATATTGTTTTGGAGTGATCTCACCAATCTTGCAGTTTTCCCAATGGATTTATTGGTTGATTCTGCTCCTGGACACCTGGTTTTTTGGTCTCTCTCTGTCAAAAGATCATTCCTTTAGGTCTTGGGTTGGTTTTCCTGGTCATCTCAGCTTTTATTGATCTTCAATTTCCATCAAACTCAGCAGTAATTTATCTTTTACGTTCTGGCTTGCAATTCACAATTTTCAACAATCAATCTTCTTCCACTCAAAACATTAATTTATTTAGTTAAAGGCCTTGGCTATTTTTATGGGTCACAGGTTCGGTGTACCATTTCTAATTAATAATATTCAGCTGAACTTTATCTTTTCTTCCTTACACTATTTTATTATAAGTTTTTAATGTAAAATTTTATCCTTTTCAAATACTTAATTTGTTTTGTTTCACTATATGTGTTATATACCTGTTTCATATAGATTATATTTTTCTTCAATGCTCATTATAATTATGTTCAATTGCTTTCATTATACACAATTTTTCCTTTTTACCGTATTTCACTGTTATTCTCACTTTCTAGCACTGTCATACCATACCACTTTTATAATTATAGTTTGATCCTATTATATTTGTAAAACTTAAATAATTCACTTTATTTTATTTATTTTTTCTGGATAAATAAAATAATGGTCTGAGGTGCGCAGACCTCCCCATAGTTAAATTAGATTTATTTACATTTTAACTAGTAATGAAGTTTTTAATAATAATATAAATTGTCTTATTAGAATGAATTAGTTTAACACAAATAAAAACATATGTAAATGTACTCAACAGTGAGATTAATTAATTATTTATTTTCATCTTTTGTCTTGGGATGTTTTACTTTTTGTTATTTTTTTCATTGTCAGCCATAGTTTGTTACAGTCAGTAAATTATCTTTTAGTTAGTACTGTTATTAGTTTTATGTTTGGTGAAATGACATGTTACATAAAGCAAGACAAGTTATTTCAGTAAATGGTAGTTTTAGGAATTACTGAAATAAATGTCAAAATATCTCCAAAAATTGTCTTCACTTTTCATAAAACCTCTTTATCTCGGTTTGGTTATATATTCCTTGGGGTATTGCTACAATGGGGCTGGTATTTAACAAACTACTTTTTCCTATTATTTCTTCTTTTATCATGCGCTGGATTTACTTTCTTACAGCTTTCTTTAACAACTGTTTGACCGGATATTATTTAAATTCTTCACTTTATTCGGTGAGTTGGAGAATACGATGCAGTAGTTATTGTAATTGTTCACTAACCTCTTCTTTTGTGCCACACTCATGATCTCTGTATATCCTTTTCCTTGGACTGCCCTGATTTCCTGCAGTCTTTCCTGCCATGATTCTGGTTTTGTTACGGTTTATTTGTTTCCTATGGGTACCCTAACATTTTCCCTAACTTAGTATGAATTCCTGTCCTGAGGGGCACTTGTGCTTCCTATTATCTCAGCGGATCATTCATAATCGCAGAGTGGCGCCGTAGCATACAACACTCTGTTTATACCTTAAAGAGTAACCTTGGGTTACTAATAACACCATAGGAATTCCTATTCCTACACTCGTAACATTCAGGCTTATTTGCTGCTTTATGGTTTTATATTATTTACCTGTGGCTCCTATAATTACATTTGGTTTATGGACGGCGTGCGTATTCTCTCCGTTTTATTCTCCTGCATTTCGTTTCATTCTTGAAGTGTTCACTCCTGTTTTGATCAAGACTCTTGTCAGCACCCCTTGTAGTGTTTACTTTGATGTACTCTATGTCTCAGTTTGTTTTTCTCTTTACCCTGTTTTCTTTCTAATGAATCCCTTGATATATTTTTCTAAATAATATTTTGTCTTAATTAATTGTTAGTTTAATACTTTTTTCTTCTTATTTTTTCTTTTATATTCCCCTTTTGTTCCTTATCAGCTTTTCTTCAGTTTTGGTTATGTTTTCTTACTTATCATTATTTTTTCTTAAGTCTAGAGTGATTATTTATTTTATTTTTGTTTTAATTATCATTATTTTCTTCTTCCTTTCTTAACTGGTTTGCCTTGTCAGTACTCAGAAAATCAGTCCCTTCTTTCGATGGTGCTATCTTACTTAGTTTATCCGTGGTCGATCTCAATTGCTCTTATTGTTCGGTCTGCTATTGTTTTCAGAACTATTTCAGTCCTAGTTAAATACCTCTCTACTACCTTATATGGCAATGTTTCTAATACAAAATTTTCACTTGTATTAAATCTTATTTCTATCACTCTATCATCTAGTTTACTAAACAAATATGTCAATTGTATATCAATCATTGATGCTATCCATTGACATTTTATTATGCATTTTTATTTCTGGTGTCTTTAATTTACCTATAGACCTTTTTAATTTGTTACACACCGTTTTATTGTGAATTATTTCTAAAATTTCTATTAAGCTCCTACTATAATTTTTATCATTACCTATTTCCCTATGGTCGGTTATTGGGAGATTAATTACATTAAATAGTCCATTGTTCATCATCTCCAACTCCTCCCTTGTTTTTATTAGTTCCTTTTTCCATATTTTCTTCGTCTTCTTTTCCGGGTGCTTAATATCCTCTTGGTTTTCTCCTATTGGTATGTGTGTGTAATTCATCGGTCTACTATTAAGTAATTCTATATCTTCTTTAATTATTTTTATTTCTTTTCGCTGTATTTCCTCAATCTTTTCTTTATTTTCCATGACTTGGCATTGTACTCGTCCTAAATTGTTCCCTACCTCATTGTATTGTTCATCTATTTTTCCTTGCATTTGTGCCAATGTTTCCACTGTTTCCTGTTGGATTCCCTCAATTCTATTTTTACATTCCTCTTCGACATTGTTTACTTTATTTAATATTTCCTCACAGACTTGTATCAATGTTTCATTGGTCTTTTTTATTTCTTCATTGGTATCTGTTATTCTGTGCTTTATTTCTTCACGATACTCTTCCAACTGTAATTTAAGTGTTTCATTATTGTTGTCCATTTGTTCTCTCATTTGTTTAAAATTTTCATTATTGGCTTCAAATTTTTTATTTAATTCTTCCTTCTGTTTCTTGGAATCTCCTTTAATTAATTCCCATAATTTTTGTAAATCCAGGCCTCCTCTGGCTTCCTCATTGTCACCCGCCTGTTGTTCCATTTTACTGTCTTTGACTGTTTCTTCTTCTTGTTCCTGCCTATCTTCTTCTGTCTCTGGCTTTTGTCCTCTCTTCTGAGAAGTTTCTCGTCGTCGCATTTTGTAGTCTTCTAGCAGTTGCCAGCTAAAATTAGGTCAATCGTTATTTTACTAATTGTGTTTTGGTTAGTAGCTTTGCCTAACTTCAGCCGTACCGGTTGGGCGCCAATATGTAATATTCAAATAAATGGTAGTACCAAATCTATTCTGTGAATGTGGAAGGCCCCACGTTTGAGCATCAATATGTAATATTCAGTAAATATCTTCCTCTCTTCTGTCATTGATACTTTTATTTTGTTCAGCCCTGTTTTGGGATCACCAATATGTAATATTAAAATAATTAGTATCTATGACGTTGATTTGTAACTAAATAAAAAAACCTGTTTTATTTTTAATTAGATGATTATTTATCTGAATCTCATGAATCTCAGGGTTAACATACAAGTATCATTAAAGTCTGGTACAGGTTACACATAGAACAGACAATATAATTAATACATGAGACTTGGTAATATGGTGTTGTAAATGTCTGTTGAATGTTTGTGGGTTCTTTTAAACAACTAGAAACTATAACAAAAAACTCTTATGATTAACGACTATTTTATAATAGTGTAAAATAATTCACAATTATTAAATTTTTTTATTGTTTTTGTGGTAATTCATATTTTTACTGTCACAAAGTTAGCTCGAATATTTCAAAGTTAGCTTCAATATTGTTTTGGAGTGATCTCACCAATCTTGCAGTTTTCCCAACGGATTTATTGGTTGATTCTGCTCCTGGACACCTGGTTTTTTGGTCTCTCTCTGTCAAAAGATCATTCCTTTAGGTCTTGGGTTGGTTTTCCTGGTCATCTCAGCTTTTATTGATCTTCAATTTCCATCAAACTCAGCAGTAATTTATCTTTTACGTTCTGGCTTGCAATTCAAAATTTTCAACAATCAATCTTCTTCCACTCAAAACATTAATTTATTTAGTTAAAGGCCTTGGCTATTATTATGGGTCACAGGTTCGGTGTACCATTTCTAATTAATAATATTCAGCTGAACTTTATCTTTTCTTCCTTACACTATTTTATTATAAGTTTTTAATGAAAAATTTTATGCTTTTCAGATACTTAATTTGTTTTGTTTCACTATATGTGTTATATACCTGTTTCATATAGATTATATTTTTCTTCAATGCTCATTATAATTATGTTCAATTGCTTTCATTATACACAATTTTTCCTTTTTACCGTATTTCACTGTTATTCTCACTTTCTAGCACTGTCATACCATACCACTTTTATAATTATAGTTTGATCCTATTATATTTGTAAAACTTAAATAATTCACTTTATTTTATTTATTTTTTCTGGATAAATAAAATAATGGTCTGAGGTGCGCAGACCTCCCCATAGTTAAATTAGATTTATTTACATTTTAACTAGTAATGAAGTTTTTAATAATATTATAAATTGTCTTATTAGAATGAATTAGTTTAACACAAATAAAAACATATGTAAATGTACTCAACAGTGAGATTAATTAATTATTTATTTTCATCTTTTGTCTTGGGATGTTTTACTTTTTGTTATTTTTTTCATTGTCAGCCATAGTTTGTTACAGTCAGTAAATTATCTTTTAGTTAGTACTGTTATTAGTTTTATGTTTGGTGAAATGACATGTTACATAAAGCAAGACAAGTTATTTCAGTAAATGGTAGTTTTAGGAATTACTGAAATAAATGTCAAAATATCTCCAAAAATTGTCTTCACTTTTCATAAAACCTCTTTATCTCGGTTTGGTTATATATTCCTTGGGGTATTGCTACAATGGGGCTGGTATTTAACAAACTACTTTTTCCTATTATTTCTTCTTTTATCATGCGCTGGATTTACTTTCTTACAGCTTTCTTTAACAACTGTTTGACCGGATATTATTTAAATTCTTCACTTTATTCGGTGAGTTGGAGAATACGATGCAGTAGTTATTGTAATTGTTCACTAACCTCTTCTTTTGTGCCACACTCATGATCTCTGTATATCCTTTTCCTTGGACTGCCCTGATTTCCTGCAGTCTTTCCTGCCATGATTCTGGTTTTGTTACGGTTTATTTGTTTCCTATGGGTACCCTAACATTTTCCCTAACTTAGTATGAATTCCTGTCCTGAGGGGCACTTGTGCTTCCTATTATCTCAGCGGATCATTCATAATCGCAGAGTGGCGCCGTAGCATACAACACTCTGTTTATACCTTAAAGAGTAACCTTGGGTTACTAATAACACCATAGGAATTCCTATTCCTACACTCGTAACATTCAGGCTTATTTGCTGCTTTATGGTTTTATATTATTTACCTGTGGCTCCTATAATTACATTTGGTTTATGGACGGCGTGCGTATTCTCTCCGTTTTATTCTCCTGCATTTCGTTTCATTCTTGAAGTGTTCACTCCTGTTTTGATCAAGACTCTTGTCAGCACCCCTTGTAGTGTTTACTTTGATGTACTCTATGTCTCAGTTTGTTTTTCTCTTTACCCTGTTTTCTTTCTAATGAATCCCTTGATATATTTTTCTAAATAATATTTTGTCTTAATTAATTGTTAGTTTAATACTTTTTTCTTCTTATTTTTTCTTTTATATTCCCCTTTTGTTCCTTATCAGCTTTTCTTCAGTTTTGGTTATGTTTTCTTACTTATCATTATTTTTTCTTAAGTCTAGAGTGATTATTTATTTTATTTTTGTTTTAATTATCATTATTTTCTTCTTCCTTTCTTAACTGGTTTGCCTTGTCGGTACTCAGAAAATCAGTCCCTTCTTTCGATGGTGCTATCTTACTTAGTTTATCCGTGGTCGATCTCAATTGCTCTTATTGTTCGGTCTGCTATTGTTTTCAGAACTATTTCAGTCCTAGTTAAATACCTCTCTACTACCTTATATGGCAATGTTTCTAATACAAAATTTTCACTTGTATTAAATCTTATTTCTATCACTCTATCATCTAGTTTACTAAACAAATATGTCAATTGTATATCAATCATTGATGCTATCCATTGACATTTTATTATGCATTTTTATTTCTGGTGTCTTTAATTTACCTATAGACCTTTTTAATTTGTTACACACCGTTTTATTGTGAATTATTTCTAAAATTTCTATTAAGCTCCTACTATAATTTTTATCATTACCTATTTCCCTATGGTCGGTTATTGGGAGATTAATTACATTAAATAGTCCATTGTTCATCATCTCCAACTCCTCCCTTGTTTTTATTAGTTCCTTTTTCCATATTTTCTTCGTCTTCTTTTCCGGGTGCTTAATATCCTCTTGGTTTTCTCCTATTGGTATGTGTGTGTAATTCATCGGTCTACTATTAAGTAATTCTATATCTTCTTTAATTTTTTTTATTTCTTTTCGCTGTATTTCCTCAATCATTTCTTTATTTTCCATGACTTGGCATTGTACTCGTCCTAAATTGTTCCCTACCTCATTGTATTGTTCATCTATTTTTCCTTGCATTTGTGCCAATGTTTCCACTGTTTCCTGTTGGATTCCCTCAATTCTATTTTTACATTCCTCTTCGACATTGTTTACTTTATTTAATATTTCCTCACAGACTTGTATCAATGTTTCATTGGTCTTTTTTATTTCTTCATTGGTATCTGTTATTCTGTGCTTTATTTCTTCACGATACTCTTCCAACTGTAATTTAAGTGTTTCATTATTGTTGTCCATTTGTTCTCTCATTTGTTTAAAATTTTCATTATTGGCTTCAAATTTTTTATTTAATTCTTCCTTCTGTTTCTTGGAATCTCCTTTAATTAATTCCCATAATTTTTGTAAATCCAGGCCTCCTCTGGCTTCCTCATTGTCACCCGCCTGTTGTTCCATTTTACTGTCTTTGACTGTTTCTTCTTCTTGTTCCTGCCTATCTTCTTCTGTCTCTGGCTTTTGTCCTCTCTTCTGAGAAGTTTCTCGTCGTCGCATTTTGTAGTCTTCTAGCAGTTGCCAGCTAAAATTAGGTCAATCGTTATTTTACTAATTGTGTTTTGGTTAGTAGCTTTGCCTAACTTCAGCCGTACCGGTTGGGCGCCAATATGTAATATTCAAATAAATGGTAGTACCAAATCTATTCTGTGAATGTGGAAGGCCCCACGTTTGAGCATCAATATGTAATATTCAGTAAATATCTTCCTCTCTTCTGTCATTGATACTTTTATTTTGTTCAGCCCTGTTTTGGGATCACCAATATGTAATATTAAAATAATTAGTATCTATGACGCTGATTTGTAACTAAATAAAAAAACCTGTTTTATTTTTAATTAGATGATTATTTATCTGAATCTCATGAATCTCAGGGTTAACATACAAGTATCATTAAAGTCTGGTACAGGTTACACATAGAACAGACAATATAATTAATACATGAGACTTGGTAATATGGTGTTGTAAATGTCTGTTGAATGTTTGTGGGTTCTTTTAAACAACTAGAAACTATAACAAAAAACTCTTATGATTAACGACTATTTTATAATAGTGTAAAATAATTCACAATTATTAAATTTTTTTTATTGTTTTTGTGGTAATTCATATTTTTACTGTCACAAAGTTAGCTCGAATATTTCAAAGTTAGCTTCAATATTGTTTTGGAGTGATCTCACCAATCTTGCAGTTTTCCCAACGGATTTATTGGTTGATTCTGCTCCTGGACACCTGGTTTTTTGGTCTCTCTCTGTCAAAAGATCATTCCTTTAGGTCTTGGGTTGGTTTTCCTGGTCATCTCAGCTTTTATTGATCTTCAATTTCCATCAAACTCAGCAGTAATTTATCTTTTACGTTCTGGCTTGCAATTCAAAATTTTCAACAATCAATCTTCTTCCACTCAAAACATTAATTTATTTAGTTAAAGGCCTTGGCTATTATTATGGGTCACAGGTTCGGTGTACCATTTCTAATTAATAATATTCAGCTGAACTTTATCTTTTCTTCCTTACACTATTTTATTATAAGTTTTTAATGAAAAATTTTATGCTTTTCAGATACTTAATTTGTTTTGTTTCACTATATGTGTTATATACCTGTTTCATATAGATTATATTTTTCTTCAATGCTCATTATAATTATGTTCAATTGCTTTCATTATACACAATTTTTCCTTTTTACCGTATTTCACTGTTATTCTCACTTTCTAGCACTGTCATACCATACCACTTTTATAATTATAGTTTGATCCTATTATATTTGTAAAACTTAAATAATTCACTTTATTTTATTTATTTTTTCTGGATAAATAAAATAATGGTCTGAGGTGCGCAGACCTCCCCATAGTTAAATTAGATTTATTTACATTTTAACTAGTAATGAAGTTTTTAATAATATTATAAATTGTCTTATTAGAATGAATTAGTTTAACACAAATAAAAACATATGTAAATGTACTCAACAGTGAGATTAATTAATTATTTATTTTCATCTTTTGTCTTGGGATGTTTTACTTTTTGTTATTTTTTTCATTGTCAGCCATAGTTTGTTACAGTCAGTAAATTATCTTTTAGTTAGTACTGTTATTAGTTTTATGTTTGGTGAAATGACATGTTACATAAAGCAAGACAAGTTATTTCAGTAAATGGTAGTTTTAGGAATTACTGAAATAAATGTCAAAATATCTCCAAAAATTGTCTTCACTTTTCATAAAACCTCTTTATCTCGGTTTGGTTATATATTCCTTGGGGTATTGCTACAATGGGGCTGGTATTTAACAAACTACTTTTTCCTATTATTTCTTCTTTTATCATGCGCTGGATTTACTTTCTTACAGCTTTCTTTAACAACTGTTTGACCGGATATTATTTAAATTCTTCACTTTATTCGGTGAGTTGGAGAATACGATGCAGTAGTTATTGTAATTGTTCACTAACCTCTTCTTTTGTGCCACACTCATGATCTCTGTATATCCTTTTCCTTGGACTGCCCTGATTTCCTGCAGTCTTTCCTGCCATGATTCTGGTTTTGTTACGGTTTATTTGTTTCCTATGGGTACCCTAACATTTTCCCTAACTTAGTATGAATTCCTGTCCTGAGGGGCACTTGTGCTTCCTATTATCTCAGCGGATCATTCATAATCGCAGAGTGGCGCCGTAGCATACAACACTCTGTTTATACCTTAAAGAGTAACCTTGGGTTACTAATAACACCATAGGAATTCCTATTCCTACACTCGTAACATTCAGGCTTATTTGCTGCTTTATGGTTTTATATTATTTACCTGTGGCTCCTATAATTACATTTGGTTTATGGACGGCGTGCGTATTCTCTCCGTTTTATTCTCCTGCATTTCGTTTCATTCTTGAAGTGTTCACTCCTGTTTTGATCAAGACTCTTGTCAGCACCCCTTGTAGTGTTTACTTTGATGTACTCTATGTCTCAGTTTGTTTTTCTCTTTACCCTGTTTTCTTTCTAATGAATCCCTTGATATATTTTTCTAAATAATATTTTGTCTTAATTAATTGTTAGTTTAATACTTTTTTCTTCTTATTTTTTCTTTTATATTCCCCTTTTGTTCCTTATCAGCTTTTCTTCAGTTTTGGTTATGTTTTCTTACTTATCATTATTTTTTCTTAAGTCTAGAGTGATTATTTATTTTATTTTTGTTTTAATTATCATTATTTTCTTCTTCCTTTCTTAACTGGTTTGCCTTGTCGGTACTCAGAAAATCAGTCCCTTCTTTCGATGGTGCTATCTTACTTAGTTTATCCGTGGTCGATCATCTCAATTGCTCTTATTGTTCGGTCTGCTATTGTTTTCAGAACTATTTCAGTCCTAGTTAAATACCTCTCTACTACCTTATATGGCAATGTTTCTAATACAAAATTTTCACTTGTATTAAATCTTATTTCTATCACTCTATTATCTAGTTTACTAAACAAATATGTCAATTGTATATCAATCATTGATGCTATCCATTGACATTTTATTATGCATTTTTATTTCTGGTGTCTTTAATTTACCTATAGACCTTTTTAATTTGTTACACACCGTTTTATTGTGAATTATTTCTAAAATTTCTATTAAGCTCCTACTATAATTTTTATCATTACCTATTTCCCTATGGTCGGTTATTGGGAGATTAATTACATTAAATAGTCCATTGTTCATCATCTCCAACTCCTCCCTTGTTTTTATTAGTTCCTTTTTCCATATTTTCTTCGTCTTCTTTTCCGGGTGCTTAATATCCTCTTGGTTTTCTCCTATTGGTATGTGTGTGTAATTCATCGGTCTACTATTAAGTAATTCTATATCTTCTTTAATTTTTGTTATTTCTTTTCGCTGTATTTCCTCAATCTTTTCTTTATTTTCCATGACTTGGCATTGTACTCGTCCTAAATTGTTCCCTACCTCATTGTATTGTTCATCTATTTTTCCTTGCATTTGTGCCAATGTTTCCACTGTTTCCTGTTGGATTCCCTCAATTTTATTTTTACATTCCTCTTCGACATTGTTTACTTTATTTAGTATTTCCTCACGGACTTGTATCAATGTTTCATTGGTCTTTTTTATTTCTTCATTGGTATCTGTTATTCTGTGCTTTATTTCTTCACGATACTCTTCCAACTGTAATTTAAGTGTTTCATTATTGTTGTCCATTTGTTCTCTCATTTGTTTAAATTTTCATTATTGGCTTCAAATTTTTTATTTAATTCTTCCTTCTGTTTCTTGGAATCTTCTTTAATTAATTCCCATAATTTTTGTAAATCCAGGCCTCCTCTGGCTTCCTCATTGTCACCCGCCTGTTGTTCCATTTTACTGTCTTTGACTGTTTCTTCTTCTTGTTCCTGCCTATCTTCTTCTGTCTCTGGCTTTTGTCCTCTCTTCTGAGAAGTTTCTCGTCGTCGCATTTTGTAGTCTTCTAGCAGTTGCGCCAGCTAAAATTAGGTCAATCGTTATTTTACTAATTGTGTTTTGGTTAGTAGCTTTGCCTAACTTCAGCCGTACCGGTTGGGCGCCAATATGTAATATTCAAATAAATGGTAGTACCAAATCTATTCTGTGAATGTGGAAGGCCCCACGTTTGAGCATCAATATGTAATATTCAGTAAATATCTTCCTCTCTTCGGTCATTGATACTTTTATTTTGTTCAGCCCTGTTTTGGGATCACCAATATGTAATATTAAAATAATTAGTATCTCTGACGTTGATTTGTAACTAAATAAAAAAACCTGTGTTTTATTTTTAATTAGATGATTATTTATCTGAATCTCAGGGTTAACATACAAGTATCATTAAAGTCTGGTACAGGTTACACATAGAACAGACAATATAATTAATACATGAGACTTGGTAATATGGTGTTGTAAATGTCTGTTGAATGTTTGTGGGTTCTTTTAAACAACTAGAAACTATAACAACAAACTCTTATGATTAACGACTATTTTATAATAGTGTACTAAAATAATTCACAATTATTAAATTTTTTTTATTGTTTTTGTGGTAATTCATATTTTTACTGTCACAAAGTTAGCTCGAATATTTCAAAGTTAGCTCAATATTGTTTTGGAGTGATCTCACCAATCTTGCAGTTTTCCCAACGGATTTATTGGTTGATTCTGCTCCTGGACACCTGTTTTTTTGGTCTCTCTCTGTCAAAAGATCATTCCTTTAGGTCTTGGGTTGGTTTTCCTGGTCATCTCAGCTTTTATTGATCTTCAATTTCCATCAAACTCAGCAGTAATTTATCTTTTACGTTCTGGCTTGCAATTCACAATTTTCAACAATCAATCTTCTTCCACTCAAAACATTAATTTATTTAGTTAAAGGCCTTGGCTATTTTTATGGGTCACAGGTTCGGTGTACCATTTCTAATTAATAATATTCAGCTGAACTTTATCTTTTCTTCCTTACACTATTTTATTATAAGTTTTTAATGTAAAATTTTATCCTTTTCAAATACTTAATTTGTTTTGTTTCACTATATGTGTTATATACCTGTTTCATATAGATTATATATTTCTTCAATGCTCATTATAATTATGTTCAATTGCTTTCATTATACACAATTTTTCCTTTTTACCGTATTTCACTGTTATTCTCACTTTCTAGCACTGTCATACCATACCACTTTTATAATTATAGTTTGATCCTATTATATTTGTAAAACTTAAATAATTCACTTTATTTTATTTATTTTTTCTGGATAAATAAAATAATGGTCTGAGGTGCGCAGACCTCCCCATAGTTAAATTAGATTTATTTACATTTTAACTAGTAATGAAGTTTTTAATAATAATATAAATTGTCTTATTAGAATGAATTAGTTTAACACAAATAAAAACATATGTAAATGTACTCAACAGTGAGATTAATTAATTATTTATTTTCATCTTTTGTCTTGGGATGTTTTACTTTTTGTTATTTTTTTCATTGTCAGCCATAGTTTGTTACAGTCAGTAAATTATCTTTTAGTTAGTACTGTTATTAGTTTTATGTTTGGTGAAACGGCACATTACAATATGTAGTAAATTAGTTGTTAATTAAATATTAAAATATGTTGCTTCTTTTTGTTAAGTAAATGGAATACAGGAATATAGTAAAACTATGATAAACTGAATAGTTAAGCTGAACCAAAAAAAAATAATTAAAACACGGACCTTTATTTTTAGAATAAGAGAAAGAATTGGAACGTACAGGATCACAAGTCATATGACAGGCAGATGCAAGTACTCCCCACGCATTGTATTTTCTTTAGGTCTGGATTTTATTAAAAAAAGAATTTTATATTCGTTTTCTCTTTTGCAGTAGTAGAATTAAATTTTATATTATACACAGGTAACCCTTGACTCTATGCAAATTCAATACACAACTACGTATAAGTTATTCATAACACAGTCAGCAGTGTCCACACTTTAGCATGTCTTCACAAAACATGTTCAGTTATGTTAACTCTGAAACATGAGTCTAATTTCTAGCAATAGGTTTTAGCATGTGTGTTACCCGATAACCTGTGGAGCACTTCGTGTGTGAAGTTTATAAAATAAATGAAAGTTCCACCTGATCTTTCGGATGGCACTAAATATGTTCCTGCATTTTCGGTGGTGTGTGAAAAGTGATGTCGGATGGCGTGACCGCGTTGGGGCTTCTTATGCAGGCTCTGCGGATGGGGGAAGATGTAGAGTGCCATCACGTGGACCCCTTTTCTCCCGACTAAAGCGGGGAAACCTGTGGACAATTTTACTTGTATATTCAATTCAGATATATACACATACCACATCAGGGGCGTATATAAGGGGGGGGCCCAGGGGGCCCAGGCCCTCCCCGAAATAATGAATATAAAGAAAAAATAAGTAACGTAATCTGAATTATTTTAATGAATCATGCGCGAAGGCATCGCCGCGGCAGACGGTGATAATTCCCCGTATAGGTGAGGGGAGTGGGGTGGTAGTAGTGTGAAGTTCGTGCCAGTTCGGGTTGATTCGGTCCGACTCGGGCTCCCGCCCGGCCATCTGCGCGTGTGGACAACTGAACAGTTCAGTGGCAGCCATTGTTTGTTGTTTACGTTTGTTCGACATCTGTTGTACTGAAGTATGGTGGTGTTTTAAGTGTTAATGTTTATGTACTTTATCAGTATATTGAAGTTAGCCGTAAGTGAACCACAATTGTAATGAAGAGGCAAGCTTCTATTCAAAACTTTTTTGGCAAAAAACCAAGTGTCAATAAGCCTGTTGGTGACAGTCCTGAAGTCGGTAGTGTTACGAAAGGACAAAGTGCAAATAGGCCTGACGGTGACAATGCTGAAGTCGGCTGCATTGGTAGAATTGCTTCTTGTGATGTCGCTACTTCGAGCTCAATTAATGTAGTTCCGGTTATGGAGGATAGTAGGCCTAATCAAGTAAGGAAAAATATCTATGATATTGGAAACTATTGTCAAAACAATTCCGTTCAGTCTTTCACAAACGAAAAACAAATTTTTTTATTAGAAAATGTTTAGAAACCTCAGCCTGGATACAAATTTCCCTCCGTTACTAGTTCAAACCATACTAGATCTTTTCACATGAAATGGCTAGAAGAATTTACGTGGTTAGCTTATTCAGAGAAAAAATCTGGATCTTTTTGCAAGTACTGCGTGACCTACGTGTTATTTTCCCATACCGAAAATGTAGGGAAAGGAGATCACCAAGTAGCAGGGGCGTTGGTTACTCAGGCTTTTACCAATTTAAAAAAAGCCAGGGAAATGTTTAGCAAACATGAAAACTTATCCTATCATAAGAAATATGTTTTGATCACTGAAAACACAAACGCTATAGTTAAGAAAAAGGCTGAAAGTGTTATCAATCAAGTAAATGCCCAAAGAAGACTGGATATTGAGAATAATAGAAAACGGCTAATCCCTATAATACAAACAATACGATTTTGTGGGAGGCAGCAAATAGCTCTAAGGGGTCATCGTGACTCTGGACGAATAAGCCCTGAAGAACCGGACCAAAATGATGGGAATTTTCGATCGTTGTTGAGATACCGAGCCAACAGTGGAGATAATATTCTTAAAGACCAATTAACGACCAGTGGTGGGAAGACGATGTACACAAGTTCTTTCATTCAAAACGAACTTATTAACATATTCGGTCACTTAATACAATCAAAAATTGTAGAAAATGTCAGAAAGTCTGTTTTTTATTCCGTTTTAGCAGATGAAACCACTGACGTCAGCCAAATCGAACAGTTTTCTCTCTGTGTACGTTACGTAGAGTACCACACTTTCAAAATCAGAGAAGATTTTCTGACATTCGTCCCCGTTTATGACGTCACTGGAGCAGGTTTGGCTAACACAATATTGGAGACCTTGTCAACATTAGGGCTTGATCTAAACAAAATGAGAGGTCAAGGGTATGATGGCGCTGCCACGATGAGTGGGCAATTCAGAGGAGTACAAGCTTCCATCAGAGAAAAGCTACCATTGGCCCTGTATACACATTGTTCTTCACACACTCTAAATTTGTGTTTGTCAGATGCGAGCAGAATACCTTCTATAAGAAACTGTATGGGTGTCATAAAAGAAGTCTTTGGATTCTTTCATATGTCAGCCAAAAGAACAGAAATATTGAAATCAATGATTTCTGAATGTTGTCCAGAACAAAAGAAAAAGAAACTTATTTCACTGTGCGAAACCCGATGGGTAGAAAGGCACGACTCAGTAATTTTATTTAAAGACATTTTGGAACCTATCTTTCTCTCCCTTTGCAAAATAGAAGAAGAGGAATTAAGTGACTCAGCTTCTAAGGCTCACACTCTAAGTAGTGCTATTAGTCAATTTGCATTTCTTATTAATCTTTTTGTTTTGAGCCGGATGCTATCAACCACGCATAACTTATCTGAGCAGCTTCAAAACAAAAATATAAATCTTCCACAGGCCTTGACTAACGTTACGAGTGTCTTACACCTTCCGTCGAAGGAGAGGGCAAATGCTGATGACTCATTTAAAGCCTTGTATAATCAAGTAAAGTCATTCGCTGCCAAACTTGACATTAAGGAAGAGATTCCAAGAATTTTCCGCCTTCAAACAGCACGTAGCAACGTCCCTTACCCCACAGAAGAAGAATACTATCGACGAGCTGTTTATGTGCCATACCTGGACGATTTTTGTAACTCACTGAAAGAACGCTTTGAATCTCACAAGGAAACAGTTGCATCCTTACAAAACATCCTTCCACAATTGTGTATCATAACAGATTTCGGTTCATTGGAGGCTGCTTTTGGTTTCTACGAAGAAGATTTGTCACATAAAGAGATTGTGCAAAGTGAGTTTATGTTGTGGAAAGAAAAGTGGAGTCAGGAAAATCCTTCAAATCTTCCAAAAACGGTTATAAGTTCTCTAGAAAAATGTGACAAGACTTTCTTCCCCAACATTTATACCTTTCTGAAATTACTCGCAGTTCTTCCTGTTTCTGTCGCAACCGTAGAGAGAACTTTCTCCAGCCTGAGAAGACTGAAGACTTACCTAAGGAACAGCACATCTGAAAGTAAGCTTAACGGGTTGCTTTACTTTCTATCCACAGAGACATTATAGTTAGTGACGATGAAGTTCTTGATAAGTTTGCAAGTGTACCAAGAAACCTGGATTTTGTTTCGTAACCATTGGTCTATATAAAAAGTGGAGTTCCTTTTTATGTATTCTTTTATGTATTCTTTTTATTGTCAGTTGGATAAACGATTAATAAAACAAATTTTGTTGCATTGTCAAACAGTCACTTTATTAAACCTTCTTTTAAGGTCTCTCCAAAACAATACTCAAAACAGTCTTTTGAATGATAGTTGATAAAATACACATATGCGTGTATACACAAAAAGAAAAAAAATAGGTGTCTTGGCAATTTATACATACATGACAGAACAAAACAATATTTATAGCTAGAACCCCTCCAAACACGATAATCACAATCGCGTATTTCACTCTTTTAGTTCGGATAAGTGTTTACAGATGAGACATTGTTAAAATCTTGACCAATGTTTGAAATATAGTAACAGATCTTTTCATCATTTGGTTTGTTTAAAAATAGATATATTTTTAATGATTTAATGTCAACAATAAAGAAGCGTGATCTCGGTAAAGTAAAAGGGGCATTCAGCGCAAATTACCCTCTGAATATGAGCAGCAAAACTGATATAAAGTATCATGGGGTGTCTACTTAAAATTACTTAACCTAACCTTACATTAATCTTGGCCCCCCCCAAAAATATATTCTATATCCGCCACTGTACCACACCAATATTCCTTCGTCAAAGCACTCAGATCACACACGTCACTATAATTTCAATACCGCAAATGCTGGTCATTAACTCTGGTCAAAGTCACCCTTTGGGCTTTTAATTTGAATTTTAAATTTCACCTTGTCACACAGAAATCATTACACATTAAGCTTAAACTATTCTATGGGTTACCTTGTATGTATAAGTTCACATAATGATTGACTGACGAGCACGTGGTCTCTGCTACTACATTTATATCTATTTCAATTAATAACCAGACTTCATGGAACCACAATTATAAATTCATACTTGCTTTAATTCTTTATGTGTTTAAATTTTGAACTGTCTCTAACATTATTTCTTTAACTTGACTGCAAAATAATTTTACCACGTGCTTGTATATTTACCGGCACAAACATGGACCGCCTGAGCCACACGCACACACAATCGTTACATTTCACACACACAAACCCCAATTAAATTAATATTAAATATAAACCCTCAATACTGACTCACCTGAACCTCTTTATTAAATTATCTAGGCATAGTGGTATCACACGTTACGCCGTCACAATCCAAGCCGCACCAAAATTGAAAGAGAAAAGAGGCCGATGAAGGCACAGCGCTAACTTATAAAAACTCAAACATTGCTGTCTAAATTTCGTTGACAAGCGGACGCCACAGCCAGCCAAATGACGTCACCACTCAGGGTCGCAGCGAACGACTGAATCTCGATATCAAAGCGGACATCGTAACATGCAGCGATAGTGCACTGAACGCACGGAAAATACAATTAAACTGGCCATGGTGTTTACCTTTCAATATAACCACGGTACAAAATGACAGTCTGTTTAATCTGTTACAATACAATTTGACGGCTTCTTAACACTGCGTGCGTGTGCGATTAGAAGACGCAATGCACTGCATCAAATCACATGGCTCATCTTAGCGCGAACTGGCTTTAGGCACAGACAGAATGTAGCGGCGTCTACAACGGAAGACTATGAAGAAGTCAATGTATGAAAACTTGGACCGAGCTTTACTCGAGTGGTTCAATAATCAATGAGCACAAGGGAATCCTGAAGTGGACGAATATCCGCCGAAAAAGTTTTTTGAAGCTTTAGGCCTATAAAGAAATTTTGATGCATCATCTGGCTGGCTGACACGTTTCAAACAACGTCACAGCATAAGAGAGTTGGAAATTCGTGGAGAAAAATTGAGTGGCGATCAAAAGGCAGCACAACAGTTTTGCAAAGACTTAATCAGTTTGTTTTGGATGAAAATTTACATCCAGCACAAATTTACAATTCCAACGAATCGGGATTATTTTGGAAGTGCTTACCGACGAAAACTTTAGCGTCTGAAAATGAAAAAAGTATGGGGGGACACAAAGTTAATAAGGAATGAATAACGGTAATGTGTTGCTCTAACGCAGCTGGGACAAATAAACTTAAGCTCCTAGTGATAGGAAATTAAAAAAAACCACGATCATTTAAAGGAACACGAGCAGTTAACATGCCTGTAATTTACTACAATCAAAAGAAAGGTTGGATGAATAAAGACATTTTTTATGATTGGTTCCACAATAAGTTGTGTCCACAAGTTCGAGAGTTTTTAAAAATTACAAGGACTTCCCCAAAAAGCACTGTTAGTATTAGACAATGCTAAATCACATCCAAGTGAAATGTTGCTCAGATCCAACGACGGACAGATCGTTGTTAAATACCTGCCGCCCAATGTTACAGCCTTGATCCAGCCAATGGATTATGGGGTAATAGCTTCTGTAAAACGTAACTATAGAGGAAGGGAACGATTTTAAGACCTTTTTTAAGGGACTAAGTGTTCTGGACGCAATCTACAAGACTGTAGCTGCGTGGGACAAATTTAAACCCACTACGACGAGAAAGTCGTGGAAAAAAATATTTCCCAACATATCGGAGGATGAGGATTTTGCTGGGTTTGCGGATGACGTCGCAACCTCAGCTGACTTGGCCCAGTTAGCAAACAGTGTCCAGGTTGTGATAACGTTGATCAAGATAACATAAACGAGTGGTTTGAAGTCGATGCTAACATGCCCGCGTTTGAGCTTTTGACAGATGACAAAATATTGTGCACGCAGGGCATAGCAGAAAGTGAGAGTGGTAGTGTCGACGAGGGGGAGGGGAGTGACGAATGTGTTTCTGAACCCAAAGTCACACACCGGACAGCACTCAATTATGTGGATGGGCTTCTTGACTATTTAGAAGGACAAGAAGACACCTCGTTGTGCGACAAGTTGGTTTTATGCAAAATAAGGGTCTATTTTAAAGAAAATAGCAAGTGCTAAGAAGCAGAAATTATTAACAGATAATTTCAGTGTGTATAAACACTGACTGTGTATGTATTGTTCTGCTTATACTATTTTAATTGACAAAAACATGATTTGACTAATTTTTATTGTATAATAATTGGTATGTACTACTTTATTGTATGCATATTGTTACAACACAAATAAACCACCCCAATACCAGGGATAAAAACGATGAATCAACTATATAAAATGTTTAAACTAATGAAAATAAAATGACAATGACGCGACAAACGACGACGTGACCTAACCCAAGTGATTGAATGAAGTGATTGACTCAATACAACCAAATAAAATAAAACCAAATGAGAAGGGGAAAACCAAAATAAAAGGAAATATAAAGGAAATAAAATGAAATCAAATGATAAGACACAAACAAATAATATAGAATAGAAAAATGAGAAATGATACACTCAAATATAATAATGGAAACGAAACCAATAACTAACAAATGTAAAAGATAATTATTATTATCGATTAAATGATAAATATAAATGATAATTGATAAAACCCAAAAAGTATTGAGAAAAATAAAAGTACACTAACCAAAGAATTAGAGTTTAAATGTAATAAAGAACTCTATAAAGACATGAACTTATTAATCGTATAAATAACATTTGTAAAGAGAGAGATAGTGAGAAAGTAAACATAACTAAGTGACAAAGAGAATGTAATGTTAGGGATTACCCACTAATAACACTTAAAAAATAAGATTTAAGAAGTGCAAAAGTGACGGTGGTGTAAAACCCCAAAATAATGAGAAACCCTATTGATGGGTGTAAACACTTAATAATCTGTGATGAACACTAAATGATTAATAGTGAACAATATTATTTAATAAGAATCTTGTTATTGATAGCATTAAGTTTAATTGTAAGTGAGGGATACAATAGTATTCAAAGGGGGAATCCCATGGAAGGTTAAAAGTTAGGGTTACCATGGCTAGAAGGTAAAGTTTGTATAAGAAAAAATATAATAAAGAAAATAAGAGCAAAATAAAATAAACACCCCATGTTCTAAGGGATAATCAATTAAGTAAGTTTAAATGGTGTAATGATGTTTATCACCCAAAAAATAAGTAAGAATGAAACGAATTGTAAGCAAACATTGCATAATAACTGTTCAAAAATTGTTTGATTTAATCTATGAATAGGATATGGATGAAGGAATTATAAAATTATATAATTACCTTATTATCCACTCTAGTGATACAAAGTTTCGTCAGTTATGACGCGTTTTAGGACTAAGTCCCATCCTCAGATAACACTTATTTCAATATAATAAACTAATACAATAAAAATCGCAACCATGATATGGTCATGTCAATCAAATAAAATAAAATAAAACTTCAAATCGCATGTGAAATGTTATACGAACCACGGCTGGAGCTCCCTCTTTCGTTCACCCTCAACCACGATCATCACGTATCACTAGAGTGGATAATAAGGTAATTATACAATAAGTGATATGGTACGCAAAAAAATAAGTAATTGAAAGAATTATACAGACCATAAGCCTAAATATTATGTTTTATGTAATAGAGAATAGTAAGTAATAGCCTAGTTATTAACAATGGCAAAATAAGTAAATAGAAAAATAAATTAATACAGATCTAATGACACTGGAAGGGCAGTTAGGAAATAATTAACAAACCATAGGCTAAAGCCTAAACCCATTAAGAAGATTATGATATTTTTTAAATTACTATACAATTTATTAATGTTCAGTTGGTTGAAAATGTTTTAAAAATTGCTAGGCAGAGCTGCCATCATACCAACACCAAACACTTACTTTTGTAATGGCCGCTGCCCAATACTGATGTTAGCTTACTATAATGCTCCAGCTAAAGTTTAATCATGAACGTTTGTTTTATACTGTTTAGTTTTGTGGAGTACTGATTGGAAATCAACACTGTTACTGTTACACAATAATGTATACTGCTTGAATGTAATATTATATATAATATACATTTCAGTTTTGTCACTTAGTTACGCAGATGAAATGTCAGAGTCTAAGCATTGTGTTTTGCAATTCAGTTAAGGTTATCTCAAATTAATGTGTTTTAAATATAGTATCACTCTTTACCTGGTATGTATTCTTCATAATATTACCTGGTCGATTATTTCTTAATAGGATTTTCTTTGTATATTGTTAATTACATTTTTCTTCTAAATTATTACATTTTTCTCTTTTGACCTTTTCAACACTAATATTCGTATTATTCTTCTTTACTTTGAACTATAAGATCACAACTACTAATAATTATTTAATAGTATCTTTTGTCCTAAGTCATTCTTGACAAACCCTCCAGTCGATTCGTATGTTTTTCATTATATTCATCAGCACCACCAAGTTCACTGTATCAGACCCCTTTTCCTAGTTAAGGGTGTATTGTACATTAAACATTAGTTGGTATGCTAACATTAAAAGAAGTGCAAGGATAGTACAAATAATAAACAAATTGACTATGCAGCGCACTCCTCCTGGGGTGAAGGGTTGTGGTCTAACCTTTGTGGTTCCTTCAGATGTTTTGACTGATTTAAGCAGTGTTGGTGGCAGTGAAGTCTCAGTATTATTTTACCATTTTTGGACACATTGGAATGTCATGGTGTCCCTTCAGCCATTAGTCAACTTTATTCAAAATGGGGATTATTATAAATTGTACCAAAGCCCTACAGTCTAGAAAATTGCAATGTTCACCAATGTGATGCTGGCTATGAAAGATTACACATTTGTAATAACACAGTTGTTCTTTATTTAATATAACAATTAAAATTTTAGGTATATAAAGCTCAGTTGCAAGAGAAAAGAAAATTGGGGCGATTTAAGTTACGAAGAACAGGACCTAGAGAGAAAGAGATAGTAGAAGACACGGACTTAAAACTGAGGTTAATTTTTAAAGGTCAGTTTATTGTAAACTGCTATAAATGTATAAAGATATATTTATATAAATAGTTTATCATCAGTTTGAATGATTAGTATTCTACAAATTTTCATTTACATAGGGTATTCATTCTGTTAAAATATGATCACCTGTTTTTAGTGCTCATACAAGTATATTTAAACAGATAGTTATTTAATTTTCTCAGTATTAGTAATTTAGTATAATTAAGTATTAATTATCTAATTTTTAAATGAACTCTGTATGAGGTCTGACAGGAAAGTATACGACCATTTTGAATATTACAGGAACTGGTTGTGCAAACTACATTATAACCTGGTAGACAGTCAAACAAGACCTTGTGACACATGTATGAACATTCATTAATGTATTGGACTATTCAGTTAGCTGTGAGACTGTGTTGTGTAAACATGTGTTGACCATAACTGTTCACAATGTGTATGTGTATTCAGCAAATTTGTATTAAATTTTATACAAAACTGAAACATTCATCCACAGAAACTATCAGATATTAAGAAGGCTTTTACAGAGAACTCAACAAATGATACACAGATAAAAGTATGGTACAAATGCTTTAAAGAGGGCCAGGAAGCTGATGAAAGTGGTTTACATTCTGGAAGGCTTTAACGACCTGAACACCCGAAAATGTTGAACCCATGCGGACTGCAATAAATTAAAATCAGAGGCTGATAGTGAGAGGGTTATATGAAGAGCTGGTGATTCTGTGAACTTATATTTTGGAGATTTCTGTAGAAGATCTTGGAATGATATATGTGGCAGCAAAATTCATGCCATGGCTTCTGACACAAGAGCAAAAAGAATTCCGTACTGAATATATACAAGATTTGTTCAATACTGCTAAGAGTGTACCAGACTTTCTCAAAAATGTCATAACTGGAAATGAGTTATGTTTATGGCTGTGACCTGAAACAAAGTCCAGTCTTCCCAGTGTGGAAGAATATTATGAATACAACAGTCACAGACAACATGTGTTTATACAACACAGTCTCAGAGCTAATTGAATAATCCAATATGTTAATGAACGTTCATGGATGTGTCAAAAGCCCCTGTCTGATTGGCTGTTAAGTTATCCTATATAGTTACACAACCAGTTCTGTCATATTCAGAATGGTCAGACATTGTATATATATGGTAAGGAACTAACACAGGAATTGTACAGTCATTATTATTGAACTAATTGTTGTTACTGTATAGTAATGAATAAACTTTCTAATGTGTGGGAAAAAGTGACCAATATATGGATGGTTTTTATATAAATGGAACCAACCACCAATTTTTAAATATTGCGGGTTTTGTACTAAAACCAATAGAAAATTATCACTAATTCTTAATATGAAAAGAACCAAGTGATATCTGTACAGTAGTGCCATCTGTGGGTAGTTGAACCAACTATTTGCACCTCATAATCATTTCTGTTTTTATATAAAGAGATCCATGAAGCAGTGAATCCATGTGGCGTTTTTGTCGTATAATATTGTTTTTATAATGGTTTATACACTCTGGTATACACTCTGCATTTGCCACACACATACACACAGAAAACCACAGTTACACCAACATAGACACTAATCTTGAAATTCTACATTACATACCCAAAGGTCAAAAACTCAACACAACTGAACAATATGAAATATATAAACACCACACAACACAACCAAACAACATACTCAACGATCAATTACAATATAAATCACATACACTTTTTGACACAATTATACAGAAAACAAACAATAAATTGAATCCCCGCGCCAATCCCCTTCCGCCACACACCACCCCCACTTCACCTTCCACACAACCGTTACAAAATGCTGGCAGTCTGTTACCAAAGCTGAAGAAGGCGGATGCTAAGCCGAAACGCGTCCGATAAAATAGTAAGTTTTTCACATGAAAAAAGTTCATTTTTAGTTAAGTGTAGTGCTGTGAAAGAAGAGATGAATAATCAAGACAACGATGAATAAATACATGAAGGTAATGTAAATAAATAATATAATGATGAAAGTAGCAAAGAAGAGAGGGACCAATGAAGAAGAAAGAAGGAGAAGTGCCACAAGAAGCAGTAAACCAAAACGCTGCTTGACACTACAACCAATACTATAACTGACACAAACTAATGGACAAATTAAATTCACTTTAAGCTGTCAAGCGAGTCAGTGAATAACTTGAATGTAATTTGACATGTTAAGAAAAATAATTAAGTAACGACCCGAATAATATGATATCAGCAACAGTATTTGGCTGAGAATAAATCAACTATGACTAGTAACTATTAATGCCTAGGACTAAGATTAGCTATGGCCACAATATAAGATTGAAGCTGTATTACAGTCTCAAATGTAATCATAATAAGTAAAAATAATTGTAAGAGGGAACCTTATATAAGTAAGCTACCTCACCAAGGTACCGAAATGTAAAATAATAAACATTATTAAGGCATAAATCCGATGCAAACGGTATGCCTAGGCAACGCCTAAAACGAACAATTGTCAGTAAGGTGATAAGTAGAAAGTACTACGAGTGTAAATCACATACACTGAACAATATTTATACCAAACGTAGCAATAAGCATTGTTAATATATTATACAAGTAATTGCTCAATTATTAATGAATAGCATAGAGCAGAATAGTGTAAACCAAAATGTCATTAGGAAGTAAGAATAGTTCATAGCTATGTAGTACATCAATAAGTTAAGATTTAATCATTATATTCGTTAAATAAGTATAAAGACGGATATGTTAGTGTTCCAACACAGACGTTTGAGTGAAAATGCGATGTGGAACACAAATAATGTATTGATAAGAGAGAATCATAATCGGCTTCTTTAGCAGACGCCAGCGCGAAGCCATATAACTGAACATTGTTTATTAAAAAATGTCAGTGAAAGTGTAAATAAACCAGTGTCAAACTATATCAAATTGAAGAGTAAAAAATATCCTTTAATTTGATGGCGATACAACCCCGATCGCAACTATAATAAGTGCGTGACATGCGTTAGCATCATTTGTAAATAGAAAGTAAAAAATCTGTTTATTAAAACTAACAACAACGACGGCTGTCAATCATTCTGGCGAAAAGTTGGTTAATGACCGTTGGAAAAACAATGCGTCACTTTCGTAACGCCTGGCTAAGCCAATCAGAAAATAGCTTACTAAATAAAACAATTGCCTAAGCCCTATCAAAACAGAGGGTATATAAAGGAATGCGGCTAATTACCGTTAGACACTTTTTGACAATCATCCAGAGCGGAAGGTGCCGCTCGTCTCATCAAAATTTTATTAACTGACAGCTTCATATAATAGTGCGTCCATTGAATTATTTCGGCAACAACAAAGTAACTACTATACAGTCTACATAGAATCAGTGCATCGATGTGAAGTATTTATTTTATTTAGTGCGGGATATACCGAACAGGAGAAAATAATTAAATAGTATTATATAAGGTCCTTTTTAGTCAGAAGCGGACCAATATTCTCTGTTCAGGTGCGTGTGTAGTGAATAACGATGGTCATTACAATCCGACCATTGGAGTGTTTAATTAAATTTTAATCAAAAAAGATTAAAATAAAGAGGTAACAGCGTGACAATTTATTCCATTACACTGAGTGCACTAACCTATATATTTTGTAAACAAAAGTTGTACTGACGCATAACACCAAAACATTTTCTGTATTACACAATGTCTGAATTTATTTAGTGGATTTGTCAATCCTGTTTAAGAATGATGTTAGTCTTAAGTGGTCTCACTATACAACTTTGTGAATAATTAAGCAAGCGTGACGAACGCCTAACCTATAAAAGAGGTTTGATTTTTTATTAGTAAACAACAAGGCATTACTAGTCGATATTGTATTATGAAATAATTAACTATTGTGTAGGCATGAGCATTCTTTCTTGTGTTTCAAAGAATTTACGCCCGAGATATAAATAATATTAATATTCAAAGTAAAGTTTATCTGGACATAACCAGAACTGTTGTTCATGCTATGAGCTAGTAGAATAGGGTATGTGAACGAAATATTTTCAATTGTATATCAATGTATTTTCTTAATTATGTTTGTTTGAATTCATTATCAAGGGTACAAATAAAACCCAGTTATTAGTAGCATAACTTGACTTAATTTATTTCTCAAAATTAAATAAATAATTCATTCAGAATAATCAAAATAACTTTTCGTTGCAATCATATATGGTTGAATTGAATTGCCATAAGGGCAATAAACACAATTTCAGTTTTGTTTTTAATCATTATTTGATTCTATTAATGGGTTTTACACGGGATTTTCCCGAAATAAACCTGTGTGGCGCCCATTATTAAACAAGGTAACCTAACCTTGTAAATAAAGTAAGCTGGTTTTGTAAACCGTCTTGGCAGCTTATTAATTTATTGAAAAAGTGAACTTCCAGAATCACAACCAGGTACGTGGGAGTGTATTTTATTAATTTTATTGTCCAGACGTGACTAGACTTTACGTACTTAGACAACTGTCAACCTGGAGGACGAGTTTCGCTGCCAGAATCAACACGACGGCCTCCTTCATCAAGTAACCAGCTAGTACGCTTTATTTTTTGAATTAAGCAACGTTATTGTTCAAACAACATTACTGCAATTATTTTATTTTCATTTAAAGGAGTTCTTTTAAGACAATTATAATTATTTCGATTCACCATAACTTGTAACTTTGATTTTCGATTGTAAACACATTATATAAACCTTATTGTCGGAGAGAACCTCGTTATCTTACATTCTCTATCTTTGTAGGAAGAATCTTCAACTTCAAAATGTACTGATTTTCCACTGGATGATAGTAACCTTACTGATGCCACTGATATTGATCCAACATATGAACCTAGTAGTTCAGATAGTACTGATGACTGAGAGAGTGAAAGAAATGGTGGTGATAAAGTCCGACCAAAAAAAGGAAGAAAAAGGAAGCATAATGTGCAGACATTTGCTTCTCGCAAAAAATTAAGAGGCTCTAATAAAGCCCATTACACTATAAAAGGGACCTTTAAGAACCCCAAGACATTTGATGATTTTGAATGTCTGTGCACAAACAAATGCCATGAAAAAATATCAGCCGAATCGAGAAGAAAAATATTTGAAAAGTATTGGGAGTTAGGATCATATAACTGCCAGACAAGTTTCATTGCTGCTTGCTTAAAAGAAACTGATGTAAAACGGAAAAGAGAAAAATTATCTGAGAAAAGAAAATATTCAAGAACCTATTTTTTAGACAAGGTCACAGTATGCCGTCAAATGTTCACAAAAACATTATCTATATCAACAAAGAGAGTGAACACTGCATTGTGTAAGATGCGGTCAGACAAAGTAACAGATAATCGTGGTATCCACAGAAAAGGAAAGTGTCGTATTCCTCTTGATGTTATTGAAAATGTCAAGAAACACATCAGCAATTTTCCACGATATAAGTCACATTATTGCCGTAAAGAAAGTGGCAACGCGGAATATTTGCCCGCAGAAATGACTGTAGCTAAAATGTTTGAATTATATGAGCAAGAATATGCCAGTGGAATAAAAGTCAGTAAATCTTGGTATAGACATATTTTATGCACGCATTTCAATTTACGTCGAAAAAACTGAAAAAAGATACATGCAAGAAATGTGATGAATTTAACGTAAAAATGAAAATGACTTCAGTTAACGAAGAAGACAAACAAGCATTTGAAAATGACTGTAATCTGCAACAATCTGAAGCACAAAACGCCAGAAATCAAATGACACAAGACATCAAGATGGCGAAAGAGGTCAACAATATCGAAACGTTAACTTACGACTTGCAAAAAACCCTGCCTCTACCCCGTATTCCTACCAATATTATTTATTATAAAAGACAAATATGTGTGTACAATAGTGGGGTATATTCAGCTAAAAAAAATAGAGGTTATTTTTATGTTTGGGTAGAAGGGACTGCTGGACGAGGTGCCCAAAAAGTCGGGTCTTGTTTGCGGAAACACCTTTTAAGTGATATTTCACGTATCACAGAACTTAATTTGTGGTCAATTCTTGTGGTGGGCAAAACCGCAATATAAAAATAAGTATTGCTATTGAACACACTATTTGATGACTTGCCCCATTTGAATACCATTAGATTAAAATACCTAGTATCTGGCCATAGCTATCTTGAAAATGATTCTCATTTTGGAGACGTTGAGTCGGCTCTGAAATATCAGCAATACTTATATACTTTGGAAGATTATATTCATGTGATGGAAACCTGTAGAAAGAAAAAAGAAAAGTTCTGTGTTTCTGTCATGGATAAGGAAGATTTTAAAGGCACGTCAAAAATAGAAGAAAGAAGATACTAATAGAAAAAAGGATTTAGATGGTCAGAAAGTGAATTGGCTGAAAGTGAGGGAAATAAGGTTGGATAGGAGTAAGCCAATGATTCTGCAAATGAGAATGACCTTTGATGAAAATAGCCCATACAGTTCAGTAGATATTAAAAAAAAGAAGAAAGGAAGGCCAAGCCAGCAGTTTTTTTATTCATCAAACCTTGTTCCTCTTTGGCCTGATGGTAAACCCATCTCCACTGAGAAACTTAACGACATTCAATCAATAATGGGTCTTATACCAGAGACCTACCAAGACTTTTACAAAAGCCTGTATTTCAGAGATGGTGTTGAAGATGACTTGGAAGGAATAGAAGTCGATTTCGACATTGAAGATAATAATAATATTTTCGAGGAAGCAGTTTAGTCCAGCATAATACAATTTTTTTCTAAACATAGTATTTAAATCATTTAATAAATTGTGTTTCATTCTTTTTTTATTCTAAAATCTTAAATTTTAATACTTTGTACAGTTATATTGTAACTAGACGTTTATGGGGTGTTAGAAAATGTCACCCTTAGTTTGCGTCAATCCGTCACAGAAACGAAGTACTCCCGGATCTGCCCTTACCTTAAGCCCCACTGTTGGGATCGTCACTTTGTAATCAGACGTTTTACCGGGTATTTCTATGTCACTGGTAGTAATCGTCAATTTTCGTAATCTAACTGTGTAATTGTGGGTTGATTATTTGGTATTAATTTGTTAATTACTTTTGTGAAAATTAATCGTGTGTAACGAGCCAGTTTATACCTTTTCTCAATACTTACTGGCTAACCGTATCTCTCGTCGCTCAATTCAAATTTCACCGCCTCGTCACCTGATTGGCTCACGCTATCTTGCAGAGTCGAATTCGCTAACTGTATTATGATGATGGTTTGTTTTTAATATTTCTTTATATTACCTTGTTTTATAAGAATCAAACATACAGCAGTTAAGGAATATTAAAATTTATTGAACCCTTCTTTATATTATCTGTTCATTTACAGTTGATGAATAATACATATATTTATGTTAATACCGGCGTTTACAAATTGCTCGGTTGGCATCGCTTGGCTTGCTCAGTCGTACATAAGGAAAACATTATGGCGTACATATTTTGTTTACAATTAATAATTGTTTGTCTCAGGGAGTATGTACTTTTGACTACAGAAGTTGGATTATCGCATAATAAATGCACAAAATTATAACGGTCCTTAAAACTAAATACACAATAGTTGATATACTAAAACATACAAAGTAAGTTATTGGCAATGAGAATTAGAATAGGTTTGGTTAAATTCTTGTCAGCAAGTTATGTTTTTTTTTTTTGAAAATTATTATAATTTAATATCAAAGTTTATTGATTGATTATGTTTTATTAAGAGTGATATATATTGATTAAGTTCAGTTATTGAGTCAATTTTGTGAAAATGAAAATATTTATAGTTCGTTATTATGGATAATTGAAAATTTATTTTGAAGTGAAGTTATTATTTTATACTCATCGATTTCTTGACGTGGCTTCTTCGACGATCATCTTCTTCTTCAGGAAACCTCTAGGAGTCCCTTCTTCTTTGGCTTGTCCGAAATTCCCGTTCAAATGGTTCTGATTCGAAGTTCGGCTTCCATCAGTTCGCATAGATGTTCGATGTCCTCAGGTTGAGTTAGGTAAATCCACTTCTTCCTTCAGGATAGGTCGTGTATTACGTTAATTTGATATCTTCGTAGTTTTTACCATGATTTTTATGGTATAATTATTTTAATAGTTGTTCATCTCATCAGTTGTAGTTTAGAGTGTTTCTCTTATACTTCTCCTTTTAAAATTTTAAGTTTTAAAGTTAATTTTATGTCGAGAGCTTCATACATCCGCCCTCCGCGTTAGTCAATAATGAAGTAATTAGAATTCCAACGGTAATTTATATAATAAGCGCCAGTTGTCATAGTTACCTTTCGAATTATGCTATTTCTCATTGGTCAATATCTTATGACATTGTTATATTCTAACGTTTTATTTTGGTTTAAATTTATAAAATATCTTCAAATTATGATTTCTTTCTTAGATTAGTAGTAACATCAATTATATGAACACCATTGTTTTCTTTTTTGTTAAAGATTATTTTGATATCACTCATGATTACTTTTGAATAGTTAATAACATTTCCTCATTTTCTTTTAGTTATTTTTAAACTGGATATTATTTATACATTTCTGTACTAGATACACTTACTTAACTGCTTAAACATTTGATATACTCTAACTGATACTGGGTTATTGGTTTCCTTTTAAACTTACAAAGTTCCTTCACTAAATGTTAGGCCTATAGCCTAGACTTCCCCATACTACTATTTAACATTCTTTATAACTTATTAGCTTTATATATTGGTACATTGAACAATTTCTTTTTTTATAGAAACAGATAATAAAACATTGGTGCTTCTATCCACACCTCTTATTATAAAAACAAACATTTTCTTACCAGGCTCAAACCTGGAATTCAGCTTCTAACTCTTTTTGGTTTCTTATTTCTATCTTGCCTATCTTATAAGTTAATAAATTCTATGGTTTTTTAAACAATAACGAAACTCTTATAATAATAATTTTAAACAGTACCTTACACAATATAATTCACTTACAAATTCCTTCACTAAAATACAGTGTCTGTCCTTCTTATCTTCCACTCTAATAACTTAATTTTCATCTTATTTTTTGGTCATTCTTATTTACTATTACTGAAATTACTAATGGTACAATTAGTTCATTCTTATTTGATAACATAAAGTTCTATCAAAGGCTGTTTAGCTATACTACTACAGTCTGCTTCTTAAGTACTTTATACTGTACACTCATGGCACTTTTCCCTTCATAGAAGGTTTCTTTATTTATTAACACTTTCACTTTTTATAATATGCTATTTACATAGCTTGTTATCACCTACTTGTATTTATCCACTTATTTATATCATTCACTTGATATTTCTCACACTGTTTGTCTACTTATTTTAATATCACTGGTTGGTTATTGGCCATTAATAATTATTTTATTTTCAATTAACATTGATCACTTTTTGTTATTAATTATTGCCTTTATTTGGCTCAATGTATCTTTTACTTGCTTTGACTATGTTTATTATTAGTTGGGTATAGTTATTTTTAGCTTCCTACCTTATATTTATAAATTCATGTTTCTTCTCCTTTCATAGAATATACATAATATCTCTATCTTACTTTTTATTGTTTACTTGGTTACATCTTATTTATGCCTAACTGTTTTAGTGCATTGTTTTACATACATATTTTAGTCATATTTTGGGGATTACAATTTGGTTTGGTTACATTTGGTTTCTGGTTCCTTCTTTCTTGTTCCATTCTATTTTTCTTGTTTTTCTCCAATCTATTGGGTCAAGTCATCTTCAGTTCCTTAGTCAATTGTCATTTCATAATTTGGTCATTAATCTTTGAGTTATAAGTTTTTTAACATTTCTTCGTACCTTCAGCTTTTTTTGTTTATTTTTATTAATCATTAGTGTATTTTCACTATCTTATGTCATGTTACAATATACAAGCAAATAAAGTATGTTTAAACTAATTATTTGTTGGGTCTGTTTATATACCTTATATTCTAGTGATTATCTTAAAATAAAAGGAACCAAGTGCCATTTTGATCCATAATAGGCCTATTTTTAAGGAACAGATTTAAATTTTCATTCAATAAACTAAATAAAAATGTCTTTTAGCAATTAACAACAATCTATGAGCATAAACGTAATTAGTTTATTTTATACACCACAAAAACTTTGATAGCTTTTTTCTCTGGTTGATGAAGACGGTGAGTGGTTCCATTTATATAAAAACCATCCATATTGTAATAGTAAATTTATATAAGTATAAATACCTTATAGTCCGTCTTGCAGTCTTGTAGTTTTTCAATATGTATCACTACATGTTTCAAAAGTAAACTTTAATCATCAGGTATATTGTAAACTTCCTCCTATTTTCTAGGGCTCGTCAGTGAAAGTAAAAAACAATAAATAAGTGAATAACATAACACAAATGTACTAGTCAATACGATTAACGTTGACATAATATCTCGTATCAGTGTGCACTGTACTGTTGTCAACACACAACTGAGTGAGCCTCAAAGTTCATTATTTATCTTCATTACTGTGTCGTATAATATATTGGATTTAAAAAGGAGTTGGTCATTGAGTAAACACTTGTTATTAATTTTGGAAGCTCTGTAAATTTCGAATTCTTCTAGAGCATCCATAAGTCTGCCTTTGCTACACATGTGTAAGGGTACTAAATTATCTGTGAAACTAGTGTAACTATGGTTTTCACTTACAAGATGCATGGCGAATGTCAATTTCAAATTTCTGATGTCCCTTTTTGGCATATGTTCTTTGAATCTTTCCAAAAATTTACGTCTAGTTTGGCCGATATAGAACTTGTCGCAGTCACTACATTGTATCTTATATATTCCTGAACTGTTTTCCATTGCTCTAGGTGGTCTTAGTTTAAATATATTTTTTAGATTGTTGTTTGTTCGAAAGGAGACGTTAATATTAAGTTTTTTGAATTCATTTCTAAGTATATTAGGCATCACATTGGTGTATTCTGCTGTGACATAATAGTTCTTGTCGGTTTTTGTTTTGTTTGTATTTTTATTTTTCATTTTGTATTTGTGTTTACGTATAAGCTTGTCAACTATGTCAACTTTATACCCATTACTTATAGCTATATATTTAATGGTATTTATCTCCTCTTGATAGTCATTACTACATAAAGGTAACTCAATAATCTGTGTATAAAGGCATTAAAAGGAGCCAATTTCTGAGTTTTAGGGTGATATGAATGAGCGTTGATAACCATGTCTGTGGTCGTTGGTTTTCTATAGACCTTATAGGTTAAAGAATTGTTCTCTTTTCATACAGATAAGTCCAAGAAATTCAAGCAGCCATTGCATTCCAACTCCATTGTGAATTTGATCTTACTATTTAATCCATTCATATAACTGAGTAACTTATCTATTTGTCTGTCTGTACCATCAAATACAATAAAAGTATCGTCTACATATCGTGTGTACGAAATAATATTTTTGGATAGTGTGTTGTTAGTAGACAATAAATATTTATTCTCATAAAAGTTTAAGTAAACCTCTGCCAATAATCCACTCAAGGTGGAGCCCATTGCCAAACCTTCTTCTTGTATGAAGAATTTACCATCATATGTGAAATAATTCTTTAGTAGTAAGATTTTTAAAACCGATAAAATTCATTAATCTGTTGTATGTTTAGTATAGCTGTTCTAATAAGGACAATTCTAAGAATATCAATCGTCTTCAAAAAAAAAAAAAAAAAAAAAAAAAAAAAAATTCAAAGAACATATGCCGAAAAGGGACATTACAAAATTTGAAATCGACATTCGCCATGCATCTTGTAAATGAAAACCATAGTTACACTAGTTTCACAGATAATTTAGTACACTTACACATATGTAGCAAAGGCAGACTTATGGATGCTCTAGAAGAATTCGAAATTTACAGAGCTTCCAAAATTAATAACAAGTGTTTATACTCAATGACCAACTCCTTTTTAAATCCAATATATTATACGACACAGTAATGAAGATAAATAATGAACTTTGAGGCTCACTCAGTTGTGTGTTGACAATAGTACAGTGCGCACTGCTACGAGATATTATGTCAACGTTAATCGTATTGACTAGTACATTTGTGTTATGTTATTCACTTATTTATTGTTTTTTACTTTCACTGACGAGCCCTAGAAAATAGGAGGAAGTTTACAATATACCTGATGATGAAAGTTTACTTTTGAAACATGTAGTGATACATATTGAAAAACTACAAGACCGCAAGACGGACTATAAGGTATTTATACTTATATAAATTTACTATTATTAATGCGTTCTGGAGACTATACATACATAATGAATATATTGTAGATGTAGCACACATTACTAGGATTATAAACACCATTATTTCCTTATGTATTTCCTTATTAAGTTTATATGCTTATTATTATTAGGTTTTTATTATTTATTTTGACAATTTTACTGTATACCTTTATTTTATTTTTATGCCTGGTTCTTTGTCATATGATGTTTTCTGATGCATTGTGCATATTGTAAAATAGACCCACTCACTGGAGGGGTGTGTGAATAGCGAGGAAACTGTTCATTCCTAGCTTTACCAGTGAAGATACTTCACCACAAAATGAGAGGAATGTTTGGTAGTTAATAATGATATAAAAGAATATGTTGGTTGTCATCCAAGAAAATGTTATTAAAAATCTGACTACACAAGTCTACAAGTAAGAACTTCTCTAACTATTGCAGCACAACTCAGCACACATATTTACAGGGACTGTAATAGGATAGTTATTAATGTATTTTATTTTTAGCTCTGTTTCTTGTTTACATTATATTCTGTCACATGCAGTATTGTGCAAATTGTAAGATGGACCTGCACACTGGGAGGGGTGTACAAATAACAAGACATGTCAAAGTGTTGTTCACTCACAGCTGTACTACTGGAGGGTGCCACATTACAGAATGGCCAAAATATTTGGAATTACTAATGATATCAATAAAATATCGTTGCCAAACAAAAAAATGTTGCTACTTGGAGAAGTTCCTTTACATTGGAAAGCAGTGATGGTACTCTCAGCTGTCTTAACCTTGTGATAATCAACTTTTATGTTTTTATCCTCTTTACAGCAGAAAATGAGTGTTCAGCTGTAGCTGTTGCCATAGGAATGGTCAGTACAAAGTTGAAACATTTAATGATTTCTGTGATAACAGTGTCCAGGTTCTTGCAGCATGTACTTCAAAATTTTGCAAAATGTTTGTTAATATGTCTTAGTCCAGATTTGGGTAGAGAACAATGAACTCATTTTGTAGCCAAATGGATCAAAATGTGTGCTGTAAGTGTGAAAAGAAAAGACTGCATCAGAAAAGTGTGCCTTCATATGTAAATTGTGTCCCATAAATTTTGAAATCCTAGTCTTTTATGATCTCAAAATCAGTCTGTTAGCTGCATTACTGTGTTACAAAAGATATTAAAGAAAGGGCTTTGTAAGTGGTTATTACATCTAGGGTTTTTCTTCTCCTTGGCACTTCAGTGGCTGTTCCTCTTGTAGTTTTTGTTATGTGTTAAGACGTTTTCCCTTACCTATGATTTTGCCATATCATTTATCTTCTTAAAGAAGTATCCTACATCCAGATCTCTTGTTATCAAGAATATAAAAAAGTGACAGCCATGTGTGAAAATTTTTTATAAAAACACTCCAACTTGAAAGACATTTGCAAATTATTTAAAAAGCACATCCTCTAGCTTGAAGTAAACTTTTAAGAGTACCATTCACCAGTTTGATTAAGAATGCTTTTTAAAAAGTCTGTCAAGTGCTCTTTGGCTCTTTGTTTTCTCTCACAGTATTCACCAAGTGAAACGAATAGGCTCTCGGTGCATATCACCCAATTTTGTAAGTTTTCCTCTGTTAAAACATTTAAAGTGGTAATGCTTTTAGAAGGCTTAAAAATGAGTACCAACTCCAGGTAATGTAGTAAAAACATTGCTACAGTTTTAAATACAGTCTTTGTTGTCTGTGACATTGAACAAAGCGAGCTTCATGATATTTTTTTTAACTAAACTTGTTATCCCAGACATGACTGGAGTTCCATCATAAGTCTGTGCTACAATATTATTTTCTATTGCATAAGTGCTGCACAGAGCTTCAGCTCTTTTGTCACGCCTCACATATGCAAACTTTAAACATGTCTCCATATATTTCCATGTTTGTCAAAATAACACAAAAGAATTGAGTGTTGAGATTTGTTAGCTACATCAGGTGACTCATTAGAAGAATGGAGACAGTCTCCATTACTTATCTCTTCCCTAATAACATCATTACACTATTCACAGTTGAAATCAGATCATTCTGTATGATGGTATGTCTCTCAAAATAGGTGTTTACAGATTTTTTTGAAGTTGATTTTCATATTGGGCTTTATAATTTAGGAGTTCAGTGTATGGATCATTTTCTTTAGGCAAAGAATCTAGTCTTCTTGTGTCCACAAAAAATTCAGCTCCTGTTATGCTAAAAATAGACTGCATTAATGAAATAAGACAATATATATCTATTATTTTTTAACTGCTCACTGTGCCTGGGATTTCCACAGCTTGTTAGGCATCCAGCTGATTATCAATTTTATTGTAATTGGCGGGATCACCAGATGTTTGGAAAGTAAAAAAAAAAAAAAAATTAAAGTGAGCCCTGGTAGTTTCATGCTTAGACACTATTTTTCACAAATTGTTTTAATCACTAAGCAACCACTTCACCACACAGATCTTTCAGTCAGACAAAATAAAATAAAATAAATATGGTCAGTAGAACAATTTATTGAGATAACAAACTGTTGACTGATGCATTTTCTCATACGTTGTTTCCACTTAGTTACTATTATAATTTAGTTTTTTGTTTTTATATGTGGTTGTAAGAGTTGATAGATTTGGGTGCTCTATTTCATAAACCTCTTTTCATAATCTGTACTTTTTCACTAATTTGCATATTACTTTTTTGAAGTTCTTCAGTAATACTGTGACACCCCACAGTACACTATGACCAGTTAAAAAATAAAATTTGTCATTATGGCATGATAACACCACAATCTAACATAATATGCAGCACAAGGCTCATGATGTTTTCTTGCATTCTCAGAAATTACAGAACTTCTGCCATGTTGTTATGTGTATAGCAGTTACAAATGCATGTAAAGCTATAGCATTTATTTTTATGAATATGTCTTTAAATGTCTTTCATTCTGTAGATGAAAACGTGGAAAGAAGAAAAGTGTATGTGGAAATGTTTGTAGTTCTATAAAATGTAATAACAATAAGAAAAGTTAATTGTTTAGTGTTACTACGTACCTCCTGATTCCCATGGAACTTGCAAAAAACACATTTTCCCATTTCTACATGTACCATAGGCTTAAACCAGTTGCAGACATTAAAAAATCCACAGAAAAGTGTTCAGAAGAAATGAATTTATAAAACAAAATGTGCAAAAAATGTTTTCAATTTCTACGTATGGCACATGCCTAAGCTAAGTACAAATGTTAAAAAATGCATAAATTTTGTTTTGAAAAAACAGGAATTTTGCAAAACCACACTAAAAACTGCGTTTCTTGCTTTTATGTTTTGTTTTTTCATATAAAGATAACTGTGTACACAACAATAATATATACTCACTTTATTTTACAGCTAAAGGTTTATGAATGTTTATTCTTTGTTTTTCATCTAACATCTTGTATAACTATGGTTCTGTATATTATATTTATAGACTTTTTAACAGAATGTCAGATATCTTCCAAGTGAGTGAAATAAGGGATAGTTTTCTAAAAGTAGGTTTGTATTTTTTTTTTTTTTTTTTTTTAGAGAGAATTTCTTACACAAAAAGGTCACATAAGTAACATATACTTCTAAAACAAATAAACATCCTAAAACAGTACCAGGAAATGTATCATAAAGACGAATTATGAAATGCAGCAGCCCGTCATAAATATTCCAGCTGTCACAATGTAAAATACTGCCTTTTTATACAAAGTGAAGTGACATCACATGAAGTTGACTCATAAGCTCAGGTGCCAAAACTATCAAAAGATAAAATGAAATAAAGTACATGATGTGGCTAGGTACATACACTTAATAAACATTTGTCATATCCTGTTATGAATTTATGTGATTACATATTATATCAGTGATTCATTAGTTTGCAATATCAAGAGCAAAACAAACTGCTTAATAATATGATAGAAAGGAAATGACTACTGTTGTTTGTATTACTAAGATTGTCTAGTAACATAATAATTTTTGGATTTTGTTGTCCATGACATGTCCGTTGATTAACTAAATGTAATTAAATCACTATTGACTCGGAACACAAAGTTTTTTATGGGTAAAAACGTAAAAGTTTCATATAAGGTAAAACTTTTACGTTTTTACCCATAAAAAAACTTTGTGTTCCTAGTCGGTAGTGTTGTAATTATATTTAGATAATAATTTTGTTACTATTCTATAGTGTTCAGTACAGAATTTTGTCAGATAAAACTACAACTATGTACTGACAACTTGTTGGCGGTATGTTATATGAACTGCTGTATGTTGTTTCAGTTTATGCAGTTGCAGTCATTCTCCTGTAATTACACTGTAGAGAAAATCTAATTCAGTTTATTTTACCAAAGTTCTTAATCAGAACTTTGGTACTTAATCAGACTGGGTCACCAATCTACCCGTCCCATTAAAAACAACACGTAGGTGGTATACATGCAGTATGGAACCAATCATTTGTGGAGCAGGCAGATGTTATGTGTCAGCATTCCCCTTGTTTTGTTTTGAACAGTCCATTGAAGACATGTCATTGTTTCACAGCATGCATTGGCAATAAAGTGGGGCTTAGTAGACCAAGGGTATGGCACCTGGGTACTAATCTAGATGTCCTGAGTTCAGTTCCTGGGCCATAAAATCAAGTTACTTTTCTCAGACCTTAAGTGGGCTTGGCTTGTGGAAATGAGTACCTGGGATGATAGCTTGGGATAATAATAGGTGACTAAGGCTAGTTGCACACACATCAATTTCGATCATACGGAAAAATATCGTACGATCAAATTCTTTTAGTAGAACGAAGAAGAGCATGGGAGCTTGCACACAGTTCAATCTCCACACGGCACGGCACGATTGCCATGTAGCTGTTGTCCACTGCCACTACAAAAGACGGTCGCCGTGCCGTTTCTGTGAATTCAGTGGCGTATGTGATACAATGCATGCTTGGACACTACACGAGTTATATTCGTACGGTAAAAATCCATCTTCATTTGACTTGTTGCTTCTGACCAAACTGGGATCTATTTCATAAAAGTAAGTAATATTATTAGAAAATTTTATTAAATAATAATATTAGTTTTTTGTTGGTTTATAATTATTTCGATCGAACTCTTAAAATCCTTTACTAATATTATTAATTTAATAATGAGGAGGTTCATGCAGTTCATCGAATGATGGTATTGACATACAAAAATAGTTGAAGAACTTGTTCTCATCATTTCAAAGTTCTTCTATAAATGTGTGGAATATTCCTCCTTGTTCCCTTTTCTCATTAATTGGATGAACCCAGTAAGTTCGTTTAATCCTACAATGCCAGAGACAACGGTACACCAACCACATAGCAACAACATGTTTTGGATTAATTTTCTGTACAACTGTGAGTGATCTCTAGCTAAAACGACTGCACTCTACATGGAAAAAACCGTGGTGTGTGCAAGCAACGCACATACAGTAAAATATTGTATGATATTTTTCCGTATGATCGAAATCGATGTGTGTGCAACTAGCCTAAAGCATAGTGGTGGCCACACTACCTTCCTTATATGGTGAGTGGCTCACATAAGGTAGTCTACCATACCTAACTCCTAGATTGCTTAATCAGTAAAAAGGGCTGTTATCAGTCATTGTTATTATATAAAATGAATTAAAATTAAGAAGAGGTTAATTGAATGTGTATCATTGTTAAGATTGTCTGCTTATTATTTCTTTTATGAATTTGCTAACTGCTATAATTTTTTATTGTTCGACTAAGCTTTTCGTCATTACTGACATCTTCAGGTCTTAAACAACGTTGTTTAAGACCTGAAGATGTCAGTAATGACGAAAAGCTTAGTCGAACAATAAAAAAATTATAGCAGTTAGCAAATTCATAAAAGAAATAGTAAGGATGGCTGCTAATTTAAACAATACGAAGAATAAAACATGTCTGCTTATTGCTTAGTGAATGCATTTGCAGTTATTGTGCTTTGATTTCACTCTAGAGAAATCGATTCCAATTTGCTTTACCATAGTTCTTAATCAGAATAGGTCACCAATCTAACAACCTTCTGCCTATCCAAACACCCATCTGCTTGTCTGTTTTTATTTTATTGTTGAATAAAAAATTCTTTATTTATGTGTTAGTTGGAAATGAAATTTAATTCTGCAAGTAATATCATCTATTAGAATTTGTTCTAGTTAGTTGTGATTCAATTTCTTGTTTCTGTGTGTCTTCATATAATTCCTGACTCAGTTCAATTTTACCAGTGTATCAAATTTGGGTGTATTAAGAAGTCACTAGCTTCAGCAGTGCAACTAGTTGTCAAACATTCAGAAAATATTCCAGCGTATTTTATATCATTTACATATACGTAATTTTTCATTGTTCCAGTACTTGTGATTAGTGCATCTGTAAAAGATACTTTGAGTCATGTCTGGAAAGTCAAAATACAAAACCCATATAATTTTTAAAAATATGTATTTATTTAATTGACATTCTTTAAATGTACATATTTTTATTTTTTGGCACAGTTACCACAATTTTCGAAGTACTAATTAAGTATTCCTAAATCATAGAAGTCTTCCACCAGTCTCATGACCTTATCTTTCAACTCATTAATATTTTGAACTTTCTCTGTTAAGACGTTTCATCTGGTGAAGAAACTAGTAAAAATCACTAAGTTTGAGATCTGAGCTATGTAGCAAATGATACAAACCTCCCGTTTCAAGCAGCACAGAGATATTGCATGCAGTATGGGACCAAGTATTTGTGGAGCAAACATGTTATATGTCAGCATTCCTCTTGTTTTATTTTGAACAGCCCCCTGAAGACATGTCAGTGTTTCAGAGTATGCATTGGAAGTAATTGTTTTCCTACAAGTGTGAAATCAACTAGGAGAGCCATGCCTCTTATCCCATAAAACTAAATCTAATTCTTTCTGAAATTAATCTGTTTGGTTTAATTGCCATGATTATTCCTTTGATTCAGGAATATGGTGATTTCATCTCCAATTACAATAAAGTTCAGGAAGATATCTTGGCTTAACATGTAAGAAACATGAGCCCACAACAGCCACTGATCAATACAAATTCTTCCTTCAGTTTTTGAAGGTTTCCAGATATAAAAAAAAGACAGGGTACCATTCTTTTATTAATCGGAAATGTCATTTCTTGTAACGGGGCAAAATATGTAACATTTTTGGATCAGCGTGTACTAAAAATTATTAATAAACACCCTATGGCTTGTTCGATATCAGGTCGTACCAGACACGAGTTGAGAATTGTAACTGAGGACGAATAGGTCATTATAAAAGTGCGTAGCTTGCGATGCAAAATTCACCACGTGTTAGTGATGTGAACTGCTTACCATCTCTCACGAGATCTCGTGAAATGTTCGAGAACATTCCACAGCCAATCAGAGAGCGAGTTGTGAAAAATACTTCCTGTTGGTGACCACGAGGCGAGTTAAGGAAGCGGGTCCCTAAGCCAGCCAAGCGAGGCAGTCGACGAAAACCTTCAGACCGCGCGGTCATGTAAAAAAGATGCTCGAGAAAATTAAGTCGGCCGACTAAAAATGTTACATGAGTGAACCTCTAACAGCAGTGAAGTATGTAATTATGAACCATAAACAATATTAATAATTTTTCTAACAGTTCAAAACCTATTTTGTGGAGTGTTGTACGTAAAAACTGAATAACACGTGGTGGTGTAACAGACTGGATGTCCACTGCAAGATAAGTAACGAGAGAATATTACTTGGCATAAATTCAAAAGCAATTTCAAAATAAATAAAAATTAATGAGTTCAAACAGGGAGGGGTAAAAAATTATATGGATATGTGAAAAGAGTGAGAGAGTGTGTGTTACCGAGGTACTGGTTTGCGTTTTTATAGTTGTGTATAGCAAGTTTTGTTAAGGAATTATTTAATAATCAGTGTTCAATAATTTGGTGTTCTTATCATTAAAGTAAGATGTTTCTTCTTATAATCATGCGTTAGTAGTTATTACGCCGCACAAAACCCAATAACCTAATTCTGTAGCCAATGAGTTTGTCTATAAGACCTTGGCGTGACATTGAAGGTAAGTCACAAAACGTAATATTGGTATATTTCTTTTAATAATGTGTTCAAACTGTTACAAATGGTGCTCGAACAGAGACGGCTTATATAAATTTATTTCATATAAGCTAGACCTACTTTTGGATATGGAAATGGGTTATTTTGGGTGATGGCGTTTTATGAATAAGTGACATATAAGTACGGGATTACAGGTTATTTTTATAAGTAAGGGAATATGGTTGGTAATGTAAAACCTTGAGTTAAATTTAAAATTGTTTACAATTGTATATGCAATTTATATAATTTAAAAAGATGGAAAATACTGAAAACGAAGTTAGTCTGACTGACTCAACTGTCATGAGTGAATCAGAAATTCAGTCAACTCCTGTATTAAATAAAGAGAGTAGTTTAACAGAGTCAATTATAATGAGTACTGTAATGCGGGAGTAGAATCTACTCCCATGGTAACCAAAGAAAAAGAATGGTCAATGACCGTTAAATGAATTTTATGAGTAGACGTTTTGATAGTAGTGATGAAAAATTTGCAAAGTTAGACGTAAAATTTGATGAACAGAATAGAAAACTTAACAAATTAAATAAACGTTTTGATATTAATGATGAAAAGTTTAATAAATTAAGGGGTGAGATGAATGAAATAAATATTAGTTTAGTGAAACAGTTTAATAAGCATTGTGATGAGCTCATGGAGTCACAAAAACAAAGTACTGTATTGAGAAAATGAAAGTGTGAAAAAAAGACACAGGTAAGTGTAGTGAGAATATAAATAATGAAGTGATAGATGACAAGGTAAGTGAGGTTAATACAAGTGCAAATAATAGTGATGATAGTGAAATACTGTTGAATAATAATAATAATAAAGATGTATTTGAAAATAGGGTATCAAAAAGTGATACAATAAGTAATAGTAGTGATGATGAGAGTATAAAGTTAGTAGAGGTTAATGATGGGGTTTAGTAAGTGTTAATGAGCTAGAAAGAGAGTGGAAGGAGAGTTTAAGTGAGTATCGGGGCGGAGGGCAAATTTTCCCTGTGGTATATGTGGAGTAAAGACTCCACATTTGTTGATTGAGGATGTAAGTTCCTCAATGGAAGATAAATGGTCTTCAAATTGTCCCTTAAGTTGTTGTAATGCACCTGGTAAAGCCAGATGGTGTTGTAATAATGTTGTATTGCTCTTTGTGTGGAGTGAGAGTGTGAAATGGGGTTGGGAAAGTGATTTTGAGAGGGAGAGAGAGAGAGTTGTTCACGTTAAATAGAGTTATGAAGAGTTAGTTAAGAGGTTAAATATTGAGAGAGTTGATTATAATAAAGACTTACCTTGCGGAGTAATTAGAGCAGCAAATGATTATTTTGATGATATTGAGAATAAACACTTACCTGGCGATAAAATGGGTCTGCGAGTAGCAGATGAGGAGAATAATGATGAAATGGTAACCTACTTAATGATGACAAAAAATACTAAGGGTGACTGGAGTATAATCGATGGTAACAGATTTTATGATTTAATAATATGCAATAATTCTATTAATTATTTTATTACTATGGCATTATGATAAAAGATGAGAATATAAATGGTTATTATGTTGATAGTAACAAAATGGGTTTAATTAAAAATGAAATGCGTTACGATAATGTAAGATGGCTGTTTGATGATGGAGGTTAGGTATATGGTGTTGATGAACATTTAATTATTTAGTTAATGGTTTTTGAAAATTAGCTGAATAGGTAATGAGTTTTGGTAGACAACGACATGGGAAATGACGCATATTGTATATAAAATTGTATTGGTGTTACAGGTAATATGTCTTGTGTACTAGGTTATGTTGTTAGTATGTACATTGTATTTTGTAAAGTATTTAAAATTTATATTTATATTACCTCAAGATATAAATATAAACATCTTGAGGTAATATAAATATAAATTTTAAATACTTTATATATATATCAAGAAACGAACTGTAGCAGAAAGTGATTGAATTGTATTTTATGTAATCAATGTTTATAGTTGTGATTGATTTTATAGGATAATAATATTTTATTCGATTGAATAACTGACAGTAGGTAATTAGGTTAAAGAGTTTTAAATAATGTAATTAAATTAATTTGAGGTGAAAATGTGGATTTTGGTGATAAAATTAAATTTTTTTGAGATTTGAATTGTATAATCAATGGTAGATGATTAAAACTTAAAGTTTGATGATTAAAATGCAGAATAGCAATTCAGAGTAGAAGTTACCATTTAACAATTGAAATATTCAATATAGAATGAATATTAAAGCTGTAATGTTCGTAATTTTTATTCAAATTCAAAGGTGAAATGTTTGTTTTAATGTAATATTGGTAATGGTTATTTTGAGCTAAAGTATTTGTATAAGATGAAGTGCTTATTTGAGTATGATGTAATTGTGTATAGATGTTATAACTAGATCTTTTTGATTGTAGAAATGTTTATTGTGTGTTTAATTTATTATTAAGTTTGTTCAACAATAAAGTTCAAAATGTTTGTTTAAAAAGGAGTGTTAAAATTCCCTTGAAGCACTGGTAGATTTACCGTTTCACTTACCAATGATGATTGTTGTCAGTCTTCCAAAATAGGCCCTGTAATACACTGAAATGTCACAACACAGTTTATAATATGTCACAGGTGTATTTGTGTATGTACAGTAAATAAGCTGATTCTGTATATTTGATACTGTTTTAAAATTCAAATATTGGCCGCTCGTTTGTCGTACTGCCACTTTGAAAATAATTGCTCTGTAAATAATTTTTCCTTTTGCCTACTTTGAAATAAAGAAACTGATTCAAAGGTAAGAAAATGATTATTTTATTAACAAAAGGTTAATTCAAAATTAGCATCCTTTAAAACAATTAATAGTCATCAAAACAATTTAAATAGTTATTGGGAATCTTATAGCTCAGGGCTGGTAACACTGATTATTGTATATCGTATAGCTGTTAACCTAGTTTGGTTTACAATTACCAAAATTCGTGTGTTCTTTTAGTTAACATGATACAGGGTACAGAAATGCTGAAATATAACTGTAATACATTATAGGAGTAATTAAAATTCAAGAAAAACAAGTTTAATTACGATATTGGAAATTATCATATTTTGGTCCACCTGGTGTGTATTTACTAGCTAGGTAGTGGAGCGTATGACACGATTACAAATGCTGTGTGTCAGAATAATATTATTTGGATAGTTATTAATAATGAAATATATTATAATTAATTCATAAATTCTTTTTAACTGAGTATATTCAAGTGTGTATAAAGTTAAAACACGACTCAGTATGATTATTCAACTCTTGTACCATATAGGTTAGATTGCCTTTTACTCAAAGTGAGTTAATAAAATATTCAATTGATGGCATTAAGATCTTAAAACTATACATAATATTTATTATTGGTAAGTATGTTGTTCATTAACTGTAATGATTGTTCTCTGTTATTATTTGATAAATGATCTGATTTCGTACTAATAGTAATCAAGTTAGCATCTATATTCGATATTGTTTACATCGATATTCATTATAATATTATATTCATTTGTCATTTCCTTTTAAAAATTAATAATATCTTATTTAAATTAATAAGATCAAGAACTTTTATTCAAAAACTGGTTAATTAACATTCATAAATTAGTTTAGCCAGGTACGACTGTACTTGACTAAAGTAGTACCAATGTGAAAACCTTTGTTGGTAAACATTAGTTTTTATTAAAATATTGTTAATAATAAGTACTCCCTTAAATTCCCACTCATCATCGCCTTTATTATACACTGGCGATGGATGGATTGTTATTACACATCACTCGACGCACTACACACGTAAGGGGTTATGTACCTTTAGTGAGGTTAGCTTCACTCGTTTATACTAGGGGCGCGCACATTTTTTGAAATCTGCTCCCGACGAACTCTCGTCCCGTTCACTCTGATGGTCAAAGAACTAGTAATACTTTCCTTCGAAGTTGCTGTCGGCGTCTCTTAAAATCAGCTCTTCCTATTGGTTGATAATCTGATAATCTCGACCCCATATTCCTTAATAAAGTCAGAAATTTTATTTCTTAGCATCGGTCTTTGGGTTCAAGTGTATGCTATTACGCGTTCAATTCTTTTTGGAATTGAAGGAAAACTTTCAATTGTCTATATCTTCCTTATTACATTTCAAATTAAGACATGAATGGTATTATCATCTTGCGGATGCTTGGCTCATTAATTAGAGTCTACACAAGCTATAAATCCGTCCATAATTAACCTACATCACTCTTCGATAATTCACTTTTTGTGGTTCTTAATCACATTTAAGTTCTTTCCACTTTATTATTATATATTCTAATTCTAATTCTTATTTTAATTGTTTAGAATCCATTTCTCTTAATAATTATTTCTAAATACTAAAATATTTACACTTATTGTCAAATGCTTTTCAGGCGTATAAGCCCTACATGTCTTTGCATTTGTATTCATTATTTGTAATACATTTTTCATAATAATATATTTCTTAGGTGTTTAGGTTGTATCTTAACTATTTTTATACCTTTAGTGAAGCTTTGTTTCCATTTATTGTGCTTCATTTATTTATATTAGATGGCTTTCATACACCATGTCATAATTCTGTTACTTTGATATACATAATTCATCATTATTTGTACTTAATGGATGTATTTTACATTGTTTGTTACATTGAGACCTAGACCTTGTACATTGTTTGTCTATAGAGTATAACACTTTTTTGTTGTGTCCAACATTCATAAATTTCAGTAAGATTGCTCTTTACATCTAGTCTCATGGGTCATGTATGTTTGTTTATTATTGTTTATATACATATTTAGGTATTTAGTGTTTGTTAATTATTGTTTATATACATATTTAGGTATTTAGTGTTTGTTAGAGGTTCTCATAGAGGTATTGAATATACTAGTTGCTACTGTCAAACTATTTTCCTCTCCTTGATCAAGTTTAAGTGAGTATTTTGTGTAACTTTAATGGTCATCTTGTGTTTTGGTTAATCTGGCTATTGTTTGTTTAAATAATATAGATTGTATAATTGTGTTTCTCTATTCATATTGGGTTCATTATGTTACTCATTTATCCTATTTTGGTTGTTGATTTGAATAATTACTTTTGACTGCATTTTTCTAATTATTACATGTGGTTCTGTGTTGCAGATTCTGTTCAGTTGAGATTATGTGTCTCTTACTGAGTTGACAACAATGCTCATCCTAATTTGTTCATAATTTTGCTTAATTATTATAATTTTGCTATGATATGTTATTACTATTATTTATTACAATATTCTCACTATTTTATACACATTTTATACTATTTGTTTACACATTATTACTTAATTCTTACTTGTTATTGTTGTACATATTATGTGTTTATATTTTGGCTTGGGCAACTTGCCTTGTCTTTCTATAGCAGGTTGTCTTATTTTCAACACATTAATTATTACATTATATATTGGTTTTTTACTCTCTATTCTTTTGTATTTAAACATATATCTTATTAAGGATTTTATATTCAGTTTCAGTTATTATTGAGCAATTATTTCTCTCTTTAATATCAGTATATTTGTGGTCTTTCTATGTTTGTATTTTGTCATAATCTTGGTTCATAAATCATACACTAAATGTTTGTGTTGTTTATTTGGGATTCACTATTTCTCCTTGTTAACACTTCTTATCTTCCTCTTCCATAAACATTGCACTTTTATTGTCTGTGGTGTTTACTTGGGGTTGTGTTATCTCAATATTAATCGATGCACTTATATAAGACACTCACTATTATTGTTTGTGGCTACTTATTAGTTTATCGACACTTGGTTCTTGGTCATCTTCTCTTCATCATGTTCTTCCTTGTTGGAGGGTATTATAATTCACTGGTCTGGCATTCTTCACACATGCCTTATTACCTTCCTTGTCGTAGTGTATTCCTCACACTGGGAATGTTATTGTCTTGTCCTTGTTAAATCTTATTCATGGTTTATTAATACATTTTTCTTCTTCTTCATTGTATACACTTCTCCTCTTCTCATATTCGGATTTCTTCTTCTTCCACTTATAGGGTATTTTCCCTCACTTGTATTATATGTCACTATATGATATTTTATCTCACTGGTATAATAAATTGTTTCATTTATTTGATATTTGTCCCCTCACTTGTATGACCTATTAGTCACATTTATTTTATTTGTTCCCTCACTTGTATGATCTATTGGGTCCTGGTTACTAACGTATTTGTTTGGTTTTTTATACTCTCCTCTTCTTATCACATTGATGATGCTCTCATTATAATTCTTCCTTCTCCTGGTTTGACTTGCTTCAACATTATTTGTATATGGATACACGCTTGGTTTTTAATACTTTAGAGGTTTTTTCTCATTTTGGCTTCGACATGTACGTGGTAGATTCTTATTCAACGTATTGGGTATTATTTATATGTAACTACAATTTTGTTACGTTACAATGTAAAACATGTATTGTATGTTTTAACTGTTGATTTCCCATTTTCGGGCGGTCACGACTTCACCGAACCCTGACCGTGGATTTGGTTTATTTGGTAATAAGTTATGGTCAGACTTATTGTACCCTGACCATAGTTTGTTATTTTCTAAATTGGTGTATCTTAGAATTTAACTGGTGGGGTGAACAAGGGGAATCTACCATAAACTATGGAACAGCGGCTATCCACCGAATGGGGTGGTAGACCATCTTAAGGGCTTGTAAATAATTATTTTAGTAGGATTACTGGTATCTGGTATACCAGTAATGCCGCATTTAATGTGAAGCCGAAGCAAGGATGGGGTAAATAATGTTTACACCCTAGCCGATCCAGTCCTTGTGGACGCAACTGGGCGAGACAGTCCAGCCACGGGGGGACATAGAGTGTGGAAGGGTGGTGGCAATATTACATGCCACGAGGGAGAAACTTCGTTTTTGTGAGTTTGTGTAAATGCCAAGATTAGGCTTTTCCTTGAGGTCATTTACACTGTTGTAATGTGGGGTATCAGGGGTTAAGGGATTGAAAAGGGGGGATATTAATAAATGATGTGAAGGGAGAATATTTAAGATGAATAAGTATGAGGAGAAAGCTGATAACTATCGTTATGATACTGATCATAATGAAGTATTGGTGTAGATTGTTATGATTACTATGTATCTGTTGTATTGAATAACTTTGTATTTTTTATAAATCATGTTCTGTATTAGTTAAAGATAGCATTAGTAGCCTGCACTGATAGTGAGGCAATTGAGATATAAAATGTAAGGTTTAAATGGAAAAGTAAAATGAAATTGGTTAAATTGAACTCATAATTGAATTGATGAATCACTTTGGAGTTAAATTGAGATTTTAAATGTATTTTAATGTTATATATATGTATTCTCAGTAAAATGTATAATGTTGAGTTAAGGGTATATATATATATTGTAACATGACATAAGGTAGTGAAGATCCAATGATATTTAACTATAAGAATAAAAAGCTGAAGACAAGAATAAGAGGCAAAGACTTATAAATTCAAAGATCAATAACCCAGTAACCCAAATGACGAATGACTGTTAAACTGACAATGACCTGACACAATAGATCGGATAAATACCAAAAGAAACCACGGAACAATGAAGAAGAAGCTAAGACCTAAATGTAATCAAGACATCAAGAATGAACATTGTAAATCCCAAATAATGACCATTATTCTATAGTTTAACAAATGAACTGATGTAATTATAGTGTAGATGAGATTTACCTAGGGTAATAATGTTAATGAAAAATAATAATGTCATGTATATTTTATTGATAAAGGAATGTGTTTATAAATATAAGTTAGGGAATTAATAATCCACACACCCTAATAAATAGTGATGAATATAACCAAAATCAGTAAACATACCCTAAGGCAAATCAAGGCCACAATTAATTACCCAAACAGTGATCATTTGTGAAGGGAAATAAAATTAACCATTGTAATCAGTAAACCCCATGATGATACTAATATCAAACACAACCCAGTGAATAGTTAAGTGAGTGAAAGAAGGAGTATATTTAAATTAAAGTGGTAACATGTAGTGAGAGCATGTTACACTTAACAAGTGAAAGTGTAAAAGTAAAAAACCTTCTAGGAAGGAAAAAGTGCAATTGTTGAACTTCAAAAGTGTTCTAATTAGTGAACTATGTTAGAATAACTGGAAGACCAGTGACAAACTTTGTATTAGTAAGTAAGAGGAACTTATTATAGTGTAATTAAATTAAGCTATAGATAATAAGGATTATAGGGTAAGATAGAGTTTAAGGCATTGGAATGAAAGACAGACCAGAACGATAGACACTTTTGCTAGTGAAGGAATGGAGGAATAGTATATATTGTGTAAAGTATAAATTGATGTCAGTATAATAAGGATGTTGTTACTGTTTTAAAGAAACCCATATAATGTAATGAATTGTTAACTGAACCAGATAGTAGAAGGGAGCAGTAAGATAGTTAAAAGTTATTTCAGGCTTGAACCTGTAAAAAAAAAAATGTTTATTACTATAATAAGAGGTGGAGTTAGGAACACCAATGTTTATTGCTTGTTTTGTTTAAAAAATTGTGTTAGAATTACCAAATGTAAAGGTAATATGTTACTAAGAAATGTTAGATAGTAGTAGAGCAAAATCTAGGCTCTAGGCCTAACTGTTAAATAAGAATTAGTAGATTTGAGAACAAATAATAGTCCAATATTGAAGCAGAGTATACCAAATGGTTAAACAAATTAAGTGAGTATTCCTAATACCAAAAGGTATGAATAACAGCCTATTTTGAATAAAATATATGTAAAATATAAATATGAAAAATAATAAAAATGTAATTAGCCACTCAAAAGTAACCATGAGGGATGTCAAAATGACCCTTATGAAAAATTATGAACAATGGTACTCATGTAATAACTCTAGCTATTAATATAAGATAGAAATCTTCATTTGAAGATATTTTGGTAAAATTAGACTAAAAAAGACGTTAAAACGTTAATTAAACGTTAAGTTAAAAAAGACGTTAAATTAATGACCAATGAGAATTAGCATAATTTATTAGGTAACCATAGCAACCAGAAATTTATTGCCAAAAAACCCTTAGATTTTCTATAGTTCATTATTGACTGACGCCGAGGGCGGATTGAGTAGCTCTCACACCAAAATTTTATTACTAATAAGTGAATTTTAACTTAAATTAAACCGAAGGAAGATCATAACAACAGCCCAGGGAATCCTGAATAAGATTTTGTTTATTAAATTTATCCACAAACCGTAATTATCCAAGGAAGCCAAGAAGACGCCGCGAAGAAGAGATGACGAAGGATCCCGAAGGAAGATCATAAGGACATATATCAACTGAAGAAGACGGACGATCACAGAAGGAGTACGAGGCCGAAGTCTACGAGAAAAAATCGTCTGGACGAGATAAATAAAATTCTGAAGAATAGCAGAAGACGGCATCGCAGGATCTATCCGGGAGAAGAAGAAGGCATCGCAGGATCTTCAGCGGAAAATCGATGAGTATAAACATAATCCCATTTAAACGAATTCCAAATTTTTTGATCAAAATAATAAATAACTATTTCACTTCACTGATCACTATTCTGATTTAGAACTGAATGCATTGGTAAAATCACTATTGAACTTTAATCAGTTAATAATTATTAAAATCAAAATACAATAAATAATTAACAAACCTTTCTAATAGACGAATCATAACCAAAAATTTTACTAAGTTTCATTGGTAATTACTTACTTGAATACATTAAGATATTAATTTTTTTGTGTAACTAGTATTAAGGATTGTTATAAATTTGTGTGTCCTAGCCATAGTTAAATATTTCTGTAGCCAAAAGGACTTATTAACACCCCTGAGAAAAAACATTTTAATTGTAAACTAACGTTAACCGTAAGACAGTTGTGTACAAAATACTGGAACTGACTACCAACTGAACAAGTGTAATAGTCGGTGCAAAAAATAAATTTGATGTATCATAAGGTAATTGAAATCTACTAAAGTGTCAATAAATATTCTCATCCTGCAACTCTGTATGTTTGATTCAAATAATTTACGATAATAACTAAGAGTTTATTGAAGTGAAAACGTCGAAACAAGACGTTAGCCAAGTCGACACTGCAGAAAGGCGTGCGCCAATCAGGTGGCGAGGCGGCAACATTCGAATAAAACGGAGAGAGATATGGTTTACCCGTAAATGGTAAAATAAGTTACAATTCAACTTATTACTCACAAATAACACTAACTATTAATTATTACAACCCACGTAAACATTTTCGTTTACAAAGTGGCGCGCCAACTAGTAGGGCTAGAATAGTTAAGGAAACATACCTTTAAACTTAACAGATTCTAGCGGCGACTACAGAAATGGAACCGGCAAAAATCGGCACAAGACGGGCCAAGCTACGCGAAAAGGAGGCGGAAGAGGAAGCAAAGAGATTAGAAAAGGAGATCGAGAAAGGTGTCAGAATGGAAGAAAAGGAGATAACTTCGGTAGAAGGTGTAGAAGAATTATTAACTCCTATGGAAATAGATAAACCCACACAACAGGTGGAAGGCAGAACAGGCATGGACTTAATGCAATTATGGGAATTAATGAATGAAAAACTAGATAAGAAGTTCAAGTCGGTAAATGAAAATTTCAAGAAACAGGATGAGAAATTGGACAGCACCAAGGAAGAAATGAAGGAGGACAATAAGAAGTTATTACAACAAAATAATGAGAAGATGGAGGAAAAACTAGACAAGAAATTTGAGTTAATTGATAACAATTTCGAGAAGATGGAGAAGAAATTTGGGTCCTTGAACGAAAAATTTGACAGGAATGAGGAGAGTAACAAAAAGAATATCGAAACTTTAGAACGGAAAATGAAGGAGGAGAATAAGCTGATAGGAGAAAAAAATAGAGAAGAGTAATGAGAAAACCAGCGAAACCTTTAGACTAATGAAGGAGGACATTGAAACGCTGAACGACAAAATTGAATACAACCAGGATACATTACAGCAACAGTTGACGGAGTACAGAGAAGAACTGAAACAAACTAATGGAAACGGAAGAGAAGATAGAGAAAACCAGCGAAGTAGTGATGCAAGTCCGAGAAGAAATTTTGATCAAGGTGAATGAAGTTGAAGGCGAAGGTAAGAGGAGGGTTGAAGGACTCCAAAAAGAAACCAACAACAAATTAGAACAAATACAGACCAGAGTCGAAGAGAACTATAGCAGATTAGATGCATCAGTAAGTGAAGTGAAGGACACCACAACCGCCCAGGAAGGGAAAATAGCTGAATTTAAGGCAAGAGAACTACGCCTACAGGAAGAGATCAATGCATTGAAGGATCGACCAATCATGAGCTCACATATATCATGTAGCGAAAATAGAGAAACGATAAATTTTAAAAATTATAAACGCAACCCAATTGAGTTCATAGAACGAGTAGAGGAGAACTTAGCCCGAACCAGAGAGACACGGTGGACAGTAATCAAGGGCATGATCGACGACATGTTCAAAGAAGTCCACGATAATTGGTGGACGGCTGTGAGACCAGATATAAATAATTTCAGTGAGTTCAAAAAATTATTCAAGGACAAATACTGGTCGGAGGCGACTCAGCATGTGGTAAGAAACAACATAAGCAACGGCTGATTCGACCCTTACCTGGGACAGTCTCCAACCGCTTACTTTTTAGGTAAGGTAAGCATAGCGAGGAACCTCGAACCTAACATCCCTGAAGAGTGCCTGGTGACACAATTGGCATACCACTACGACGGGGAAATCACAAAAAGCCATTTAAGTGGACGAATCAAGACTATTCAAGAGATGGCCGCATTATTGGGAGAATATGAGCGGGAGAAACATTATGTGTTGAACCGACAGAAGAACTCACCAAACTACAGAAATTATGATAACCGAAATCAACCAAGTGGGCCGCAAGGAAACCACACCCCGGCCAATCATCCGCCAGCCAACCCCAATAATTATCGAGGTTTTAATAACCATAATAACAACAATAATTACCAGAGAAACTATAACCAGAATTACCCCAACAACAATAACAATGCAAACCACCCTTTACAACAGGGGAAATAACCAAAATGGAGGTGGTTATAACAGGCCAAATAATCAATACCACAATAATAACCAGTCGATACCGAATCAAACATACAGGCGACGGGTAAACTATATAAATGCAGAAGGTAGAAACGACGGGAGACGTAGTTATAGAAGACCGAGGAGCCGGAGTGCTGAAGAAAACAGAAGGAGTCGAGAACAAATAACTCGCAATGACCACTCGATCGAGAGAAGGCAAAACACTGAGGATAATCACCCCGTCAGAACAGAGGACCGCGCCGAAGGCAACGGCCAGCATTTAAACGAGCAGCGGCAGTGAGAATACCACAGGACCCGTCACTGATCCGATCTATTGGGTTACTAACTAGACAGACAAACGAGACTAATGACGACACTATCATAATAATTCAGAACCATTATCTGAAAAATATCCGAGAGGAGCTAATGGAAGAAAATTCCTCATTAATCAAGCACCCGGATAACGAAATTGCCTATGTTACCGCCAAGGTATATAATGTAAATGTAAAATTTATGATTGACACAGGTGCAAACGTGTCTTTAATTGATATAAACATGTATGAAAAATTTCAAAAAGAGTAAGATCAGCTTACCCACGTTACCAATAAGTAACATTATTTTAATTGGAGCCACTGGAAGGCAGAACAAAACCATTAAGAGACAAGTATCTCTAGAAGTCATAAGTAATGGTGAAACACTGCCAATGATATTTTTAATTGCTCACAACTTACCATTCGAAATTCTAATTGGTTGTGATATACTGAGAAAGTACTCTGCAGTTATCGATATGAAACTATCAAAGGTAACCATGAAATATGAAGACAGAGAATGGGTAGCTGAATTAACTGGCAGCAAGGGGGTCATACCAATAAGTACAATATATAACATAAGAACAATTTGTGATTCACCAGACCGAAGGTGGGAGTGAAGCCAGACAGTCAAATAAACAATGACATTCTATGGAATCGGAAATTGGAGGAAATCCGACAGTTTCGAGGAACCCAAGACGGGAATCCATTAACGGATCAAGAGGTGGAGAAATTAATAAGAATTTATAACAAGTACTGACATGTATTTTCCGACCAACCAGGAAAGGTACGGGGGTATCAGTACGAGTTGAAATTCAAAGAAGTGGCCAATTTTAATAAAAAATCGTACCCCATAGCGTATGCAGCAAAGGAAGCAGTGCGCACAGAAATTAGTAAAATGCTGGAGGAAGATATCATCGAGTATAGTTGTTCGCAGTACACCAGTCTTATAGTAGCTGTTACCAAAAAGGATGGAAGGGTACGCTTGTGTCTCGACGCCCGAGAAATAAATAAGATACTAATCAACGACAGGACATCTCCTGGTGAAATTGAGGAGATCCTCAAAAAGTTTCATGGGACGCAATTTATCAGTACCTGGGATACAGTTTGCGGGTACTGGCAAGTAGAATTGCACCCAGCCAGTCGAAAATACGTAGCGTTCATATTTGAAGGCAGGAACTACCAGTTCAGGCGACTACCTTTTGGGCTGGTAAACTCGGTAGCAATATTTGTCCGCTGCATGGACCAGATACTGGGGCCTGAAACTATGAACTATACCACTGTATACGTCGATGATCTGCTAATCACTTAATCCAATTGGGAGGAGCATTGTATGAGAGTAGAGAGAGTACTGAAAAAATTATCCATCAACAATGTAACATTAAAACTAGAGAAATCTAAGCTGATAGCAGCAGAAGTCCAATTCCTTGGATTCAACCTGTCACGACAAGGAATAACACCATCAATCGACAAAGTAGATGCCATTCAACGTTTCCCTACCCCTAAAAATAAGAAACAGTTACAGTCGTTCCTGGGCATCTGTAATTACTACAGAAAATTTCAGAAAAATTATTCTGAGCTGACTACTAAACTATCACCACAGCTATCATCCAAAAACAAGTGGATGTGGGGCCCAGAACAGGAAACGATCTTCAACAACATTAAAAACACTTCCTCGACACAATCATGTTAAACCACCCCGATTTCAATAGACCCTTTTACATGAACTGCGACGCAAGCGACATTAGCTTGGGATCGGTGCTTTACCAAGAAGACAAAGATGGAAACCACCAAGTAATAAGTTTCGCCAGCCGAACATTAAACCAATGTGAGCGAAATTATCATGTAACCGAAAAAGAACTGTTGAGTGTGGTCTTTTCTTGTGGAAAATTTCGGACTTACATTCTTGGATATCCTATCACCGTGCGCACCGACCATAAGTCTATTTCCTTTTTGAAGAACTGCAAACTCAGCCATGGTCGATTAGCCAGATGGATTCTTGCTCTCCAAGAATATCACATCAACTGGGAGTATATCCCTGGCAGTAAAAACACAGCAGCTGACGTTCTATCACGAATTAACACAGAACAGCAAACCTTCGATGGAGAGAAGGAGACCATAGTAAAGGTATTTAACATTATGAAAAATAGCGCCGACCTAGAAGTGATAGTGAATAAAGTGAAACAACACCAGAAAGAGGATAAGAAATTAAATCAAATCCGAGAGAGGCTAGATCGACAAAAAGAAATAGCCACACATTACTATTGCTTACATGAAGATATTTTATTTGTTAAAACTAAACCCAACCAGAATACGTGGAAACTGATAATACCTAAAGAAACCGCAGCCGAGATCATAATGGAATACCACCTCAGGTACGGACACATGGGAGCACTGAAGGTGACAAAAGCGTTAGAAGAGCACACCTATCTGAAAGACATTAACCGGAGGGTAAGGAAGACCATAAGAAACTGTCACATATGCCAGCTTGTTAAATGCAACAACGACAGGAAGGAAGGGGTAATGCAACCAATAACCTCTACTAATAAAATGGAACGAGTCTTCTTAGACATATGTGGACCTATGCCACGAAGTGGAGGGAGAAAGCAGCACAAATTCATAGTCATTATCATGGACCATTACTCAAAATTTATAAAATTATACCCGATCAACCGTGCTACTACAAACAAGGTATTGAACATTATCACACAGAGGTACATTACAGAGGTGGGGAGTCCCACGAATATTATCACTGACCATGGTACTCAATTCCGAGGAAGGCGATGGAAAGACACATTAATGGATCTGGGCATCCGAACATACAAGACTTCAATTTACCACCCGAACAGCAACCCAGCTGAAAGAGTGCTCCGTGAAGTGGGGAGGATTCTTCGTACATACTGCCACAATCAGCAACGTAAGTGGAGTGAATACCTCGAAGCCACAGAAAATTTCATAAATCTCGCCTATCACGAATCCATTAAGGATACCCCTTACACCATCATGTACGGAAAACCACCGCCTCGAGCCATAGAAGAACTTGTCAGTTTCCTCACCAATCCAATATACCAATTTGATAACGCTAGATTCTATAGTAAGATAGCGGAGCAAATAGAAAAGAAAAAGGCTAAGTATCACAAAATGCAACCGAAAGCAATCCGGTATAATGAAGGAGAAAAAGTACTAATACGGAACCGAGAGTTACCAAGTTCCAGAGAGGGAATCACAAAGAAATTGCTGTTATTGTACAATGGACCCTACCTCATAGTAAAGGACAATCAAAATAATACCTATGTCATAAGTGAGATTACAACTAAGAAAATAAAAGGGACTTACAACCAGTCTTCTTTGAAAAAATATTATGAACCTGTGTCAGAAAGTTAAAGAGAATTTTGAAAGTAACAATTATCAAAATTCAAAAAATAAATGTAAGCACAACTTACAATAAGTATTTGATTGGAACTATTATTATATGAATGAAAAGGGAATTTAGAAGAAAGATAAGCTAAATTCAAAACAAAGTAAGTACAAACTTACCTCCAAGTATGAAACAAAATGTGTAAACCCATGTAATTTTGAAAAATATGTGTAATGAAATATCATAAAAAATTGATATAAAATAATAAAATGTTACACAAATAATGATGACGCTACATAACATCATTAACTAACCCTATCACAGAAGGGAATAATAATAAAAATTAATGTTTCACAAAAAGAAAAGACAAGACAATCAAATAAAAAATAAGTCTGACATATAAACTGAACAATCAATGAAAATATAAGTGAGCCAGAAACCAGCTACAAGGTTAATTTTAAAAATATAAATGAGCATTAAAGTGATGACAAATAAAATCACTACCATATAAAATAAGCCAATGAAACAATACAAAATGCCTATTAAATATCGCCATAAGCTTAAACGAAGGAATCCAAATAAGTTACTGAGATGAAAAGGTCATGAGATGTATAAAAGAGAGAATAATTAATCCCAAAAGTGTTTTATTGTATTAATATTATGTGAGTCGGAAATGAACGACTATTATTATAATTATTATGAATATTATTATGTGATGATTTTATGTTGAGATACGTCCAACAATTATTTATGTTATTGAGCAGATAGGCAAGGCCTCTGAACTCAAAATGTGTATAAATGGATAGCAGAGTAATAGAGCCACACGTGCCCTCTGGCTAGTACCAATTTATATGAAGGAGAGAGAAGAAAAATTTTAGGGAATTAGAACATAAAAGGGAATAATAAAGAAAGAAAATAATACCAATTACCATATTATGAACCATGACTTAATAAAGAATGAATACAGAAGAAGTAGCGATTGATGAATTCCTGAATAATAACAACTTGATAAAATAAACTATATTGATAATTTCAGAAAAAATATAATAATCTTTGTTTCGAAATAATCAATTTTGGTGGCGATGCATTGTGTAACATGACATAAGGTAGTGAAGATCCAATGATATTTCAAAAAGCTGAAGACAAGAATAAGAGGCAAAGACTTATAAATTCAAAGATCAATAACCCAGTAACCCAAATGACAAATGACTGTTAAACTGACAATGACCTGACACAATAGATCGGATAAATACCAAAAGAAACCACGGAACAATGAAGAAGAAGCTAAGACCTAAATGTAATCAAGACATCAAGAATGAACATTGTAAATCCCAAATAATGACCATTATTCTATAGTTTAACAAATGAACTGATGTAATTATAGTGTAGATGAGATTTACCTAGGGTAATAATGTTAATGAAAAATAATAATGTCATGTATATTTTATTGATAAAGGAATGTGTTTATAAATATAAGTTAGGGAATTAATAATCCACACACCCTAATAAATAGTGATGAATATAACCAAAATCAGTAAACATACCCTAAGGCAAATCAAGGCCACAATTAATTACCCAAACAGTGATCATTTGTGAAGGGAAATAAAATTAACCATTGTAATCAGTAAACCCCATGATTATACTAATATCAAACACAACCCAGTGAATAGTTAAGTGAGTGAAAGAAGGAGTATATTTAAATTAAAGTGGTAACATGTAGTGAGAGCATGTTACACTTAACAAGTGAAAGTGTAAAAGTAAAAAACCTTCTAGGAAGGAAAAAGTGCAATTGTTGAACTTCAAAAGTGTTCTAATTAGTGAACTTGTAACAATAAAAAATATGCAAAAATATATTAAATAAATACAATCCACTACCAGGACTTACCTGTTGCAGAAATTTCATCAGAAGCCCAGAGTCGCCACCTATATCTTTGAAGGACAGATATGGAGACCTTTACACTTTACCTTAATAAAACGGACAATTTTGCAATCTGACCCACCCAATTAATAATTCAGAAAGATTCCGGAACTTTAGACGAATTTTTAACACAGAAATAAGACAGTGGTAATGACGAAATAACTTAGTCTAACACATTTTATCTGGAGTAACCGTTATTTTTAATGAGTGATTATTCAACAACCATGTGTACAGATAAAACTTTTTGACATGATAATGTCTTATGGCTGGGGGTCATTTGAAAATTTCTGTAACGCATCACGCTGCATGATGTCATCATTTACCAGCCGGGAATCGTTAACTAAAACCGCGACCGCTAACGTGCTAATGTCCGTCGCAGATTAAAGACCTAACAAGCAAACAACACTGCATAGCTGTAGATAGGTATGTAACCAATCAGTCAGTCAGTAACCATAATAATGTTGCGTTTAGCTGGCGGCTGAAAGACATTATCATGCTCTTAAGCTTTTACCATTTGGTAAACGGTACTTTACATTTTTTTGTATATTGCTTGACACATTAATACATTTTTTCCTTATGTTTTGTCTGTTTAAAACGTAATTATAACTTATGTAACTAATGATTACTACTTACGACTAGACTGCCCAGCCTGCAATTCACTCACACATTTATACCTAATTTTTATAAACCCCTCAACACCTTAGAAAATTCAGTTTAACTCGGGAACCGCACTATCGCGTTACCGGCCACGCACGTGGTTATTGTTCCACGTTTCCGAAAATGTTCGTCTTGAAATGTTTTCACCTTCTCCTAGGTAATAAAATTTTCGCAGTGATGGTTTGATTAATCTCTTGGGTCCCGGTCGGTCCTGATGAATTAATTACATTTAGGAAAACTCGACCAACTGGGCCCTAAACGAAACTGTAGGTGTCTGTAGCGGTACGCTGCTTCTCGTAAACCGCTTAGCGTCTCTGCCTAAGATCGACTGGGCCGTCACCGAGAACGTAACAGGTACCGCTTGGAGGGAAGCTGTTGTTCACTGCCACTATTTTTCGTCGCTCATTGCTCATTTGCTGTTGGGTAACCATTTTATATATGGAATGGAGCTGATATATGCGTGTCACCAGAGGACAATATTGGACTTGGCTCCGCTGACGTCACCAACAGTAGGCGGAGTTTAACGCTGTTTTCCGGTATTGAGCTGGTAGCTGCGACAAACGGTTTGCTACATCGCCATGTTTCACAGCTTGGGTTGTGTTTTCCAAGCGTCACTCCGGCGCACCGCCCATCAATGTTGCATACGGGCGTGATCACACACACACAAAGTTCTGCGAAAAATTGGGGTGGTAAATTCTTCGCCGCATTACTCAACACTGATTGCGTTTCGCTTTGTTTCAAACTGTTGCTGAACACTGTTCTGTTATACGGACAAATACGTTGCACAATAATTTTCACAACTTTTAGACAAACCCGCCCAAAAATGAACTAAATAAAAAATATAATTATCCCATACTGTGGAAAATAAAAACACCCAAACATGACCCGCTACAATACCCCCTCGATGAGAATTCTGCTGTTCACAACAGAAGAAATCTCATCGATAAACCCCGAAGAGGACCGGAGAGGAACTGGTGCCAACAACCCCCTGGTTCTTAATCTCATGGGTACACGACCTCCCTGGCTCAGAGACCATGGACTCATCTGAACGAGATCACTGGACTTCTCCGTAAGAGATCCCAACACCGAGAAATCGAGCAGACTCGTACCACAGAGCACCTCACCTTCTAACATGCTACCCCCAAAAATCCTCAATCCCTGGCTCAGATTATGCCAGATCCTCAGCCGATATGGTTCCCCTTTTTTGAAAGCTGGGCTGCCTTTAGCAAATACTGGGCTCACACACACTAACATTACATGTTACCATACCACATTAAAAGTAAAAAATTTCTTTTAAAATTTATTAAAAATTTAAAAAAATTCAAAATTAAAAAAAATAACATTTTATCAAAAAATTCTCTTCTTGTTTTTCTAATTTTTGTTTCAAATGACTTAACCTAGACATTTCTACTAATCTAAACATATCCTTACTCTAACATGAGAACCACTTATAATCTACCAATACAATGCAATACAATAAAATAAACATGGTTAATGCACACATAATAAAATAATCATTACCTAAAATATTCATTCGCTGGCAGGCGAAAAATCATTTTTTTTTTCTAAAAAAAAATTAAAATTTTCAAAATTTTAAAATTCAAAAAAAATTTATTCATTAAATATTTATTAAATTTATTTAAATGTTTTCCTCATATTTAAAATTATTTAAATATTGGTTTGAATTAATTAATCAAACAAATTAAAATTGGCTTCCTACTATACAAGCTTAGTAGGTGTATGACCTCATCAGCTGATCGAAACTAGGTCAAGTCCAAAACCCTTGACCTACATATGTTACGTATACTCTCTGCACCTACATTAAACATCTGTAACAATCTAACTCAAAGCACAAAACATAACAAAATAAAATATTTAAAATGAACAAAATATTAATATAATAATCAAATTGACTTTTACATAATAATAAAATAAACAATTCTTAACTTTACATTATTTTCAATTCTATCCAAATTTTGTCACTGGCAAAAAAAATGCAAATTTTTTATATCTTTATCATAAATCACTCTCTCTATTTAACAGTTTTAACTCTGCATTACTGTGGGTGATGTCAACTATTTATCTCATTGAATGTACTACTTGAGCTGTATACATATATAATCTTTATTCCCCTGACTCTACTATTGACTCTACTATTAACTTTTACTACATGACACCCATCTCTATCAAAATATCTATCAAACACTCTAAACTCAATTTACCCCTGGCACCGCTCATCTTTGTACTAGGATGTGTGTTCCCTACCTGGCTATAACCATACGAGCCAATGCCCCTCCAAAATATCGGCAAACACTCACGCGAACTACTCTATTCTCGCCACAACGCCATACGTTGCTCACACCTTACCACCTCACCCTTACTACAAAATATCATCAACAAATATGTTTATATCTCATTCACATTACTCATCTCTACATATACTCACTACTACTGTGTCAACATCAATACTTCTCAAAAAATACTATAACATGTATAAACCAAACAACATTACCTTATATCATCTCTACTAATTCAACTTTAACTTTGACAGATCTATATGTCACCTAAAATATTTATCACCCAAAAACTCTCTTTTATTTGCTTTCACAACTCGTTACTTCATTTCTCATTATCAAATTATTTTTTATCATCACATTAAAACGTCTGTAATACATCAAACATTACATTGAGCATCAATTACTTAAAACATTTATAACTAATATACCAGTGACATCTTATTGCTGATCAGCTGATATCCTAACATAATGAAAACACATCTCAAATTTGAACAACTTATATGAAATATACATATTCGGTTATCCATACTCACTTCTATTATTTTAATTGCCTGCCAGGCGCTTAATTATTGGCTCAATTTAAAGCGTACACATATCATGAAAACACATATTCTTATCAATGCCTATACCTAACATACAACAATAAAATAATACATTTAAAATCATAGCATGTAATGAACACCTTATATTACATATCTGACCAGCTAGTTAATTGAACAGAGCATAAGCAGTTTTATTGGATCTAACTTTGAATAAAAAAAAATGTTATGTTATTAAACTTTACATTCGTGACTCCTTTGCGTCACCTCCCAGCCACACACTATTTCAGATTATGGTGGACTGTGGCGCCCATTCGCTTCCACAGAGACTGTATATTTTGGAGCAGGTTTTTTACCTCTCCGTGTCTCTGCTTCCGCTATTAAGTTTTAAACGTTACGAACATCATCATGTTCTTGTTCTATAATCATACACCCTTAAAACGGATCTGCCACCGGTCTTGCTACCCCCAAGCGGGCAGAGTGGCAGCCGCTGTTCCATATTACCGGAGATTTCCTCTAATGTCACCCCCCAATGAATTTCAAATATATACCAATTTCAAGTCAGCTATGGTCAAGGGACTTGATATGACCATAGCTGGCCGCTAGCCAAAACCACGGTTAGTGCTGGTAAGACAGTAACCGCCCGAAAAGTCGAGGAAATCTAAACTTTCATTTCACTGCCTGTTATGCATCAATACTATTATGTGCGACACGGTCATTTAGTAATGTGTGTAAAATTTTTACTTTACACGGATAAGGTGTGCCGCACATTTATCGCCATTTTGGCCTCCGATGGAGGTAACACTCACTGTTACCCCCAACCCATTTCGCTATCTAAGAGAGCACAGGCCACCCCCTCAATAGCCACTTAATAGCTAATTAATTAATTCACAATTTTATATACATTATCATAATATTTTCATCAACAACCATTTAACGCATTCATAACCTTTTACCATTTGACTTTCTTAAAATTTTTCAAAATTTATTATTTATCTTTCATCATATCTCAGTTATTATTACCCTTTAAATCATTATCTCAAGTTATTATCATTATTGAAGTTAAAATTCGTTCCATTAGGTTAAACATTTGTGTACCTTTTATTATTTTTGACTTGTATCATAAAAATTTTATACTTACAGTCCATAATTCCTATACTGACATACACAACTATATACACCATACACCACTACTTCAAGTAACCTCTGAAACATTTAACAAAAAGTTATTTCAAATCAACAATTTATCATTTAATTACCAACTTCACTTCTCGTTAAACCATTTAAATTCATCAGAAAATTCAATTATATAATCTTTGAATTAATCAAAATATTTAAAACATTTCAAATTATTTTAATTAAGTTAATTAAACATTTACAATTAGCCAATTACTGTTTTCAAAATTAATTCGGTTATTTATTTAAATTGCAAATATTAATATTATTATTACAACAATCATCTACACACACATTGTTTACTTAACATTCTACAAATACAAATAACATCATAAACACACAAATGAATTTGCTAAACATTTATTTACAAATCTGCATCCTTATTTATTTGGTCATATCACACTTCAATGTTCAAGGTTGCGAGGTCAAAAAACCATAAAACAATATATTTAAAATTGTCCTTTGATTGTTTATAGTTTAGCCTCCATCGTCAAAGGTCAATCTTTGTTTTAAATAACACTTTTCGATTTTATTGACACACCGATTGCCATTTTGTGTGTCATAACCACAAAAATCAAATTCATCCATTTTATCAAAATAATCATGAAACAAGTCAACATTAAGTATTTCTGTTAAGTCTCCAGTAGTAATTACATTCATTATCGGGTCAGTTACTTTTTCATCAATTAAATTATTCTTGTTTAAATACACTTCTAATATTTCTTTCAATTCACCATAATCTCTCTTTAAATTATATACTTCTAATTCTCTCTCATCATAACACCATCTCATACTTATAAAATCATTCCACACAGAGGGCATAATATCATACAAATAAAATAAACAACTCCAATCTTCTACTAGTACGGGACCCTTGCCCTTCAAGAACACTTGTGACCACATTAATTCACCATAAATAATAAAGGGAAAATTTGCCCTCTGTTCCCACTCTACTACAACATTATTTCTTCTCTCTCTCTCTAACTCATAAACATACATTAACGTTTCATTATCAACTTCTACTCTTTCTACAATTACGTTATCACTCTCAACATCTACACCATCATTTTCTAACACCACATTTTTATTTGTATTATCATTGTTATTACTTGTCAACTCATTATTTAAATTATCATTTCCACTACTACTTACTCTGTCATCTTTGTTCGATTTTAATTTGTTTATTACTTTCTCATTTTCTAATTCTATTTCGCCTAACCGCGTCTCTAGATCACTCAATTTCTTATCATAAATACAGCTTTGTTCCTGAATTTCGTTTTTCATTTCATTGAATTTTACGTTAAGATTATTCTGGATTTTTCTAATTTCATTTTTCTGTTCGCTAAATTTTTCATCTAGGTTACTAAATTTCTCATCGAACTTATTATTCTGTGCATTAAAAAGCGCTTGCATCATTTTTATTATTTTGTTATCTCGTACTTCCCCCATATTTAAAATTTATTTCTATACCACTTTTTATATATATAAAAAACCACTATTATTGTAAAATCAAAATACCTAACGCAACTGTATACCTTACTAACACAAACATAACCTATGTAAATATGTGCGATATAATTTTTATACATTCGTCATTACCACATCCTATTTTCTGTGTATTAAAATAGGTCTATCTCGTATAAAATTACAATTAAACGAAAATCCTGGCAGCGAGAGCCATTTGTAACAATAAAAAATATGCCAAAATATATTAAATAAATACAATCCACTACCAGGACTTACCTGTTGCAGAAATTTCATCAGAAGCCCAGAGTCGCCACCTATATCTTTGAAGGACAGATATGGACACCTTTACACTTTACCTTAATAAAACGGACAATTTTGCAATCTGACCCACCCAATTAATAATTCAGAAAGATTCCGGAACGTTAGACGAATTTTTAACACAGAAATAAGACAGTGGTAATGACGAAATAACTTAGTCTAACACATTTTATCTGGAGTAACCGTTATTTTTAATGAGTGATTATTCAACAACCATGTGTACAGATAAAACTTTTTGACATGATAATGTCTTATGGCTGGGGGTCATTTGAAAATTTCTGTAACGCATCACGCTGCATGATGTCATCATTTACCAGCCGGGAATCGTTAACTAAAACCGCGACCGCTAACGTGCTAATGTCCGTCGCAGATTAAAGACCTAACAAGCAAACAACACTGCATAGCTGTAGATAGGTATGTAACCAATCAGTCAGTCAGTAACCATAATAATGTTGCGTTTAGCTGGCGGCTGAAAGACATTATCATGCTCTTAAGCTTTTACCATTTGGTAAACGGTACTTTACATTTTTTTGTATATTGCTTGACACTTTAATACATTTTTTCCTTATGTTTTGTCTGTTTAAAACGTAATTATAACTTATGTAACTTAATGATTACTACTTACGACTAGACTGCCCAGCCTGCAATTCACTCACACATTTATACCTAATTTTTATAAACCCCTCAACACCTTAGAAAATTCAGTTTAACTCGGGAACCGCACTATCGCGTTACCGGCCACGCACGTGGTTATTGTTCCACGTTTCCGAAAATGTTCGTCTTGAAATGTTTTCACCTTCTCCTAGGTAATAAAATTTTCGCAGTGATGGTTTGATTAATCTCTTGGGTCCCGGTCGGTCCTGATGAATTAATTACATTTAGGAAAACTCGACCAACCGGGCCCTAAACGAAACTGTAGGTGTCTGTAGCGGTACGCTGCTTCTCGTAAACCGCTTAGCGTCTCTGCCTAAGATCGACTGGGCCGTCACCGAGAACGTAACAGGTACCGCTTGGAGGGAAGCTGTTGTTCACTGCCACTATTTTTCGTCGCTCATTGCTCATTTGCTGTTGGGTAACCATTTTATATATGGAATGGAGCTGATATATGCGTGTGACCAGAGGACAATATTGGACTTGGCTCCGCTGACGTCACCAACAGTAGGCGGAGTTTAACGCTGTTTTCCGGTATTGAGCTGGTAGCTGCGACAAACGGTTTGCTACATCGCCATGTTTCACAGCTTGGGTTGTGTTTTCCAAGCGTCACTCCGGCGCGCCGCCCATCAATGTTGCATACGGGCGTGATCACACACACACAAAGTTCTGCGAAAAATTGGGGTGGTAAATTCTTCGCCGCATTACTCAACACTGATTGCGTTTCGCTTTGTTTCAAACTGTTGCTGAACACTGTTCTGTTATACGGACAAATACGTTGCACAATAATTTTCACAACTTTTAGACAAACCCGCCCAAAAATGAACTAAATAAAAAATATAATTATCCCATACTGTGGAAAATAAAAACACCCAAACATGACCCGCTACAAACTATGTTAGAATAACTGGAAGACCAGTGACAAACTTTGTATTAGTAAGTAAGAGGAACTTATTATAGTGTAATTAAATTAAGCTATAGATAATAAGGATTATAGGATAAGATAGAGTTTAAGGCATTGGAATGAAAGACAGACCAGAACGATAGACACTTTTGCTAGTGAAGGAATGGAGGAATAGTATATATTGTGTAAAGTATAAATTGATGTCAGTATAATAAGGATGTTGTTACTGTTGTAAAGAAACCCATATAATGTAATGAATTGTTAACTGAACCAGATAGTAGAAGGGAGCAGTAAGATAGTTAAAAGTTATTTCAGGCTTGAACCTGTAAAAAAAAAAATGTTTATTACTATAATAAGAGGTGGAGTTAGGAACACCGATGTTTATTGCTTGTTTTGTTTAAAAAATTGTGTTAGAATTACCAAATGTAAAGGTAATATGTTACTAAGAAATGTTAGATAGTAGTAGAGCAAAATCTAGGCTCTAGGCCTAACTGTTAAATAAGAATTAGTAGATTTGAGAACAAATAATAGTCCAATATTGAAGCAGAGTATACCAAATGGTTAAACAAATTAAGTGAGTATTCCTAATACCAAAAGGTATGAATAACAGCCTATTTTGAATAAAATATATGTAAAATATAAATGAATCGCTTCATGCAAAAAGGGCAACAGTCACATTTTTGAAATTTTCACTTTTTGTCATTTCCCGCTTCAATGTGTTTGTGTACATATATTTATGCTAAAAAGGCGATTTACGCATAAAAGGCATCAGTCCTGGACTGATGCCTTTTTCGCATGAATGTGTCATAGTTGGCACACCTGCTTTCTTTGTTAACAGCTGTTATGCAACAGCATCATTCACTTTGCTTTGCTTTGTGGGATAGTGTACTAAACTTTGTGGTTAGATCATCTCAGTAAGTTGTTTAAAAACGTTTAAATAAAAATATTATTTCAGTTCGTTATTACTTAAAAGAAATGAGTGAACCAAGTAGAAAACGAAAAGGCGATCCTTCTAAGTGAAAACGCAATGTTATAAAACTAGCGAAAGTTAAAGGACTCGGCCATGTAAATTATTCGTCTAAAAGCATACCAGATAAATCCACTGGACCTCCGTGCAAGTAAGTAATACGTTATAATAGTATTCAGCGTATTTTTTTTAACACATTTTTATATTTTTGTTTTTCGGTGCAGTTTGTTTTTGGTCTTTTGCTAACCTAAATTTATTAACCTAAAATGAGGCGACGTTTTGTCGTTGGTCAAAACATGTCACTGTTTAGTTCATTATAAATTATTGTGTAATTTAAAAATAAAATAAGCTGCAATGTGCTGCAAGTGTAAATTAATACGCTGAAGTATTTTTCTAGCCTGTAGTTTAATTTATAGAATAAGTAGGCTAGCTTCAACAGTTGCAGTAAAATAAAAAATTTTTAAACAATAACCATTAAAAAAAATTTGAAAAACAATATTATTATTTTTCCTTTTGTCTGTGTGTTGCAGATGTAAGAAGGGATGCTTTAAAAAATTATCAGAAGGTGATCAAATGTCAATTTTTAATAGATTTTATCAACTGAATTCAAAAAATGAACAAGATATTTTTTTGCAAGGATTAATAGAAATTTTTGATGTTAACAGAAAGAGGCCTAGAAGTGAAAAAGCTAGAATTAATCAAAATTCATTTAAATATAATGTATTAATTGATAATATGAAACAAGAAGTATGTTTAAATGCATTTCTGTCACTTTATGCAATTCCAGTTAAACGTGTACGACGAATAAGAAACTTAGCAGTTACAGGGAAGAGTCCGTGTGACAACAGAGGAAAATGCCCTAGTTCAAATGCACTTGACATTCAGACATTAGATCTTGTACGGGATCATATTCAGTCCTTCCCAGTGAAAGAAATTCATTATTCCTGTAAACAAGTAAAATATCTTGATGCTAAACTTAACATAAAAATAATGTTCAAACTTTTTCAAAAGAAACATCCTTCGGTTAAAATTTCATACGTTTCATTCATTAAAATTTTCACTGAAAATTGTAACCTGTCGTTTGGAAGACCACAAGTAGATTCATGTTGTCAGTGCGAGGAACTCAATATTAAGATAAAAATTCCTCATCTCAGTGATTATGCCAAACGTACCGCTGTTGGAGAATTAATTGTCCATAAAAGACGTAGTAAGAGATTTTATAACGAATTAAAATTTGATGCTCACGAAGGTAAAAAAGATGAAACTACATTAGCTATAGCTTTCGACTTTATGCAAAATGTTCAGCTTCCCCAAATTCCTGTGCAGCAAATATTTTATCTACGACAGCTTAGTGTTAAAGTTTTTTGCATTCATGATATTAAAAATAAGAATAGTTACTTCTATGTTTATCACGAGGGTCAGGCCAAAAAAGGCCCCAATGAAGTGAGCTCATTTTTATATGATTATCTTTGTAATGTACCCCAGAACATTAAAAATGTACGGCTTTATTCTGACAACGCAGCTGGTCAGAATAAAAACCATTGTATTTCACGTATGCTTCTTGCATTAACAGACAGTGGACGTTTTGAATCAATTCGCCATTATTACCCAATACGTGGACACTCGTATCTACCGTGCGACAAAGACTTCGGTCTCATAAAAAGAAATTTAAAACAACACGATAGAGTTTACACACTACATGAAATAATGGAAATTATTATTCATAGCAGCAGCAAAAAATTCACAGTGAAAGAAATCACAGTTAATAATATTTGGGATTTCAAATCATGGTGGCCGAAATACTATAAAAAACCACAATGTCAAAAGAAACCTGTCCAAAAAGTGTTCCACGTTCAGATAAAGTTTCATTTAATATTGCATCTTTTCACTTCTTTGAGTATAGCAGCAAAAATAAGGGGAGCATACTAACTAGTCAACATATTGGAGGTGAACAACATACATTCCAGTTATTGTTACCCGGAAATAGAACCCACGATGTTCCAAATGTAGCTTATACCGGTATACATGGAAAGGTACCCTTAAAAACATCAAAAATTGAGGACACTAGGAAAGTGATTAAGTATATTGATGACAGACATAAAGATTTTATGATGATATACTTTCTTGGCCAACCACAGCTGATCAACCAGGTGCTGATGAAGAAGAACAAGACTAAAAATGAAGTTTACAGAGTGTTTAAATATCTTCCTTTTGCTTTATTGTTTTGGCATATATTTGTGTACACTTTGGATAATTAAATAAGTTATTTTTGAACAAACCTGTGAATGCATCATTAAAAAATATCCCAACTGATCTTCGAAAAATACTTATTTTCTGCAAAAAGGGCATTAGTCCAAAATTTCAATGTCAATTAACATTTTTATTACACTGTCTTTGTTACAATATATTACATGCAAATAATCTGCAATATATGCCTAATACAATGGTGTGTGAAGTTATAAAATAGTTTCTTACTTATAAAGCAAAACAGTTTTTTGTCGTTCTCCGAAAATTGGTGAAATGTGACTGTTGCCCTTATTGCATGAAGCGATTCAAATGTGAAAAATAATAAAAATGTAATTAGCCACTCAAAAGTAACCATGAGGGATGTCAAAATGACCCTTATGAAAAATTATGAACAATGGTACTCATGTAATAACTCTAGCTATTAATATAAGATAGAAATCTTCATTTGAAGATATTTTGGTAAAATTAGACTAAAAAAGACGTTAAAACGTTAATTAAACGTTAAGTTAAAAAAGACGTTAAATTAATGACCAATGAGAATTAGCATAATTTATTAGGTAACCATAGCAACCAGAAATTTATTGCCAAAAAACCGTTAGATTTTCTATAGTTCATTATTGACTGACGCCGAGGGCGGATTGAGTAGCTCTCACACCAAAATTTTATTACTAATAAGTGAATTTTAACTTAAATTAAACCGAAGGAAGATCATAACAACAGCCCAGGGAATCCTGAATAAGATTTTGTTTATTAAATTTATCCACAAACCGTAATTATCCAAGGAAGCCAAGAAGACGCCGCGAAGAAGAGATGACGAAGGATCCCGAAGGAAGATCATAAGGACATATATCAACTGAAGAAGACGTACGATAACAGAAGGAGTACGAGGCCGAAGTCTACGAGAAAAAATCGTCTGGACGAGATAAATAAAATTCTGAAGAATAGCAGAAGACGGCATCGCAGGATCTATCCGGAAGAAGAAGAAGGCATCGCAGGATCTTCAGCGGAAAATCGATGAGTATAAACATAATCCCATTTAAACGAATTCCAAATTTTTTGATCAAAATAATAAATAACTATTTCACTTCACTGATCACTATTCTGATTTAGAACTGAATGCATTGGTAAAATCACTATTGAACTTTAATCAGTTAATAATTATTAAAATCAAAATACAATAAATAATTAACAAACCTTTCTAATAGACGAATCATAACCAAAAATGTTACTAAGTTTCATTGGTAATTACCTACTTGAATATATTAAGATATTAATTTTTTTGTGTAACTAGTATTAAGGATTGTTATAAATTTGTGTGTCCTAGCCATAGTTAAATATTTCTGTAGCCAAAAGGACTTATTAACACCCCTGAGAAAAAACATTTTAATTGTAAACTAACGTTAACCGTAAGACGGTTGTGTACAAAATACTGGAACTGACTACCAACTGAACAAGTGTAATAGTCAGTGCAAAAAATAAATTTGATGTATCATAAGGTAATTGAAATCTACTAAAGTGTCAATAAATATTCTCATCCTGCAACTCTGTATGTTTGATTCAAATAATTTACGATAATAACTAAGAGTTTATTGAAGTGAAAACATCGAAACAAGACATTAGCCAAGTCGACACTGCAGAAAGGCGTGCGCCAATCAGGTGGCGAGGCGGCAACATTCGAATAAAACGGAGAGAGATACGGTTTACCCGTAAATGGTAAAATAAGTTACAATTCAACTTATTACTCACAAATAACACTAACTATTAATTTTTACAACCCACGTAAACATTTTCGTTTACAATATATATATATATATATATATATATTGCAACAGATCAAACTTTATTATTCTAATAAGGATATTGTGAGTGTGTAGAAATCGATAAAAGTCTATTATGGAGGAGATGAAATATTATTTATTACATACAAATATTGTTTATAAAGATGTATAATGTTTTTTAAATTGTCATGTATTGATAGTATATTAAATTGTTTGTATTGTTCGATTAATATAAATCGCTTTTACTTGTTTGCTGCAACGTCCTCCTCTCGTCTCGTCGGTCCCGTCTCGTCATCCTCTTCTACAGCTTCACTCCTTCCTGGTGTCCTCTTCGTCTCGTCGTCCTTGTACAGCAAGCAGCTCCAGCGGCGATATTTCAGAGTCTCGTAGTTATGTTTAAGTGCTTCCACAATATCTTGTAGTGTCTTTAAGTTCCCTATGCGGATATCTTAACTTACACGACACAGCACTGAATTTTATTTTAAATTTTACTTAATTATTTATCCTCTTGGTTCTTACTGCAAAACTTCGTTAAGAATTACAAGGTTTATAGTTTACTTTATATAAAATATGCCTACATTTGTAAGAGAACAACTCTCTTACTCGGGCACAACTTCCCCTATCAACGTCGACAGACAGACTGTGTTCAACCTAGCTCTGCAACGTATGAATCTCACTGAATTTGGTGTAATTTGATAGGCCAAGCCCAAGTCATATGATTGATGGAACAACCAGAACACAAAATTCATGAAAAACTTTGTATAATTTTGCATAGTCCTGCATGGAAATTATCTACAATTATTATTACCCTATCATTGATAAGAGTTACACTTGAGTTTTGCTTTACTTAAAAAATCATATTTCTAAAATAATTACAAACCTCAGAGTATACACAAATCGAAGCTATTTATTTAAATAAATCCTTGTCAAATTTTCATGTAAATCGGTTAACTACCACTGCCGCTATATCGATCGCAGATTATCACACCCGCACAAGCGCACCATTTCATACAAAAAAATACATGACAATATAGTACAATTTTTTATGAAGAGTTTGGTGTAACATATATGCTTATCATTTTTTAAATACAAAACTTATGACTAAAAAACAAAATATAATAAAAAACAAATTTAAACAAGAAAATGCTTGTCATTCATGTACTCTGATATAAACAGCATATCTTATCATCCTGTGTTCTGTTGCAGGATTAACCCCTCCATGTGTAAAAAAACCTAAATTGACATAATTTCTTCCCAATAATCATAATCATCTAAATAGTAACATAATAACTTCAAAAATCAAAATAACTGAATAGCTTCTATCAAACAACATTTCCCCAACTGTCACTTTGACAGCTCTAATTGTAAACAAACAAAAGCACATGGCTGCTTATCACCAAACATTCCTGAACATTGATAAGGATGTCAGTGTCAGACGTCATTCGGCTATATCTACAGTTCAACCATGCATTTTCAACATGATTACAATTATTCTTTTTTTACACATAATTTTATACAATTGCATAACATACATACTCCTATATCCTGGCATATTAAATTCAATTATCCTTAATGTAATATTTTCTTAAAGATGATGCATGGAACTTCCCTATCACCCTGTTTGTATTTGGGTTAGTGACAATGTATGTATTTTTACCCACTTGTTCCGATAAAATATATGGACCGTTGTATAATCTGAAGAATTTTGCTGCCGTATTATCTTCCCTGTGGCCAACATTTAACGCACGCAAGAGTACCTTCTCGCCAGTTCTGAACGTTACCAGTTTGTGATCCGCATTAAATTTCTCCGTCCGTTCTTCGGCACACTTTTTAATGCGTCTCCTTGCTTCTATCTTTTTAACCAGATTTGGAATAAGCAAATTCTGCGTTGCAATCCTCCTGATGCACCCATCCCAGACACGCTTTGGCCTTTCCCCAGTTTGTAGTTCGTTAGGTGTAAACCCTGTAGTGTCATTGTAATTCCCGTTGATGGACGCCTCGAAAAACTCGAGATAATCCGGCCACCTACTCTGGTTGGTATTACAATAAGTGCGAAACAGACGCCCTAACTCCCTGTTGACCCTTTCGGCAAGGTTACCTTGCGGTCTCCGGATTGCTGTCAACACTGCCTGTATATTGTGCTTCTCTAATTCGGACTGCCATTTCTTGTTGGTGAATTGCTTACCCTGGTCAGATAGAATTTTCTTCACTGGACCATATTTCGGAATGTATTTATTTAATACAACATTTAATACTGCCATCGTGGTAGGTCGTCCAATTGCATATAAACTTACGTTCTTAGAAAATGCATCTGTGCAAACAATCAGGTTCTTCATACCCCTTGCAGCACGTGGTAGCGGACCTAAATAGTCGATACACAGTAGATCATTCTTATTCTTGGTAATGATGTTACCCATCTCCACATAGGTGTGTTGATTTGGGTATTTAGCTGTTTGGCATATGTGACATGTACGCAAAATAGACTTAACTTTCCTTGCCATGTTCAACCATACAAAGTCTTCTCTCATCGCCAAATAACATTTATAAGCTCCAGCATGAGTAAGACTTTCATGACAAGCCCACGTTAAATCTTCTACGAGATCATCAGGAACCATAATTTTCCATTGTCCGTCGATTATTTTATACAGTACATCCCTGTCGATTTTGTACTTCGGGTTGTCTTGCCTTTGTATTTCTTCACTAATTTTTCTTAATTTTGCATCCTTTTGTTGTTCCAGATTTACCAATTTCAACCTGTTCTTTAAGTCATCTGGTACTGTATACTTGACTGCTAGAATTTGAATTTCACTCCTGGTCGCGGAGTACTGTTCTTCGATGATGGGGGGATATCTACTCAGAGTATCAGCAGTTTTATTCTCACTGGCTTTACAATATTTGATGCTGAAATCATATTCTTGGATCGCCATGATCCAACGCGATATCCGCGCATTGGCCAGTTTACAATTAAGCATGAAAGATAAAGCCTGATTATCTGTGAGAATTTCAATGTGTTGACCAACCAGGTAATATCTAAGTTTACTGATACAATAAACAATTGCAAGAATCTCTTTTTCAGACGTAAAATAATTTCTTTCGGCACCTTTTAAAGATCTACTTACATGTGCAATCACCTTATGTTCTCCTTTATTATTTCGTTGATATAACACACCACCGATCGCGTAGTCTGAAGCATCACAGTTGAGTACATACGTTCCTTCTTTTTCCGGGTGGAACACGTGTAAGTTCTTACTGTATAATTCTTTTGTAGCATTGAAAGCTGCCTCATGTCGCTCTTCCCATCTCCATTTGGTGGTCTTCCTTAACAATTCCAGCAGCGGTTCTATGGTTTTTGAATATTCCGGTGTGAAACGGCGAAAATATCCAGTCAATCCAAGGAACGCTCTGATATCTTTCGCTTTCGTTGGATTTGGAAATTCCGTAATGGCCTGAATTTTCTCCGGGTCAGTACTAACACCATCTGCAGAAATAATATGCCCGAGGAACTTTATTTGTGACTTTCCAAATTCGCATTTTTCTAAGTTGAGCGCAAGGTTCGCATCCCGTAACTTGCGGAATACGATATCCAGGTGCTGCATATGTTCCTTGAACGACTTTGATATAATAAGTATGTCGTCAACAAACACACTCACAAAATCATCGACCTCAGGCCCTAATGCCAATTCAAGACACTTAACCATAGCAGCAAGGCTGGTAACCAAACCAAAAGGTACTACCTTAAACTGGTAACATTTATTTTTATATAAAAAGGCTGTGAATTTCCGACATTCTTTGGCTAACGGAATCTGCCAAAACCCACTTTTTAGGTCAAGACGCGACATGTATTTTACTCCTTGACATTTTACAAACAAATTTTGTGCATTGGGAGCACAATCGTAACATTTTTGTGTTATATTATTAAGATTTCGCATATCTAAGCAGATGCGTATATCGTTATTTTTTTTCTTAACGACCACCATCGGGTTTAAAAAATCTGCCCGTTCAATAATATTATTTTCTAACATCGTATTTATTTCGCCTTCAACCTGTTGCTGATAATGTAATGGGATCGGATATGTTTTTCTTATAAATTTATTCTCGTCGCTTACTTGTATTTTATGTTCATAAACGTTGGTAATTGTGTGCTGCGTGTTAAAAATTGATTCATATTTATTTAAAAGATTATTTAAATGCTTTTGTTGACCATCCATTATCTGCTTATCAGGCGCACCACCCTTAGGTGCTATCTTATCTAAGCGATTAACAGCTGGCTTCTGTAAGTCGACGGGACTATATCGGTCAACCGAATTGTCATATTCACTTCCCTGACTAAGGGAATAACCCCACTTAATTTTATGTTTTGACTTTTTAACTGCGCATTGAAGCGTTTTATTAGTAAAATCAATTGTTGCGTGTATGTTTCTTAATGTGTCCGTACCTACTATGACGTCGTACACTAGATTTTTGACTATAAGAACAAGTATTTCCATTTCCATCCCTTGTGAATTTATTGTGATAAGTGCTTGCTTATTAATAGTTTGTGAATCACCTGTGGCAGTTGTGACAGATGTATTGTTGACAGGTAAGATCGGTGTTTTTTTAATTGGTGTTTATGTTTGTTAATGAATTTTCGCTGATTAGAGAAATTTGCGCACCAGTATCAAATAATACATTTCCGACACATCCATTTATTTTCGCTCTCACAACAACCTCATTATCATTCTTATTTCTAACATTTTCCACATCATCATCAACCCAATTGTTATAATTAATTCATCTCTAACGTCTATAGGATATATGCCTGAAGCAATGTATATTTTCTCACTACTATTATCGTTTACATAAGATTTTCGACACTGGTGTTCGTTATGGTATGTTTTATTTATAATTTTCAATTTATCGCACGGACTCATGCCGTGCAACCCTACTCGTTTTTTGTTTGCTCTTCGCTGGTACTTGCTTCGGTAATTGCCGATACATTTCTTTGATTGCACTTTTGGAAATTAGGTTTATTTTTAAATTGTTGTGGTTGTTTTTGTTGTTGTGGTTGTTGTGGCTGAAATTGTTTACGAGCCAGTTCACTATTATTATTACTATTACTTTGACTGTCAACATTATCCCATTTTGTTAACAATAGGAGTAGTTCCTCCAATGACTTAAGACCTTGTGTAATTACGGCGATTTGAATACCTCGTCTGAAATGATGAGCTAATTTATTAGCTACCTCTGACTCTGTAAATTCTGGTTCAAGATATTTCGCACGAGATATGAGTTGGATTAAATAATTTTCTTTAGACCCTTTTAAACTGGAATACCTAATACCACGTTGGGCGCCAAATATCCTTATGCAACAGATCAAACTTTATTATTCTAATAAGGATATTGTGAGTGTGTAGAAATCGATAAAAGTCTATTATGGAGGAGATGAAATATTATTTATTACATACAAATATTGTTTATAAAGATGTATAATGTTTTTTAAATTGTCATGTATTGATAGTATATTAAATTGTTTGTATTGTTCGATTAATATAAATCGCTTTTACTTGTTTGCTGCAACGTCCTCCTCTCGTCTCGTCGGTCCCGTCTCGTCATCCTCTTGTACAGCAAGCAGATCCAGCGGCGATATTTCAGAGTCTCGTAGTTATCTTTAACTGCTTCCACGATATCTTGTAGTGTCTTTAAGTTCCCTATGCGGATATCTTAATTTACAACGACAGCACTGAATTTTATTTTAAATTTTACTTAATTATTTATCCTCTTGGTTCTTACCGCAAAACTTCGTTAAGAATTACAAGGTTTATAGTTTACTTTATATAAAATATTCCTACATTTGTAAGAGAACAACTCTCTTACTCGGGCACAACTTCCCCTATCAACGTCGACAGACAGACTGTGTTCAACCTAGCTCTGCAACGTATGAATCTCACTGAATTTGGTGTAATTTGATAGGCCAAGCCCAAGTCATATGATTGATGGAACAACCAGATACACAAAATTCATGAAAAACTTTGTATAATTTTGCATAGTCCTGCATGGAAATTATCTACAATTATTATTACCCTATCATTGATAAGAGTTACACTTGAGTTTTGCTTTACTTAAAAAATCATATTTCTAAAATAATTACAAACCTCAGAGTATACGCAAATCGAAGCTATTTATTTAAATAATTCCTTGTCAAATTTTCATGTAAATCGGTTAACTACCACTGCCGCTATATCGATCGCAGATTATCACACCCGCACACGCACACCATTTCATACAAAAAAATACATGACAATATAGTACAATTTTTTATGAAGAGTTTGGTGTAACATATATGCTTATCATTTTTTAAATACAAAACTTATGACTAAAAAACAAAATATTACACAAAACAAATTTAAACAAGAAAATGCTTGTCATTCATGTACTCTGATATAAACAGCATATCTTATCATCCTGTGTTCTGTTGCAATATATAGTAAAACCATGTTATATGTGTATTAAAAGATAAGACAGAAAACCAGTACTTCGAAAAAGGCAAACCAGTACGGCTAAGAGGAAACCAAATCAGTTAAGGATATGGAGTAGTGAAAAGCCATTTATTAATGTTTTTAATGAATTGTTACAGAGTCTGGTGGTACCTGTGGAAGCGTACCTGTGCTGACCAGCGCGTTAGGGCAGGGGCGTCTAGTGCCTGTTTGACTTTGCGGTGTTGGGATCCTGAAGAAGGAAGTCCAGTAAAGTCATGCAGGTGCGGCCACAGTCACCGGACTAGGGGGGTGAGTAACCCATGATTTTAATAAGGAAGTAAGGGAGGTGTGGCGCCATATCCTAGCTGGTCCTCTTAGGTTTAGGCAATGAGAGTTTTTATGCTTTGGCATAAAACCTCTCATTGGGGGGGGGGGTATTGTAACGGGGCAAAATATGTAACATTTTTGGATCAACGTATACTAAAAATTATTAATAAACACCCTATGGCTTGTTCGGTATCAGGTCGTACCAGATATGAGTTGAGAATTATAACCGAGGACGAATAGGTCATTATAAAAGTGCATAACTTGCGATGCAAAATTCACCACGTGTTAGCGACGTGAACTGCTTACCATCTCTCGCGAGATCTCGTGAAATGTTCGAGAACATTCCACAGCCAATCAGAGAGCGAGTTGTGAAAAAGACTTCCTGTTGGTAACCACGAGGCAAATTAAGGAAGCGGGTCCCTAAGCCAGCCAAGCGAGGCAGTCGACGAAAGCCTTCATACTGCGCGGTCATGTAAAAAAGACGTTCGAGCAAATTAAGTCGGCTAACTAAAAATGTTACGTGAGTGAACCTCTAACAGCAGTGAAGTATGTAATTATGAACCATAAACAATATTAATAATTTTTCTAACAGTTCAAAACCTATTTTGTGGAGTGTTGTACGTAAAAACTGAATAACACATGGTGGTGTAACAGACTGGATGTCCACTGCAAGATAAGTAACGAGAGAATATTACTTGGCATAAATTCAAAAGCAATTTCAAAATAAATAAAAGTTAATGAGCTCAAACAGGGAGGGGTAAAAAATGTATATCGATATGTAAAAAGAGTGAGTTATGTGTGTTACCGAGGTACTGGTTTGCATTTTTATAGTTGTGTGTAGCAAGTTTTGTTTAAGGAATTATTTAATAATCAGTGTTCAATAATTTGGTGTTCTTATCATTAAAGTAAGATGTTTCTTCTTATAATCATGCGTTAGTAGTTATTACGCCGCACAAAACCCAATAACCTAATTCTGTAGCCAACGAGTTTGTCTATAAGACCTTGGCGTGACATTGAAGGTAAGTCACAAAAGGTAATATTGGTATATTTCTTTTAATAATGTGTTCAAACTGTTACATCCTTTATCTAGGACTGACAAACCAGTCACTGTGGTTTGTCTAGGAATTTCTGCTTGGCATGGTGTACATTTTAAGTTTAGAAAATGTGCCCCAGAATTAACTTTACATTTTGTGGGATTCAAAGATAGATACTGTCTTTTTCAAAATGTATAGTATGAACTACTCAAGCAAGGCCTATTATCGTACTGAATATGAGGTATTGGCATCAGCTAACAGTAATGGCAGTGTTACCAACTTTCTCACTGCCAGTGTATCTTTACTTTCAGCCTTCTAAATGACTTAGAAAAATTAATTTTATTACAATGAATATATCTGTAGCTATGTTTGTTTCCTATGATAAATGTTTATAGATACTGTTCTTCAAAAATCAGTGTAAATTGTCTTTTCCATGTGTCTAAGTACAGTCTAATGTTCTTAACATTCCCAGATTTACTGAATGTTTCTAAAGGTATGATTTCGAGTCTCACTGCCACCGCCAAGGCTGCCAGTCCATCGCCGTATTTGCAGCAGCGCTGCCGGGCGGTGTCAGGAGCAGTCTGGCAGCTTGGCGGCGTGCAGCATGTCCATTCAATATCCTTTTTACCTTCCAATGATGAGAAACTTGTGGATTAAGCTCTTAAAAAGGAGAGAGGATCAATGACAAAAGGATATGCAGAATCTGATCAAATTCAATTCCATGATAAAAACTTTCAGGGAACATGTTAAAACAGTGCTGAGTAGCCTACATCTTCAATGGTGGTACAAGCAAAATCTGAAATTTTCGATATTTTAACAAAGTATGAACATTGAAATGCCGAAATGAATTCTCCGTCTGCTCAAGGGACTGAGGAATCAATACCAATCTACTCAACAGCGAGTAGCGAGTACTGTATCATTACATCATAGCACCAGACATGATTTTTTTGTCAAGGATCATTGACTCTAAGTCTCGAGAACGAGATTTATGAAATATAAATTAGGCCTACTTGGACTATACACATTATGAAATATGTAATAACCATGTGAATTTTTTATATAATTTTTTAATAATAAAAATGTAAATGTAACTGTGTGCATTTTAACTGTGGATTTTGAATTGAAAGTGGAAAACGTGTGTTGTGTATGAAGTTCATATGAAACTCAAGTCTCTGTTGTCAAATAAATACCTTACAAACACACAGTGAAACTCCTGTCTTTGTTGTTTTTACTAAATTAAGGAACCAAATTTAAAAACTTCAATTTGTGCCGTAATCACATCCATATATATTGTAACGAGAAAACGAGGTCGTACCTGTTAAAATGTGTCACACTTGTTTATTTTGTGTATTAGTGTGAATGTAGTGTGTTTGCCTCACACCGGTCGTTACATAAATCGACGTCACTACTGGAATCTGTAGCGTTGTCAATATTACCAGTACAACCTACCTGTTAATTCATAGGGGTTGCGAATCCCGGGTGGCGCCAAATTGTTTCTATTGAAACAATTAAATTCTAAGATGATACGTGTTATTAGCATGGACAGCTGGAGCGTTCGAATGGTTCCCGCCGCTATACAGGTTGCCGTCTCGACCACTCGTGATGAGCGCTAGTTGGTTATTGAATAAAGCTTGCTAACACACATATACTCTACAACGTCCTATGAAATAAAAAGATAGTAATACTCGGTACTTTGATTTTAATACAAATTTGGTCATTAAGTAATATGACAAATGAATTATAAATAATTTGATAACAGATTGCTCCGGCTTGTAGCATGAAACACAAATATCTCAGAGTTGGCAAAATTGATTTTAAACACTTTTCATTGCCGAAATGGCTTCAGTTACATACAAAATATTACCAGGTTTAAAATCTGGAGTTCTTTGGATTATGAAATAAGACATAAACGTTGGTTACATTAAAAAAGTACACTACCATACCTTATACGTACTTAGAAAGTATAATGTGTTTTTACAAATTGTTCGGTAGTGTCATATTTCTGTTACAAAATTGTGCTCTTAAGCGAGGTTATATTTTGATTAATAAAATGTTTTTATGTAAGTAAATTATGCATTAACACCTTTGAAAGAAAATAATATTTGTTCAATAGTGAGAAATTTTATCATTTGGAAAATATTTAAGGTAATTTGGTTTTTTGGGATTAAGGAATTTATTCGATACTTATCAGTTCAGATATCGTTGATGTGTAGTCATCGGGGTAGTGGATATTCTTCAAATTTGGGCTAGTTTTAAGCTTCGAACATCTTTTACAATTTTGTCTTGGGTTTTTGATAATTAATTTAATCAATTTGGTTCCTGGACATCGTTAATTACTTGTAGGTCGACATCTATTCGTCTTTGGTCATCTTGGTTCACTTTCGAAACTTTTTGTAACTATTTAAATTAAAAATTTAATCATTCCAATTTTGCGTGCCGCTTACCCACACGTCGTTTTTTCGAGTCTCATATATTTAATGGAAAATAAGCCTTCAACGGATCGTTACTATGGAAACAGCAATCCTGGGATTGGTTAATTACTCTCTCAAAGACATTTTTAAGATATTTGAATTTTTATTCAAATTTATTAAGTATTTTCCTAATGGTTTTATTCCTTTACAGTTACTTTGGGGTAATAAATGATATCACTATTATCTTTCTTTCCTTTCAAAGTTTACAATGATACCTCATAAGGTCATATTCTGTTATACATTAACTTTAGTCTAAATATTTGACATTTGATAAATTACATATCTTTCTTAAATTAAACTTTTATAATAACATTTCTGTTTTAAAATGATTGACATATAATTACTGGCCATTTACTGGTCTTAGATTAGTAATGTTTCTTGTGAAATTGCTACAATTTACATTTGAGTGTCTTTGACAGTTAGATGTTTTCATAGCCAAGATTAGCCATGATGGTTTTTTGGTGTATTTCCTTCAAATTACATTTTGAATTCAGCCTGATGGGCTTCACTTAGTTATCATATTTGTTTGTGTTTTAACTACTATTCAACATACATTTTCATTACACATATTTTAAAATATAATAATTAGGTTTATGGACTGTAGGTTCCCTTCAGCCATATCCCCTTCATAACATTGAACCAAACTATTTTTTATAAGTTACTAGTTATTGTTAGTTCTAATATTGATTTCTTTCTTTTGTTACTACCTAGAGTGATAAACATCATCACTTCTTGCAAAATTATGATAAGTTAATTCCCCTTTCAACATGGGGTGTTTTATTCATTGTAGTCTTAATTTTAACAACAAAACTTTATTTCTATTCTACTATCTCCTCCATACCATGTTAACACAAATTGCTTTTGTCTGGGCTTTCTCCCTGAATAACATTACATGCTTCTTTTATATTTATTTGGAATACTATTTTTAATTGTTTTTAATTATCTAAATATGTACAAGATCACTCCAATCATTGATTGTTCATCAATGTTTTATAAAGTGTTTTCTTACCTATCATTACATTTTTAATGCTTAACATACACTTTCACTATCTTTAGGGACTTACACTTCACTATGGCACTTCACTTTGGTTCACTGTTTGTATTGAGTGTTATTTAATGGGTAATCCCTATACTTTCTCCTATTATTTCTCATTATTTCTTTCTGGCATAATATTTATTATTAATAATATAAGGTTAGATATTTTTTGTGAAATCTAACCTTTCTAACTGTGTTAGTGTACTTTTTCTACACTACTTTACTTTACAATCGTATTGTCTTTAAAATGGGTACATAAGTTAATTCAATTATAACAGTAATATTGGTTTCATCAATAAATAATTATTTGGGGTTTATTTACAATATTCTATCCTTGAGTATACTATTTTTCCCCTTTATATGTGTGTTAGTCTCCCCTTGGGTTTAACCTGTCTCCTCTTCATTCTTCCTCTTCTTCGTCATCTTCATCTTCTTCAATTGTCTTCATCTTGGTTCGGTTCTCCTCTTCTCATCTGATTTGAATTCTGTTTAGTCGTAGGGATCTGTTCTCTTCCTTTGTTAGTTCATAATTGTGTGGTCCATCACCTTTTTTCGTGAGTATGGTTCGTGGTTTCCTTCTTTGTGTTTATGTTGTTGGATCAGTCACTTGGGTTGGGTAATATCGTTGTACGTCGTGTCATAATATTAATTTTTTATACATTTTTAAACATTTTATTTTATATGAAGTATTTTTATATTAAGAATTATCTTTTTTATCACTGGTACGGGATTTGGCTTAATTGTATCGTAACAATATATATATATATATATATATATATATATATATATATATATTGTAACTAAACCGAATATAGATTCCTTTATTCTTAAAACCCCGCGTTGGGTTCGTCAATTTGTAATAAAACGAATTGCGATGGTTAAATAAAATTATGTTTATGTTTGAAATATTATTTGAAATATTAAAGTTTGTAGTTGTTGAAAATTGAAAGTTACTAATTTGATAAAACAATTTAAAATGTAACATTCGAGGTTACTCAAAGTGTGTTTACAATTGTAGAATTATAATTGTCTGAAAAGAGTTCCCTTAGATAAAACAAATAAAATAGTTGTGTTAATATTATTTAAATACTAGCGTTGCTGAAGTTTAATAGTAAAGTATAATAGTTGGTCGCTTGATGATGGTGATCGTCTTGTTGATACTAGCTGTGAAACTTCTCCTCCAGGTCGATAATCGTCTAAGTACGTTACGTCTAGTAATGTCTGGACAATAGAATAAATATAATATACTTTCACGTACCTGTTCGTGTTTTCTGGAAGTTCAATAAGCTGCCAAGACGGTTTACAAAACCAACTCACTTTATTTACAAGGTTAGATTACCTCGTTTAATAATGGGCGCCACACGGATTTATTTTGGGAAAATCCCGTGGAAAACCCATTAATAAAATCAAAGAATAATTTTAAAAAGTTATTATAATTGTTTATTGCCCTTATGGCAATGCAAATCACCAATATTTAATCACAACTGAAGGTTGTTTTGATTCTTCTAAATGAATTATTTAGTTACTTTTAGAAATAAATTAAGTCGAGTTATGCTGTTAATAATGGGGTTTTATTCATACCCTTGATAGAGAATTCAACAAATATAATTAAAAGAATACAATGATATACAATTGCAAATATGTTATTACATACCCTATAAAGCTGGCTCAGAGCATAAGCAATAAATCTGGTTAAGTCCAGATACTCTTTATTTTGAACATTAATATTATTAAAATCTCAGATGTAAGTTCTTTGAGACACAAAAAAGAAGTTTCATGCCTACACAATAGCTAATGATTTTCTGATATAAGATAGACTAGTAATATCTTCGATGTTACTATTACAAAATAAAAATAACCTATTTCATAGGTTATGCGTTCGTCACGCTTGGTTTATGATTTACAACATTATATTTTGAGAACACTTATAACTAACATCCAGCTTAACTAATATTGACAAATCCATCAAATAAATTTAGACATGGTGTAATACAGAAAAATGTTTCAGTGTTATGCGTCAGTACAGATCTGTTTATCAAAACATACAAGTTATGGCGCTCGGAGTAATGAATAAATTGTTACACTGTTACCTTTTGTTTTAATCTTTCGATTAAAATTTCAATTAACACCTCGATAATCGGATTATAATGATTATCGTTATTCACTACACACGCACAAGAACAGAGAATTTCGATCCACTTCTGACTTAAAGGATCATAAATAATACTATTTAATTCTTTCTGCTGTTCGTTATTTTTCCCGCACAAAATGAAATAAAACTACACTTAAACGCACTGTTTCTGTGTAGAATATCTTGAAGTTGTTGTAGGTTGTTGTCGAACTGTTTCCATTGATGTACTATGGTGATGACGCTATCAGTTATTAAAAATTTTGAGATGACCAGCGCACTTTCCCCGCTGAATGAAATTAAGAAGTGTCTGTCGTTAATCTGCTGCGGCCTCTTATATACTCGGTCGTCTGATCGGCCTTAGGTGATAGTGTTAATTACTAAGCTATTTTTTTATTGGCTTAGCCAGGTGTGATGAACGTGACGTATTGTCTTTCCAACCGTCAAAAACGGTTTTCTAACCGCCAGTCGCTGAGATGATTGACAGTTATCGTTGTTATTGGTGTTGATAACCAGATTCCTTATGCATATTTTGTAAATGATGCTAACGCCTTTCACGCACTTAATATAGTTGCGATTGGGGTTGTATCGTTATCAAATTAAAGAATATTTTGTCCTCTTTAATTTGATATTGTTTGATACTGGTTTCATCACACTTTTACTGACATTGCTATAGAAACAATGTTCAGGTACACTGCTTCGCACTGTCGTCTGTTAACCGAAGTTGGCGATTACACACTCTGACTAATATGGTCTGTGTTCCACATCGCGTTTTATCACTCAAACGTTTATGTTAGAACACTATTAAATCTGTACTGATATTTAATTACTGAACATTATGAATAAACCTTAACTTTATACTCTGCAATGAACTGTCCTTACTTACTATGATATTTCGTTTCACATTATTTTGCTCTATTCTATTAACTAACAATTGAACTATTAATTCTATCATTTTAATAATGCTTATCGCTATGTTTGAGTATAAAAATTGTTCTGTGTATGTGATCTACACTTATATTACCTTTTACTAATCACCTCACTGATGATTGTTTGGTCTAGGCATTGTTGAGGCATACCGTTTATATCGGATTTCTGCCTTAAAAACATTTATTAGTTCATAATTCGGTACTTTGCTGAGGTAGCTTATTGGTATAAGGTTCCCTCTTACAAACATGTTTACTTGTCATAAGTATATTGGAGACTGAAATATATCTTCATTCTCATATTGTGGCCATCGCTAATTTTAGTTCTTGGCATTAATAATTACTAGTCATATTTGGTTAATTATCAGCCAAATGCTGATTCTGATCTCACATTATTCAGATTCTTATTTAATCATTCTTTTTATTAACATATCATATTCCATTTTAGTTATTCACTGACTCGCTTGACAGCTTAAAGTGAATTTAATTTGTCCATCAGTTTGTGTCAGTTATAGTCTGGTTGTAGTGTCAAACAGTATTTGGGTTTACTGTTCCGTGTGGCACTTCTGCTTCTTTCTTCTTCCATGATTCCTCTCTTCTTGGTTACTCTTATCATTACATTATCTATTTACATTATCGTTATGCATTTATTAAATCTGATAGTGTATGTCTAGGTTATGTAACATCTGGTTATGTTACATATACTCCCCCCTCAAAATTGATAATTTGAGAGAAAATTTGATTTTTTATAAAATTATCATTTCATTTTAGTTTTTTAGTATATTACTACTGTTTTTTGTCTTGTACTCTTTACATTGATTTTTAACATACTATTAGTGTGTTACACTAGCTTGATTTCTTGTCTAGAGATATAATTCTTAACTTACTAGTATTTTTTTCAAGTTGCTTACTCTTTAGGTCATTTAATTACAATAGATTTCACTTCTTAAATTAACAATTTCCTGTCTTATACACATTTTTCTTTCTTATTACATATCTTTACCTTTGTGATTATCTCAATGGTTCTTATATTTTTTACCTCACAGATTCTTTCATAATAGTCCTTGATACATTACTACATAACTCCCTAACTTTTGTAGTGGGTTCGGAATCAGAGTGGCTCACTGTGGCTTACATTCTCTGCCGTTCCTCAATACACATACTCAGATTCAGAGGCATACTCATCTCTGTCTGAGAAAAAAAATAAAAATTGCACCTGGCAATAGTTGCACTATCACAACACATAAAATATCACATATCATTCATTTACAATAATATAATATCTTCAATATAATATTCAAGGTATCAGAGGTTTTCATTTGTATCACATTTCCTTCTTTATACTTGCTAACATACTTTCATTTCACAGGTAATTATTTCTTTTCAGACTTGACATTCTCGGCCATGCTTTTTATCAGCCGTATTGTTACTTTTCATACTAGTTGACAATTTGTTTTGGTTTACTTGAGTATTCTTAAAATTACACACATTGATTCTTATATAATTATGCAGTTGTTTCTTACATATAGAGTTTATAATATTTCATTTTTACAATAGTTTACTAGTTGTTTTTTTCTTCATTAATAATTTATACTTATCCTGAATTATCAGGGTTTATAGTATTCATATACTAAATGGTTTTGTTAGATGTTCTCTGACATATCTTGTGACGTACAATATTTGATAATTAATGAACATTTTTCTTTCTCTTCATTCCACAATAATAATAGCTATCTTTACAATTAACTCTCTTTGTTATTCTGCCTCTCTACTCCTTCAAGTGTCTGATAATTCACACTTATCCTGGACGATTTTAATTCTCGTTTATGGAGTATACAATATTTGATAATTACAATACAATGTGATAATATAATAACAACACATTAATATCTGATTTTATAGACATTCTTGGGGTTACATGGTTCATTTAATAAACATTTTTCTCTCTCTCTACTTTCCATAATAATATCCTTCTTTCATGTTACACTCTTTGTTATTCTTCTTCTCTACTCCTTCAAGTGATGGTGGTTTTCACTTATTCTGGACGATTTTAATTCTCGTTTATGGAGTATACAATATTTGATAATTACAATACACTGTGATAATATAATAACAACATATTAATATCTGATTCTATAGACATTCTTGGGGTTACATGGTTCATTTAATAAACATTTTTCTCTCTCTCTACTTTCCATAATAATATCCTTCTTTCATGTTACACTCTTTGTTATTCTTCTTCTCTACTCCTTCAAGTGATGGTGGTTTTCACTTATTCTGGACGGTTTTAATTCTCGTTTATGGAGTATACAATATTTGATAATTACAATACAATGTGATAATATAATAACAACATATTAATATCTGATTTTATAGACATTCTTGGGGTTACATGGTTCATTTAATAAACATTTTTCTCTCTCTCTACTTTCCATAATAATATCCTTCTTTCATGTTACACTCTTTGTTATTCTTCTTCTCTACTCCTTCAAGTGATGGTGGTTTTCACTTATTCTGGACGGTTTTAATTAATATTTAGTTTTATGAGAGGTACACAATATTTGATATTTAATAAACATTTAGTTACATACAATATTCATTTGGTAAATATTTTGTTATTATTATTTTTTTCTTTCTTTAAACACAATATAGTAATTTTAGTTATAAGATAGTAGTAGCTCCTCCTTAAATTAATCTAACATAGGAGTATTAAAGTAATTTTGTGTCATTATCCTAGGCATACTTTTTGTTATATGCCACCTTTGGTTCTCTATGACATAATAGATGTCTTTCTTCTCATTAAATTATTTGGCTTTCAATACACATTTTTTCTACCATCTAGTATGATAGATCTGGTTCTTACTTAATGAGTAACAAATAGTTTGGCCTATATCTTAATCCTACACACTTTTTATAACACAATATGGCAAATAGGTTTGTTACAGACAATTAGTCACTTTCAATATATTGGGCATAATACATGATCCTTCTAATTACCAACTGAATCCGTTTATAGTGGTTATTTCTTAAAACATTTTTTATACACTAAATATTCTGGTGGTAAATGTCATATACCACTATAATTTATCTGCTCTTAACAATAATCACTTTTATGGTTTACTTATATGGGATTACTTTGTGCTTTTCCACTCTATTGGGTTCATTATTTGGGACAATTAGTTTCACATGTATCCTTTTCCATATCTGTCTCTAGTACTACATGGTTGTGGTATTTGGCACTCTGTAATTACTTATCCTAACAAATTTCTTTAATTATAGTATTTCTTCAACGACGTTTGGTTGTAGGTACCTTTGACCTTTTTATTCATCATATCAGTAAGTTCATAGGTATTGTTTTCATGGTCTTTTGTGATAGTATATGGGCCGATGTATAGTACTAGTAGTTTCTTTGTGATGCCTTCCTATCAGTCGGTTCTTCCACTTTGCGGCTACTAGATAGTCCTCGGCTTCCCGTTTTCTTGCCTTCTTCTCCTCCTCATCTTTGGTATCCAGGTGTCCAGTGTACTCCTGGTCTTTGTTATAATTGGTGCCCAGTACCTCTTCTAATTCGGGTTGACCGTCATTAGTTTCCTGGTTGGATTTTTCCATTGATTGGTCCCTCTCCTTCCGCAATTCTCTTATGCTTTGGGCATACCCTTCAATGATCCGGTCCAGTTGTTCCTGATGCCCTTTTCTTTTCTTGGAATATCTTCTTTTCCTTTTAGAAATATCTGCTTTAAGTATTTTGCTGGTCATAGTCTCCCTAGTGGTAGTACATTTCTTCCCTTCATTCCTTCCCCTGAAGCTCCTTCGGCACTCCTCCCTATTTGCGACTGCCAGAGCCCTTACCGTGTCTATTGATGCACTTATCTCCTCACAGCGCTCACCTACGTCGGTCCTCACCCGCTTAATTTCATCTTGACTCATTCTTTTCAAGGATTCTATTCGGGCTTCAGTCACCTCCTCTATGTTGTCGATCCTCCCGTCGACCTCTTCTCTTGTTCGCTTTAAGTCCTGCTCTTGCTGTTCACATCTTTTATTTACTTCTATAATTTCTTCCCTCACGACCGCTATCTCCACGTCTACTCTGGTGTTAATTTTCTCATTACCTTCCTCCATTCTCCGGCTAATTTCGTTTAATGTGGTGTTCAACTCTTCTCTTAAGGCTTTGCTGCTGTCATCTATTTTGTTGTTTAGCATGTCCATGGATCTATGGGTATTGTCTATCTTTTTATTCAAGTCTTTTTTCAGTGACTCCATATTTTTACTAATAGACTCCATATTTTTGTTTAAATCTTCCTTTAATGCTTCCATATTCTTCTGGTTCTCTTCCCGGGATTTTCTACCGTCTTCTTTTAATGACTCGTGATTTTTATTCGCGGTTTCTTCCATCTTCCTCTGGTTATCTTCCATCATTGTTCTTATCATCTCAAACACGCTCATCTCGCCTGGTTGTGGGAGTCCTTCAGGTCGTCTGGGTCGGTTGTCGACCCTCATTTCCATTTCTGGTTCTACCTGGGGTGTTTCTTCATGTCGAGTTTCTATATTATTAATGGTAATGACTTCCATTTCGTGCATGGGTTGTGCTTCATATGTCTCTGTATCTAGTTGTACCCCTTCTCCCATTCGGCTGTCCTTGTACCTAGTGTCATACTGATGTGTGTGTGGCATGTTTGTTCTTTTTGTGTCTACCGGGCTGATTTAAAATATAAAAAATATTTTTATTTAATATTTTTTTCAGCCACACGTTGCTGGCCGCCAATTTGTAACTAAACCGAATATAGATTCCTTTATTCTTAAAACCCCGCGTTGGGTTCGTCAATTTGTAATAAAACGAATTGCGATGGTTAAATAAAATTATGTTTATTTTTGAATTATTATTTGAAATGTTAAAGTTTGTAGTTGTTGAAAATTGAAAGTTACTAATTTGATAAAACAATTTAAAATGTAACATTCGAGGTTACTCAAAGTGTGTTTACAATTGTAGAATTATAATTGTCTGAAAAGAGTTCCCTTAGATAAAACAAATAAAATAGTTGTGTTAATATTATTTAAATACTAGCGTTGCTTAAGTTTAAAAGTAAAGTATACTAGTTGGTCGCTTGATGATGGTGACCATCTTGCTGATACTAGCTGCGAAACTCCTCCTCCAGGTCGATAATCGTCTAAGTACGTTACGTCTAGTAATGTCTGGACAATAGAATAAATATAATATACTTTCACGTACCTGTTCGTGTTTTCTGGAAGTTCAATAAGCTGCCAAGACGGTTTACAAAACCAACTCACTTTATTTACAAGGTTAGATTACCTCGTTTAATAATGGGCGCCACACGGATTTATTTTGGGAAAATCCCGTGGAAAACCCATTAATAAAATCAAAGAATAATTTTAAAAAGTTATTATAATTGTTTATTGCCCTTATGGCAATGCAAATCACCAATATTTAATCACAACTGAAGGTTGTTTTGATTCTTCTAAATGAATTATTTAGTTACTTTTAGAAATAAATTAAGTCGAGTTATGCTGTTAATAATGGGGTTTTATTCATACCCTTGATAGAGAATTCAACAAATATAATTAAAAGAATACAATGATATACAATTGCAAATATGTTATTACATATCCTATAAAGCTGGCTCAGAGCATAAGCAATAAATCTGGTTAAGTCCAGATACTCTTTATTTTGAACATTAATATTATTAAAATCTCAGATGTAAGTTCTTTGAGACACAAAAAAGAAGTTTCATGCCTACACAATAGCTAATGATTTTCTGATATAAGATAGACTAGTAATATCTTTGATGTTACTATTACAAAATAAAAATAAAAATAACCTATTTCATAGGTTATGCGTTCGTCACGCTTGGTTTATGATTTACAACATTATATTTTGAGAACACTTATAACTAACATCCAGCTTAACTAATATTGACAAATCCATCAAATAAATTTAGACATGGTGTAATACAGAAAAATGTTTCAGTGTTATGCGTCAGTACAGATCTGTTTATCAAAACATACAAGTTATGGCGCTCGGAGTAATGAATACATTGTTACACTGTTACCTTTTGTTTTAATCTTTCGATTAAAATTTCAATTAACACCTCGATAATCGGATTATAATGATTATCGTTATTCACTACACACGCACAAGAACAGAGAATTTCGATCCACTTCTGACTTAAAGGATCATAAATAATACTATTTAATTCTTTCTGCTGTTCGTTATTTTTCCCGCACAAAATGAAATAAAACTACACTTAAACGCACTGTTTCTGTGTAGAATATCTTGAAGTTGTTGTAGGTTGTTGTCGAACTGTTTCCATTGATGTACTATGGTGATGACGCTATCAGTTATTAAAAATTTTGAGATGACCAGCGCACTTTCCCCGCTGAATGAAATTAAGAAGTGTCTGTCGTTAATCTGCTGCGGCCTCTTATATACTCGGTCGTCTGATCGGCCTTAGGTGATAGTGTTAATTACTAAGCTATTTTTTTATTGGCTTAGCCAGGTGTGATGAACGTGACGTATTGTCTTTCCAACCGTCAAAAACGGTTTTCTAACCGCCAGTCGCTGAGATGATTGACAGTTATCGTTGTTATTGGTGTTGATAACCAGATTCCTTATGCATATTTTGTAAATGATGCTAACGCCTTTCACGCACTTAATATAGTTGCGATTGGGGTTGTATCGTTATCAAATTAAAGAATATTTTGTCCTCTTTAATTTGATATTGTTTGATACTGGTTTCATCACACTTTTACTGACATTGCTATAGAAACAATGTTCAGGTACACTGCTTCGCACTGTCGTCTGTTAACCGAAGTTGGCGATTACACACTCTGACTAATATGGTCTGTGTTCCACATCGCGTTTTATCACTCAAACGTTTATGTTAGAACACTATTAAATCTGTACTGATATTTAATTACTGAACATTATGAATAAACCTTAACTTTATACTCTGCAATGAACTGTCCTTACTTACTATGATATTTCGTTTCACATTATTTTGCTCTATTCTATTAACTAACAATTGAACTATTAATTCTATCATTTTAATAATGCTTATCGCTATGTTTGAGTATAAAAATTGTTCTGTGTATGTGATCTACACTTATATTACCTTTTACTAATCACCTCACTGATGATTGTTTGGTCTAGGCATTGTTGAGGCATACCGTTTATATCGGATTTCTGCCTTAAAAACATTTATTAGTTCATAATTCGGTACTTTGCTGAGGTAGCTTATTGGTATAAGGTTCCCTCTTACAAATATGTTTACTTGTCATAAGTATATTGGAGACTGAAATATATCTTCATTCTCATATTGTGGCCATCGCTAATTTTAGTTCTTGGCATTAATAATTACTAGTCATATTTGGTTAATTATCAGCCAAATGCTGATTCTGATCTCACATTATTCAGATTCTTATTTAATCATTCTTTTTATTAACATATCATATTCCATTTTAGTTATTCACTGACTCGCTTGACAGCTTAAAGTGAATTTAATTTGTCCATCAGTTTGTGTCAGTTATAGTCTGGTTGTAGTGTCAAACAGTATTTGGGTTTACTGTTCCTTGTGGCACTTCTGCTTCTTTCTTCTTCCATGATTCCTCTCTTCTTGGTTACTCTTATCATTACATTATCTATTTACATTATCGTTATGCATTTATTAAATCTGATAGTGTATGTCTAGGTTATGTAACATCTGGTTATGTTACAATATATATATATATTGTAACGTAACCGCTTGTAAGGTACTTTCCGCGGAGTCTTTGGATGTGACCTATTGTGTGCTCGTCTTATTTAATTAAGCCCCACTGTTGTAAGCGCCATTCTTGTAACGTACCGCGGTTATCACAGGTTTCAACCTCTCTAAGAGTGTATTACAGTTACGGGTTTATAAGTAATTCAGTCCCAATGTTGGGTTCGCCTTTTTGTAACGTAATCTTATACAAGGTGTGTGACGTCCGTCTTTTTACAGTCTCGGAGCGGTCAGAGTACATTTTCACGATAGTCACTTATGAATTATAAGTATTAGTGTTTAAATAAATCGGATTGTAATTTTACCCAAACAAAACAGAAATCTAGCGTGTGTGATTTAGTAGAGATTAAGGAAGTTGTTTAATCTTGTTTGGAAGAGAGAGTAAGTACAATTTGTTTACACCCAGAGTAGACAATTTCTTATTTTTTCAAATATTCGCCGTTCATAAGATCAGCTGATTTGGACATCAATCTCCAAATGTTAGGTTAACTAAACGACACTGTTCAGTAATACTCGCCGATGGATAGTCCTCTTCTTGGCTTACTAAAATCTACAACAACTACCCTCTACAATAAAGAATACACATTTTCTTATTCAACATAAAATATTAAGGGTATTTATTTGTATAATATTGATTTCCTCTTCTTCCAATATACAAATATTACAATCGATCCTTCCAGTCACTAATACATTATATCGATTTAGTTAAGTAAACATGAAATTATCATAAAATCTGGTTTTTAATGATTTTACAATTTTATCTTTAATTAAACATCAATCAACATATAATTCGTTTTATTTATTTCCCCAGGGTTAAGGGTAAGTTCTTTGTGTTATGAGATGGTCAGAAACGATAATTATATACTACGCTTTACAAGATAAAAATAATCAATTTCAAATTTTTTTTTATTTTCGTAGTACGTAGTTCCGGATTTGTCCGCGAGAGTGCAGATTATGTTTTTATTAGACACATGAAGGCGTTTAGAAATTTCTGAATTGCACAACGGTTTGATATGAAGTTTTCTTGGTCAATTATTAAAAGAAATGTTTATATTACCTCTTTCCTCGGAGCTCTTACTTGCGTGAAGCTGTTTCTAGTGTGGTCATTCTAGTTGTTTTGTAATTTCATTGAATGTCTTTCAAATACAATCTCGTTTAAAAAACTCGAAGTTCGGTTCGGCTAGGCCAGATCCCGGAATGGTTTCTATCACTTTGTTATTGGTAAAAGCAAGTTATATTTGATATCTAAAGGAGTTGAACATAATGTGGACACTGTGAGTTAATTTGGTTCTAATTTATTTCTGATTTATAGAAAAATAATTCTTTTTAATTTTGGTTTATTTTCCCATTTGATTTATATAACAGTTTTTCGTTTATTTTCTTATAACTTTAGATATAAGTCTTTAATATTATTATTAACTTTAATTGAATTTATATATTATTTATTAATCTCTTATAGTATTCTTACACTGCACTATTTTCTTCTGCCATTTTCCTCATACAGTATTATTTTATTTTTTATTATCATCTTATATTTAACTCTTTTATTTTTTAACCCTGGGTTATCTTATATACAAACATAATTATTTTATTAAATATAAAATTAAACATAGGTACTAAATTTTAGTTGCCTACACAATAAAAATCATACCATAATTAAATAAAATACATAACTGGTTAGTAGCATCACAGTCTACTATTATAATCCATAATTCCTACATCTACAGCACAAGTCTGTACGATGCTCCCTTCACATTCACTTATTTACGCACTGGGTACACTATAACTCACTTGTTACACTGTATATCACTTCAATATAGTTTATAAGGTTTGGTGATGTAACGTAATTTAGAGCTAGTTATAGTTTACCCATTTCTGACCTTTATGGTAGTATAATTAAGTTATCAGTTTTTTGGGACTGGGTTATGTAACGTTACAATATATATATATATATATATATATATATATATATATATATATATATATTACATTTAATATTTATACATAAATTTACCTCAAGATGTTATTTTTCTATTTGGAACATGTTTCGGGTACTATCTTGTTCCCATCCTCAGCCTTCCGGTTTTTTTGTCTGGTGAAGTACATTTGTGTTGTTGGTTGATAATTGTGGCTTCCTGTTGGCTTCTGGTATTTCAAGTTGGTTTTATTGTGTGTGATTGTGGTGTATGTGTTAGTTTTGTGTGTATTTTCAATGTTGAGTGCTTTGAATATTGTGTCATGTTTTGTATTGATTTGTATTTGTTCAGGTATTAGTTTGTTTTCTGTTTTATGTTTGTATATTTGTAAGTTTTCCCATTATGTTCATTATGGTGCCTTTGTGTGGTATATGTTTTATTAGTGTTACATTGGTTATGTCTGGGTTTTTGATATTTAATTTATTCAGTTTGGTTCCTGGACATCGTTAATTAATCTATTCGTCTTTGGACATCTTGGTTCACTTTCGAAACTTTTTGTAACTATTTAAATTAAAAATTTAATCATTCCAATTTTGCGTGCCGCTTACCCACACGTCGTTTTTTCGAGTCTCATATATTTAACGGAAAATAAGCCTTCAACGGATCGTTACTATGGAAACAGCAATCCTGGGATTGGTTAATTACTCTCTCAAAGACATTTTTAAGATATTTGAATTTTTATTCAAATTTATTAAGTATTTTCCTAATGGTTTTATTCCTTTACAGTTACTTTGGGGTAATAAATGATATCACTATTATCTTTCTTTCCTTTCAAAGTTTACAATGATACCTCATAAGGTCATATTCTGTTATACATTAACTTTAGTCTAAATATTTGACATTTGATAAATTACATATCTTTCTTAAATTAAACTTTTATAATAACATTTCTGTTTTAAAATGATTGACATATAATTACTGGCCATTTACTGGTCTTAGATTAGTAATGTTTCTTGTGAAATTGCTACAATTTACATTTGAGTGTCTTTGACAGTTAGATGTTTTCATAGCCAAGATTAGCCATGATGGTTTTTTGGTGTATTTCCTTCAAATTACATTTTGAATTCAGCCTGATGGGCTTCACTTAGTTATCATATTTGTTTGTGTTTTAACTACTATTCAACATACATTTTCATTACACATATTTTAAAATATAATAATTAGGTTTATGGACTGTAGGTTCCCTTCAGCCATATCCCCTTCATAACATTGAACCAAACTATTTTTTATAAGTTACTAGTTATTGTTAGTTCTAATATTGATTTCTTTCTTTTGTTACTACCTAGAGTGATAAACATCATCACTTCTTGCAAAATTATGATAAGTTAATTCCCCTTTCAACATGGGGTGTTTTATTCATTGTAGTCTTAATTTTAACAACAAAACTTTATTTCTATTCTACTATCTCCTCCATACCATGTTAACACAAATTGCTTTTGTCTGGGCTTTCTCCCTGAATAACATTACATGCTTCTTTTATATTTATTTGGAATACTATTTTTAATTGTTTTTAATTATCTAAATGTGTACAAGATCACTCCAATCATTGATTGTTCATCAATGTTTTATAAAGTGTTTTCTTACCTATCATTACATTTTTAATGCTTAACATACACTTTCACTATCTTTAGGGACTTACACTTCACTATGGCACTTCACTTTGGTTCACTGTTTGTATTGAGTGTTATTTAATGGGTAATCCCTATACTTTCTCCTATTATTTCTCATTATTTCTTTCTGGCATAATATTTATTATTAATAATATAAGGTTAGTTATTTTTTGTGAAATCTAACCTTTCTAACTGTGTTAGTGTACTTTTCTACACTACTTTAGGCTTTCTCCCTGAATAACATTACATGCTTCTTTTATATTTATTTGGAATACTATTTTTAATTGTTTTTAATTATCTAAATGTGTACAAGATCACTCCAATCATTGATTGTTCATCAATGTTTTATAAAGTGTTTTCTTACCTATCATTACATTTTTAATGCTTAACATACACTTTCACTATCTTTAGGGTACTTACACTTCACTATTGCACTTCACTTTGGTTCACTGTTTGTATTGAGTGTTATTTAATGGGTAATCCCTATAATTTCTCCTATTATTTCTCACTATTTCTTTCTGGCATAATATTTATTATTAATAATATAAGGTTAGTTATTTTTTGTGAAATCTAACCTTTCTAACTGTGTTAGTGTACTTTTTCTACACTACTTTACTTTACAATCGTATTGTCTTTAAAATGGGTACATAAGTTAATTCAATTATAACAGTAATATTGGTTTCATCAATAAATAATTATTTGGGGTTTATGTACAATATTCTATCCTTGAGTATACTATTTTTCCCCTTTATATGTGTGTTAGTCTCCCCTTGGGTTTAACCTGTCTCCTCTTCATTCTTCCTCTTCTTCGTCATCTTCATCTTCTTCAGTTGTCTTCATCTTGGTTCGGTTCTCCTCTTCTCATCTGATTTGAATTCTGTTTAGTCGTAGGGATCTGTTCTCTTCCTTTGATTCTTCTTTATTTTTGGGTTCATATCTTCCTTTGTTAGTTCATAATTGTGTGGTCCATCACCTTTTTTCTTGAGTATGGTGCGTGGTTTCCTTCTTTGTGTTTATGTTGTTGGATCAATCACTGGGGTTGGGTAATATCGTTGTACGTCATGTCATAATATTAATATTTTATACATTTTTAAACATTTTATTTTATATGAAGTATTTTTATATTAAGAATTATCTTTTTCATCACTGGTACGAGATTTGGCTTAATTGTATCGTAACATAATGCCTCTCCTCTAAAATTGATCATTTTAATAAAACACTAGCATAGTTTTTTATGAAATTATCAGTTATAGATAACCTTTTTCCTTTTCTTTCTTGTTTGTTTCTCCATTCTTCATTTCTCTTCTTACTTAATTCATTCCATTTTATTTGGATCTGTTTTTATTTATTTCCATTGGTGCATTTTCCCTCATACACAATTTTTTCCCTAACTTTTATAGTAGCTGGTTTCTCCCATTACTACTCATTTTTCTGAGACCAGAGGCACATCATCTCTGCTCAGTTTATTTGGATTGCTGGACCTTTCAACAGTCAATCTTAAATACCTTCTTTGTCAACTTGTGACTCAAATAATAATAATAATATACTTTGGGATTGTCCACCTTGTGGTTTGTTTTTAGATCACTTTGGCTTTTTACTCATTCTTCCTTCCGCTATACCTTAACTATATACTATCATCTACTCATACACTTGGTTGTTTTTATATTTATTCATATGTTAATTTCATCATATCATTATTTTTCATTATTTTGTTTTCAATGCTCGTTGTGATCATTTTAATTGTCCTAGACATTTTTTATTCTTTTCTTAGTCATTTAGCAAGATTCTGCTTTAGCCATATTTGTATATTTGTTTTATATACAATTTCTCTCTCTCCTTGTACCAGTTAAAATTTTTATTTTTTTTTTTTCTTAGAATACTTTTGATTCAGCATAATTTCAGGTATTTATCTCAGTAATTTGAGCTTGATTTTATTTTTTGGTTTATTTCATTCTGCATTAAATATCATTTTTGATAATTCTTTGGTAAGTTAATTGTCTCACCTTAAAGGAATGTTTGTAGCGTATTCCTTTTTAGTTATTTTTTGTTTAATTATAATAGTAAGTTTGTGATTCTTACATTTTTATTATATAGGAATGTGTGTAACTTATTCCTTATTATCTCACTTTTTACTTCATACTTCATATCTCAATCTTTAATAGATTGTAAATTGATTTAAATTGAAAAGAATTTGTGTAACTGTTTCGTTTGTTTTTTTTCATTATTATTATCCACTTATATTAATTCTTTTTATTATTCCGCATATATCATCTAAATAATGTAGTAAGCTGCTCTTACAATCTTTTTTGGAATTTTGAAATATGTTTCATTTCACAATGGTTTTATTCTTCTTCGTAAAACCTTTTTATCGAAGTTTGGTTATAAACTCCCTTTATTTTTCTTGTATTGATATTGCTTATCTGATAAGTATTATTACCATTATCTTTTGTGATGATATACGGACCGGTATATAGCAATAATAATTTCTTTGCTATACCTTCCATTGTACTTGGCAGTTCACGATTTTTAATCAATATTTTTTCTCCCTCTTTATATTTGATTATTTTGGGTGGGTTTTTTGCATATTTGGCCTTTTGTTTTTCAATCTTTTCCATTATTAGGCTGTACCATTTGTTTTTATCATACGGGTCTTCTGGGTTTTTTGGGAATTCTATTATCTCTTGTATCTCTCTATTTGGCTTCCTCTCGAACATCATTAAGTAGGGTGTACTTTCATTAAATTGGTGATAGCTGATGTTTAAAAACACTTCGGTTGAAGATAAATATTTGTACCATTCTCTCTGGTTGTTATGACAATAAGTTCTCAAAATGCGTCCCACCTCTCTCAACATTCTTTCTGCTGGATTACTATTAGGGTGGTATACTGAAGTTTTGTATGTTTTAATATTTAGTTTTAGTAATTCTTCTCTCCACCTTCTTCCTTTAAACTGCGTTCCATGATCGGTTATTACCATGTATGGTTTTCCAATCTCTGGCATGTATTTATTTTTAATAATATCTAATATTTTCTTTGTTGTGGATCTGTTTATAGCATATAATTTGGTGTACTTGGTGTAATGGTTAAGTATGGTAACAATGAATTTGTATCCATGTCTTCCTCCGCTACGTGGGAATGGTCCACATATGTCGAGGAACACCTTCTCTAGTTTGGCACTTGATGTGATGGGTATCATCGTTCCATCCTTCCGTTCGTTATTGGTTTTGACCATCTGACACAATGTGCAGGTTTTTATGTTTTTATTCACTTTTCTTGCAATATTTTTTATGAACAAATCTTCCTCTAAAGCTTTCACCATTTTAATTGTTCCCATGTGGCCGTATCTCACATGGTAATCTTTGATGATTTGATTTTCTAATGATTGAGGAATTACTAGTTTCCAAGTGTCTTGGTTCTTTTTTGTTTTTATAAATAAAATATCATTGTATACACAGTAAAATTTGTTAATAATTACTTCAGACTCCATCAGTCTTTTTCTGATGTTGGATATTTTTGTATCTTGCTTTTGTTGCAACACTATTTGGTTTACAATATTTTCCAGGTCTTTCCTATCTTTCAATATATAATACACTTTTGCTATCTTCCCCTTTTCTCCTTCAAATGTCTGATTTACTACATTTATTCTGGATAATACGTCAGCCACTATATTTTTTCGTCCTGGAATATACTCCCATGTAATGTGGTATTCTTGCAAAGCAAGTATCCATCGAGTAAGTCGGCCATGATTCAACTTACACTGTTTGAGATACGATATTGATTTGTGATCGCTTCGGACCGTGATATTATATCCAAGTATGTATGTCCTAAACTTGCCGCACGCGAATACTATGCTGAGCAATTCCTTTTCTGTAACATTGTAGTTACGCTCGCAACTATTTAGTATTCGGCTGGCGAAGCTAATGACCAGGTGATTGCCATCTTCATCTTCCTGGTACAGCTCTGCGCCTAGACTTACATCGCTAGCGTCGCAGTTTAGGTAGAACGGTTTTTCAAAATTGGGGTGGTGTAATATAACAGTATCAACAAATTTTTGTTTAATTAATTTGAGCACTTCCTCTTTTTCCGCTCCCCACGTCCATTTTTCTTTCGAAGAGAGTTGTTTGGAAAATTTTGCTGTTAGGTGGGAGTAGTTGGTCTGAAACTTCCTATAGTAATTACATACTCCTAGGAAGGATTGCAATTGCTTTTTGTTTCTTGGTGATGGGAAATTTTGTATGGCTTCAACCTTCTCTGGGGATGGAGAGATTCCCTCCTCGGTTAGGTTGAATCCTAAGAACTTCACTTCTTTTGCAATAAACTTCGATTTGTCCAATTTAAGTGTGATATTGTTGTTAGATAATTTTTCCAATACATGTCTGACTCTTTCACAGTGTTCGTCCCAGTTTGCTGACGTGATAAGCAGGTCGTCAACATACACTGTAGTAAATTCCAGTGCCTCTTGACCTAACACTTGGTCCATGCACTTCACGAACACTGCTACTGAATTAATGAGTCCAAATGGTAACCTTTTGAACTGGTAGTTTCTACCGTCAAATATGAAAACCATGTACTGTCTACTGTGTGGGTGCAGCTCCACCTGCCAGTACCCACATACAGTATCCCAGGTGCTAATATATCTTATCCCATGAAATCTCTTCAGAATTTCTTCTATTTCTCCTGGTGAGGTTCGATCATTGATAATCATCTTATTTATTTCTCGGGCGTCCAGGCAAATTCGTACCTTGCCATTTTTCTTGGGTATGGCGACTATGGGGCTGGTATATTGAGAGTGACTATACTCAATAATATCTTCAGCAATCATTCTATTTATTTCCATTCTGACTTCATTTTTCAGGGAATGTGCTATGGGATATGATTTCCTGTGGAAGTCTACCGGTTCTCGGAACTGGATTTCACACTGGTATCCTTTAACTTTTCCTGGGGTGTTTGAAAAGACATGCTGATAATCGTTATTAATGGCAATTAGTTTTTTAGACTGTTGCTCACTAATTTCCTGCAGAGGCCGTTCTCTTTGGAAATTATGATCTCTTCCAACTTCTGTTTCCACAAGGCTTTCCTCTGACAATAATAACTTTTCAGTCCTGGGTCTTGGCTCAAAGCACTTGGACTTGGTATACAATTTATAATGTTCGCGGACCAGGTTCCTTGTTCCGAAGTTAACAACACGACTCCCTTCTGCAGGTTTATTACTGCTGAATGCCTTCTTAGCACATCACATCCGATAAGCATGTTGAATGGTAGCCCACTTGCCACGAGAAATATAATAGGGATGGTTGATTCTAGATTATTTAACTCCAATGATACTTGTTTTCTCACCGTTTTGTTCTGTTTACCAGTTGCGCCAATGATGATTATATTATTTATTGGCAGTGTAGGGATTGGTGTTCGAGAGTTAGCTTGAATTCGTTCCAATTCAGGCTGGTTGATTAGAGAGATATTAGACCCCGTATCCACCATGATAATGGTTATTGTACCGTTTATTGTCGCCTTTATATGAACAATTTCACTATTGTTTTGTGGTAATTGATTGGCCTCTTCTTCGAGAAGTTCTTCTCGAATATCCTTTAAATAATTGTTGTAGATTATCGTGATTACTTTGGTTTCTTTATCTGACATTGTTCGACGCATCAACCCAAGTGATTGGTCATGTGAAGGGCGTTCATACTTTTTCACTGACCCTTTTAGTTTAAAGGTGGTTGCTGGCTAACGGCCAGGTTATTTGGCTGGTCGTTTGTTTCATTGTTCAGCACTTGTTGCTGGTTATTTCCATTTTGAAGTGGCTCGTTGCTCCTGCTCACTGATGGTCGATTGTTATTATCGTTGGATGTGTGGTACCATGATTCTGGGTGCTAATTCGGGTTATATCTTCGGTGGTTATTCTGCCTTCTCCCACTGATAAAATTTACATGACGTCGGCCGTCGCTTCTATTTGGATTACCCCCGGGTCCCCGGTTGTACTGGTAACTAGGATGATACCGGTTGCTGTAGTAATTATGGTCATTGGGGTGACCGTTGGTGCGTTGTTCAGGTTCCGCTCCTCTGTAATTATCATTTGGTCGGTTATTATTATTTGGGCTGTTTCTATTGTTGTTTTGATTCCCTGAATGATGGTTTTGTTGGCCTCTGTTACCAGGCTGATTATTCGGAGGGTGATGCTGGGTATTTCTATTGAATGTTTGTTCTTCATTATTATTATTATTATTTCGGCCCCAGTTATTCCGATTATTGTTTTGTGGATGATTGTATGGTCCATGGAAATTAGTCGCATTATTGTGTTCATTCCACTTGTTATACCGTTGGTTCAGGATCCGGTTTTTTCGGTATTGGCCATCATTCTCCAGGTCTTCCAATAGGCTAGCCATTCCTTGAATTATTTTTATTTGTCCTTGCCTTCGGGCCTTCTGTATGGCTTCTTCGTAATGATAACCCAGTTGTATTACCAAAGACTCCTCGGGTATCTTGGGTTCCAAATTTCTGGCTAAGCATACTTTTCCCAAAAAGTAAGATGTTAAGGTGTGTCCTCCTTGTGACTCGTATCTTCCATTACTGATATCATTGCGGACCACATTCTGTGTGGATTCGGACCAATATTTCTCCCGGAATTGTTTCTTAAACTCTTGTGTGTCATTGATCTCGGGTTGAGTGGCCGTCCACCAGTTGTCATGGGTGTCTCGGAACATTTCATCGATCATACTTCTCACACTGGACCACCTGGTTTCTCTATTCTTCTCTATCAGCTCTTCTACCCGTTTGAGGAATTCTATTGGGTTCCTTCGGTAGCTGCGGAAATTAATTATTTCTCGATTTTCACTGGTTATGAACTGTGTGTGATTATATGGTTTTTCTCTTAATGCATCTAATTCTTCCTGCATCTGCTTCTCCTGTATACTGATCCCCTGGATTTTCTCTCTGTTTTCTCTGGTCAGTCCGTCTATTTTATCTATGACGGTGTATACTTTCTCCACCCGATTGTTTACATCTATTTGTAGTTCTTGGTGCCTCTCCTCCAGTTCCTTGGCCACCTCCTGTTTGTTCTTCTGGCATCCCTCGGTAAGGACTTGGTAGAATTCCGTCGCTCTCAATTTACCTTCCTCCTCAACATGACTGATTTTATTATTCAATTCTTCACGGACTTGTATCACTGTGTCGTTGGTCTCCGTTACCGTTTGCCTGATCTCCTCTCGACATTCGACTAGCTGTTGCTTCCATTCCTCCTTGGTTTTCTCACTTTCTTCCTCGATTTTCCGTTGGAGAATATTATGATTATTTTCCATCTTTTTATTTACTATTTCCAGATCCTTCTTGATCTGTTTCTTCAGCTCTTCGTTCTTCTTTTCCAACGCCTCCTGACCTTCATGTATCACCTTCATTTGCTTCTTCAATTCTTCACTGTTTTGGTCCAGTTTTTTATTCCAGAATTCCCTGTCTTCTTTCCTTCCCTCTTGTAATTTTTTGTTCAATTCTTCCTTGTCCGCCTCTAATTTTTTATTTGTTTCCCTTGAAAGTCCTGCTATGAATGAAATTCATCAGGTCTTGTATGCTCGGACCTTCCTTTGAGGTTTCATTATCTTCATCCTGTTGTTCTTTCTCCTCGTCTTGAATTGGTTTCTCAAATGGGTTGTCGACTATTACCTCCGCTTCCGGTTCTGGTTCAGGTGGGTTTGGATTTTCCATTTGGTCCTCCTGTGGATTCTCTTCCAACAATTCTCCAGTCGTTTCCTCGACTTCTATTTCCTCTACTTCTTCCATTTCTTCTTGGTTTCCTTCTTGGTTTAATGCTGCCTTGCCTTTGCGCCTCGTAACCATACCGTGTCTATTCATAACCGCCGCTAGTTATTCCTTCTAGCCTCACGTTGCTGGTCGCCAATATGTAACGAGAAAACGAGGTCGTACCTGTTAAAATGTGTCACACTTGTTTATTTTGTGTATTAGTGTGAATGTAGTGTGTTTGCCTCACACTGGTCATTACATAAATCGACGTCACTACTGGAATCTGTAGCGTTGTCAATATTACCAGTACAACCTACCTGTTAATTCATAGGGGTTGCGAATCCCGGGTGGCGCCAAATTGTTTCTATTAAAACAATTAAAATAATTAAATTCTAAGATGATACGTGTTATTAGCATGGACAGCTGGAGCGTTCGAATGGTTCCCGCCGCTATACAGGTTGCCGTCTCGACCACTCGTGATGAGCGCTAGTTGGTTATTGAATAAAGCTTGCTAACACACATATACTCTACAACGTCCTATGAAATAAAAAGATAGTAATACTCGGTACTTTGATTTTAATACAAATTTGGTCATTAAGTAATATGACAAATGAATTATAAATAATTTGATAACAGATTGCTCCGGCTTGTAGCATGAAACACAAATATCTCAGAGTTGGCAAAATTGATTTTAAACACTTTTCATTGCCGACATGGCTTCAGTTACATACAAAATATTACCAGGTTTAAAATCTGGAGTTCTTTGGATTATGAAATAAGACATAAACGTTGGTTACATTAAAAAAGTACACTACCATACCTTATACGTACTTAGAAAGTATAATGTATTTTTACAAATTGTTCAGTAGTGTCGTATTTCTGTTACAAAATTGTGCTCTTAAGCGAGGTTATATTTTGATTAATAAAATGTTTTTATGTAAGTAAATTATGCATTAACACCTTTGAAAGAAAATAATATTTGTTCAATAGTGAGAAATTTTATCATTTGGAAAATATTTAAGGTAATTTGGTTGTTTGGGATTAAGGAATTTATTCGATACTTATCAGTTCAGATATCGTTGATGTGTAGTCATCGGGGTAGTGGATATTCTTCAAATTTGGGCTGGTTTTAAGCTTCGAACATCTTTTTCAATTTTGTCTTGGGTTTTTGATAATTAATTTATTCAATTTGGTTCCTGGACATCATTAATTACTTGTAGGTCGACATCTATTCGTCTTTGGTCATCTTGGTTCACTTTCGAAACTTTTTGTAACTATTTAAATTAAAAATTTAATCATTCCAATTTTGCATGCCGCTTACCCACGCGTCGTTTTTTCGAGTCTCATATATTTAACGGAAAATAAGCCTGTTACTATGGAAACAGCAATCCTGGGATTGGTTAATTACTGTCTCAAAGACATTTTTAAGATATTTGAATTTTTATTCAAATTTATTAAGTATTTTCCTAATGGTTTTATTCCTTTACAGTTACTTTGGGGTAATAAATGATATCACTATTATCTTTCTTTCCTTTCAAAGTTTACAATGATACCTCATAAGGTCATATTCTGTTATACATTAACTTTAGTCTAAATATTTGACATTTGATAAATTACATATCTTTCTTAAATTAAACTTTTATAATAACATTTCTGTTTTAAAATGATTGACATATAATTACTGGCCATTTACTGGTCTTAGATTAGTAATGTTTCTTGTGAAATTGCTACAATTTACATTTGAGTGTCTTTGACAGTTAGATGTTTTCATAGCCAAGATTAGCCATGATGGTTTTTTGGTGTATTTCCTTCAAATTACATTTTGAATTCAGCCTGATGGGCTTCACTTAGTTATCATATTTGTTTGTGTTTTAACTACTATTCAACATACATTTTCATTACACATATTTTAAAATATAATAATTAGGTTTATGGACTGTAGGTTCCCTTCAGCCATATCCCCTTCATAACATTGAACCAAACTATTTTTTATAAGTTACTAGTTATTGTTAGTTCTAATATTGATTTCTTTCTTTTGTTACTACCTAGAGTGATAAACATCATCACTTCTTGCAAAATTATGATAAGTTAATTCCCCTTTCAACATGGGGTGTTTTATTCATTGTAGTCTTAATTTTAACAACAAAACTTTATTTCTATTCTACTATCTCCTCCATACCATGTTAACACAAATTGCTTTTGTCTGGGCTTTCTCCCTGAATAACATTACATGCTTCTTTTATATTTATTTGGAATACTATTTTTAATTGTTTTTAATTATCTAAATATGTACAAGATCACTCCAATCATTGATTGTTCATCAATGTTTTATAAAGTGTTTTCTTACCTATCATTACATTTTTAATGCTTAACATACACTTTCACTATCTTTAGGGTACTTACACTTCACTATGGCACTTCACTTTGGTTCACTGTTTGTATTGAGTGTTATTTAATGGGTAATCCCTATACTTTCTCCTATTATTTCTCACTATTTCTTTCTGGCATAATATTTATTATTAATAATATAAGGTTAGTTATTTTTTGTGAAATCTAACCTTTCTAACTGTGTTAGTGTACTTTTTCTACACTACTTTACTTTACAATCGTATTGTCTTTAAAATGGGTACATAAGTTAATTCAATTATAACAGTAATATTGGTTTCATCAATAAATAATTATTTGGGGTTTATGTACAATATTCTATCCTTGAGTATACTATTTTTCCCCTTTATATGTGTGTTAGTCTCCCCTTGGGTTTAACCTGTCTCCTCTTCATTCTTCCTCTTCTTTGTCATCTTCATCTTCTTCAATTGTCTTCATCTTGTTTCGGTTCTCCTCTTCTCATCTGATTTGAATTCTGTTTAGTCGTAGGGATCTGTTCTCTTCCTTTGATTCTTCTTTATTTTTGGGTTCATATCTTCCTTTGTTAGTTCATAATTGTGTGGTCCATCACCTTTTTTCTTGAGTATGGTTCGTGGTTTCCTTCTTTGTGTTTATGTTGTTGGATCAATCACTTGGGTTGGGTAATATCGTTGTACGTCGTGTCATAATATTAATATTTTATACATTTTTAAACATTTTATTTTATATGAAGTATTTTTATATTAAGAATTATCTTTTTTATCACTGGTACGAGATTTGGCTTAATTGTATCGTAACAATATACATATATATATATATATATCAATCACTTTCTGCTACAGTCCGTTTCTTGATGTATATAATACTTTAATATTTATAACTAAATTTACCTCAAGATATACTTTTTTCCCTATTAGGAACATGTTTCGAGAGTTCCTGTTCTCTCATCTTCAGCCTTCGCCATCTTGTTTCTGGTGAAGTATTTGTGTGTTGGCTTCTGGATGTATCTTCTCTGAAATACTTCACCAGAAACAAGATGGCGATGGCTGAAGATGAGAGAACAGGAACTCTCGAAACATGTTCCTAATAGGGAAAAAAGTATATCTTGAGGTAAATTTAGTTATAATATTAAAGTAATATATATATATATATATATATATATATATATATTGTAACGTAACCGCTTGTAAGGTACTTTCCGCGGAGTCTTTGGATGTGACCTATTGTGTGCTCGTCTTATTTAATTAAGCCCCACTGTTGTAAGCGCCATTCTTGTAACGTACCGCGGTTATCACAGGTTTCAACCTCTCTAAGAGTGTATTACAGTTACGGGTTTATAAGTAATTCAGTCCCAATGTTGGGTTCGCCTTTTTGTAACGTAATCTTATACAAGGTGTGTGACGTCCGTCTTTTTACAGTCTCGGAGCGGTCAGAGTACCTTTTCGCGATAGTCTCTTATGAATTATAAGTATTAGTGTTTAAATAAATCGGATTGTAATTTTACCCAAACAAAACAGAATCGAGCGTGTGTGATTTGGTAGAGATTAAGAAAGTTGTTTAATCTTGTTTGGAAGAGAGAGTAAGTACAATTTGTTTACACCCAGAGTAGACAATTTCTTATTTTTTCAAATATTCGCCGTTCATAAGATCAGCTGATTTTGACATCAATCTCCAAATGTTAGGTTAACTAAACGACACTGTTCAGTAATACTCGCCGATGGATAGTCCTCTTCTTGGCTTACTAAAATCTACAACAACTACCCTATACAATAAAGAATACACATTTTCTTATTCAACATAAAATATTAAGGGTATTTATTTGTATAATATTGATTTCCTCTTCTTCCAATATACAAATATTACAATCGATCCTTCCAGTCACTAATACATTATATCGATTTAGTTAAGTAAACATGAAATTATCATAAAATCTGGTTTTTAATGATTTTACAATTTTATCTTTAATTAAACATCAATCAACATATAATTCGTTTTATTTATTTCCCCAGGGTTAAGGGTAAGTTCTTTGTGTTATCAGATGGTCAGAAATGTATAATTATATACTACGCTTTACAAGATAAAAATAATCAATTTCAAATTTTTTTGTTTATTTTCGTAGTACGTAGTTCCGGATTTGTCCGCGAGAGTGCAGATTATGTTTTTATTAGACACATGAAGGCATTTAGAAATTTCTGAATTGCACAACGGTTTGATATGAAGTTTTCTTGGTCAATTATTAAAAGAAATGTTTATATTACCTCTTTCCTCGGAGTTCTTACTTGCGTGAAGCTGTTTCTAGTGTGGTCATTCTAGTTGTTTTGTAATTTCATTGAATGTCTTTCAAATACAATCTCGTTTAAAAAACTCGAAGTTCGGTTCGGCTAGGCCAGATCCCGGAATGGTTTCTGTCACTTTGTTATTGGTAAAAGCAAGTTATATTTGATATCTAAAGGAGTTGAACATAATATGGACACTGTGAGATAATTTGGTTCTAATTTTGTACCATTTCCAAACGTTTTAAAATGTTTTTTAATACAATTTTGGTCTCATCACTTTTCTCAACCGAACGGTTTTCAATATCTTTTTCGATTAAACAATATGTTGTTATTCTGTTACTCTTAGTAACACATAATTTCTATATAATTTTTTATTGGTGCTTCTATTTACTTTTGAGTATATAGGCTGTTTCTAATTATTATAAATTTATTTCTGATTTATAGAAAAATAATTCTTTTTAATTTTGGTTTATTTTCCCATTTGATTTATATAACAGTTTTTCGTTTATTTTCTTATAACTTTAGATATAAGTCTTTAATATTATTATTAACTTTAATTGAATTTATATATTATTTATTAATCTCTTATAGTATTCTTACACTGCACTATTTTCTTCTGCCATTTTCCTCATACAGTATTATTTTATTTTTTATTATCATCTTATATTTAACTCTTTTATTTTTTAACCCTGGGTTATCTTATATACAAACATAATTATTTTATTAAATATAAAATTAAACATAGGTACTAAATTTTAGTTGCCTACACAATAAAAATCATACCATAATTAAATAAAATACATAACTGGTTAGTAGCATCACAGTCTACTATTATAATCCATAATTCCTACATCTACAGCACAAGTCTGTACGATGCTCCCTTCACATTCACTTATTTACGCACTGGGTACACTATAACTCACTTGTTACACTGTATATCACTTCAATATAGTTTATAAGGTTTGGTGATGTAACGTAATTTAGAGCTAGTTATAGCTTACCCATTTCTGACCTTTATGGTAGTATAATTAAGTTATCAGTTTTTTGGGACTGGGTTATGTAACGTTACAATATATATATATATATATATATATATATATATATATTACATTTAATATTTATACATAAATTTACCTCAAGATGTTATTTTTCTATTTGGAACATGTTTCGGGTACTATCTTGTTCCCATCCTCAGCCTTCCGGTTTTTTTGTCTGGTGAAGTACATTTGTGTTGTTGGTTGATAATTGTGGCTTCCTGTTGGCTTCTGGTATTTCAAGTTGGTTTTATTGTGTGTGATTGTGGTGTATGTGTTAGTTTTGTGTGTATTTTCAATGTTGAGTGCTTTGAATATTGTTTCATGTTTTGTATTGATTTGTATTTGTTCAGGTATTAGTTTGTTTTCTGTTTTATGTTTGTATATTTGTAAGTTTTCCCATATGTTCATTATGGTGCCTTTGTGTGGTATATGTTTTATTAGTGTTACATTGGTTATGTCTGGGAATTCATGTCCTGTGTTTATTGCATGTGTGGCTAAATTGGATTTATATATTTCTGGTTTTTTGTATGCATTTAGGTGTTCAAAATAACGTTTTTTCAGCTGTTTTTTTGTTTGTCCTATATAACATTTATTGCAATCTTGGCATTCAATTTTGTATATACCGTTAGTTGTTGTATTATCTTTGTTGTGTGAGTTATTTAGATTTTGTAATTTATTTTTATTAGTTTTGTATGCTATTTTTATATCTGTGTTTTTAAATAGTTTTGTTAGTTTTGTCATTTTATTATTTATATATGTGAATGTGGCCCATGTTTTGTTGTTGTCATTATTTATGTGTTGTTCAGTTTGATTAATTCTTAATTGTTCAGTTTTTATTTTGTATTTGATTTTATTTTCTATTTTGATCATAGCATTTTTATTGTATCCATTTTCATAACCAATTTGGTATATTATATTTCTTTCTTTGTCAGTTTCTTGTTTGTTTAGGGGTATTTTGTACATTCTGTTGATTAACGAATAAAATGCTGCCATTTTATGTTGTGGTGGGTGGTCATTCTACCTAACCATTCTGTCCACCCACAACTTTGAAGGACCAAAGACCTACAAACTACCTAATAACATCCAGAAGCCAACACACAAATACTTCACCAGAAACAAGATGGCGAAGGCTGAAGATGGGAGAACAAGAACTCCCGAAACATGTTCCTAAAGGCAAAAATATATCTTGAGGTACATTTAGTTATAAATATTAAAGTAAATGTATTATATACATCAAGAAACGGACTGTAGCAGAAAGTGATTGATATATATATATATATATATATATATATATATATTGTAACGTAATAATATGTATGGTGTATGTTCTGCACACGTTGGATGCGTCAATTTGTAACCAACCGCTTGTATCTTTTATTGACACTATGTGTAATTTAATTGAGGTATTAAAAATATTAAAGGTCGTGTTTAAATAAAATTTAATTATGTGTAAAATATTATTTTGAAATATATTAAAGTTTGTAGTTGTTGAAAATTGAAGGTTACTAATTTTGTAAAGCGATTTAAAATGTAACATTCGAGGTTACCCAAAGTGTGTTTACAATTGTAGAATTATAATTATCTGAAAAGAATTCCCTTCGATAAAACAAATAAAATAGTTGTGTTAATATTATTTAAATACTAGCTTTGCTGAAGTTTAATAGTAAAGTATAATAGTTGGTCGCTTGATGATGGTGATCGTCTTGTTGATACTAGCTGTGAAACTTCTCCTCCAGGTCGATAATAGTCTAAGTACGTTACGTCTAGTAATGTCTGGACAATAGAATAAATATAATATACTTTCATGTACCTGGTCGTGTTTTCTAGAAGTTCAATAACCTGTCAATACGGTTTACAAAAACCAACTCACTTTAGCTACAAGGTTAAGTTGCCTTGTTTAATAGTGGGCGCCACACGGATTTATTTTGGGAAAATCCCGTGGAAAACCAATGAATAGAATTAATTAATGATTTTAAAAAATTAAAATAATTGTTTATTACCTTTATGGCCATGCAATTCAAAATATTTAATCACAACTGAAGGTTGTTTTGAATTTTTTCTGAATATTTTATTTAGTTACTTTTTAGAAATAAATGAAGTCGAGTTATGCTGTTAATAATGGGTTTTTATTCATACCCTTGATAGAGAATTCAAACAAATATAATTAAAAACATACAATGATATACAATTGTAAATAAGTTGTTACAAACCCTATAAGGCTTGCTCAGAGCATAAGCGATAAATCCGGTTAAGTCCAGATATTTCTTTTTACTTTAAACATTAATCTTATTTAAATCTCAGGTGTAAGTTCTTTGAGACACAAAAAAGAAAGTTTATGCCTACACAATAGCTAATGATTTCCTGATATAAGATAGACTAGTAAGGTCTTTGATGTTATTATTACAAATAAAAATAAAAATAACCTATTTCATAGGTTATGCGTTCGTCACGCTTGATTTATGATTTACAACGTTATATTTTGAGAACACTTATAACTAACATTCAGCTTAACTAATATTGACAAATTCATAAAATAAATTTAGACATGGTGTAACATAAAAAATGTTTCAGTGTTTTTGCGTCAGTACAGATCAGTGTATTAAAACGTACAGGTTATGGCGCTCGTAGTAAAAATGAAAAAATGTTTACACTGTTACCTGGTGTTTTAATCTTTTGATTAAAAATTCAATTAACACCTCGATAATCGGATTATAATGATTATCGTTATTCACTACACACGCACAAGAACAGAGAATTTCGATCCACTTCTAACTTAAAGGATCATAAATAATACTATTTAATTCTTTCTGCTGTTCATTATTTTTCCCGCACTAAAATGAAATAATACTGCACATAATCACAATGGTTCTTCGTAGAATATCTTGAAGTAGTTGTATGTTGTTGTCAAACTGTTTCCTTTGATGTCCTATGGTGATGACGCTATCAGTAATTAAAAATGTTGAGATGGTCAGCGCACGTTTCACGCCGAATGAGATTGAGAAGTGTCTGCTGAAAATCAGTTCCAGCTCCTTTTATACCCGATACCTTGATCGGCTCTAGGCAATATTGTTAATTACTAAGAAATTTTGTCATTGGTTTAGACAGGTGTGATGAACGTGACGTATTGTCTTTCCATCCGTTAAAAACGGTTTCCCAACCGCCAAACGCTGAGATGATTGACAGCTATCGATGTTGTTGGTTTTGATAACTAAATTTCTTAAACATATTTTGTAAATGATGCTAACGCCTTTCACGCACTTAATATAGTTGCGATTGGGGCTGTATCGCCATCAAATTAAAGAATATTTTGTCCTCTTTAATTTGATATAGTTTGATACCGAGTTAGTTTCACTTTTACTGACATTGCTACATAAACAATGTTCAGGTACACTATTTCGCACTGTCATCTGCTTATCAAAATCGGCGATTATACACTTTGACTAATATTGTTTGTGTTCTACATCGCGTTTTATCACTCAAACGTTTATGTGAGAACACTATTAATTCTGTACTGATGTTTAGTTACTGTACATTATGCATAAACCTTAACTTCAGACATGGTAATGAACTGTCCTTACATACTATGATATTTCGTTTCACATTAATTTGCTCTATTCTACTAACTAACAATTGAATTATAAATTATATCATTTTAATAATGCTTATTGCTATGTTTGCGCATAACAATTGTTAAGTGTAGGTGACCTACATTTATATTACTTCCTAATAATCATCTCATTGATGATTGTTTGGTCTAGGCCTTGTTAAGGCATACCGTTTATACTGGAATTCTGCCTTAACAGCTTTTATTAGTTCACAATTCGGTAATTTTGCTGAGGTAGCTTATTGGTATAAGATTCCCTCTTACAAACGTGTTTATTTGTCATAAGTATATTTGAGATTGAAATATAGCTTCATTTTCATTTTGTGGCCATAGCTAATCTTAGTTTTTTGGCGTTAATAATTACTTGTCATGGTGGATTTATTATCAGCCAAATGCTGATTCTGATCTCACATTATTCAGATTCTTATTTAATCATTTTTTAGTAACATATCATATTTTGTTTACATTATTCACTGACTCGCTTGACAGCTTAAAGTGAATTTAAATTTGTCCATCAGTTTGTGTCAGTTATAGTCTGGTTGTAGTGTCAAACAGTATTTGGGTTTACTGTTTCTTGTGGCACTTCTGCTTCTTTCTTCTTAGTTCCTTCCTTCTTGGTTATTTTTATCATTACAATATCTATTTACATTATCATTATGCATTTATTAAACCTGATAGTATATGTTTAGGTTATGTGACATTCTGTTATGTTACATATACTCCCCCCTCAAAATTGATAATTTGAGAAAGAATTTGATCTTTTGATAAAATTATCATTTCATGTCAGTTTTTAGTATATTACTACTGTTTTTTTTTTCTTCTTGTACTCTTTACATTGATCTTTAACATACTATTAGTGTGTTACACTAGCTTGATTGCCTGCCTAGTGATATAATTCTTAGTTTACTAGTATTCTTTTCAAGTTGCTTACATTTTAAGTCATCCAATTACAATAGGTCTTATTTCTTAAATTAACAATTTCCTGTCTTATATACATTTCTCTTTCTTATTACACATCTTTACCTTCGTGATTATTCAATGGTTCTTACATTTTATACCTCATAGATTTTTTTTTTCATAATAGTCCTTGATACATTACAATATAACTCCCTAACTTTTGTAGTGGGTTCGGAATCAGAGTGGCTCACTGTGGCTTACATTCTCTGCCGTTCCTCAATACACATACTCAGATTCAGAGGCATACTCTTCTCTGTCTGAGAAAAAAATAAACATTGCATCTGGCAATAGTTGCACTATCACAACACATAAAATATAATACATATCATTCATTTTCAATAATATAATATCTTCAATATAATATTCAAGGTATCAGAGGTTTTCATTTATATCACATTCCCTTCTTTTACACTTTATAACATACTTTCTTTTCACAGGTAATTATTTCTTTTCAGACTTGACATTCTCAACTATGCTTTTTTATTAGCCGTATCGTTACTTTTTTATACTAGTTGACAATTGTTTTAGTTTACTTGAGTATTCTTAAACTTACACACTTACATTGATGCTTACATAATTGCACTGTTGGTTCTTACATATAGAGTCTATAATATTTTATTTTCACAGTAGTTTACAAGTTTTTCTTTCTCGTTAGTAACTTATACTTATCCTGAATTATCAGGGCTTACAATATTCATATACGAAATGTTCTTGGTTAGATGTTCTCTGACATATTTTGCTACATACAATATTTGATAATTACAACACAATGAGATAATATAATAACAATATATTGATATCTAAATTTATAGACATTCTTGGGGTTACATGGTTCATTTAATAAACATTTTTTCTCTCTCTTTACTTTCCATAATAATATACTTCTTTCATATTACACTCTTTGTTATTCTTCTTCTCTACTCCTTCAAGTGATGGTGGTTTTCATTTATTCTGGATGATTTTATATGATATACAATATTCATTTGATAAACTTTTTTTTTTCTTTTCTTTCCGTTATAATAGCCTTCTTTTATATTACTCGCTTTGGTGGTTTGCTCCTCTTCTCCTTCAAGTGATAGATGTTTACCACTTATTCTGGATGATTTTATATAATATACAATATTCGATAATTGCAATAAACATTTAACTACATACAATATTCGTTTGGTAAACGTTTTTTCTCTCTTTTTTTTTTCTTCTAAGTATAGCATAGTAATTTTAGTTATAAAAGAGTAGTAGCTCCTCTCTAAATTAATCTAACACAGGAGTATTTAAAGTAAGTTTATGTCATTATCCTAGATATATTTTAGTTATATGCCACTTTGGGCTCTCTATGACATAATGGATGTCTTTTTTCTCATTAAATTATTTAGTTTACAATACATATTTTTCTATCCTTTAGTGTGATAGATGTGGTTCTTTTTTTAACAAATAACAAATAGTTTGGCCTATATCTTAATTCTACACACTTTTTGTAACACAATAGGACAAATAGGTTTGCTATAGACAATTAGTTACCTTCAATAATTTGGGCATAATACGTGATCCTTCTAATCACTAAATGAGTCCGTTTATAGTAATCATTTTTAAAACAATTTTTTCCTTTCTATACCCTAAATATTCTTGTGGTAAATGTCGCCTACCACTATAACTTATCTGCTCTTAACAATAGTCATTTTTATGGTCCACCTACATGGTGTTATTTTGTGCTTTTCCACTCTATTCCTATCATGCGGTTCTTCCACTTTGCGGCTACCAGATAGTCATTGGCTCCCCGTTTTCTTGCCTTCTTCCTCTCATCATTTTTAGTATCCACGTGTCCAGTGTACTCCTGGTCTTTGTTATTACTGACTTCCAGCATCTCTTCTAACTCTGGTTGATCATCATTAGTTTCCTGGTTGGATTTTTCCATTGATTGGTCCCTCTGCTTCCGTAATTCCTTGATTCTTTGGGCATACCCTTCAATGATCCGGTCCAGTTGTTCTTGATAACCTTTTCTTTTCTTAGAATGCCTTATTCTCCCTTTGGAAATATCTGCTTTAAGTATGTTATTGGTTACAGTTTTCCTCGTGGTAGTACATTTCTTCTCTTCGTCCATCTTCATGAAGCTCCTTCTATACTCCTTGCTATAGGTCCCTTCTTTACGGTTGATGACTGGGAAATAAATCATATTAACTAGACCACTTCGAGTCATTTCGATTCATTCTTTTGTTACTCTAGTCTTCTTTGGGCGTATTATTCTTCTTATCTTCACCTCCTTTTCTTCCGTTTTCTTAATTATTTCGTTCCTTTCTTCATGAATTTTAATTTTTAAATTCACTTGTTCGGTGTTTTTACTTCTGGGTAATTCTTGTGTTTCCACTTGATCATTACACATGGGCAGATTATTTTGTTCTAAGTCTTCATTCTCGGCTAATAACTCTTCCATTTCTTCAATTACCTGAGTCTTCTCTATACTTCCGGTATCGATCTCCTCATCGTGAATATCTTCCTGGTTTCTGTCAAACTCATTTTCAGTTAATAATGTATTTGAGTCCCCTTCCTTCTCAGTTTGTTCGACCTCCTCTTCAGGTTGCAATTCTTCTGTGGTTTCATCATTGGGTATCTCTTCAGTTTCTGAGTTGCTGTCGTTTCGTAATTCTCCTCTTGTTGTCTGATCCACCTCTTCCGTATATTTCTTATTCATTTCATCCATTTTCCGGTTAATTTCCCTTAATGTGGTGTTTAACTCTTCTCTTATGGCCCTGCTACTGTCCTCTATTTTACTGTTTAACGTCTCCATGGCTCTGTGGGTACTGTCAATCTTTTTATTCAAGTCTTCCTTCATTGACTCTATATTTTTATTGATTGACTCTATGTCCCTTTTTGAATTTTCATTAATTTTCGTGAAATTATTATTAACCTGTCCGAATTGTTCCATCATCATTCTCATCATGTGATCCCATCTTGCCTCTTCGGACGGTTTGTCTGGTTGGTCGCTGACCCTCACTTCCACTTCCGGTTCTGCATGAGGTGTTTCGTCGGTACGAGTTTCGATATTATTTATGGTAATGACTTCCATCTCGTATGTGGGTTGCGCTTCATATGTCTCTGTATTTGGTTGTATTTCTCCTACCCGACTGTCCTTATATCTCGTATCATATTGATGTGTGTGTGGCATGTTTATTCTTTTGTGTCTACCGGGCTGTTTATCTATTTAAAAAAATATTTTTATTTAATATTTTTAAGCCACACTATGTGGTGCGCCAATTTGTAATAAACCTAAAAAGTTGGGGTAATTCTGCCACACGTCGGATGCATCAATTTGTAATATAATAAAGATGAAAACTCTCTCCTTTAAAAGCCCCACGTTGGGCGCCAATTTGTAACGTAATAATATGTATGGTGTATGTTCTGCACACGTTGGATGCGTCAATTTGTAACCAACCGCTTGTATCTTTTATTGACACTATGTGTAATTTAATTGAGGTATTAAAAATATTAAAGGTCGTGTTTAAATAAAATTTAATTATGTGTAAAATATTATTTTGAAATATATTAAAGTTTGTAGTTGTTGAAAATTGAAGGTTACTAATTTTGTAAAGCGATTTAAAATGTAACATTCGAGGTTACCCAAAGTGTGTTTACAATTGTAGAATTATAATTATCTGAAAAGAATTCCCTTCGATAAAACAAATAAAATAGTTGTGTTAATATTATTTAAATACTAGCTTTGCTGAAGTTTAATAGTAAAGTATAATAGTTGGTCGCTTGATGATGGTGATCGTCTTGTTGATACTAGCTGTGAAACTTCTCCTCCAGGTCGATAATAGTCTAAGTACGTTACGTCTAGTAATGTCTGGACAATAGAATAAATATAATATACTTTCACGTACCTGGTCGTGTTTTCTAGAAGTTCAATAAGCTGTCAAAACGGTTTACAAAAACCAACTCACTTTAGCTACAAGGTTAAGTTGCCTTGTTTAATAGTGGGCGCCACACGGATTTATTTTGGGAAAATCCCATGGAAAACCAATGAATAGAATTAATTAATGATTTTAAAAAATTAAAATAATTGTTTATTACCTTTATGGCCATGCAATTCAAAATATTTAATCACAACTGAAGGTTGTTTTGAATTTTTTCTGAATGTTTTATTTAGTTACTTTTTAGAAATAAATGAAGTCGAGTTATGCTGTTAATAATGGGTTTTTATTCATACCCTTGATAGAGAATTCAAACAAATATAATTAAAAACATACAATGATATACAATTGTAAATAAGTTGTTACAAACCCTATAAGGCTTGCTCAGAGCATAAGCGATAAATCCGGTTAAGTCCAGATATTTCTTTTTACTTTAAACATTAATCTTATTTAAATCTCAGGTGTAAGTTCTTTGAGACACAAAAAAGAAAGTTTATGCCTACACAATAGCTAATGATTTCCTGATATAAGATAGACTAGTAAGGTCTTTGATGTTATTATTACAAATAAAAATAAAAATAACCTATTTCATAGGTTATGCGTTCGTCATGCTTGATTTATGATTTACAACGTTATATTTTGAGAACACTTATAACTAACATTCAGCTTAACTAATATTGACAAATTCATAAAATAAATTTAGACATGGTGTAACATAAAAAATGTTTCAGTGTTTTTGCGTCAGTACAGATCAGTGTATTAAAACGTACAGGTTATGGCGCTCGTAGTAAAAATGAAAAAATGTTTACACTGTTACCTGGTGTTTTAATCTTTTGATTAAAAATTCAATTAACACCTCGATAATCGGATTATAATGATTATCGTTATTCACTACACACGCACAAGAACAGAGAATTTCGATCCACTTATAACTTAAAGGATCATAAATAATACTATTTAATTCTTTCTGCTGTTCATTATTTTTTCCCGCACTAAAATGAAATAATACTGCACAAAATCACAATGGTTCTTCGTAGAATATCTTGAAGTAGTTGTATGTTGTTGTCAAACTGTTTCCTTTGATGTCCTATGGCGATGACGCTATCAGTAATTAAAAATGTTGAGATGGTCAGCGCACGTTTCACGCCGAATGAGATTGAGAAGTGTCTGCTGAAAATCAGTTCCAGCTCCTTTTATACCCGATACCTTGATCGGCTCTAGGCAATATTGTTAATTACTAAGAAATTTTGTCATTGGTTTAGACAGGTGTGATGAACGTGACGTATTGTCTTTCCAACCGTTAAAAACGGTTTCCCAACCGCCAAACGCTGAGATGATTGACAGCTATCGATGTTGTTGGTTTTGATAACTAAATTTCTTAAACATATTTTGTAAATGATGCTAACGCCTTTCACGCACTTAATATAGTTGCGATTGGGGCTGTATCGCCATCAAATTAAAGAATATTTTGTCCTCTTTAATTTGATATAGTTTGATACAGAGTTAGTTTCACTTTTACTGACATTGCTACACAAACAATGTTCAGGTACACTATTTCGCACTGTCGTCTGCTTATCAAAATCGGCGATTATACACTTTGACTAATATTGTTTGTGTTCTACATCGCGTTTTATCACTCAAACGTTTATGTGAGAACACTATTAATTCTGTACTGATGTTTAATTACTGTACATTATGAATAAACCTTAACTTTAGACATGGTAATGAACTGTCCTTACATACTATGATATTTCGTTTCACATTAATTTGCTCTATTCTACTAACTAACAATTGAATTATAAATTATATCATTTTAATAATGCTTATTGCTATGTTTGCGCATAACAATTGTTAAGTGTAGGTGACCTACATTTATATTACTTCCTAATAATCATCTCATTGATGATTGTTTGGTCTAGGCCTTGTTAAGGCATACCGTTTATACTGGAATTCTGCCTTAACAGCTTTTATTAGTTCACAATTCGGTAATTTTGCTGAGGTAGCTTATTGGTATAAGATTCCCTCTTAAAAACGTGTTTATTTGTCATAAGTATATTTGAGATTGAAATATAGCTTCATTTTCATTTTGTGGCCATAGCTAATCTTAGTTTTTTGGCGTTAATAATTACTTGTCATGGTGGATTTATTATCAGCCAAATGCTGATTCTGATCTCACATTATTCAGATTCTTATTTAATCATTTTTTAGTAACATTCATATTTTGTTTACATTATTCACTGACTCGCTTGACAGCTTAAAGTGAATTTAAATTTGTCCATCAGTTTGTGTCAGTTATAGTCTGGTTGTAGTGTCAAACAGTATTTGGGTTTACTGTTTCTTGTGGCACTTCTGCTTCTTTCTTCTTAGTTCCTTCCTTCTTGGTTATTTTTATCATTACAATATCTATTTACATTATCATTATGCATTTATTAAACCTGATAGTATATTCTTGGATTTCGTTGTCCATGACGTGTCCGTTATGTAACTAAATATCACTATAATATTGACGACTCGGAACACAAAGTTTTTTATAAGTAAAAACGTAAAGTTTTACCTTACAGCCTAAACCGGCTTTCACCTATAGAAGGCTTCATCAGAGGCTGTCGTTAGTAGCGCTGCTCGTCTTGTTGTTGGCGACGAGAAAGTGTTTCGAAAGATTGAAGCTGTGTGTGTGTGGTGAGATGTGTTCGAATAATGCGTGCGATTTGAATTGTGTCTGTTCGTTTAGGATGTCGTTTTTATTTGTTTTTGTGTGTTTGTATATTTCTAATTGTTCTAGAGTGTCTAGTTTTCGGCCTTTAGTGTACGTGTAGTATGTTCATGTTATTGTCGATGTTTTTATATGTGTGGTTTGCTTCAATGAGGTGGTTTGCGAAGGTAGATTCTGTAGTGGTGTGGAGTGCTTTTGTGTGTTCAATGTATCTCTGTTTGAAGCTACGTCCTGTCTGGCCTATGTAGAATTTACTGCAATTTGAACAATTTAGTTTATATACACCGGGTAGATCGAATTTGTTTTGTGCTTTGGGCATGCGTTTTGATAGTGTGTGTTCTGTTTTGTTAGTAGTTTTGTAAGTGATCACACAAACAAACAGAAAAAATTGCCCACAAATTCAAAAAAGCAGGATACAGAATCGCTTACAAAACTACTAGATAGTTTTGTAAGCGATTCTGTACCGATACTAGACACTCTAGAACAATTAGAAATATACAAACACACAAAAACAAATAAAAACGACATCCTAAACGAACAGACACAATTCAAATCGCACGCATTATTCGAACACATCTCACCACACACACACAGCTTCAATCTTTCGAAACACTTTCTCGTCGCCAACAACAAGACGAGCAGCGCTACTAACGACAGCCTCTGATGAAGCCTTCTATAGGTGAAAGCCGGTTTAGGCTGTAAGGTAAAACTTTACGTTTTTACTTATAAAAAACTTTGTGTTCCGAGTCGTCAATATTATAGTGATATTCTGATAGTATATGTTTAGGTTATGGGACATTCTGTTATGTTACAATATATATATTATGTAACGATACAATTAAGCTAAATCCCGTACCAGTGATAAAATAGATAATTCTTGATATAAAAGTACTTCATATAAAATAAAATGTTTAAAAAAAATGATTAAAATGTAAATACTTTGACAAGACGTACAACAATATTACCCAACCCAAGTGATTGAGCCAACAACCTAAACATAAAGAAGGGAACCACGTAACATACTTAAGAAAAATATGATAGACAAATCAAAGATGAACACAGAACTAAAGAAGAACCAGAAGAAGAGAACAGATCCCTACAATTAAACAGAATTTAAACCAGAAGAGAAGAAGAGGAGAACCGAACCAAGATGAAGACGATTGAAGATGAAGACTATTGAAGATGATGAAGACGAAGAAGAGGAAGAATGAAGAGGAGACAGGTTAAACCCAAGGGGAAACTAACACACATATATAAGGGAAAGATTGTATACTTAAAGATAGAATACGGTCAATAAACCTTGAATAATTATGTATTAATGAAACCAATGTTATTATTATCATTAACCTAACCTATGTACCCATTTTAAAGACAATACAATTGTAAAATATAATAATAATAATATAGAAAAGTACACTAACCCAGTCAGAAAGGTTAGATTTAACAAAACACAAATAACCTAATATTGTTAATAGTAAATGTCGTACTAAAACAAAATAGTGAGAAATGGTAAAGTATAGGGATTACCCATTAAATAACACTAAATACAAAACAGTGAACCAGTGAAGTGTAAATGCCCTAAAAAATAGTGAAAATGTATGTGAAACATTCAAAATAGAATGATATGTAAGCAGACACTCTGTGAAACATTGATAAACGACCAATGATTGGAGTGAGATTATAATTAGTAATATATCTAGAAGTAATTAGAAATAGTAGTCCAAATTAATATTAAGGGAGCTTGTAATATTATTCAGGGAGAAAGCCCAGACAAATAACTTGTGTTAACATGGCATGATAGAATAGAACTAAAGTTTTGTTATTAAAATTAAGATTGCAAAGAATACAACACCCCATGTTGAAAGGGGAATCTACTTTCATAATTTTATGAAAGGTGACAATGTTTATCACTTTAGTTTGTAACTCAAGAAAGAAATCAATGTTAGTACTAATAATAACTAATGACTTGTAAAGAATAGTTGGTTCAATGTTAAAGGAGGAATATGGCTGAAAGGAACCTACAGTCCATAAACCTAATTATTATATTTTAAATGAAGAGAAATGAAAATGTATGTTGAATAGTAGTTAAAACACAAACAAATAAGTGAAGCCCATCAGGCTGAACTCAAAATGTAATTTAAAAAGGAAATAACTAAAAAACAATCATGGCTGATTTTGACTATGAAGACATTTAACTGCCAAAGACATTCAAATGTAAATTGTATCAATTTCACAAGAAATCTTACTAATCTAAGACCAGTGAATGGACAGTAATTATATATCAGTTATTTTAACACAGAAATATTATTGTAATAATTTAATTCAAGAAAGATATGTTATTTATTAAATGTCAAATAATTAGACTATAGTTAATGTATAACAGAATATGACCTTATGAGGTATCATTGTAAACTTTGAAAGGAAAGAAAGATAATAGTGATGTCATTTATTATCCCAAAGGAATTATAAAGGAATAAAACATTAGGAAAATGTTTAATAAATTTGAATAAAAATTCAAATATTTCTAACAATGTCTTAAAGGAGTAATTAACCAAGCATTGAATTATGGTTACTATGACAACGAGACGTTTGAGGGCTTATTTTCCGTTAAATTATATAGACTCTGAAAAAACGAAGCGTGGGTAAGCGACGCGCAAAATAAAACGATTAAAATTTTAATTTTAACAGTTATAAAAAGTCGAATCAGTGAACCAAGATAACCAAAGATGAACAGATGTCAATCTACGAAGGATTCATGATGCCCAGGAACTAAATTAACTAAAATAATTAATGAAAAACCCAAGACTAGAGGAAGAAGATGTTAGAAGTTTAACGCCAACTCAAATTCGAAGAATATACGCCTATCCTGATGACGACATTTCAACGTGAGATGAACTGATAAGTACCGAATAAATTCCTTATTCCCAAAACCCTAAATTACTTAAATTATTTTCAAATGATGAAATTTCTCACTATTTAAAAAGTAGTATTTTCTTTCAAAGGTAAAGGCATAATTTACTCACATAAAAAACATTTATACTAAACTCAATATAACCTTATTTGAGAACACAATTTTTGTAACAGAAATACGACACTACCGAACAAATTGTATAAACACATTATAACTTCTAAGTACGTATAAGGTATGGTAGTGTACTTTTTTAATGTAACCAACGTTTATGTCTATTTTCATGATCAAAAGAACCCCAGATTTTAAAACTGGTAATATTTTGTATGTAACTTAATGCCGTATCGGCAACGATAAGGTTTTGAAATCATTTTTGCCAACTCTGAGATATTTTGTGTTTCAAGCTCTAAGCCGGAGCCGAATATTATAAAATTATTTGTAATTCATTTGTCATATTTATTGATGACCCAATTTGTATTAAAAAATACAGTACAGATCATTATTATCTTGTCATTTCATAGGATTTTGTAGAATATATGTGTGTTAGCGAAGTTTTAAGCAACAGCCAACTAGCGCTCGTCACGAGTGGACGAGTTGACAACCTGACTAGCAGCGGAAACAATTCGAACGCCACAGCTGTCCATGCTAATATCACGTATTATCTTAGAAATTAAATATTTTAATTGTTTTAACAGAAACAATTTGGCGCCACCCGGGAATAGCAATCCCTATGAATTAACAGGTAGGTTGTACTGGTAACATTGACAACGCTACGGACTCCAGTAGTGACGTCGATTTATGTAACGACCAGTGTGAGGCAAACACACTACATTCACACTAATACACCATATAAACAAGTGTGATACATTTTAACAGGTACGACCACAATTTTTACGTTACATATTGACGAACCCAACGAGGGGCTTTAAGGAAGTACACACACCACGTTATTTTACGTTACATATTGACGAACCCAACGAGGGGCTTTAAGGAACAAGGACGTACACACCCAATTTACGTTACATATTGGCGACCAGCAACGTGTGGCTAGGAAGACTAACTAGCAGCGATCATGAATAGACACGGTATGGTTACGAGGCGCAAAGGGAGGGAAGCACCAAACCAAGAAGGAAACCCAGAAGAAATGGAGGAAGTAGAAGTGGAGGAAACGACTGGAGAATTGTCAGAAGAAAACCACAAGAGGACCAAATGGAAAATCCTAATCCACCTGAACCGGAGATAGAAGCAGAGTCATGGTGACTGAACAACCAGTCAAACCAACAGAAGAAACGAATTTAGATAGCATGATGAAGTTCATGATGGAACAATTCGGACAAATGAATAAAGAGAGAAGACAAGACAAGGAAGAGAGAAGACAAGACAAGGAAGACTTGAATAAAAAATTACAAGAGGGAAGGAAAGAAGACAGGGAATTCTGGAATAAAAAACTGGACCAAAACAGTGAAGAATTGAAGAAGCAAATGAAGGTGATACATGAAAGTCAGGAGGCATTGGAAAAGAAGAGCGAAGAGCTGAAGAAACAGATCAAGAAGGATCTGGAGACAGTAAATAAAAAGATGGAAAATAACCATGATATTCTCCAACGAAAAATCTAGGAAGAAAGTGAGAAGAACAGAGAAGAATTGAGATTCATGTTTGCAGAGTTTCGTGAAGAAGACAAACGGACAAACACAAGGATGAACAAGAGATGGGAAGAAACAAGTTACCCAGTAGATCGACTTCAAGAAACAGTAGTTAGTGATTTCAAACAATGGAATGAAACACTAGACAGCACTCCTGAAAGTATCAAAGAAACGTTGAATGAGAGCATGGAACCGGGGAATCAGAAAATAACACAGAAGGAGATGGTCAAGGAACTAGAGGAGAGGCACCAAGAACTACAAACAGATGTAAACAGTCGTATGAAGAAGAATCGAATCATTAAGAAGATTAAGAAAACAGAGGAAATGAGAAAGGTATATAAAAGGAAACTCATCAAAACACGAGACGAAGTGGAGATGATGAAGAACGGCCTCATCGATGTATTTAATTTGCCCATTACCTACCAAAGGAAATTAATAAAGTACAAAGATTGTAGGAGGACTCTGAGGGAAATTATAAAAGGATTTCACAACCAACCAGGGGATGAAAATTTCAGCAAATCTATACTTAGATGGAAGATGCCAGAAATAGAAATGACTGACAACAAAACAGAGTATAGCAAATCAAGAAGGTCAACAAAATACTGGAGCACACCAGAAATGGAAATACCAAATAAAAAGGCAAAAATAATATTAATGAGAGAGGCACAAATAACTTCTCTGATTAATCGACAAACTAATCAAATGATGGAGATAGAAATAAATACCACGGAACATATGGTATTAAAGGAATTATGGTACAAGACGGAGGAGACCTATGTTACAAGGAAGAAAACGGTTCTACACGCCAGAGTTATCCGAAACATAAGGGCAGAGGAACTGATGGACCATGGGTAAACTAAGTGAAGATACCATTCACCAAGAAAAGGGACTGATCTTCAAGTTACTGACCAAGCAACCCAATGGAATAGAAGGAGATATTAAAATTAAATAAAGCTACTAGACAATCACCAAAACAAGAGGGTACAAGAAATGACGACGACCAAGACGATTTAAATAAGAAAAAATTAAACTATAATAAACCAACTTAAAATAAAAAATCATCCAGAATAAGTGTGTCTACCAAGCACTTGAAGGAGTAGAGGTGCATAATAACAAAGAGTCGAACAAGAGAAGGAAATAATAAAGGAAAGAAAAGGAGAAGTCAACTTACCAAATATAAATAACAAGGTCCTGTGTATAGTAATATGAATAGAACAATTATGTATATCATAATAGACCGTATATCATCACAAAAGACAATGGTAATAATACTTACCAGATCAGTAATATCAATACAAGGAAAATCAAAGGAGTTTATAACCAAACTTCGATAAAAAAGTTTTACGAGGAAGAATAAAAACATTGTGAAATGAAATATATTTCAAAATTCCAAAAGAGATTGTAAGAGCAGCTTACTAACTTATTTAGATGATATATGCGGAACAATAAAAAGAATTAAGTATATAATAATGAAAAAAAAAACAAAGGAAACAGTTACACAAATTCCTTTCAATTTAAATCAGTTTACAATATAACAAAAGATTAATATATGAAGTATGAAGTAAAAAGTGAGATAATAAGGAATAAGTTACACACATTCCTATATAATAAAAATGTAAGAAGCACAAACTTACAATTATAATTAAAACAAAAGTTAGCTAAAAAGGAATACGCTACAAACATTCCTTTAAGGTAAGACCATTAACTTACCAAAGAATTATCAAAAATGATGTTGAATACAGAGTAAAATAAACAAAAATAAAATCAAGCTCAAATTACTGAGATAAATACTTGAAATTATACAGAATCAAAAATATTATAAGAAAAAAAAAATAAATAAAATTATACCTGGTACAAGGAGAGAAAGAGAAATTGTATATAAAACCAATATACAGATATGGCTAAAGCAAAATTCTGCTAAATGACTAAGACAATTAAAATGATCACAACGAGCATTGAAAATAAAATAATGAAAAGTGAGATATGATGAAATTAACATATGAATAAAGATAAAAACAATCAAGTGTATAAGTAGATGATAGTGTATAGTTAAGGTATAGCGGAAGGAAGAATGAGTAGTAATGACAAAGTGATCTAAAAACAAACCACAAGGTGGACAATCCCAAAGTATATTATATTATATTATTATTATTAAGTCACAAGTTGACAAAGAAAGTATTTAAGATTGACTGTTGAAAAGTCCAGCAATCCATATGAACTGAGTAGAGAAGATGTGTCTCTAGTCTCAGAAAAATGAGTAGTAATGGGAGAAACCAGCTACTATATAAAAGTTAGGGAAAAATTTGTGTATGAGGGAAAATGCACCAATGGAAATAAATAAAAACAGATCCAAATGAAATGGAATGAATTAAGTAAGAAGAGAAATGGAGAATGGAGAAACAAACAAGGAAGAGGAGGAAAAAAGTTATCTATAACTGATAATTTCATAAAAAACTATGCTAGTGTTTTATTAAAATGATCAATTTTAGAGGAGAGGCATTATGTAACGATACAATTAAGCCAAATCCCGTACCAGTGATAAAAAAGATAATTCTTGATATAAAAGTACTTCATATAAAATAAAATGTTTAAAAAAATGATTAAAATGTAAATACTTTGACAAGACGTACAACAATATTACCCAACCCAAGTGATTGAGCCAACAACCTAAACATAAAGAAGGGAACCATGTAACATACTTAAGAAAAATATGATAGACAAATCAATGATGAACACAGAACTAAAGAAGAACCAGAATAAGAGAACAGATCCCTACAATTAAACAGAATTTAAACCAGAAGAGAAGAAGAGGAGAACCGAACCAAGATGAAGACGATTGAAGATGAAGACTATTGAAGATGATGAAGACGAAGAAGAGGAAGAATGAAGAGGAGACAGGTTAAACCCAAGGGGAAACTAACACACATATTGTAACATAACCAAATATGGCAGTTACATAAAATGAGCTTAAAGGACGGCAAGTAAGAGAAAAATATGAATGTAAATCTAGATAAGTAAATCCATGTATATATAAAGTGTGTATCTACAAATGTGTTAATATGAAAATCCAACTATGAATAAGATAATATCAACCTAGTGACATCAACTACGAAACATAAGAAAGAAAATGACATGAGCCAAAACGAAATACCAATAATAGACCCAATAGGATCCAAAAGTGAGGGGAAACGACGAAACAAGAATTAACAAACTCCAAAAGTGAGGGCAAACGACGAAACAAGAATTAACAAACTCCAAAAGTGAGGGGAAACAATTAAGGATTAAGACTACGATGAAAATAACAAGAAAGAAGAAAGAAGAAGGACAAGAAAGCTGACTCAGAAGAGAGAAAAGGATGAATAAATCATACCAGAAATCAACATAAACCACGTGTACCAAAGACTATATAAGTGACAAGTGAAACGATGATTATCAAATGTGAGGAAGAAAACCAGTGTTTAGCATTTAAGGAAACACAAACAATAACAGTGCATACTTAATAGATGTGAAACATGTGAATAACTAACTATTTCTACTGATAAAACCACACAAACAATTATAGTGATGAAGTTTATAAGTATATGAAAATATGTTAATTCCATGATGAAAACAACAAGATGTTAAATAAGTCAAATAGGCACGAACAATGAGTGTGACGCATTTAATAAAGTTGTGAATGACACAGATAATCATAAGTCCACCAAAATAAAACAAAATAGAACAATATAATTATGTTTGTTTTGGTAAAGAACTGACAACAAATAAAAAAACCTTGTATCAAACAAAATGGATTGAATTGAATTCAACCTATGACTAGAAAAATATGATAAATAATACAATAAGATATGTATTAGTGTTTAAGAAGGAATGTATAAACATGTGTCACAAAATAAGTAAAATATTATTGTGAAATACCATGCTGATACCATGTAAGTAGTAGAGACATACTGCATTAAAACAGATGGTACATTGTTACATAACCCATAGAGAAGGTACCTGTTAAACAGAAAACCAAAAATATCAATGAAAATAAATGATTATTAACAATGATATCAGTTAAGGAATTGTTATAAATAACAGTACATCCTAATAGACAATGCATTATAATGCAACCATGTAAATAAAACCAATCAAATGCAATGGCAAACAGCTATAGCAAAGATACAACAAATATGCCAATTCAATTAGGCAAAGTGCAATAACAAAACCAATACTAAAGTGAATAACAATATTACCAGTAGTAAGACCAATATCTGGTAATGTTTTGAGAACAGATCTTTAACGTAATAACAACAGTATTATAAACAAAATGTTGTAAACTAACTAACCATGTAAATACAATCAGATGTAAGATGGACCACTGTATGGCCCATTAGTTAAGGAAAATAGTGTATTAAAACTTAAACACAGATTGTTAACAATATTACCAGTAGTTAGAGGGAAAATCAATACAACTTTGAGAACAGATTAGAACTATAAAAACAGTCAGTATATAAGCAAATAATTAGAAACCAACTGACCATAGTGACAGAAGTCAGATGTAAACCAACCATGTTAAGTAAGTTACTTAGGAAAAATATGACATATAAATTTGTCTAAGAGTAAATGAGAACATTACCAAAAGTAGGAGTAATGTCTAATACCAATATAGAAACACAAACAAAATGTAACAATAACAGTTTAATTATTGTTTTTATGAAAAATAAATGACCACTATGATGAGACACAATAGGAACAAACCCATTATTAAAAAATTGAAGGGTTCTAAACTAGCTAGAAGCTGACCACTATATGTAATGCATTAAGTACAATATATGTACACTAATGACATTTAATACATAACATAATTTACATAGAAAAGACTAAAATTATGTTGACAATTGTATGAGACAGGTAGAAGAGGAATAAGACAGTATGCATATTATATTTAAAACAATCATGTAAAGATATTTAAGTGTGAAATCATGTAAATAATCGTTTTAGTATTATTAGATTGTAAGATTACTTGTATTACATAAGGGAAATTCATTTTAAATACATTTATATAAAAACCGAGATGGACGCCTAATGACGCTATAATGAGCTATTGTTAAGGAAATAATTATTTCCAAATAATAAACTAAACCAAGTGAGAAATGGACTCCAAGTGTTTATTTAGAAAGTGTTTTTATTAAAAATAATTAAATCTGGTGTCAAAAACTTATAAAAATAAGAAACACCCAAGATAATTAATAAAAACGTTATTTTAAGAGAAGCAATGTAAATAAAATAATGTTGTTTAGACTTAAATTAAAGAAGAAAATGTCTACGATTCAATGACATAACTCATGTAACGATAGGACGTTCAATAAGGAAGTTATTGTAATTATTAACTTTTCAATTATTTTTTACACTAGTGCTTACATCACATAAACCCGAACCCAAAGTCAAAATTTGGTAAAACACCAAATATTTTAATAAAACAAAGGCTTTTGGGGTGAAGACTATAGTGATTACAGCCAATCAAATCAGCGCATTTTGTCAGACTCGAAAGAGACGCTCCGGCAAAATGTAACAGTCTACGAACAGCCTTCAGACGGACAGGTCACGCAACTCTACACCATGAAAAAGTATTATTTTCAAATTTGTGCGCGTCCATTGACCATAAGTTGATAAACATACGTAACCTTGACACAACAAAAATACTTCCGAGTGATATGTGCGGTATTACCGAACTATATAAGTACGATAGTGTATAATCCCGGTCGTACTCGCGTGTGTTGTGATAAATAAACAGGGAGTACATTATTTTATTTAAATAACTTTGATTTAAAAAATAATATTTTTGAAATAGACATTTTGATACTACGCGAGTCATTACTAGCGCAGCATCAAACTTATAATGGAATTATTAGAATTCTAAGAAATGTCAATTTATACTTATTAAAATATTAGATAAATATTTTAATTAATTTTCATAATTATAAAAAGTATGTTTGAAGTAATTGTCATTAATTACAAGAGTTAACATTTAGTCACTTTTTTGACTAAACTTGTTTTGATTATTTCGATGTTTTGAAATAAATAACATTAACTTTCGTACAAAAATATAAAAGCAATTCTAATAGTAACATATTAAAATGTTATTAACAATGTGTTCAGAAAATATAAATTAAGAAATGTTAACCGTTAAGGAATCATTTACCATAATAGCATTACCTGTGATAGCTAACCTCAAAATGGTAGCGGTAGCTTATTAATTTAACTGTTGCATCTGTTCTCAAATAATTTCCAAACCAAATAGAAATCATCCCAAGAGTTTTTTTTTTGTATTTTATTAATTTTTTCTCTTGAATAAATATATTTATCAAACTAATTGTTGAAAATAAAACGATATATTGAAACCGTACAAGCCACGAGCTTGACGCCTGCTATAGAGTTTTATAAGGTGCGTGCGCATCCAAGCGTACGATAATAACATAATTACCATACATATGGTATTAATTTTCATTGTTTGATGTTATTTTGTTATTTTTTAACCATTGTTCAATTTTCTTAATTCTATTAATATTACATCTTGACACTGATATCATGTATCCTCAAAGAACCTAACAACCTGATAATACATTGACAAGAAAACATAACCTATTAAGTTCAAATTATTGTACTAAAGACAGGACTACCAACATTGAGCCTGGACAGAGTTTTATGTTAAAATTAATCAATTGTAATTATTATTCAAAGGGTTATTAGCCCAAATGATTGTTAATTGTTTTTGAAATTTGCTATTTTAAAATTGTTAATAAACCTTCACTTATTTACCTATGAACAAGAGTATCATTTCAAATATAAATTAAATTATTTCTTGTAAATCAGTTCTACCAAAGGTGGCGGAAGAATTCAAACAGAGAGTAATTTAAAGTATTACCTATATGTGCTAATTCATCCATATTATGTGTACTAACTGTTTTGAATATTCAAATTGAATATTTGTGTGCATTTTAAGTGTATGTATTTCAGCTACAACCGTCACAGAACAGGACTGAAACAGGTACTTGTGGTAAGTGAGGGAGGCATACAACAAAAAGTGCGCGAAACCTATTTAAATCAAAAGAGTGAATTATTCACAGACACTTATACAGATTATACAATCACACTAATAACTCCTAATAATTATAATTGGAGCAGTTTTATAAAAACAACATAATAGCAGATACCGGAGCGTATCTGCAAGCACACTACACATCACTAAATCTATACTTATATACACAGTATACATATATTTGTTCTGTAACAAGTTGGCGCCCAACGTCTGAGCACGAGTTAGGGAGATATACAATAACCAATAACCTAAATATACTAATTCGTGAGAAGACAGCAGGAACATTATCAGAGGATCAAGATGTATACAGACAGATTGAAATGAAGATCAAAATCAAGGTCAACGTCAAGGAAAAGGGCGGCGGAAGCAGAGAAGGAAACCAGAAAAGAAGAGAAGGAAGCTATGTCAACAGAAGACGTGGAGGAGATAGTAGTGGAAGAAAAAGACAAACAAATTGAACCGGCGGAGGGGGTTCAACAACCTATGGAGGAACCGGAAGTGATGGTTCAAGAAGCTCCACCGGAGATCAGCCAACCCAAACAACCAATGGTACCCGGAGAAATCGACTTCATGGAGATGTTCAAAATGGTAATGGAGAAGATAGAAGAGAGCCGGAAATCATCCAACAAGGAGACCAATAAATCTATAGAGTCACTTAAGGAGGACTTAAACAAGAAGATGGATGAAAATAGCCAATCCACCAAAGAGGATTTAAACAAGAAAATAGAAGAAGCTAGTCAATCCACAAAAGAGGATTTAAGCAAGAAAATAGAGGAAGGCCAGAGAGAGAACCAGAAACATATGGAATTATTAAAGGAAGAGTTCAATAACCAAATACAGGAGACGAACAGGAGGATGGAAGATGGGCAAAAGAAAACCGAGGAATTACTGAAGAAGAAAATGGCCATCATGAAAGAGGAGTTATCGGCAGAATTGGGAGTCAGAATGGATCAGGCCAACCAGAAAATGGATGAAATCACGGCTAAGTTCAATAGAGACGTCGAAACAATACAATCTGACCATGAGGGGATGTGGCAGCAAATAAGTATCAACAGTAACAAGATGAAGGAAGCCGCTAAGGATACAGAAGAAATGATAGAAAAAAGGTTGAAGGAAAATGTTGATGAAATCGAGAAGCGCATGGCCATCCTATCAACTGAAGTTAATGTCGAGATGGATGAAGTACGAAAGGAGGGAGAAGGTACCAGCCTGAGACTAATACAAACAGAGTTAGACATCAATCAACGCATTAACGAAATGGAGAGGACACACGGTACACAGATAAGTGTGATAACACAAGAACAGACCAACATGAAGGCAGCGCAATCAACACTAACAGACAAGTGTGAAGAAGTATCTGGAAGAGTGGACGCAATTAAGCAGCAGGTACATGATGATAGAACACTACTAACCGAGCGTCAACGAAGAGAGTTAGATGACCTCCGCGATGAGATGCATCGTATACAAACGATACTAAATTTACTATCCGGATTGACTCATCTAGACAGCAGAGACCGGATTGAATTCAGGACTTATTATAAAAATCCGCTAGAGTTTTTAGAACGAATGGAAGAAATCATACGTAAAAACAGAGAAAGTAGATGGACTACCATTAAGGGAATGTTAGATGAAGCTTTCAAAAGCACGTTCGACAGTTGGTGGACGGCAACCCGTAACGAAGTAGGGAATTATGACAACTTCAAAGTGGCGTTTAAACAAAAATATTGGTCAGAAGCCACCCAGAACATCGTTAGGGATGATATCACAAACGGGAGGTTCGATATACATGGAAGGCAGTCAATGACAACATATTTCTTAGGAAAGATTTGCCTAGCCAGGAATCTCGAACCCGCAATCCCAGAAGAATGCCTAGTGACGAAATTAGCCTACCACTTCAATCAAGGCATCTCACAAGGAAGACTAAATGCACAAATAAAAACAGTCCAAGGGATGTGCGAACTGTTGGAGAACCATGAAAGAGAACGATACTACCAACGTAGTCGTCAAGGACCTAACCAGACATATGATCGAGGAGGACCTGGGAATAATAACCCTAACATATCCAACGAAAGGAATAGCCCGGGAAGAAATCACAATCACCCACCGAGATTCCAAAATCACCCTATACCACGTCAAGACGGAGGGGGCAACAATGTGAATAATAGAGGGAATAATAATAATCAGCATTCAGGTGGATATCAGCGAGAGCCAGCTTACCAAAGAGGTAACAATTATTACCGGCCGTACCAGAATCAAGCTCCCAATCATCACCCAAGACAAAGCAATGGCAACCAACATAATAATCACTTTCGTAGAGTGAACTATACTCAAGCCAGTCGAGGGGGAAATCGTCGAAACTACTACCAGGGAAGGAGGAGTTTCCCTAATCAGCATAGTCACTCCAGCAACAGCGATAGAGAGGAGCGGGAATCTGGATACCGATCTAACGGAAGCGACAGCAGTGGAAGTCAAGGAACAATAACGCAAAATACAGCAGTCTACAATAATGGACATGGGCCTGGGAATCAGGAACCCATAGCTTCGACATCGCAAGACAGGCACGGGAATAGTGACCTGCCTTTAAACGCCAACCGGCAGTGAAAAACCAAGTAGTACCCTCACTGAACTGGACTATTGGGTCTAGAGTTTTGGCAAACCATCCAAATCTTCGCAAAACTTACACCAATAATTATTTGAAAAATATAAGAAGAGACTTAATGGAAGAAAAAGAGAATACTATCAGCGATACAAGTAACAGTGAGATTGCATACATAGCGGTAAAGGTCAACAATATAAAAGCAACGGCAATGATAGATACCGGAGCAAATGTATCATTGATTGATAAAGTGGAGTTAGAAAGAATCCAATCTGAAAATAAAGCGACAATACCCACTTTACCTATTAACAACATTGTACTCATTGGAGCTACCGGACGTCAAAATAAGACGATTAGACAACAAGTGCAACTCGATATATCCAGCAATGGCAACACGATACAGATGATATTCCTCGTAGCCAGTGGGTTACCGTTTACCCTGCTCATTGGGTGTGATATACTCAGAAAATACACCGCGATAATTAACATGGACACAAATACAGTAAGGATGAAGACAGGAGAAGTTGAGTGGACAGCCAAGCTAACAGAATATCAAAAGGCACCCGCAGAACATGTAATCTATTACATTAGGGAAGGCCACCAACATCAGGAAGGCGCCATCAACAAGAAACTTCACAATAACCCAGAGGAAGATTTATGGTTGACCAAGATTAATGAGATACGAGAATTCAAGACCAAGCAAAATAGCCAAGAGCTGACATGGGAACAAAAGGACCATCTGATAAACATATATTGCCAGTATCGTCACATATTTTCTGATATGCCCGGAAAAATAAAAAATTTCCAATGCGAGTTAAGATTCAAAGACCAAACCGAATTTAAACGAAAATCTTATCCTATCGCCTTTTCGCTGAAGGAAGCAGTAAGGGAAGAAATCCAGCGTTTGATAGCAAACGACATCATCGAAGTAAGCAATTCACCATACACCAACCCTATTGTCGCCGTACCAAAGAAAAATGGTGCGGTACGAATTTGTTTAGATGCTCGAGAACTTAACAAAACCATAATTAACGACAGGACATCACCTGGAGAAATTGATGAGATCTTAAAGAAGTTTTATGGTATAAAATTTTACAGTATATGGGATACGGTATGCGGATATTGGCAAGTTGAACTGCATCCGAATAGTAGAAAGTATACTGCCTTTATTTTCGAAGGTCGAAATTACCATTTTAAAAGACTACCGTTTGGCTTAGTAAACTCGGTAGCAATATTCGTCAAATGTATGGACGAGATACTGGGCCACAATACACTGCAGTTTACAACAGTCTATGTTGATGATCTCTTAATCGCCTCCAACAATTGGGAGGAACACTGTGAAAGGGTGGCACAGGTTTTACAGAAATTAGAAGATAATCACATTACATTGAAGTTAGATAAGTCTCAATTAATAGCAAAGGAAGTCCAATTCTTGGGGTTTAACCTATCTGAACATGGAATTACACCGTCCCAGGAAAAGATGGAGGCAATACAGCGTTTCCCCGTCCCACAGAACAAGAAACAACTGCAATCGTTCCTCGGGATCTGCAACTACTATAGGAAATTTCAAGAGAATTATTCCGAATTAACAGCTCGATTTTCAACACAGCTCTCATCAAAAGAAAAGTGGAAATGGGAATCAGAACAAGAATCCACGTTTAAGTTAATTAAAGAAAAGTTCCTAGGAACCGTTATGTTACATCACCCTAACTTTGAAAAACAATTTTTCATGAACTGCGACGCCAGCGATTTGAGTCTTGGATCCGTGCTATATCAAGAAGACCAAGATGGGAACCATGAAGTAATCAGTTTTGCAAGTCGTACGTTGAACAAGTGCGAACGCAACTATCACACCACAGAAAAAGAACTACTGAGTATCGTATTCGCTTGCGAAAAGTTTAGAACCTTTATTTTGGGATATAAAGTGACAGTAAGAACGGATCACAAATCCATTTCATTCCTCAAGAACTGTAAATTGAAACACGGCAGGTTGACAAGATGGACTCTCACACTCCAAGAGTACAATATACAGTGGGAGTACATACCGGGAAAAAGCAACACAGCTGCAGACGTGTTGTCCCGGATTAACATCGACGCCCAAACGTTTCAAGGAGAGAGGGAAACCATCGCGAAGGTCTACCACTTGCTAAAAAATAAATCTGAGCTTACTAAAATACTGTCAGATATAGCTATACAGCAACAACAAGATCCCAAAATATTGATAATTAGTAAAAAACTAGCAGATAACGATGCAAACATTAAACAGTATTTCTGTATTCATAATCAGCTAGTGTTCACCAAAAGCAATAAAAATGGTGAAGACTGGAAGATAGTTATTCCAAAGGTTCTAGAGAAAGATCTGACCATCGACTATCATATACGATATGGCCATATGGGCGCAGTGAAGGTGGTAAAAGCACTGCAAGAACATGTGTATTTCACTGACATGAATAGGAAGGTAAGAAAATATATACAGAATTGCCATATTTGCCAGCTAGTCAAATGCAGTAACGAAAAGAGAGAAGGAGTGATGATACCGATAACATCTGTGACAAAATTAGAAAAAATCTTCCTGGACATTTGTGGGCCGTTTCCACGGAGTGGTGGAAGACACCAGTATAAATATATCATTATTATCTTTGACCACTATACAAAATATACTAAGCTGTATCCACTTAATCGAGCCACGACAAGCAAGATACTAGAAGTCGTTATAAACAAATACATACCCGAAGTGGGCAGACCAGCATCAATAATTACAGATCACGGAACGCAGTTTCGAGGACGGAAATGGCGGGAAACACTGCTCCATTTGGGAATCAAATCGTATAAGACATCGGTGTACCACCCCAACAGCAACCCTGCTGAGAGAGTGTTGAGAGAAGTAGGAAGGATTTTAAGAACCTACTGTCACAGCCAGCAGAGGAAGTGGGAGGAATATTTATCCCCAGCTGAAGACTTCTTAAACCTCGCATACCATCAGCCAACTGAGGAAACACCATACATGGCAATGCACGAAAAAAGACCACCCCGAGAGATCACAGAAATAATTAACTTTCCAATAAGTGCAGAGATCAAGTTTAACCAAACCAAGTTCTATAATAATGCGGTTGAAAGAGCCCAGAAACTGAGAATTAAATACAAAAAATTGCAGCCCAAAATTATAAAATACGAAGTGGGAGACCAAGTGCTAATCAAAAATCGAGAACTCCCAAGTACTGTCGAGGGCATTGCAAAGAAATTACTACTACTATATACCGGACCATATACTGTAACGAAAAACAATCTAAACAACACCTATGAATTGCAGAACCCTATTACAAAAAAGATAAAGGGTACCTATAATCAGACTTCGATGAAAAAGTATATTGACAATTAAGATATGAAATTACAAGTGAAAAGTGAGCGATAAGGATTATTTTATTATTAATATTACGTAAAGGATGAAAATGTTTGTTGTGTAAAATAAAAAGATAATTATGAGTATAACTGTTGACTATATCAAGATGAAAAATGAAATGTGGCCATAATGAAAAACCCAAGACTAGAGGAAGAAGATGTTAGAAGTTTAACGCCAACTCAAATTCGAAGAATATACGCCTATCCTGATGACGACATTTCAACGTGAGATGAACTGATAAGTACCGAATAAATTCCTTATTCCCAAAACCCTAAATTACTTAAATTATTTTCAAATGATGAAATTTCTCACTATTTAAAAAGTAGTATTTTCTTTCAAAGGTAAAGGCATAATTTACTCACATAAAAAACATTTATACTAAACTCAATATAACCTTATTTGAGAACACAATTTTTGTAACAGAAATACGACACTACCGAACAAATTGTATAAACACATTATAACTTCTAAGTACGTATAAGGTATGGTAGTGTACTTTTTTAATGTAACCAACGTTTATGTCTATTTTCATGATCAAAAGAACCCCAGATTTTAAAACTGGTAATATTTTGTATGTAACTTAATGCCGTATCGGCAACGATAAGGTTTTGAAATCATTTTTGCCAACTCTGAGATATTTTGTGTTTCAAGCTCTAAGCCGGAGCCGAATATTATAAAATTATTTGTAATTCATTTGTCATATTTATTGATGACCCAATTTGTATTAAAAAATACAGTACAGATCATTATTATCTTGTCATTTCATAGGATTTTGTAGAATATATGTGTGTTAGCGAAGTTTTAAGCAACAGCCAACTAGCGCTCGTCACGAGTGGACGAGTTGACAACCTGACTAGCAGCGGAAACAATTCGAACGCCACAGCTGTCCATGCTAATATCACGTATTATCTTAGAAATTAAATATTTTAATTGTTTTAACAGAAACAATTTGGCGCCACCCGGGAATAGCAATCCCTATGAATTAACAGGTAGGTTGTACTGGTAACATTGACAACGCTACGGACTCCAGTAGTGACGTCGATTTATGTAACGACCAGTGTGAGGCAAACACACTACATTCACACTAATACACCATATAAACAAGTGTGATACATTTTAACAGGTACGACCACAATTTTTACGTTACATATTGACGAACCCAACGAGGGGCTTTAAGGAAGTACACACACCACGTTATTTTACGTTACATATTGACGAACCCAACGAGGGGCTTTAAGGAACAAGGACGTACACACCCAATTTACGTTACATATTGGCGACCAGCAACGTGTGGCTAGGAAGACTAACTAGCAGCGATCATGAATAGACACGGTATGGTTACGAGGCGCAAAGGGAGGGAAGCACCAAACCAAGAAGGAAACCCAGAAGAAATGGAGGAAGTAGAAGTGGAGGAAACGACTGGAGAATTGTCAGAAGAAAACCACAAGAGGACCAAATGGAAAATCCTAATCCACCTGAACCGGAGATAGAAGCAGAGTCATGGTGACTGAACAACCAGTCAAACCAACAGAAGAAACGAATTTAGATAGCATGATGAAGTTCATGATGGAACAATTCGGACAAATGAATAAAGAGAGAAGACAAGACAAGGAAGAGAGAAGACAAGACAAGGAAGACTTGAATAAAAAATTACAAGAGGGAAGGAAAGAAGACAGGGAATTCTGGAATAAAAAACTGGACCAAAACAGTGAAGAATTGAAGAAGCAAATGAAGGTGATACATGAAAGTCAGGAGGCATTGGAAAAGAAGAGCGAAGAGCTGAAGAAACAGATCAAGAAGGATCTGGAGACAGTAAATAAAAAGATGGAAAATAACCATGATATTCTCCAACGAAAAATCTAGGAAGAAAGTGAGAAGAACAGAGAAGAATTGAGATTCATGTTTGCAGAGTTTCGTGAAGAAGACAAACGGACAAACACAAGGATGAACAAGAGATGGGAAGAAACAAGTTACCCAGTAGATCGACTTCAAGAAACAGTAGTTAGTGATTTCAAACAATGGAATGAAACACTAGACAGCACTCCTGAAAGTATCAAAGAAACGTTGAATGAGAGCATGGAACCGGGGAATCAGAAAATAACACAGAAGGAGATGGTCAAGGAACTAGAGGAGAGGCACCAAGAACTACAAACAGATGTAAACAGTCGTATGAAGAAGAATCGAATCATTAAGAAGATTAAGAAAACAGAGGAAATGAGAAAGGTATATAAAAGGAAACTCATCAAAACACGAGACGAAGTGGAGATGATGAAGAACGGCCTCATCGATGTATTTAATTTGCCCATTACCTACCAAAGGAAATTAATAAAGTACAAAGATTGTAGGAGGACTCTGAGGGAAATTATAAAAGGATTTCACAACCAACCAGGGGATGAAAATTTCAGCAAATCTATACTTAGATGGAAGATGCCAGAAATAGAAATGACTGACAACAAAACAGAGTATAGCAAATCAAGAAGGTCAACAAAATACTGGAGCACACCAGAAATGGAAATACCAAATAAAAAGGCAAAAATAATATTAATGAGAGAGGCACAAATAACTTCTCTGATTAATCGACAAACTAATCAAATGATGGAGATAGAAATAAATACCACGGAACATATGGTATTAAAGGAATTATGGTACAAGACGGAGGAGACCTATGTTACAAGGAAGAAAACGGTTCTACACGCCAGAGTTATCCGAAACATAAGGGCAGAGGAACTGATGGACCATGGGTAAACTAAGTGAAGATACCATTCACCAAGAAAAGGGACTGATCTTCAAGTTACTGACCAAGCAACCCAATGGAATAGAAGGAGATATTAAAATTAAATAAAGCTACTAGACAATCACCAAAACAAGAGGGTACAAGAAATGACGACGACCAAGACGATTTAAATAAGAAAAAATTAAACTATAATAAACCAACTTAAAATAAAAAATCATCCAGAATAAGTGTGTCTACCAAGCACTTGAAGGAGTAGAGGTGCATAATAACAAAGAGTCGAACAAGAGAAGGAAATAATAAAGGAAAGAAAAGGAGAAGTCAACTTACCAAATATAAATAACAAGGTCCTGTGTATAGTAATATGAATAGAACAATTATGTATATCATAATAGACCGTATATCATCACAAAAGACAATGGTAATAATACTTACCAGATCAGTAATATCAATACAAGGAAAATCAAAGGAGTTTATAACCAAACTTCGATAAAAAAGTTTTACGAGGAAGAATAAAAACATTGTGAAATGAAATATATTTCAAAATTCCAAAAGAGATTGTAAGAGCAGCTTACTAACTTATTTAGATGATATATGCGGAACAATAAAAAGAATTAAGTATATAATAATGAAAAAAAAAACAAAGGAAACAGTTACACAAATTCCTTTCAATTTAAATCAGTTTACAATATAACAAAAGATTAATATATGAAGTATGAAGTAAAAAGTGAGATAATAAGGAATAAGTTACACACATTCCTATATAATAAAAATGTAAGAAGCACAAACTTACAATTATAATTAAAACAAAAGTTAGCTAAAAAGGAATACGCTACAAACATTCCTTTAAGGTAAGACCATTAACTTACCAAAGAATTATCAAAAATGATGTTGAATACAGAGTAAAATAAACAAAAATAAAATCAAGCTCAAATTACTGAGATAAATACTTGAAATTATACAGAATCAAAAATATTATAAGAAAAAAAAAATAAATAAAATTATACCTGGTACAAGGAGAGAAAGAGAAATTGTATATAAAACCAATATACAGATATGGCTAAAGCAAAATTCTGCTAAATGACTAAGACAATTAAAATGATCACAACGAGCATTGAAAATAAAATAATGAAAAGTGAGATATGATGAAATTAACATATGAATAAAGATAAAAACAATCAAGTGTATAAGTAGATGATAGTGTATAGTTAAGGTATAGCGGAAGGAAGAATGAGTAGTAATGACAAAGTGATCTAAAAACAAACCACAAGGTGGACAATCCCAAAGTATATTATATTATATTATTATTATTAAGTCACAAGTTGACAAAGAAAGTATTTAAGATTGACTGTTGAAAAGTCCAGCAATCCATATGAACTGAGTAGAGAAGATGTGTCTCTAGTCTCAGAAAAATGAGTAGTAATGGGAGAAACCAGCTACTATATAAAAGTTAGGGAAAAATTTGTGTATGAGGGAAAATGCACCAATGGAAATAAATAAAAACAGATCCAAATGAAATGGAATGAATTAAGTAAGAAGAGAAATGGAGAATGGAGAAACAAACAAGGAAGAGGAGGAAAAAAGTTATCTATAACTGATAATTTCATAAAAAACTATGCTAGTGTTTTATTAAAATGATCAATTTTAGAGGAGAGGCATTATGTAACGATACAATTAAGCCAAATCCCGTACCAGTGATAAAAAAGATAATTCTTGATATAAAAGTACTTCATATAAAATAAAATGTTTAAAAAAATGATTAAAATGTAAATACTTTGACAAGACGTACAACAATATTACCCAACCCAAGTGATTGAGCCAACAACCTAAACATAAAGAAGGGAACCATGTAACATACTTAAGAAAAATATGATAGACAAATCAATGATGAACACAGAACTAAAGAAGAACCAGAATAAGAGAACAGATCCCTACAATTAAACAGAATTTAAACCAGAAGAGAAGAAGAGGAGAACCGAACCAAGATGAAGACGATTGAAGATGAAGACTATTGAAGATGATGAAGACGAAGAAGAGGAAGAATGAAGAGGAGACAGGTTAAACCCAAGGGGAAACTAACACACATATTGTAACATAACCAAATATGGCAGTTACATAAAATGAGCTTAAAGGACGGCAAGTAAGAGAAAAATATGAATGTAAATCTAGATAAGTAAATCCATGTATATATAAAGTGTGTATCTACAAATGTGTTAATATGAAAATCCAACTATGAATAAGATAATATCAACCTAGTGACATCAACTACGAAACATAAGAAAGAAAATGACATGAGCCAAAACGAAATACCAATAATAGACCCAATAGGATCCAAAAGTGAGGGGAAACGACGAAACAAGAATTAACAAACTCCAAAAGTGAGGGCAAACGACGAAACAAGAATTAACAAACTCCAAAAGTGAGGGGAAACAATTAAGGATTAAGACTACGATGAAAATAACAAGAAAGAAGAAAGAAGAAGGACAAGAAAGCTGACTCAGAAGAGAGAAAAGGATGAATAAATCATACCAGAAATCAACATAAACCACGTGTACCAAAGACTATATAAGTGACAAGTGAAACGATGATTATCAAATGTGAGGAAGAAAACCAGTGTTTAGCATTTAAGGAAACACAAACAATAACAGTGCATACTTAATAGATGTGAAACATGTGAATAACTAACTATTTCTACTGATAAAACCACACAAACAATTATAGTGATGAAGTTTATAAGTATATGAAAATATGTTAATTCCATGATGAAAACAACAAGATGTTAAATAAGTCAAATAGGCACGAACAATGAGTGTGACGCATTTAATAAAGTTGTGAATGACACAGATAATCATAAGTCCACCAAAATAAAACAAAATAGAACAATATAATTATGTTTGTTTTGGTAAAGAACTGACAACAAATAAAAAAACCTTGTATCAAACAAAATGGATTGAATTGAATTCAACCTATGACTAGAAAAATATGATAAATAATACAATAAGATATGTATTAGTGTTTAAGAAGGAATGTATAAACATGTGTCACAAAATAAGTAAAATATTATTGTGAAATACCATGCTGATACCATGTAAGTAGTAGAGACATACTGCATTAAAACAGATGGTACATTGTTACATAACCCATAGAGAAGGTACCTGTTAAACAGAAAACCAAAAATATCAATGAAAATAAATGATTATTAACAATGATATCAGTTAAGGAATTGTTATAAATAACAGTACATCCTAATAGACAATGCATTATAATGCAACCATGTAAATAAAACCAATCAAATGCAATGGCAAACAGCTATAGCAAAGATACAACAAATATGCCAATTCAATTAGGCAAAGTGCAATAACAAAACCAATACTAAAGTGAATAACAATATTACCAGTAGTAAGACCAATATCTGGTAATGTTTTGAGAACAGATCTTTAACGTAATAACAACAGTATTATAAACAAAATGTTGTAAACTAACTAACCATGTAAATACAATCAGATGTAAGATGGACCACTGTATGGCCCATTAGTTAAGGAAAATAGTGTATTAAAACTTAAACACAGATTGTTAACAATATTACCAGTAGTTAGAGGGAAAATCAATACAACTTTGAGAACAGATTAGAACTATAAAAACAGTCAGTATATAAGCAAATAATTAGAAACCAACTGACCATAGTGACAGAAGTCAGATGTAAACCAACCATGTTAAGTAAGTTACTTAGGAAAAATATGACATATAAATTTGTCTAAGAGTAAATGAGAACATTACCAAAAGTAGGAGTAATGTCTAATACCAATATAGAAACACAAACAAAATGTAACAATAACAGTTTAATTATTGTTTTTATGAAAAATAAATGACCACTATGATGAGACACAATAGGAACAAACCCATTATTAAAAAATTGAAGGGTTCTAAACTAGCTAGAAGCTGACCACTATATGTAATGCATTAAGTACAATATATGTACACTAATGACATTTAATACATAACATAATTTACATAGAAAAGACTAAAATTATGTTGACAATTGTATGAGACAGGTAGAAGAGGAATAAGACAGTATGCATATTATATTTAAAACAATCATGTAAAGATATTTAAGTGTGAAATCATGTAAATAATCGTTTTAGTATTATTAGATTGTAAGATTACTTGTATTACATAAGGGAAATTCATTTTAAATACATTTATATAAAAACCGAGATGGACGCCTAATGACGCTATAATGAGCTATTGTTAAGGAAATAATTATTTCCAAATAATAAACTAAACCAAGTGAGAAATGGACTCCAAGTGTTTATTTAGAAAGTGTTTTTATTAAAAATAATTAAATCTGGTGTCAAAAACTTATAAAAATAAGAAACACCCAAGATAATTAATAAAAACGTTATTTTAAGAGAAGCAATGTAAATAAAATAATGTTGTTTAGACTTAAATTAAAGAAGAAAATGTCTACGATTCAATGACATAACTCATGTAACGATAGGACGTTCAATAAGGAAGTTATTGTAATTATTAACTTTTCAATTATTTTTTACACTAGTGCTTACATCACATAAACCCGAACCCAAAGTCAAAATTTGGTAAAACACCAAATATTTTAATAAAACAAAGGCTTTTGGGGTGAAGACTATAGTGATTACAGCCAATCAAATCAGCGCATTTTGTCAGACTCGAAAGAGACGCTCCGGCAAAATGTAACAGTCTACGAACAGCCTTCAGACGGACAGGTCACGCAACTCTACACCATGAAAAAGTATTATTTTCAAATTTGTGCGCGTCCATTGACCATAAGTTGATAAACATACGTAACCTTGACACAACAAAAATACTTCCGAGTGATATGTGCGGTATTACCGAACTATATAAGTACGATAGTGTATAATCCCGGTCGTACTCGCGTGTGTTGTGATAAATAAACAGGGAGTACATTATTTTATTTAAATAACTTTGATTTAAAAAATAATATTTTTGAAATAGACATTTTGATACTACGCGAGTCATTACTAGCGCAGCATCAAACTTATAATGGAATTATTAGAATTCTAAGAAATGTCAATTTATACTTATTAAAATATTAGATAAATATTTTAATTAATTTTCATAATTATAAAAAGTATGTTTGAAGTAATTGTCATTAATTACAAGAGTTAACATTTAGTCACTTTTTTGACTAAACTTGTTTTGATTATTTCGATGTTTTGAAATAAATAACATTAACTTTCGTACAAAAATATAAAAGCAATTCTAATAGTAACATATTAAAATGTTATTAACAATGTGTTCAGAAAATATAAATTAAGAAATGTTAACCGTTAAGGAATCATTTACCATAATAGCATTACCTGTGATAGCTAACCTCAAAATGGTAGCGGTAGCTTATTAATTTAACTGTTGCATCTGTTCTCAAATAATTTCCAAACCAAATAGAAATCATCCCAAGAGTTTTTTTTTTGTATTTTATTAATTTTTTCTCTTGAATAAATATATTTATCAAACTAATTGTTGAAAATAAAACGATATATTGAAACCGTACAAGCCACGAGCTTGACGCCTGCTATAGAGTTTTATAAGGTGCGTGCGCATCCAAGCGTACGATAATAACATAATTACCATACATATGGTATTAATTTTCATTGTTTGATGTTATTTTGTTATTTTTTAACCATTGTTCAATTTTCTTAATTCTATTAATATTACATCTTGACACTGATATCATGTATCCTCAAAGAACCTAACAACCTGATAATACATTGACAAGAAAACATAACCTATTAAGTTCAAATTATTGTACTAAAGACAGGACTACCAACATTGAGCCTGGACAGAGTTTTATGTTAAAATTAATCAATTGTAATTATTATTCAAAGGGTTATTAGCCCAAATGATTGTTAATTGTTTTTGAAATTTGCTATTTTAAAATTGTTAATAAACCTTCACTTATTTACCTATGAACAAGAGTATCATTTCAAATATAAATTAAATTATTTCTTGTAAATCAGTTCTACCAAAGGTGGCGGAAGAATTCAAACAGAGAGTAATTTAAAGTATTACCTATATGTGCTAATTCATCCATATTATGTGTACTAACTGTTTTGAATATTCAAATTGAATATTTGTGTGCATTTTAAGTGTATGTATTTCAGCTACAACCGTCACAGAACAGGACTGAAACAGGTACTTGTGGTAAGTGAGGGAGGCATACAACAAAAAGTGCGCGAAACCTATTTAAATCAAAAGAGTGAATTATTCACAGACACTTATACAGATTATACAATCACACTAATAACTCCTAATAATTATAATTGGAGCAGTTTTATAAAAACAACATAATAGCAGATACCGGAGCGTATCTGCAAGCACACTACACATCACTAAATCTATACTTATATACACAGTATACATATATTTGTTCTGTAACAAGTTGGCGCCCAACGTCTGAGCACGAGTTAGGGAGATATACAATAACCAATAACCTAAATATACTAATTCGTGAGAAGACAGCAGGAACATTATCAGAGGATCAAGATGTATACAGACAGATTGAAATGAAGATCAAAATCAAGGTCAACGTCAAGGAAAAGGGCGGCGGAAGCAGAGAAGGAAACCAGAAAAGAAGAGAAGGAAGCTATGTCAACAGAAGACGTGGAGGAGATAGTAGTGGAAGAAAAAGACAAACAAATTGAACCGGCGGAGGGGGTTCAACAACCTATGGAGGAACCGGAAGTGATGGTTCAAGAAGCTCCACCGGAGATCAGCCAACCCAAACAACCAATGGTACCCGGAGAAATCGACTTCATGGAGATGTTCAAAATGGTAATGGAGAAGATAGAAGAGAGCCGGAAATCATCCAACAAGGAGACCAATAAATCTATAGAGTCACTTAAGGAGGACTTAAACAAGAAGATGGATGAAAATAGCCAATCCACCAAAGAGGATTTAAACAAGAAAATAGAAGAAGCTAGTCAATCCACAAAAGAGGATTTAAGCAAGAAAATAGAGGAAGGCCAGAGAGAGAACCAGAAACATATGGAATTATTAAAGGAAGAGTTCAATAACCAAATACAGGAGACGAACAGGAGGATGGAAGATGGGCAAAAGAAAACCGAGGAATTACTGAAGAAGAAAATGGCCATCATGAAAGAGGAGTTATCGGCAGAATTGGGAGTCAGAATGGATCAGGCCAACCAGAAAATGGATGAAATCACGGCTAAGTTCAATAGAGACGTCGAAACAATACAATCTGACCATGAGGGGATGTGGCAGCAAATAAGTATCAACAGTAACAAGATGAAGGAAGCCGCTAAGGATACAGAAGAAATGATAGAAAAAAGGTTGAAGGAAAATGTTGATGAAATCGAGAAGCGCATGGCCATCCTATCAACTGAAGTTAATGTCGAGATGGATGAAGTACGAAAGGAGGGAGAAGGTACCAGCCTGAGACTAATACAAACAGAGTTAGACATCAATCAACGCATTAACGAAATGGAGAGGACACACGGTACACAGATAAGTGTGATAACACAAGAACAGACCAACATGAAGGCAGCGCAATCAACACTAACAGACAAGTGTGAAGAAGTATCTGGAAGAGTGGACGCAATTAAGCAGCAGGTACATGATGATAGAACACTACTAACCGAGCGTCAACGAAGAGAGTTAGATGACCTCCGCGATGAGATGCATCGTATACAAACGATACTAAATTTACTATCCGGATTGACTCATCTAGACAGCAGAGACCGGATTGAATTCAGGACTTATTATAAAAATCCGCTAGAGTTTTTAGAACGAATGGAAGAAATCATACGTAAAAACAGAGAAAGTAGATGGACTACCATTAAGGGAATGTTAGATGAAGCTTTCAAAAGCACGTTCGACAGTTGGTGGACGGCAACCCGTAACGAAGTAGGGAATTATGACAACTTCAAAGTGGCGTTTAAACAAAAATATTGGTCAGAAGCCACCCAGAACATCGTTAGGGATGATATCACAAACGGGAGGTTCGATATACATGGAAGGCAGTCAATGACAACATATTTCTTAGGAAAGATTTGCCTAGCCAGGAATCTCGAACCCGCAATCCCAGAAGAATGCCTAGTGACGAAATTAGCCTACCACTTCAATCAAGGCATCTCACAAGGAAGACTAAATGCACAAATAAAAACAGTCCAAGGGATGTGCGAACTGTTGGAGAACCATGAAAGAGAACGATACTACCAACGTAGTCGTCAAGGACCTAACCAGACATATGATCGAGGAGGACCTGGGAATAATAACCCTAACATATCCAACGAAAGGAATAGCCCGGGAAGAAATCACAATCACCCACCGAGATTCCAAAATCACCCTATACCACGTCAAGACGGAGGGGGCAACAATGTGAATAATAGAGGGAATAATAATAATCAGCATTCAGGTGGATATCAGCGAGAGCCAGCTTACCAAAGAGGTAACAATTATTACCGGCCGTACCAGAATCAAGCTCCCAATCATCACCCAAGACAAAGCAATGGCAACCAACATAATAATCACTTTCGTAGAGTGAACTATACTCAAGCCAGTCGAGGGGGAAATCGTCGAAACTACTACCAGGGAAGGAGGAGTTTCCCTAATCAGCATAGTCACTCCAGCAACAGCGATAGAGAGGAGCGGGAATCTGGATACCGATCTAACGGAAGCGACAGCAGTGGAAGTCAAGGAACAATAACGCAAAATACAGCAGTCTACAATAATGGACATGGGCCTGGGAATCAGGAACCCATAGCTTCGACATCGCAAGACAGGCACGGGAATAGTGACCTGCCTTTAAACGCCAACCGGCAGTGAAAAACCAAGTAGTACCCTCACTGAACTGGACTATTGGGTCTAGAGTTTTGGCAAACCATCCAAATCTTCGCAAAACTTACACCAATAATTATTTGAAAAATATAAGAAGAGACTTAATGGAAGAAAAAGAGAATACTATCAGCGATACAAGTAACAGTGAGATTGCATACATAGCGGTAAAGGTCAACAATATAAAAGCAACGGCAATGATAGATACCGGAGCAAATGTATCATTGATTGATAAAGTGGAGTTAGAAAGAATCCAATCTGAAAATAAAGCGACAATACCCACTTTACCTATTAACAACATTGTACTCATTGGAGCTACCGGACGTCAAAATAAGACGATTAGACAACAAGTGCAACTCGATATATCCAGCAATGGCAACACGATACAGATGATATTCCTCGTAGCCAGTGGGTTACCGTTTACCCTGCTCATTGGGTGTGATATACTCAGAAAATACACCGCGATAATTAACATGGACACAAATACAGTAAGGATGAAGACAGGAGAAGTTGAGTGGACAGCCAAGCTAACAGAATATCAAAAGGCACCCGCAGAACATGTAATCTATTACATTAGGGAAGGCCACCAACATCAGGAAGGCGCCATCAACAAGAAACTTCACAATAACCCAGAGGAAGATTTATGGTTGACCAAGATTAATGAGATACGAGAATTCAAGACCAAGCAAAATAGCCAAGAGCTGACATGGGAACAAAAGGACCATCTGATAAACATATATTGCCAGTATCGTCACATATTTTCTGATATGCCCGGAAAAATAAAAAATTTCCAATGCGAGTTAAGATTCAAAGACCAAACCGAATTTAAACGAAAATCTTATCCTATCGCCTTTTCGCTGAAGGAAGCAGTAAGGGAAGAAATCCAGCGTTTGATAGCAAACGACATCATCGAAGTAAGCAATTCACCATACACCAACCCTATTGTCGCCGTACCAAAGAAAAATGGTGCGGTACGAATTTGTTTAGATGCTCGAGAACTTAACAAAACCATAATTAACGACAGGACATCACCTGGAGAAATTGATGAGATCTTAAAGAAGTTTTATGGTATAAAATTTTACAGTATATGGGATACGGTATGCGGATATTGGCAAGTTGAACTGCATCCGAATAGTAGAAAGTATACTGCCTTTATTTTCGAAGGTCGAAATTACCATTTTAAAAGACTACCGTTTGGCTTAGTAAACTCGGTAGCAATATTCGTCAAATGTATGGACGAGATACTGGGCCACAATACACTGCAGTTTACAACAGTCTATGTTGATGATCTCTTAATCGCCTCCAACAATTGGGAGGAACACTGTGAAAGGGTGGCACAGGTTTTACAGAAATTAGAAGATAATCACATTACATTGAAGTTAGATAAGTCTCAATTAATAGCAAAGGAAGTCCAATTCTTGGGGTTTAACCTATCTGAACATGGAATTACACCGTCCCAGGAAAAGATGGAGGCAATACAGCGTTTCCCCGTCCCACAGAACAAGAAACAACTGCAATCGTTCCTCGGGATCTGCAACTACTATAGGAAATTTCAAGAGAATTATTCCGAATTAACAGCTCGATTTTCAACACAGCTCTCATCAAAAGAAAAGTGGAAATGGGAATCAGAACAAGAATCCACGTTTAAGTTAATTAAAGAAAAGTTCCTAGGAACCGTTATGTTACATCACCCTAACTTTGAAAAACAATTTTTCATGAACTGCGACGCCAGCGATTTGAGTCTTGGATCCGTGCTATATCAAGAAGACCAAGATGGGAACCATGAAGTAATCAGTTTTGCAAGTCGTACGTTGAACAAGTGCGAACGCAACTATCACACCACAGAAAAAGAACTACTGAGTATCGTATTCGCTTGCGAAAAGTTTAGAACCTTTATTTTGGGATATAAAGTGACAGTAAGAACGGATCACAAATCCATTTCATTCCTCAAGAACTGTAAATTGAAACACGGCAGGTTGACAAGATGGACTCTCACACTCCAAGAGTACAATATACAGTGGGAGTACATACCGGGAAAAAGCAACACAGCTGCAGACGTGTTGTCCCGGATTAACATCGACGCCCAAACGTTTCAAGGAGAGAGGGAAACCATCGCGAAGGTCTACCACTTGCTAAAAAATAAATCTGAGCTTACTAAAATACTGTCAGATATAGCTATACAGCAACAACAAGATCCCAAAATATTGATAATTAGTAAAAAACTAGCAGATAACGATGCAAACATTAAACAGTATTTCTGTATTCATAATCAGCTAGTGTTCACCAAAAGCAATAAAAATGGTGAAGACTGGAAGATAGTTATTCCAAAGGTTCTAGAGAAAGATCTGACCATCGACTATCATATACGATATGGCCATATGGGCGCAGTGAAGGTGGTAAAAGCACTGCAAGAACATGTGTATTTCACTGACATGAATAGGAAGGTAAGAAAATATATACAGAATTGCCATATTTGCCAGCTAGTCAAATGCAGTAACGAAAAGAGAGAAGGAGTGATGATACCGATAACATCTGTGACAAAATTAGAAAAAATCTTCCTGGACATTTGTGGGCCGTTTCCACGGAGTGGTGGAAGACACCAGTATAAATATATCATTATTATCTTTGACCACTATACAAAATATACTAAGCTGTATCCACTTAATCGAGCCACGACAAGCAAGATACTAGAAGTCGTTATAAACAAATACATACCCGAAGTGGGCAGACCAGCATCAATAATTACAGATCACGGAACGCAGTTTCGAGGACGGAAATGGCGGGAAACACTGCTCCATTTGGGAATCAAATCGTATAAGACATCGGTGTACCACCCCAACAGCAACCCTGCTGAGAGAGTGTTGAGAGAAGTAGGAAGGATTTTAAGAACCTACTGTCACAGCCAGCAGAGGAAGTGGGAGGAATATTTATCCCCAGCTGAAGACTTCTTAAACCTCGCATACCATCAGCCAACTGAGGAAACACCATACATGGCAATGCACGAAAAAAGACCACCCCGAGAGATCACAGAAATAATTAACTTTCCAATAAGTGCAGAGATCAAGTTTAACCAAACCAAGTTCTATAATAATGCGGTTGAAAGAGCCCAGAAACTGAGAATTAAATACAAAAAATTGCAGCCCAAAATTATAAAATACGAAGTGGGAGACCAAGTGCTAATCAAAAATCGAGAACTCCCAAGTACTGTCGAGGGCATTGCAAAGAAATTACTACTACTATATACCGGACCATATACTGTAACGAAAAACAATCTAAACAACACCTATGAATTGCAGAACCCTATTACAAAAAAGATAAAGGGTACCTATAATCAGACTTCGATGAAAAAGTATATTGACAATTAAGATATGAAATTACAAGTGAAAAGTGAGCGATAAGGATTATTTTATTATTAATATTACGTAAAGGATGAAAATGTTTGTTGTGTAAAATAAAAAGATAATTATGAGTATAACTGTTGACTATATCAAGATGAAAAATGAAATGTGGCCATGAAGATTATTGTTATTTACAAAATGAAAAGTGAAAATATGATTATAAAAATAGATGTTGACTGAAGAAAAAAGGGTGAATTATTATCATGAAGATTATTATATGTTTATATTAAATGAAAAGTAACTATGTAATTATGTATTAAACACTGAATGTATATTGTCATTTTATAATGTGGGAAAAAATGATCCCAGAGAATTTATGTAAAGGAATCAGAACATTGTATTAATTAATGATAACTACTACTATAAAAAAGATATCAATACGAGATCGACAAACAACATCCTTGGCACAAACTAATTCCAAGAGCCACGTCAACCAGTAGAATAACAACAACTCACCCGTACTACTATATAAAAGATGTCAATACGAGACAGACACATTACATCCCAGGCATATATGAAGCGAACTCATTAATTCCAAGAGCCTAGTCAACCAGTTAGAACAACAACATCTCACCCGTACTACTATAAGAAAAAGAAGAGTTGGAAGAATAAACCAAATGAACATTATTACTGTAGAGAAACAACCACACACGACAAATTTGTATTTGAATAAAGAAAAGCCAACACTACATGAAGTACAAATACCAACTAAAACCTGGAAAAGGAAAGAAAAAATGAATGTACTAATACATAGTATCTAGAAGAATAAATTTGGAACGAAGATTATGACGAAATGACGTTCAAGGTAACACAGAATGAAGAGATTAATCTATGATGAAGAAGAATAAAAAGAATATACTAACGAAGAAAATCATGAGAGTATACCAATGAGGAAATGTAAAACAAAATATCCCGATGATATGTGAAGAATTAGTTAAGTTGAATCAAGAAAAGAGAGAATCACAATGTACAAACCGCAAATGCGTGAATTAATCCCAAGAATATTTATTATTTGTCGGAAAAACGACCACTATTATTATTATTAATGATTTGAGATGAATTGACTGAAGAGTAATGCCAGCAATCATTTATTATTATTAAAGGAGATGATTTGCCTCCATATTTGTTGAAATTAGTAAGGCCAGTAGAGTCGAATAGCCAAAGTGAGCCGCTCTAAACTGCCCCAGCTAAATGTATGTTAGGGAACTAAATAAACGAGGGAAGTAATTACATAGAGAAGAAATAAATATGATTCAAAGAGCAGAAAGCGAAAGGATATATGGAAAAAACATGTGAATCAACATGGAATGTACAATAATTGATAAATTCTTCATAGAAAAATATAGTATAATCATAACTCAGAATTAATCAATTCTTAAAGGAAGGCATATGTAACATAACCAAATATGGCAGTTACATAAAATGAGCTTAAAGGACGGCAAGTAAGAGAAAAATATGAATGTAAATCCATGTATATATAAAGTGTGTATCTACAAATGTGTTAATATGAAAATCCAACTATGAATAAGATAATATCAACCTAGTGACATCAACTACGAAACATAAGAAAGAAAATGACATGAGCCAAAACAAAATACCAATAATAGACCCAATAGGATCCAAAAGTGAGGGGAAACGACGAAACAAGAATGAACAAACTCCAAAAGTGAGGGGAAACGACGAAACAAGAATTAACAAACTCCAAAAGTGAGGGGAAACGACGAAACAAGAATTAACAAACTCAAACAGCGAGAGGAACAATTAAGGAATAAGACTACGATGAAAATAACAAAAAAGAAGAAAGAAGAAGGACAAGAAAGCTGACTCAGAAGAGAGAAAAGGATGAATAAATCATACCAGAAATCAACATAAACCACGTGTACCAAAGACTATATAAGTGACAAGTGAAACGATGATTATCAAATGTGAGGAAGAAAACCAGTGTTTAGCATTTAAGGAAACACAAACAGTAACAGTGCGTACTTAATAGATGTGAAACATGTGAATAACTAACTATTTCTACTGATAAAACCACACAAACAATTATAGTGATGAAGTTTATAAGTATATGAAAATATGTTAATTCCATGATGAAAACAACAAGATGTTAAATAAGTCAAATAGGCACGAACAATGAGTGTGACGCATTTAATAAAGTTGTGAATGACACAGATAATCATAAGTCCACCAAAATAAAACAAAATAGAACAATATAATTATGTTTGTTTTGGTAAAGAACTGACAACAAATAAAAAAACCTTGTATCAAACAAAATGGATTGAATTGAATTCAACCTATGACTAGAAAAATATGATAAATAATACAATAAGATATGTATTAGTGTTTAAGAAGGAATGTATAAACATGTGTCACAAAATAAGTAAAATATTATTGTGAAATACCATGCTGATACCATGTAAGTAGTAGAGACATACTGCATTAAAACAGATGGTACATTGTTACATAACCCATAGAGAAGGTACCTGTTAAACAGAAAACCAAAAATATCAATGAAAATAAATGATTATTAACAATGATATCAATTAAGGAATTGTTATAAATAACAGTACATCCTAATAGACAATGCATTATAATGCAACCATGTAAATAAAACCAATCAAATGCAATGGCAAACAGCTATAGCAAAGATACAACAAATATGCCAATTCAATTAGGCAAAGTGCAATAACAAAACCAATACTAAAGTGAATAACAATATTACCAGTAGTAAAACCTATATCTGGTAATGTTTTGAGAACAGATCTTTAACATAATAACAACAGTATTATAAACAAAATGTTGTAAACTAACTAACCATGTAAATACAATCAGATGTAAGATGGACCACTGTATGGCCCATTAGTTAAGGAAAATAGTGTATTAAAACTTAAACACAGATTGTTAACAATATTACCAGTAGTTAGAGGGAAAATCAATACAACTTTGAGAACAGATTAGAACTATAAAAACAGTCAGTATATATGCAAATAATTAGAAACCAACTGACCATAGTGACAGAAGTCAGATGTAAACCAACCATGTTAAGTAAGTTACTTAGGAAAAATATGACATATAAATTTGTCTAAGAGTAAATGAGAACATTACCAAAAGTAGGAGTAATGTCTAATACCAATATAGAAACACAAACAAAATGTAACAATAACAGTTTAATTATTGTTTTTATGAAAAATAAATGACCACTATGATGAGACACAATAGGAACAAACCCATTATTAAAAAATTGAAGGGTTCTAAACTAGCTAGAAGCTGACCACTATATGTAATGCATTAAGTACAATATATGTACACTAATGACATTTAATACATAACATAATTTACATAGAAAAGACTAAAATTATGTTGACAATTGTATGAGACAGGTAGAAGAGGAATAAGACAGTATGCATATTATATTTAAAACAATCATGTAAAGATATTTAAGTGTGAAATCATGTAAATAATCGTTTTAGTATTATTAGATTGTAAGATTACTTGTATTACATAAGGGAAATTCATTTTAAATACATTTATATAAAAACCAAGATGGACGCCTAATGATGCTATAATGAGCTATTGTTAAGGAAATAATTATTTCCAAATAATAAACTAAACCAAGTGAGAAATGGACTCCAAGTGTTTATTTAGAAAGTGTTTTTATTAAAAATAATTAAATCTGGTGTCAAAAACTTATAAAAATAAGAAACACCCAAGATAATTAATAAAAACGTTATTTTAAGAGAAGCAATGTAAATAAAATAATGTTGTTTAGACTTAAATTAAAGAAGAAAATGTCTACGATTCAATGACATAACTCATGTAACGATAGGACGTTCAATAAGGAAGTTATTGTAATTATTAACTTTTCAATTATTTTTTACACTAGTGCTTACGTCACATAAACCCGAACCCAAAGTCAAAATTTGGTAAAACACCAAATATTTTAATAAAACAAAGGCTTTTGGGGTGAAGACTATAGTGATTACAGCCAATCAAATCAACGCATTTTGTCAGACTCGAAAGAGACGCTCCGGCAAAATGTAACAGTCTACGAACAGCCTTCAGACGGACAGGTCACGCAACTCTACACCATGAAAAAGTATTATTTTCAAATTTGTGCGCGTCCATTGACCATAAGTTGATAAACATACGTAACCTTGACACAACAAAAATACTTCCGAGTGATATGTGCGGTATTACCGAACTATATAAGTACGATAGTGTATAATCCCAGTCGTACTCGCGTGTGTTGTGATAAATAAACAGGGAGTACATTATTTTATTTAAATAACTTTGATTTAAAAAATAATATTTTTGAAATAGACATTTTGATACTACGCGAGTCATTACTAGCGCAGCATCAAACTTATAATGGAATTATTAGAATTCTAAGAAATGTCAATTTATACTTATTAAAATATTAGATAAATATTTTAATTAATTTTCATAATTATAAAAAGTATGTTTGAAGTAATTGTCATTAATTACAAGAGTTAACATTTAGTCACTTTTTTGACTAAACTTGTTTTGATTATTTCGATGTTTTGAAATAAATAACATTAACTTTCGTACAAAAATATAAAAGCAATTCTAATAGTAACATATTAAAATGTTATTAACAATGTGTTCAGAAAATATAAATTAAGAAATGTTAACCGTTAAGGAATCATTTACCATAATAGCATTACCTGTGATAGCTAACCTCAAAATGGTAGCGGTAGCTTATTAATTTAACTGTTGCATCTGTTCTCAAATAATTTCCAAACCAAATAGAAATCATCCCAAGAGTTTTTTTTTTGTATTTTATTAATTTTTTCTCTTGAATAAATATATTTATCAAACTAATTGTTGAAAATAAAACGATATATTGAAACCGTACAAGCCACGAGCTTGACGCCTGCTATAGAGTTTTATAAGGTGCGTGCGCATCCAAGCGTACGATAATAACATAATTACCATACATATGGTATTAATTTTCATTGTTTGATGTTATTTTGTTATTTTTTAACCATTGTTCAATTTTCTTAATTCTATTAATATTACATCTTGACACTGATATCATGTATCCTCAAAGAACCTAACAACCTGATAATACATTGACAAGAAAACATAACCTATTAAGTTCAAATTATTGTACTAAAGACAGGACTACCAACATTGAGCCTGGACAGAGTTTTATGTTAAAATTAATCAATTGTAATTATTATTCAAAGGGTTATTAGCCCAAATGATTGTTAATTGTTTTTGAAATTTGCTATTTTAAAATTGTTAATAAACCTTCACTTATTTACCTATGAACAAGAGTATCATTTCAAATATAAATTAAATTATTTCTTGTAAATCAGTTCTACCAAAGGTGGCGGAAGAATTCAAACAGAGAGTAATTTAAAGTATTACCTATATGTGCTAATTCATCCATATTATGTGTACTAACTGTTTTGAATATTCAAATTGAATATTTGTGTGCATTTTAAGTGTATGTATTTCAGCTACAACCGTCACAGAACAGGACTGAAACAGGTACTTGTGGTAAGTGAGGGAGGCATACAACAAAAAGTGCGCGACACCTATTTAAATCAAAAGAGTGAATTATTCACAGACACTTATACAGATTATACAATCACACTAATAACTCCTAATAATTATAATTGGAGCAGTTTTATAAAAACAACATAATAGCAGATACCGGAGCGTATCTGCAAGCACACTACACATCACTAAATCTATACTTATATACACAGTATACATATACTTGTTCTGTAACAATATATAAGGGAAAGATTGTATACTTAAAGATAGAATACGGTCAATAAACCTTGAATAATTATGTATTAATGAAACCAATGTTATTATTATCATTAACCTAACCTATGTACCCATTTTAAAGACAGTACAATTGTAAAATATAATAATATAGAAAAGTACACTAACCCAGTCAGAAAGGTTAGATTTAACAAAACACAAATAACCTAATATTGTTAATAGTAAATGTCATACTAAAACAAAATAGTGAGAAATGGTAAAGTATAGGGATTACCCATTAAATAACACTAAATACAAAACAGTGAACCAGTGAAGTGCTTTAGTGAAGTGTAAATGCCCTAAAAAATAGTGAAAATGTATGTGAAACATTCAAAATAGAATGATATGTAAGCAGACACTCTGTGAAACATTGATAAACGACCAATGATTGGAGTGAGATTATAATTAGTAATATATCTAGAAGTAATTAGAAATAGTAGTCCAAATTAATATTAAGGGAGCTTGTAATATTATTCAGGGAGAAAGCCCAGACAAATAACTTGTGTTAACATGGCATGATAGAATAGAACTAAAGTTTTGTTATTAAAATTAAGATTGCAAAGAATACAACACCCCATGTTGAAAGGGGAATCTACTTTCATAATTTTATGAAAGGTGACAATGTTTATCACTTTAGTTTGTAACTCAAGAAAGAAATCAATGTTAGTACTAATAATAACTAATGACTTGTAAAGAATAGTTGGTTCAATGTTAAAGGAGGAATATGGCTGAAAGGAACCTACAGTCCATAAACCTAATTATTATATTTTAAATGAAGAGAAATGAAAATGTATGTTGAATAGTAGTTAAAACACAAACAAATAAGTGAAGCCCATCAGGCTGAACTCAAAATGTAATTTAAAAAGGAAATACACTAAAAAACAATCATGGCTGATTTTGACTATGAAGACATTTAACTGCCAAAGACATTCAAATGTAAATTGTATCAATTTCACAAGAAATCTTACTAATCTAAGACCAGTGAATGGACAGTAATTATATATCAGTTATTTTAACACAGAAATATTATTGTAATAATTTAATTCAAGAAAGATATGTTATTTATTAAATGTCAAATAATTAGACTATAGTTAATGTATAACAGAATATGACCTTATGAGGTATCATTGTAAACTTTGAAAGGAAAGAAAAATAATAGTGATGTCATTTATTATCCCAAAGGAATTATAAAGGAATAAAACCATTAGGAAAATGTTTAATAAATTTGAATAAAAATTCAAATATTTCTAACAATGTCTTAAAGGAGTAATTAACCAAGCATTGAATTATGGTTACTATGACAACGAGACGTTTGAGGGCTTATTTTCCGTTAAATTATATAGACTCTGAAAAAACGAAGCGTGGGTAAGCGACGCGCAAAATAAAACGATTAAAATTTTAATTTTAACAGTTATAAAAAGTCGAATCAGTGAACCAAGATAACCAAAGACGAACAGATGTCAATCTACGAAGGATTCATGATGCCCAGGAACTAAATTAACTAAAATAATTAATGAAAACCCCAAGACTAGAGGAAGAAGATGTTAGAAGTTTAACGCCAACTCAAATTCGAAGAATATACGCCTATCCTGATGACGACATTTCAACGTGAGATGAACTGATAAGTACCGAATAAATTCCTTATTCCCAAAACCCTAAATTACTTAAATTATTTTCAAATGATGAAATTTCTCACTATTTAAAAAGTAGTATTTTCTTTCAAAGGTAAAGGCATAATTTACTCACATAAAAAACATTTATACTAAACTCAATATAACCTTATTTGAGAACACAATTTTTGTAACAGAAATACGACACTACCGAACAAATTGTATAAACACATTATAACTTCTAAGTACGTATAAGGTATGGTAGTGTACTTTTTTAATGTAACCAACGTTTATGTCTATTTTCATGATCAAAAGAACCCCAGATTTTAAAACTGGTAATATTTTGTATGTAACTTAATGCCGTATCGGCAACGATAAGGTTTTGAAATCATTTTTGCCAACTCTGAGATATTTTGTGTTTCAAGCTCTAAGCCGGAGCCGAATATTATAAAATTATTTGTAATTCATTTGTCATATTTATTGATGACCCAATTTGTATTAAAAAATACAGTACAGATCATTATTATCTTGTCATTTCATAGGATTTTGTAGAATATATGTGTGTTAGCGAAGTTTTAAGCAACAGCCAACTAGCGCTCGTCACGAGTGGACGAGTTGACAACCTGACTAGCAGCGGGAACAATTCGAACGCCACAGCTGTCCATGCTAATATCACGTATTATCTTAGAAATTAAATATTTTAATTGTTTTAACAGAAACAATTTGGCGCCACCCGGGAATAGCAATCCCTATGAATTAACAGGTAGGTTGTACTGGTAACATTGACAACGCTACGGACTCCAGTAGTGACGTCGATTTATGTAACGACCAGTGTGAGGCAAACACACTACATTCACACTAATACACCATATTAACAAGTGTGATACATTTTAACAGGTACGACCACAATTTTTACGTTACATATTGACGAACCCAACGAGGGGTTTTAAGGAAGTACACACACCACGTTATTTTACGTTACATATTGACGAACCCAACGAGGGGCTTTAAGAAGAAAGGAAGTACCACACCCATTTTTTACGTTACAATATATATATATATATATATACATAGAGTCCACTATCCATCCATATATACATACTACACACAGAGTCGAATGAAAAAGTACTTGCATATGTACTACCTACACATCTCCATACTTGTATTACTTGTTGAATATTGCTTTAAAAGTTTTTTTTTTTTTTTGAGGAAGTTTACCGTAGGGATAGCAAAAGTTTCTAGTGGGCACAAATAAACTATCGTGTTGTAGAAGGCTTCATGTGTTCAGCAACCAAACTCAGCACCATACCGACTGATTATAATTGAGTCTGCAGTATTGTCTTCATCCAGTTGTGCCTTTCTATCAATATTTTGAAACATCCTTCTTCTTCATGACTTTTAGAGATATCTTTGGTGACTTTCTTTTCTGTTTGTGGATAAATAAAGCTAGCATTAGCAAAGTGTCATTGTGTTCTTCTTCTTGCAGTAATTTTATTAACTTTAGTTTCGTAAAAAGCAATGAACAACATACTGGTACTGTATAAACGTCAGTATGAACTACGTAATAAGCGATATGTGAATGTAGTATCACCTTCCCTCAGACAGCACTCTCACCACTTTGGCAGTTTGAAATGAAATCACCAAAACCGCTGTGGTTGCGCTGCCAATGCTGCTCAGCCCTGGCAGCGGCAGTGAGCTGCCTTGGCAGTAATCATACTTTTACTGTTAAGAATACTTAAGTTATTGCAAGATGGCCACATTGGTTAAAACTTTCCATAAAAAAAGTTTTCTTGACATTCTGGTATTATTAAGCATTTTGGTATACTTGCACCTTGTTATTGTCCACTTGCTCCTCAACACCCTCCTACTACTCCTAGGACCAGCAGTCCTCCCCAGATCCCTCCAGCAAGGTGATCTAGAAGGTGACAGCGCACTCTTTGGGAAACTGTGATCTAAAGGATACAATACTCTGAATGTAGATAAGTGATGTTAGCATTAGAGACAGATCTGTGACATTAAATGTTAGTGATAAATATGTACTATATTGAACATAATTTATTGCATTGACTTTCATGTTATTTTGTAAATATAATGTACTTTGTACAATGTATGTTTACATAACATGTATAATAAATATTTTCACAAAACATGTAATTGATAGTATGTATATTTCTTTTTGTCTGTGAAAAAATAATATTGGTTAAAAAGCTAATAAACATTTTTTCTATAACAGGAGATGTTGATGGCTCTGTAGAAGCACTCCTGGATGTTTTGGAAACCTACTCGAGTTCATTATGCAAGATAGATGTTGTACACTATGGTGTTGGTAATGTCACTGTTAGTGATATTGAGTTAGCTGAAGCCTTTCAAGGTATTTAAATTATGCAATGATATGTCATGATTTTGTGTTGATTTACACTTTTTACTGTTGGAAAGTAATTTTTGTGTGCACCAAGACTATTTAATTTAATTAGATGTGTGTTTCTCGTTGAAACCTGAGTTTTTATCTTTTATTTGTTTAAACGTAGTATTACTTTTGTGCCTTTTTTAATACTCTTAATAAGCTGTCTTTAATGCGTTATGGAGTTTTATGAGAAATAACAACATTATGTTCATGAGCAAATATTTGTTATTTTACCAAACATAGTTGTACTGTGGCAACTTTCAGCAGCATTGATTACTAGCAACAATACTAGACAACTAGTCTGACAGATCTGTTACTAGCCAACAGACCAAATTATTTCTTACCAACTTGTATATCAAATGAGTCAAACGTATCACCACCTTATTTCATTTTGCACCATGATCGAACTGCTTGTAAGCCTTGATCATTTATATGAGATACCTGTTATCGCCATAGCTCTCAGAGGGTTCAGCTAGACCCTCCCATACTCTCCCATCCTCTGAGTCTATATCAGAATATCTGTCCTACATTGTGTTAACTGAGAAATCTCTTGGACTATCCCATGTTTCCTCCTCCTCCTATGGCGCTACAGCCCGAAGTCAAGCCTTGTACTCCCAGCATCTCTCTTGCATCCACAGCGACAGCATCTTCCCATCTTTTCCTTGGACAGCCTTTTGGTCTTTTGTCATCCATTCTTACAACGTGGCTAGTCCATTGCAGCCTCCTGAGTTTTACGTACACTTCTACTGTTGGTTCGTTGATGCCATGTTTACTATCCTATATTAACAACCCTCGAAAATTGCACTCGCCCACTCGCCAGTGGTGAGTGGGTTTTGACTGTAAAAAAAAGGAGAAAAGAGGAGAGAAAGAATGAAAAATGGAAAAAAGAAGGACGTCTATTAAACCAAAACACGTCATGTTTTTGTTTTAGTAAAGGTGCATGTTGAAGTCATAGGCCGTCAGTTAGCTGTCACCGTGTGAATTTTATAAACAAAACTGCTCTGTTGGATATAAACATCTTAAAACACGTTGAACAAAATAGTGTTGCTGAGAGAGGGGAGCGGAAATTTCACGCCGTTCTGCGTGGGCCGCCGATCACCGGCCTTTGTCACTCTTTCCAAGTTGTACAGCCTGCTAATTATTGTTGAGTTGACCGGATGTGTTACGCGTGTGACTTATTGTTTCATGTACTAAGAGTATTCTCAATTTCTAAGATCGTGTTCAGTGTGTATTTTATTTTTCGTGTGTTATTTTATTCATAATGAAACAGATTAAACTTAATTATTTCTTTAAAAAAAGTTCTACTGTCAGTAGACAGCCTAGTGAGTCTGCGAGTGCGACGTCTACTGCTAGAGATGTAAGTGCCGGGCCTAGTAGGGAAACTGAAATGCCTACTGTGGAAAATGCGAGTTCTAGTGGACTTAGGCCTACTCACGGTTCCTCTGGGAAACGAAAATTTCAAAGAGCTTGGGTGGATATCTTCCCCTGGCTAGCTTACTTCCGACCGCGCAAAATGTACTATATGCGCTAAATACCCTCAAAATAGTGACCCAAAATGGGTAGCAGGATTTTGTGGTTCCATGAAAAAGGAAACTTTTGTGTTTCATGGTAAAAGCCTAGTACATATGGACAATTTAACGCGGTTTGAAGTAGACTCAGAACCAGGAAAAGCTCCTCTTGCCAAATGTATTAAGAAAATAGAGTCTTCTGTGTTTGAGCATCTAACAACTTTATTCAACATAGCCTATTTTATAGGCATCAATGAAAAACCATTTACCGACTTCCCTAAGCAAGTTGCCCTTGCAACTAAATTAGGTGTAAATGTGGAGACAAAACAATATGTAAACGATAAAAACTGCCAAGTTTTCATTAATTTTATTGCTAAACAGTTACAAGATGTGGTTCAAAAATTAAAAAATGCTCAGTGTTTCAGTATTTTGATTGATGGTTCCACGGACCGAAGTGCTGAGGATCATGTGATTGTTTATGCTCGTTATGTGTGTGAAGGGGAGATAAGAGAAGACCTTTTAGGCCTTGTGCCTCTCGAGAGCGGTAGGGCAGAGTTGTATTTCACAGCTGTTACTGGGCTCTTGGATAACTTAGGGCTTGACTGGAGAAGAGAAAAGTACATGGTTAGTGTGGGAACTGACGGGGTGTCGTCTATGATTGGCTCAAAGTCAGGTTTCGTACTTCGTTTGAAAGAAGAAGCTCTGCATTTAATTAGCATTCACTGCGCCGTGCATCGTCTACAATTGGCTGCCAATTCCATCCCTTACCTAGAAAAGCTTGATGAAACTGTGAAGAACATATAAAAATTTTACAAACGATCCTCAAAGCGCCTCCATGAGCTTAAAAACACCACGAAAACTTTAGAAAGTGAGATAGTAAAACTCAGAAATATTCACAATGTATGGTGACTATGTAGTAAATCTGACACTTTGAACGCTTTGCGGCGTGATCTCGTACCTCTGGTCATCCATTTTGAGGATATAACGAACCGGAAAGCTACAACAGGAGAAGCTACGGATGCAGCTAGAGCAAAAGGCTATCTAAAAATCCTTACATCATACAAGTTTGTAAAAACTTTAAACTTTTTGATTGACCTGTATGGGAAACTAGAGCCATTTTGTAAAGTTTTACAGTTGAAACAGTTACTGGTCTAACAGGTACGATCGTCAATGATGGTAACGGTGGAAATGGTTCAGTTCTTACTTTCATCTGAAGGATCCAGTGTGAAACAATTCCTTTCTGACACTTCAGACTCAGAGAAAGTGAATTGCTCAAAATACAAAGGCGACCAAGGAATTGTTCTCACAAACACGTCTCAAGAGGAGGAAGAATACAAATCAATCCATAATAAGCTGATCGAAAGCACAGTTCATTACTTGAAGTGCCGTCTTGATGCACTTGAGACTGTAGTAGGCACCAAGTGCCACATTCTGGATTTCTTGTGCCTTCCTCAAGATGACACCCTAACTGCATATGGCAATGAGGAGATTCTTCAATTGGCGCATGTTTTTATTACTGGTGATACAAATGAGGATGTTTTGCTATCGGAATGGCTTCAATTAAAAATGATGGTTAAAGAAGAGAAAATAACTTCAAAAGGACTGGGTGAGCTATTAAAAACTCTGTACAAGTTTCCTGAGCATTTTGGTGAGCTAAAGAAAGTATTTTACGGCGTTGCATGCAGGGCAGTAACAACAGCATCTTGTGAACGGGGATTTAGCTTCGTTAACAGGATAAAAGTGAAACAGAGACTTTCCCTGGACATCACTTCATTAGGAGATCTAATGCAGCTGGCAGTAAATGGACCACCCTTAGAAGATTTCAACCCTGGTGTAGCAATAGACAAATGGTATTCCTCGTCGGGACTTCGCCATGTTAGTGGCCACAAGAGGAAACACTCAGCCTAGTCCAGCTTGATTATTTTTAATCAATTATTTTTCATCTTCAACTTGATAAGGGACTATCAGAATATAAACTGGGCTAATGAATAATGTAGCGGTACATGCTAAATATTAAATAATAAAGTTTTATTCCCCCCCCCCCCCCCGGGAATCGGTATCCGGCGAGTGGGAAATGTCAACAATTTTCGAGGGTTGTATATTAATAATCCTTTCATCACGCAGTATCAGATCATTATTGAGTTTGGTGGTGAAGACATTGAGTATGAAGCTCAGTCTACTTAAGTTTCTTCATGAAGCAGTTTTACATTTTGCTTGTTGACTTATGCTCAGGCATAATACTTTTTGTGCTTGGTTTTACACCTCTGGTTAGCCAAACACTGTCAAACAAAGTGTTTATGGTGTGTTTCCTCTTTGTGTACATTTCTGCTATAATCTTGGACACTATATGCTTCATGTTGATTATTTCTTTCTGTTGATATATGATGGACTTTAGCACAGAGACTCTAGGTCTGCTTCAGCAGCACAATCTTTCATACATATTGTGGGTAGCCTTGTGACATTTGTTTCTGTGGGGTTTAAAGGATTATAAACTAAATGTGTGAATATTACAGGTTTTGTTTCTAAACCATATAATGTTAACTTTTATATGGTAATATTATTTCCTCTGGTGAGGCTTGAGCTAATGGAAAACTATTTTAAATATAATAAAAGGCGCAACTCACCTCATTCCATAGAACCCCATGATTGATAATAACTAAAAGGTGACAACAGGTCCTTGAGGAAAAAGGTAACAACTGCTGATGATCTTGGGGGCATGAATCTCACTTCTGGTTGCTTAAATTGCTCAGATGCTGGCCACGTGTTATTTAAAGGGCCACTGTTGCTGCTTATGATGATGACTAAATTGTGACTGACTAGGCTTCCATGAAACACTGCCAGAAGCATTTTATAGGCTGTGTGAGTTGATCTATGCACTCGATAATCAGAATAGACTATTTATGTGCTTCAAAATACTGATCAGTCTATTTTCTCATAGTTTAAAACCTTAAGGTTTATTTCACCTGTTCTCTGATGTGGGTATACAGTGTATACTTTTTACTTTTTATTTTTAATGAGTCTTAAATATATTTTAATATCTTCAAAATTTGTTCACAAAATAAAAGTTTTTTTTAACAACATAGTAATTTTGTTACTCTTTTCCGTGCCTGTTGACTCCTTCTATGGCTACTGTCATTTGCTTGATCAAATCGTTGGTTGGTCCTATGATTTCAGCCACGGTAAACTTTATTTTCTCTTGGCCAATGCTTAGAGCATTCTGTATTAAGTCCACATTGAATCTGTAGGTATTCATGATGTCCATGACAAGCATCACTTCATAAACAATGTCTGCAACAATCATTTGGTGGCTAAACTCAAGGAGATCCAGGCGTACATGTATGTCTATGTGTCCTGACACTTTTTGGGCTTCCAGTCACAATCTGTATGGTACAAGAGCTAAATTGAAGCTGGCAGTTGCTGATTAAGTCAAGTTGCACAGTGGACACTGTTGCACCCATGTCAGCTGTAAATGATGTTGGTTTACCTTCTACAAATCCATTAATGATCAAGTCTCTACTGGTCTTATGGAGCATGGAAAATGCTTGCTGTTCTGGAATTTTATTTTTCCAATTTTTGTGATCATGCCCTTCTCTCTGTATTTTATTCTCCCAACAATCGCCTTGTAGATAGCCACATTTCCCACAGTTGTAACACTTCGGCCTTCTGTCTCTTTCCCATCGTTCAGATCGTTATGGCACTCTTGACCCTTTGAATTATGTGTGTTATAACATTTCTTTCCTGTCCCCATCATAACAGCAATGTAATACTGGGATCTTCTGACTACAGTGTGGTGACATAAACTCATTAATGTAGCAGGATGCTGACTTGGCAGCTTCAAACATGAGGGCATGGACAAGAGATTCTGAGCTGTTCTGGTCTCTTGCCTCTCTTACACTGGCTGAAGGTCACAATCTCTGATCCCATCAGTAAATGTCTGCATCACAAACCTCATTCAAAAATCCTCTCATGTTTCAGGATAAGCCAGTCTAATTAGTCTGTTCGCGCTTGCTTGAAAACTCTCCCCGGTGTCGCCTCACTTTTGACTCAGCATAGAACACATTGTGCAAATGTTTATCACCATAGCATAATTCTAAAGCTTTTATCAATTTGGTGTAGGCGTTCTGGCTATCTGGTGGCACTTTCTGTAGTAGCTCTGTCACTGGTCATTTTAAATTGAGAACAAGTAAAACTGCTTGCCTTTGCTTGTCCAGTTATTTGCACATTCAGCTGAAGACGTGTCATCCAGTGAGTGCTTCCATCAAATATGTGGCTTTTACATGAACAGGCCCGACTGCAGGCAAAGTGACTTTCTCCATTATCTTATTTTCTGTGTCTTTTTCTGTCTTTACCATTGGTACAGTGTGTTCAGCAGTTTGTTTGGAAAGAATTGCTGTATACTTTCACAAGTTGTACAACTTGAGTTCTAATATTTTTTATAATATTGGCAATAACTGCAGTTATTTTTGTTGGGATAGCGTCTTCAAGTTCAGATATTTGTTTGACATTGTTTCTTCTACATCACATATTTTTAATATCATCAATTCTTGTACCTCAGACATTTTAGTAACTTGTTTACTCAGCTCACCTCGCAATAGACACAGCTCTGCAGTAGTCTGCTGTTGTATCAGTGCTGTAATATCCCCTGATCCCTCTTACATTTGTCTCTTTGTCGTCTTTCTCCTTCTCATTGTTTCTTACCCTGTTGTATCTCTGCTTATTCTGCCTCTTGTTGTCATCATTTCTCTGCTTCATCTGCCTCCTGTCGTCGTTGTTTCTCTGTTTCTGCCTCATGTCATCATTGGCACTCTGTGTGCAGTAGCAGTGTTGGAATATTTCCATCATCTGACTGGTATCCATTATTGTAAATCAATTGCTGTGTGCACTATTCTTCTACAAAGTATCCTCTGTTTCCACTGTTAAGAGTTCTATCTGATTTCTGACACCAATGTTATGATGGTCTCACCGATCGTCTTGTTCAGTGGAAACAGAATAACTGACACCTATCAAGTCGCTAATTACAAACTTTAATTAAACACAAATAACGGTTATGAATCAACAAAGCACTCTCATAGATTTAATTTTGTCCAACACACAGTAATAAGTGTCACCTTATTATAATTCCACACTAATTAACACATTGATAACTTTGCTACAGTACTTCAATCTGCACTTGAATAAATTGCCAGCTGTAACTAAAATGGGCTGTTACGGAATCCATTATTTATACATCCACCACCTTGCAGTGTAGCAAGCTAGCAGCCCTGGATGCTGGTAGAGTAGTCGAGTAAACGTCTGGAAGGGGCACAAACAATCTAGAAGAGTCCAGAACCCCATGCAACTCTCCTATTTATAATGATTTGAAAACGTCTGGAGCAATCTCGCACTCCATGTGCCTAGAATAACATATGCACTTAGCGATGTAATACTATTTATTTTATCAACATAACAGTATATTTTACAGAAAATCTTGTAAGTCAGATAGCAGATGAATGCAACAAATATTTTATTTATATCCCTTCAAAATGGGCAGTTCCTGATAGTCTCATCTCAAACACTGGAGAGATAAGAATCCTTTCTTGCTATAACCACCCTTATGTCCAAAGTAAACAACTGTAAGGATTATAAAAAAGGAAGGTGTGGATATCTAAATGGGTAATGTCAACTCCTTAGTTTTCCAAAATTATAACAAAAAACAGACATCTCGTTCTTCTTAGTTTACTTCATTTTATGGACAATAATGTATCTCATGATACAGACATTCTTCAGCAAATAAAAATCATTGTTGATAATCTAAAAAGTACTTTCAAACAATGTTTTAACCATTCCAAACTGTCTGTGTAGATGAAAGTCTTACATTTAAAAGGATGAACATTTTTCTTGCTTTGTGTCTGTGAATCTGGTGTCATTGTAGATTTCATTATTTACATTGGAAGAGTACATAAAATTATGGTGATGCAAACCTTGGAAAATCTTGTAATATTGTGCTTACCCTTATGACTGCATACATGAACAGAGGTAATTTCCTTTACATCAGTATTTGGTATACAAGGCCAACTTTATTTTACATAGAAATAAGACCACTGCCTGTGGTCTGGTGAAAGCTATAGAAAGACCATAAACAGATGAATACAAAACTAAAGTGAGGCAAAAGAGACCATCTGTGTAACAAAAATATACTTGTAAAAAAAAAAGCATATCTAGCATGAAATGAGGATGTTAACCTCAGTACATACAAATGAAATGTTTCTGACTTGTAAAGTAGAAAAATATTTAAAGCATGCTGCTTCAAAAATATTGATAAGAGGTCTCTGAGCTATTTTAATATTTAAATATTGTGGAGTGAATTCTGAAAATGGTTGAGTGCTCTAAGTGAGTACACTCACTGTCGCTGAAAGTACGGTGCATTGGTACAGCAAACCACTCAATCATATCGTACATCAAAACGATTAATGAAGAGCCAACCACCACTGGTTACTGGCCAGATTCTAGCCAATAGTACAGACTGTCATATGTTAATAGTGTACCTCTTATAGCAACATTAATAATAACGACTAAATTAAGACATAAATTAATAATGTTAATATGTGGAGACTTTAAAGTCACAAATTGAGACATGACTTCATTAAAAAACATGAATGTGTCCTTTGTAAATTCTAAATAGATTTTACCTTTGATATAATGTACATTTTAACATTAAAATGTAATTAACTTGCTAAGAAACTTGCATTTATATAAAGAAAAATGTATAAGATCTAAATTATGTCTGTTTCTATTTTTTCCAAATAAAGTTATAGATTTTACTAACTTTACATCAATTTCCAGCAATTATTTACACATTTAACACTGGTGTGTTGAAGGATGCACTTGAAAAGGCTAGACAGAAAGGAATTAAAATAAAACAACACAAAGTTATCTACAAACTGGTTGATGATATGAAAGAAGAGATTGAAAGCAGACTGCCACTAATTGATGTTGAGGAAGTTTTAGGTAAATGTAATTGGAACCTCCTACCATAAGGCTATGTATTAGTGTTGGTAATGGAAACTATAGAAAAAATTAAAATATCGGTATGGAGAACCATACATGACTTCCATGTTCTAAGATTTATATTTAAAATCATTTACGAAATGAAATATTTCCATAGAAACTACTACTTTCCACTTATTGCTTCAGCCTTAACCACAGTATTGTGGTCACTAACGTATACCACCACACGTTATCGCACTCGATTTTCACTGATGATGGCAGTCGACAGCATTGCCGAAACGTCTGGTTTTGCAGAAAACATTGGACTACGGCCAAACAGCCCGGGAAGGAATTTTAACAACAAACTACTACTTTGTTGCCGATAACGTAGTACACATATAAAAATTATCCCCTCCCCCTTTAACTATAATTTTCATTTATAGAAAATTACCCCCACCCTGTTCAACTAGCCTTTTCATTTATAGATATTTCATCTACGTTTCTACAGTGGATTATTAAGATCTTCTTATCAGGATACTTTATTTATCAAAATTAAGTACTTTACTCTTGTTACAACAAAAAATGTTTCAGGTAAACTACCCTTTTCCTATGATCTTCACCAAAATCAACAGGCTTTTCGTTCTCTACAATATATGGGGCATATGCAAAAAATTATTTGATTATGAATGAATTTACGGCAGTTATCGTTCATCATAGACAAAATTAACCTTGTTATCATATAAAATGTTGCAGGTAAACTACCCCTTTCTCATAACTGATTTTCACCAAAATCAATAGGTCTTGAGTACTCTAAAATTCAGGGATGCATGCAAAACATTATTTGATTCTGTTTGAATGTGCGGCAGTTATCGTTCGTCATAGAAACAATTACTCTTGTTAAAACATTAAAGGTGGCCGGTAAACTACCCCTTTCCTTTAACCGATCTTCACCAAAACCAATAGGTCTTGAGAACTCTACAATTCAGGGCTGCATCCAAAATATTATTTGATTCTGTTTGAATTTGCGGCTGTTATCGTTTGCCATAGAAAAAAATTACCCTTGATAAAAAAAACGTTGCAGGTAAACTACCCCTTTCCCTTAACTGATCTTCATCAAAAACAATAGGTCTTGAGAACTCTACAAATCAGGTCTGTATGCAAATAATTATTTGATTCTGTTTGAATTTGCGGCTGTTATCGTTTGCCATAGAAAATACCGTTTTAAAACATAAAATGTTGCAGGTAAACTACCCCTTCCCCTTAACCGATCTTCACCAAAAACAATATGCATTGAGAACTTTACAATTCAGGGCAGCATGTAGAAAAATTGTTTGATTCTGTTTGAATGTGCTGCTGTTATCGTTTGCCATAGAAAATAATTACCTTGATTAAAAAAAATGTTGCAGGTAAACTACCCCTTTCAATTAACCGATCTTCACCAAAAACAATAGGTCTTGAGTACTCTACAAATCAGGGCTGTATGCAAAAAATTATTTGATTCTGTTTGAATTTGCGGCTGTTATTGTTTGCCATAGAAAAAAATTATAGACACAGACACTTTTCGAAAAATGACTTTTTTACTTCCATATTCCTTAAGGAATGGAAGTATGGTGATGGCAAAAAAAAATCGTGTTCGAGATTATTGCAGATTCTGATTCTACTACACTCAAAACATGAAAAAAAGTCGTTTTCCGAAAAGTGTCTGTGTGTCTGTCTGTCTGTGTGTCTATCTGTCTTCTGTAGATTTTTTTTCTATGGCAAACGATAACTGCCGCAAATTCAAACAGAATCAAATAATTTTTTGCATGCAGCCCTGATTTGCAGAGTACTCGCGACCTATTGTTTTTGGTGAAGATCGGTTGAGGGAAAGGGGTAGTTTACCTGCAACGGTTTTTTTTTAGCAAGGGTAATTTTGTTTGTTTGGCAAACGATAACAGCCGCAAATTCAAACAGAATCAAATAATGTTTCGCATACAGCCCTGAATTGTAGAGTTCTCAAGATCTGTTGATTTTGGTGAAGATCGGTTAAGGGAAAGGGGTAGTTTACCTGTAACGTTTTATGTTTTAACAAGGGTATTTCCTATGGCAAACGATAACAGCCGCAAATTCAAACAGAATCAAAAGATTATTTGCATACAGCCCTAAATTGTAGAGTTCTCAAGACCTATTGTTTTTTGTGAAGATCGGTTGAGGGAAAGGGGTAGTTTACCTGCAACATTTTTTTAACAAGGGTATTTTCTATGGCAAACGATAACAGCCGCAAATTCAAACAGAATCAAATAATGTTTTGCATACAGCCCTGATTTGTAGAGTACTCAAGACCTATTGTTTTTGGTGAAGATCGGTTAAGGGGAAGGGGTAGTTTACCTGCAACGTTGTTTTAGCAAGCGTATTTTCTATGGCAAACGATAACAGCCGCAAATTCAAACAGAATCAAATAATTTTTTGCATACATCCCTGAATTGTAGAGGTCTCAATGACTTTCGATTTTGGTGAAGATCGGTTAAGGGGAAGGGGTAGTTTACCTCCAACCTTTTACGTTTTAACAAGAGTAAAGTACTTGAAAATTTATTTAAACTTTTTGAAACAATGGTAATTGTTAAAAATAAAATAATTTTGTTGCCAGGCAATAAAATTATAATTTTTTCATTTTAATGTAATATAATATTTTTCATTTAATCTATATCTATAAAAATGAATGTTTGTTTCTTTCTTTGATAGTATGCGTTCCTATACCATTCATCTGATTGCGATGAAACTTCGGTGAGTTGTTGTGCGCACGCCCGCGAAGGTTTATGAATTTTTTTCTATGGGGTCCTTTGGGGGGTTCTTGGGGTCTTCCACATCTCCTCCTAAACCACTTCACCGATTTCAACCAAACTTGGCACAAATATTTTATGCAACGGGAGAACCAACATAGGGTAGGTGTTTTTTCGATGGGGTCCTTTGGGGGGTCCGTTGGGGTCTTCCACATCTCCTCCTAAACCACTGGACCAATTTCAACCAAACTTGGCACAAATATTTTACGCAACGGGAGAACCAACATAGGATAGGTGTTTTTTCGATGGGGTCCGTTGGGGTCTTCCACATCTCCTCCTAAACCACTGGACCGATTTCAACCAAACTTGGCACAAATATTTTACGTAACGGGAGAACCAACATAGGATAGGTATTTTTTTCGACGGGGTCCATTGGGCGGTCCTTTGGGGTCTTCCACATCTCCTCCTAAACCACTGGACCGATTTCAACCAAACTTGGCACAAATATTTTACGCAACGGGAGAACCAACATAGGATATGTGTTTTTTCGATATGATCCTTCGGGGGGTCTTTTGGGGGTCCTTTGGGGTCTTTCACATCTCCTCCTAAACCACTGGACCGATTTCAACCAAACTTGGCACAAATATTTTACGCAAAGGGAGAACCAACATAGGATAGGTGTTTTTTCAATGGGGTTCTTTGGGGTCTTCCACATCTCCTCCTAAACCACTGGACCGATTTCAACCAAACTTGGCACAAATATTTTACGCAACGGGAGAACCAACATAGGATATGTTTTTTCGATATGATACTTCGGGGGGTCCTTTGGGGTCTTTCACATCTCCTCCTAAACTTCAACCGATTTCAACCAAACTTGGCACAAATATTTTACGCAAAGGGAGAACCAACATAGGATAGGTGTTTTTTCGATGGGGTTCTTTGGGGTCTTCCACATCTCCTCCTAAACCACTGGACCGATTTCAACCAAACTTGGCACAAATATTTTACGCAACGGGAGAACCAACATAGGGTATGTGTTTTTTCGATATGATCCTTCGGGGGGTCCTTTGGGGTCTTTCACATCTCCTCCTAAACCACTGGACCGATTTCAACCAAACTTGGCACAAATATTTTACGCAACGGGAGAACCAACATAGGATATGTTTTTTCGATATGATACTTCGGGGGGTCCTTTGGGGTCTTTCACATCTCCTCCTAAACTTCAACCGATTTCAACCAAACTTGGCACAAAATATTTTACGCAAAGGGAGAACCAACATAGGATAGGGGTTTTTTCGATGGGGTTCTTTTGGGGGTTCTTTGGGGTCTTCCACATCTCCTAAACCACTTGACCGATTTCAACCAAACTTGGCACAAATATTTTACGCAACGGGAGAACCAACATAGGATATGTTTTTTCGATATGATCCTTCGGGGGGTCCTTTGGGGTCTTTCACATCTCCTCCTAAACCACTGGACCGATTTCAACCAAACTTGGCACAAATATTTTACGCAACGGGAGAACCAACATAGGATAGGTGTTTTTTTCGACGGGGTCCATTGGGGGGTCCTTTGGGGTCTTCCACATCTCCTTCTAAACCACTGGACCGATTTCAACCAAACGTGGCACAAATATTTTACGCAACGGGAGAACCAACATAGGATATGTGTTTTTTCTATATGATTCTTCGGGGGGTCCTTTGGGGTCTTTCACATCTCCTCCTAAACTTCAACCGATTTCAACCAAACTTGGCACAAAATATTTTACGCAAAGGGAGAACCAACATAGGATAGGTGTTTTTTCGATGGGGTTCTTTTGGGGGTTCTTTGGGGTCTTCCACATCTCCTCCTAAACCACTGGACCGATTTCAACCAAACTTGTCACAAATATTTTACGCAACGGGAGAACCAACACAGGATATGTGTTTTTTCGATATGATCCTTCGGGGGGTCCTTTGGTGTCTTTCACATCTCCTCCTAAACCACTGGACCGATTTCAACCAAACTTGGCACAAAATATTTTACGCAAAGGGAGAACCAACATAGGATAGGTGTTTTTTCGATGGGGTTCTTTTGGGGGTTTTTTGGGGTCTTCCACATCTCCTCCTAAACCACTGGACCGATTTCAACCAAACCTGGCACAAATATTTTACGCAACGGGAGAACCAACATAGGACAGGTGTTTTTTTTTCGATACGATCCTCTGGCGGGTCCTTTGGAGTCTTAAAAAACTAACTTATTAGATCTGGTTACTATGGCAACCCAATGGAATAGATTCTGTTCTAAATATATTATCGCATTAAATTGAAGACCACGCGAACGAAGTCTTTATATATTATATATATACAAACACTTTCTTTCTTTGAGTGGCATTGCAACGCATGCCGGGTACTCGCTAGTACAGCAATAAAAAGGCAGGTAAGACATAGCCTGGCTGTTTGGGTGAAAATGATTTTAAATATAAATCTTAGAATATGGAAGTCATGTATGGTTCTCCATACCGATATTTACTTCCATATTCCTTAAGGAATGGAAGTATGGTGATGGCAAAAAAAATCGTGTTCGAGATTATTGCAGATTCTGATTCTACTACACTCAAAACATGAAAAAAAGGCGTTTTCCGAAAAGTGTCTGTGTGTCTGTCTGTCTTCTGTCTGTCTGTAGTTTTTTTTCTATGGCAAACGATAACTGCCGCAAATTCAAACAGAATCAAATAATTTTTTGCATACAGCCCTGATTTGTAGAGTACTCAAGACCTATTGTTTTTGGTGAAGATCGGTTAAGGGAAAGGGGTAGTTTACCTGTAACATTTTATGTTTTAACAAGGGTATTTCCTATGGCAAACGATAACAGCCGCAAATTCAAACAGAATCAAAAGATTATTTGCATACAGCCCTAAATTGTAGAGTTCTCAAGACCTATTGTTTTTGGTGAAGATCGGTTGAGGGAAAGGGGTAGTTTACTTGCAACATTTTTTTAACAAGGGTATTTTCTATGGCAAACGATAACAGCCGCAAATTCAAACAGAATCAAATAATGTTTTGCATACAGCCCTGATTTGTAGAGTACTCAAGACCTATTGTTTTTGGTGAAGATCGGTTAAGGGGAAGGGGTAGTTTACCTGCAACGTTTTTTTATCAAGCATATTTTCTATGGCAAACGATAACAGCCGCAAATTCAAACAGATTCAAATAATATTTTGCATACAGCCCTGAATTGTAGAGTTCTCAAGACCTATTGTTTTTGGTGAAGTTCGGTTGAGGGAAAGGGGTAGTTTACCTGCAACATTTTTTTAACAAGGGTATTTTCTATGGCAAACGATAACAGCCGCAAATTCAAACAGAATCAAATAATGTTTTGCATACAGCCCTGATTTGTAGAGTACTCAAGACCTATTGTTTTTGGTGAAGACCGGTTAAGGGAAAGGGGTAGTTTACCCGCAACGTTTTTTTATCAAGCGTATTTTCTATGGCAAACGATAACAGCCGCAAATTCAAACAGAATCAAATAATTTTTTGCATACGTCCCTGAATTGTAGAGGTCTCAAGGACTTTCGATTTTGGTGAAGATCGGTTAAGGGGAAGGGGTAGTTTACCTGCAACCTTTTACGTTTTAACAAGAGTAAAGTACTTGAAAATTTATTTAAACTTTTTCAAACAATGGTAATTGTTAAAAAGAAAATAATTTTGTTGCCAAGCAATAAAATTAAAATTTTTTCATTTTAATGTAAATCATGTATAAGAGAAAATATATCGCGCTTGGCAGGCGATATTAAGATTTAAATATAAATCTTAGAATATGGAAGTCATGTATGGTTCTCCATACCGATATTTCATGTTTTGAGTGTAGTACAATCAGAATCTGCAATAATCTCGAACACGATTTTTTTTGCCATCATCATACTTCCATTTCCTTAAGGAACATGGAAGTAAAAAGGTGTGTGTGTGTGTGTGTGTGTGTGTGTGTGTGTGTGTGTGTGTGTGTGTGTGTGTGTGTGTGTGTGTGTGTGTGTGTGTGTTTACTTTTGATGTTTATATTTAAACAGTTACTCTGTCACAATTTGCCAGGCTGTTGGCTGTGGCCCATATTGTCTACAAAAACTTCCAGATGTTTTGTCTGTACCGATAATGGAGATCTTCAGTGGTATGGGAATACAGTCCAGAAATACCTGCAAACAAATACAAGCAAAACTGTTCTATCCGATTGAAGCATTCTATTTATATATTTGCTTTAAGGTGCTGGTTGGTCATTATTAATAACCAGCCAGCATCTTAAAGAAAATGTAAGTGCAAACAATGGGTGATGGTGATTGTGTGGTAGATTACCTCACACTAAACAAAATATAAGTGGCAGTTCGAAAGCTTAAGAACAACAAAGCCCCAGGACAGGATAATCTGCCTGCATAATTACTGAAGCATGGGAGTGAAACAGTTAATGCCTATTTACGTGATCTAATTCATATGGTGTGGATGAAAGAAATAATGCCCAAAGAGTGAAACACTGGAATAATTTGCCCAATTTATAATAAGGGAAATAAACATTATAGGGGCATAATGTTACTCAGCACTGCATATGAAACACTGACCTAATTAATTAAAAGCTTAAACAATTGGCCGAAACAAAATTCTAGGGCCAGTTGTTTCTGATCAGTTCTTTGTTATCAGGCAGATTATAGAAAAATGTTATGAGTACAATATAGATCTTCACATGTTTGTGGACTTTAGACAGCCATTTGATAGTGTGTGAATGGTAAAACTTTATGAAGTCATGCAGGATATGGGAATTTTTTTCGAACTTAAAGTTAACGAAGATGGTCGTGAGATACACAAAAGCCAAAATTAAGTATGAGAATATGTTGAGTGAATCTTTATTATTGCAACAAGCCAAGTATGTGCTTATGCTGATGACGTGTGTCAATAGGTAGAACAAGACAACGGCTGGTTGAGGTTTACAAGAAGCTAAATAAAAAATCCACTGGAATGGGAGTGAATGGAAATATCAGCAAAACTAAATACATACTAATTTCTGCATCAGAAAGGAGAAGAAATCTGTACAATTTATGAACAGAGGATAATTCATTTGATGCAATGGATAAGTTCAGATACCTGAGTAACATGATAGATAATGTAGGATTCATAAACCTGATGATATGTGACAGGGTTAGAATATTATGCTAACAGTAGACCATTGGAAAGCAGACTCATTAGTTACAACACAAAAACGAAAATACGTAAGACAGTTGTCAGACTGGTTGTTGTTTATGGAGGTGAGAAAGGAACAAGGAACACTAAGAAGGTGTGAAAGAAAGATTTTACTATGTGTGTATGGCCTGGTTAAATAAGATAATGAATGGAGAATAAAAAAATAACCAAGAGATAAATGAGCTATTGAAGCATGAGGACATTGTAAAATTTGTAAAGGCTCACTGAATACAATGGCTAGGTCATGTAGAGCAGGTGGATGATCAGCGTATGCCAAAGCAAATCCTGAGGCTTCAATAGGAAATTGAAATTTCAATAGGAAATCCTGAGAGAAATTTAAAGTAGAAAAAGGGTTCGACCTAGAATAAGATGGTTGGATGATGTGGTGCTTAGATATCAGAAGAATGGATGTGAGGGGTAAGCTAGGACTCATGTTGGGCTGTAGTTCTAAAGAAGAAGAAGATCGGCCCAACAGTCTGGAAAATTGTGACAGTGTAAGCACCAGCCATGAAAGCTTGTGTTCACTTAGTTACTCTTTCACTTTCATTTCTTAAAGAACTATTCACTTTCATTCTATTTGTTAAAGAACAAAATAGTATGGCTGAAGATAATTTAGAACTACTCTATTCACATTTTACCATTCAGTATATCACAACATAAATGTTCAAGAATTCAAGATAGGTGAAAGATTATTAAAGAAGTTATTAAACTTCAAAACTTAACATCTTATGTAGGACTCCATAACACAGGAGCTTTTTAGTTTTGCTATTGAAAAGAAGATGTGTTATATACATTTGAGATTAAGATATTTTAACATAAATTAACTAGTAAGCTCTGTGAGCTGCAGAACTCACTCACTATTTTGAATGAAATTCATGTTATTATTAGATAATTTCAGTATTAGAAAAATTATAAAAACATCGTTTTTCTACTTTTTTTAGTAAAGTAACAATTTTAAAGCTGACAGTCGTACAATAAACACTAAACATTCCAAACTGTTACAATAGGTTTTTACTTAAGTTTATAACCATAGTGCCTAAATGACAATAAATTTAGTCTAGCTATTATGTACGTTTCCATTGGCGTATGTCTAAATCTTTTCACATTGTGTGTGTGTGTGTGTGTGTGTGTGTGTGTGTGTGTGTGTGTGTGTGTGTGTGTGTGTGTGTGTGTGTGTGTGTGTGTGTGTGTGTGTGTGTGTGTGTGTGTGTGTGTGTGTGTGTGTGTGTGTGTGTAAATTCTATCAAAAGATATAAATACTAAAATGTTGAGAGATATTAATTCTGTCAAATTAAAGTTCCAAAGTTTATATTTTGAATAAAATTCCTTACAATTTGATCTTGCATGTAGGCTTCTGTAGCTTTCTTAAAATTTTGAGCTTCATTTTTGCCCACAGTACTAGGGAAATTTAAAACTTTTTCATAGTAAACGGTGTATTTGGATTTGGGTTAAAATTCCCATTTGTCTGACTGTTAGAATTTTTGAAATTTTTAATTCCTTTTTGAGAATTTCCGGTGTCCTAAAGTTTTTAAATTTCCAAAACTTTACGTATATTTAGAAGATTTTGGTGAAAATCCTCTTTAATTTGATACACCACATTAGTTTTTGCAATTTATCAAAATTTTGAAATTTTAAAAACTTAAAACTATATTCAGATTTTGTTTAAATTCCCTTTAATTTTTGTACAATTTTGACCCTTCACATTTCGCATCCCGCCCTCTTTATTTTTAGGGGGATCAATCCCCAAAACGGTAGGGGTCCATTTGGTAAAACTGTAGATATGTACTCCAAAGTTTACAAAATGGTTGATGCCTTTAAAACTGATTGTGAGACTGCTCCAAATAGACAGACAAATGCCAAACTGCTGAGTTCAAACTGAGAACTCACTTTGTTTGATCACTTATGATGGCTTAGTAATAGTTGGGAAATTATAAAACAAGTAATTTGTGAAAAGTACAAACCCAAAATACATATACTTAAATTTTTGGGTTATTACAGGTCAGTTATTTTGAATGACGTAGTCCTTGATGTGTCTACGTTACACACAATAAAGGAAAGTAAAATTGCGAGTATTGGGCAGAGAGAGAGAGAGAGAGAGAGAGAGAGAATGCTGGTTTGATATAAATGCAGAAATGCTGGTTTTAAACAACCAAGGTAGAAATTGTGTACGCTAAGAAAGTAAATTGTTTTATTGTCTTAATTAATTTTAGGGGAGGCGAATGTGCTTCAGCAGTTTCTCATAAATGAGGGAAAGAAGAAGGTATTTATTGCTGGTTGCAGATGTACAAAGGGAGTTCTAAAAAAAAGTGCTTTGTTTAGGTTGATTAGAGATAATACAGTTATACATGAAGGTGAGTTGTAAAACTTCTTAACTTCTTAATTTTAATACTATGAGTATACACTGTGGAATCATAAATTTAGTATTTTGTTTATCATATATGTATATAAATTTTAGAAACACATGCTGCTGCTGCTTCTGACTTCACAGTGTTTTAAAGGTAATGTGATATATGCTGTGATTGGAATAAATAATTTTATGTGGTACTGAAAATTCTTGTTTTGCTGTAGACTGGTTTCTGGTTTCATTTGCAGCTTTCAGTTGTGCCTACATTTTATTTTGTAAATTTGTCTCACACTAAGTGTTTACAAATGAGAAAATTTATATCCTTTATGAGTCATAAAATTTTATTAGAAGTAGATAATAATGATCGTATTTTAGTAAAAGTTATCCATATTTGATGTCAATAAACTAATCTCCATTTTTTCTGTAATTTTTTGTGTGTAAGGTAGCTTGAATTTCAAAAATCAACAACATTTTGTCACACATGAATTAATGTCTAAAAAAGAAAATGAATTAAGAGTTTTAATTGAGATAAGGAATATTTTTGTTATTAATATACATGCAATTTTATTCAGAATTATCCTGAAACTGTTAATGTTAAAAGTAGTTGGAGGCTTGTAGTGTATATTTAATATTTATTGCTACCCATATTTTTAAGAAACAGAATAATAATATTTACATACAGGATGAGTACAGATTACTATTGATTTCACAATACACACTGTCAAAAATATTTGTTATTCATAAATTCTAATAACTTTCTCAAGCATGATTATTCTGATTATAACAGTTCAAAGTGATGGTGCTGCAGTCATTTTCTATAATGTTCATTGAAGTTTATAATTCATCTGTTTTCGATTGTTTTACTGAAATCTTTGCAAAAACAATATTTAGGTTTAAACAAATTAATTTTGTTCTTAGATTTTGATGTCAAGTATTTGCTACAATACTTCAACCGCCACTCAGTCCACACTAAGGAAAATCGCTCAACAAACTGATCTCACAAAGCCAGCCTCTGTCCTTATATATGTAGTAGCGCACGTGTTCTAGAATGAAGTTTTCATCCTTAACGAGGTGTTCCAACTAATACGTATTTCAAGTGTTCTCCAGAGTACTCTGGAACATACTTGAGCGCAGCCTTGACTGAGGCTAAACCTGCTCGACTAGGGGAGGGACGGGTGGAGGACGTTCTTGGCTGTTCAATAGCAACATAGATTACAAACAGCATTAAGTTTATTAGAATTGTCTTTTTTAACTAAAGATTATTACATATGAAATATTTGCAAGTAACTAAATTTTTTAAGGAAAAATTAATTAAATTAATGATTTTAGGTCCTGTAGAATCAATTCGCCACCTGAAATCTGAAGTTGACAGCATCAAGAAGGATGTTGAATGTGGATTACGATTGGCTGACAAATTGGTACAGTTTGCACCAGGTGATACAATAGTGTGTTACGTATTAAAAAAACAGCCTCAGAAAATTGACTGGGAACCAGGGTTTTGAAACATAAGTTTTATATAGCTGTTTTGTATAGTAGCTCAATAACAGTAATTTTTGTATAAAGCATTCAATAAAATGAGAGTATTTTATCATTGACTTTGTTTGTCCAGAATGTCCATGTAAAGTATTTTATTATGTATTCATACACATTAACAAAAATCTCTTAATCACATCTTTTCCTCTTTTCATGTTTCCTCCTTCTTCTCTATTTGTCATATTATATAACACTGCCCCTTTATTCAGCCTGTTTCGAACTGGCAGATCGATACATACGAGTATTACACTGTTTTCAGTTAAGAAACCCCTTTGTCTACTCCATTTTAGCTTCCTGGTTACTCTCTTGCAGAACACCTGTGTCAGCACTAAAAACAAAGGTTTTTCCTACATCTAGCATCTTTCCAGCAACTGTGGTGCTCTGTTCCTTGCATTTCTGGCACATCTTTTCTAATTGTTTGTTTAATTGAAGGGAATTATTTTTCTTTGAAAGTTTCTTCCATGGACGCTTCCTTGTGAACTTTGGTGATAGGAGATTGTCACTACCATCCAGTATTCTGTGTTAGTCAGGAATGTGCTGTGTTAGCTAGACTTGGCAGACAACTGTTATAATTGAGACTAGTTGCTGACTTAATAATACTGTTATGATGGTCTACTGATTGTCATATGGTACAGTGGAAAACAAAATACAAGACACCAATGAAGTCACTAAAAAAAAAAACCAGCTTTAATTATCACAATTAACAGTTTGTTATTCAACAAGATTATACTCATACAATAATTCAGATTAATCTGTCCACATGCAATAACAATATCAACTAATAGAGTCCCACACAATTATAAAACACAACACTTCACCACAATACTTTGAACTTCACTGGAATAAATCACCACTCAAACTGAAACAAAGCATTGCTGAGTACTTATATTTATACCCAGCTGAGATTCCATAATATGCTTCAACACTACACTAGAGTGTAATTGCTTGTGGCTTTGAACAGTGTGTGTGGTCGGCGAAGTCTGGAACAGTCTCGTTAACGCATGTTGAGAATCATGTACGCACACAACATTACAGCCGGGTTACACTGGAATAGCTGAGAAACATGTAGACTGTTCTGTAATGGCATAACATTGCCCCCGCCTTAAGCCTGTTCGTCCCGAATCTTCTGTAATGGTCTAACAATATGTTACAGGCATTACATAAGCTATGCATGTTATTTATGTCATACTCACATAATAATTATAATATTTATTGTATTGCAGTGCAATATAATATATGTATATAAAGGGGATAGGAAATCAATGTTCTAGAGAATATTATTCCTGATACCCAAAAACACTGGTGTAAATATTGGAAATGTGCTAGACATTACAAATTAGTAACACAAAAATAAAATAATAAATAAACTTTTTTTATTAATAAAGAAACAAAAAACTGAATAACTCAGATTTAACAATACTGTAAAATAAAACATATTTAAGTCTTAATGTTGAAATAACCTTTTCAAATTAATTTAACAATACCTAGCAATTTGAGTCGTGCATTTGAACATAAAATAGCCTCATTCAATTCATTGATATGGTGAATATTAAAAGCATCCTGTTATGTGACACAGTAATAGATACATGAAGAACTATCATTAGATAGATACAATAGCTAACATATATAAAATGAAAACCATCAGTTAACTTAGAGATAACATAAAATATACATCAAAATAGGGCTAGCATCTGCAAGTAAAAATCGTCATGGTTAAATTTAATTGTTATGGTCACAGTTCCTAAAAAATAAGTAAATTATATAAAGATACACACTAAAATATATAATGTGGGAACAGTTTTTGAAGTACTCAAGTAAAATCCAGAATTGACAATCAAAATGGAATAGTAAAAATACAATAAATCTGACTGTCATAAATTTTATGTGGGTAGATAAGAATAAATTAATGTGAGGTCTGCTGAAAATCCTAATCCAACCATATATGAGGTGCTACCCAAAAGTTCGGGGAATTCGCCCATAAAATTAAAATTGCTTACCATAACTCCTAGTTTCCACCGTCTCCTTCGAAATACTCCCCTTGGGCATGGATACAGCGATCCCAGCATTTTTTCCATGATTCCATGCATCGCTGGAAGTCGGCAAGCCTAAGGGTTTGAGCGCCTGGATGTCCTCAGTTGTGTCAAAGCTTTCAAGTGAAGCTTCATTTTGGGAAACTGGAAAAAGTCACACGGGGTGAGGTCAGGCGAATAGGGTGGATGGGGAATCACTACCGTGTTTTTGGAAGCCAAAAAATGCAGAACAGCTAACGATGTGTGGGCGGGCGCGTTGTCGTGGTGGAGAACCCAGCTGTTGTTCGTCCACTTTTCGGGACGTTTGCACCTAATGCTATCATGTAGCTGCTTCAAAACTTCACAATAAAACTTCCCATTGACTGTTTGACCAGGGGGGACAAATTCCTTGTGGATAATTCCTTTGATGTCAAGAAAACACAATCAACATGGACTTCACGTTGCTACGAACTTGACGTGCTTTGATTTTTTTGGCCGCGGTGAATGTGGCGACTTCCACTGTGACGACTGCTGCTTAGTCTCAGGGTCATAACCGTAAACCCATGACTCATCACCGGTTATGACATTGGAGATGAAGTTGGGGCCATCTCTTGCTGCAATTTTCAATTCAGTGCAGACAGCCACGCGATGTTCTTTTTGGTCGCTGCTCAGGAGTCTCGGTACAAACTTTGCAGCAATGCATCTCATGGCCAAATTGTCTGAGAAGATGCGTTGCATGGACCCATACGACATTCCTACAATCGTGCAAACATCATGGATTGTTTGTCTACGATCTGCAACAATTGCCTCTCACACTTTCGCAATGTTTTCTGTTGTTGTGCTTGTCGATGGTCGTCCTGAACGCTCATCATCGTCAACAGACTGTCGTCCATCCTTAAAGCGTTTGTACCACAAAAAAGTTTTACTTTGACTCGTGCATTGTCACCAAATGCTTCCACAAGCATGCGATGGGTTTCTGCAGCAGTTTTTTTAAGTTTGAAGCAAAATTTGATGCAGGTTCTTTGCTCCGTAAAATCTGCCATTTATAAAATCGCCACAACACTAAAACACAATGTTACAAAAACGCACGAAACTCAAGAACGCGGGCTCTCACCATCACAGCTGTTCGCATACTAATTCACAAAGGGTACTATTCACACACTTTAGTGGTAGCAGGTCATACCACAAATGGTTCGCGCGTTGCATTCAAATTCCCCGAACTTTTGGGTAGCACCTCTTATTTTAGGAAAGTATTTGAATGTGACCTGTACAACTTTACAGAGCACAGAAGTTGTAGTGTATCTAGTATGCATGCATGATTTTTTTATAACAATGTAGAGCATGTCATATGTTGTCTATCAGCTATTGAATATGTTAGTGTAAGAACAATATGACTGCGTCAAGTTCTGCAAAATGCTTAGTGATACCTAATCAGAAATGGTTTGTATGACTAAGCAGGTTTTGGGGAACAAAGCTATGAGGATTACAAAAATTAAAGTTTGGTATACACTACACTCTCGTTTATCCGGAATGTTTTCAAATTTTTTTATTTTATTTTTTAATGACTTTACTGGTGAATTTTAAGATACGATTTGTACTAAAAACAACCTGTTTTGTTATAAATTCAACGTTATACCCGTTCAGAGCTCATCAACATAAACGTAATTAATCTAAACTGCAAGGGTAAAAATTATACGGTGCAGCATATAATTTCCTTGGAAATCTGGTTAATGTTGGCATTCAAAGAGAATCTTATCAGTCACAAATGACTAGAAAACTCCACCTCTGCGGTTGCTATGTTTGGCACAGGCAGCCAGTGTTACAGTTCTAAGGCTTATTACTGTAACACTATCATTATTACATCAAAGGCTTCCGACTTCCGCCTCCGCTGACTTTACAGTGTAATCTTATTGTGGACTGTAGCAAGCAGTGAGTGACAGGCAAGATTGTAACACAGAGTGACTCATGCATTGGCGCGCCGGGAGACATCGTGTTGTGACCAGTTACATTTCCAGAGCAGTAACGGCAACCTACTGATACTGTTCAGGGCTTCATTGTGTGCAAGCAGTAATATTTTTACTTTTTAGTTCCAAAACATTTCATAGTGTTATAAGTGTTCATAGTCTGTATACATAAGTGTTCGTATACTGTTCTGTTTACTGCATTTGTTTCATTAAACAGTGTCGTGTAAAAGAAAGAAGAATGTCGTTATGATGTAAAAGAAGCTGGAGGCCATATATAGACTCGACAAAGGTGAAACACTAAATAATATTGCTAAGGGTTATAGAGTGGGGACTTCCACTGTGGGTGACTGGAAAAAAACAGGGCTCATATAGAAAACTTTTGTGCAAAGATGGTTACCAAAGACAGTTAGGAGAAAGAAGTACAGCTCGGAAACCAAAATGAGGCATTAGACGATGCTCTTTTTTTATGGTTCTGCCAAGAAAGAGACTGTGGTGTCCCTATATCATGGCCTATATTGCAAGAAAAGGCATTAAATTTAAACATGAAAATGGGTGGGGATCCATCATTTACAGCTAGCAGTGGGTGGCTAACGTGGTGGAAGGAACCTCATGGAATTCGGCAGCTCATTGTGACAGGTGAGATCTTATCTGCAGACGTCAAAGCCAGTGACATGTATAAAATAAGCTTTGAGAAATTTGTTTCAGATGAAAATCTGTCACCATCCCAAGTTTATAATGCTGACGAAACAAGGTTGTTTTATAAAATGATGCCAAACACGTCCTTGGTGTCTAAACTAGATGAGAAAGCTAAAGGCCACAAAAAAAGTAAAGATCGTGTGAAATTGCTTTGTTGTTCAAATGCCACAGGTGAACATAAACTGCCGCTGAAGTTGATCAGCAAATCTGCGAAGCCAAGGGCTTTAAAAAATATAAGTATTAACTTTAGTACGTAGGCTTTCACGGCCGGTGTCATTATAATTATCTAAAACTTCCGGGCTGAAAGGCCGTGGCCGAGTGCTTGATCTTCTACAGCTAGACGTTTCGGCCACACCACCGGTGGCCATCTTCAGTAGCAAAAAAGTGTTCGAAATAGATAGTATGCCGAACACGTCTCCCAATGAACTGGGAACAAGCAACAGTGAGTTAAGGCTACGCTGTCTCTATTTATAACTTTTTGGCCGCTTAAGGTGTATCACGCGGACCAATGAGAAGCCAGCTCATCATTCTCCATTCTGATTGGCCATGGAAAATAAACCATGCCAGACACTATTTAAGGCGATGCTTTCACCTCGGCGGTTCATAGCGACGGACACATTCTTATGAATATGGATGGACTCCAGATGCAGGCGAGTGAAGTAACCCCGGACAGAAGACAACACCCGGGCTTCATCAAACATCACCCGGTGATCGTCGTGGGAAAGAGCGTGTTCAGCAACTGCGGACTTCTCCGGCTGGCCCAGGCGGCAGTATCTCCGATGTTCAGAGAGGCGCGTCCGGACACTACGTTTCGTGTGGTGCCTATTACAACGTACAATCTCACGTACAATGCTTTCGAGGCGTGTTATACCAGTACCAGCCAGAGACAGCGTGAAAAATTCAAACGTTATGGTTCCCAGAACATCAGGGAAAGAGTACAAGATCGCGACAGGATGGTCGTTAATCTCTCGAACCGTCAGCTGACACCACACGAGACCTCGGTGTTAGCCAAAGGTGAGAAGTTTGTGGTTACCCTGAAGACAGTACCGGTGGAGGAAATAGTTGCGAGCGTGGAAGCAGGTATCCGAGGACTACCCCGAGACCAGGCAGATGAGATACGATTGGAAGCTTCTAGGGCCCTTAGAAGGGCCGCTCAGCCAAAATGCAATCTTCTGTCGGCGGAATTGCGAGCCTTGAGGGAATTGAGAAGGGATGACTCCATTGTCATTGTGCCAGCGGATAAGGGGAGCGCTACTGTGGTCTTGAACACCGAAGACTACCAGCGGAAGATTGAGGGTTTATTAGATCCGGCCACTTATCGGAGGCTGAACAAAGATCCGACTGCTACTGTTTTAAGAAAAATGGATTCTTTGGTAAAGCAATCTTCTCTAGCGTCTGATGTGAAGACGGCCGTCCGGTGTTCGGAGGCCCTTCCCCCTCGTCTCTATGGTTTACCGAAGATCCATAAGGAAGACGTTCCGCTGAGGCCCATCGTTAGTGCTATTGGCTCGCCTACGTACAATTTGGCTAAGCACCTCACTGGATTGCTCAAGCCGCACATCGGGCAGACGGATTCTTTCGTCCGGGACTCTTCTCATTTCCTCCGGAGGATCCGGGAGTTGGTGCTGGAGCCTGGCGACGTGCTAGTGAGTTTTGATGTGGTCTCTCTTTTCACCATGGTCCCTGTTCAGGAGGTCTTGGGGTATATAGGTGAACTGTTCCCGGCGGACATCACTACTTTGTTCCGGCAGGTCCTAACAACGACCTACTTCCAGTGGAACGGCGGCTTTTATGAACAGTTGGATGGCGTCGCGATGGGAAGTCCTCTCAGCCCTGTGGTTGCAAACTTCTACATGGAAAAATTTGAAGAGTTGGCAATTTCATCTGCGCCACTGAAGCCGAAGTGTTGGCTGCGGTATGTTGACGACACTTTCGTGGTCTGGAGCCATGGGGATGAAGAGTTGGAACGCTTCCTTGGACATCTGAACGCTGTGCACCCGCGCATACAGTTTACGATGGAGCGCAAGAGCGGTGATCAATTGGCATTTCTGGATGTGTTGGTCCTGAAAAGGACCGATGGCAGCTTGGGGCATAAAGCACACCGACATATCTGCACAAGTCCTCCAATCATCATCCTAGGCAGAAGAGGGCGGTGCTGAAGACTCTGGTAGACCGGGCAAAAAGAATCTGTGAGCCCCGGTATCTCGAAGATGAGTTTCGGCATCTCGAGGAAGCACTGCAGTCCAACGGCTATTCTGCTGCCGAGGTTAGGAGATCTGCCCGGCCGAGAAGATCTGGTAGGCCGGACGAGTCGGTGTCGCCCGAGGTTGTTGGCTCTGCTGTCTTGCCCTACATCCGTGGCGTCACTGACCGCATCGGCAAATTGCTGAGTAAACGGGGCGTCAGGACGATCTTCAAGCCAACCAAAAAGATCCAACAGTTCCTGTGACCGGTAAAAGACACCAGGGATCCGCTCTCGTCGTGCGGGGTGTACAGTATTCCTTGTACGTGTGGCCAGGTCTACATAGGCACCACGAAACGTAGTGTCTGGACGCGCCTCTCTGAACATCGGAGATACTGCCGCCTGGGCCAGCCAGAGAAGTCCGCAGTCGCTGAACACGCTCTTTCCCACGACGATCACCGGGTGATGTTTGATGAAGCCCGGGTGTTGTCTTCTGTCCGGGGTTACTTCACTCGCCTGCATCTGGAGTCCATCCATATTCATAAGAATGCGTCCGTCGCTATGAACTGCCGAGGTGAAAGCATCGCCTTAAATAGTGTCTGGCATGGTTTATTTTCCATGGCCAATCAGAATGGAGAATGATGAGCTGGCTTCTCATTGGTCCGCGTGATACACCTTAAGCGGCCAAAAAGTTATAAATAGAGACAGCGTAGCCTTAACTCACTGTTGCTTGTTCCCAGTTCATTGGGAGACGTGTTCGGCATACTATCTATTTCGAACACTTTTTTGCTACTGAAGATGGCCACCGGTGGTGTGGCCGAAACGTCTAGCTGTAGAAGATCAAGCACTCGACCACGGCCTTTCAGCCCGGAAGTTTTAGATAATTATAAGTATTAACTGTTTACCGTTACTGTACAGATCCCAAAAAAAAGCCTGGATGTCTGCGGATTTACCACGACTTCGTACCTAATGTCAAAAAATATCTGACAGAAAAGGGACTGCCTCTGAAAGCGATGTTATTGACTGACAATGTTCCTACACATCTTGCAGAGAACGAGATGAGTGGTGACATTTTTGTTAAATTCTTTCCTCATAATGTGACTTCCCTAATCCAACCATTGGACCAGGGTTCGATTGAGTCTTTAAAATGGCGATATCGTAAAGCTCTTTTTAGTAAAATAGTAGAAGATAATGAGGAGAAATTTGAAGCGTACCGAACAATCCAGGACATTCTCCACTCCCCCCGTCCAGTGTGGCAGTTGTTGTGTCCGTCAACTGCGTGATTCTAGTGAGTTCCAAGAACACTTAGATATATGCATTGAGCTGCCGGCGTGGCGTGCAATAAGGAGGCAAAGCTGTACTGCACCTCTCGGGGGCCTATATAAAGCCATAGCAGGCGGATTGTCAGTTCAGTACATGAGCGATTTTGGCTAGTGCGGATTGAGTGCTTGTCAAAGTGGAGAATTATTGTTTATATAATATAGAAACTTTCTCATGTGAAAACTTACTTGTCTTTTTCGTCGAATGCGTTTAGGCGTCGTATTCGCCTTCATCAGCTTAGAAACAGACTGCCAGTACTTAGTAACGGTTGCTGCTTGGAAGGTATAGTGGGGGTGGTGTGTAGAGGAAGGGGATTGGCGCAGGGATCCAAATTATTGTTTGTTTTTTGTATAATTGTGTCGAAAAGTGTATGTGATTTATATTGTAATTGGTCGTTTAGTATGTTGTTTGGTTGTGTTGTGTTGTGTTGTGTGGTGTTTGTATATTTCAAACTGTTCAGCTGAAATATACAAACACCACACATCACAACCAAACAACATACTAAACGACCAATTACAATATAAATCGCATACACTTTTCGACACAATTATACAAAAAACAAACAATAATTTGGATCCCACGCCAATCCCCTTCCTCTACACACCACCCCCACTATACCTTCCAAGCAGCAACCGTTACTAAGTACTGGCAGTCTGTTTCTAAGCTGACGAAGGCGAATACGATGCCGAAACTTTCTCATGCGAAAAAGACAAGTAAGTTTTCACATGAGAAAGTTTCTATATTATATAAAGAGTAGTGCTGTGAAAGAAGATGATGAACAAACAAGACAACTAGAATTATTGTGTTATGTGTTTTATAATTGTGCAAGACTCTATTAGTAGACATTGTTTATTGCGTGTAAACAATTTTTATTTGATTTGTTATAAGAGACTGTGTCGTTAATTACGAACTGTTTAATTGTGAAAATTAAAGCTGGTAATTAGTAACTTAATTGGTGTCTTGTACTTATTTTGTTTCCACTGTACCTACGACGATCAAGTAGACCATCGTAACAGTGGTGTCAGAACTGGGATAGAATGGTTAACAGTGGAAACAGTGGACACTTGTACAAGACGAGTGTAGTTCATAATTAATTAATAAAATGGATACCAGTCAGATGATAGAAGCATTCCGAGCAATGCTACAGCAAAGTCAGGAACAAGAAAAAGAAGACAGGAAAGAGAAGAGGCAGAAAAACAACATGACGAAAAACGTAAGCGTGAAAATGAAACACCAGAGGGATGAAAAAAGAAGAATTTAGTCATCAAGCAGACGACGTTAAGGCGTTTGTACAAGATGATAAGACTGCAAAATTCATGCTTTCACGAGGTGAGCTAAACAAACACGTTGACAGAATATCTGAAATAGGAAAATCTGTGTCAACTATAAAAACAAGTATGTCAAGTTTAGAAGATTCTATTACAAATTCAATAAAACAAATTAAAATATCGGTATGGAGAACCATACATGACTTCCATGTTCTAAGATTTATATTTAAAATCATATTCGAAATGAAATATTTCCATAGATACTACTTCTTTCTACTTACTGCTTCAGCCTTAACCACAGTACTGTGGTCACTAACGTATACCACCTCACGTTATCGCACTCGATTTTCGCTGATGATGGAAGTCGATGGCATTGGCGAAACGTCTGGTTTTGTAGAAAACATTGGACTACAGCCAAACATCACGGGAAGGAATTTTAACAAAAACTACTTCTTTGTTGCCGATAACGTTGTACACACATATATAAAAAATATGCACAAAATTAATGGCTTGTATAAGTTAATGTTTGATCTCCATTAAGTAGTGCTCAAGTTTCCAAAGTTTTAATATTATGATGTCCGTAATTAAAACATCAGAGCAGGTTTAGTGTGTATGAGGGTACACCGTGGACAAAAATTTTCAACATTTCCTATTGAGCGTTGCTTAGAGTAAAGCTGCGAATCTACAGTCTACGTTTCACAGAACAAACACACGGAAAAGAAGGAGCGCTCCGAAGTCTCTCATGGACCCTCACCATCTTGCAGAGGATTCATTCCCTAAAGACGAAAAGTCTGTCTATGAATCGTTCCTCTGTAAACACGTCCAGTTACACTGCCCAGCGATCCACAGGAAGCAAATCGGTATCCACGCTGGACACTTTTTCAGCTTGCACGCGTTATGTTGGTGTGGGTTTCGGCACTTTCCATTTAAAAAGCATGCAAATGTAAGAAAATAAACATGAGTGAGGCCAGAAATAGCGCGAATTGTGTGTGTGTGTGTGTGTGTGTGTGTTCCCTACCTTTTTATTGCAGTAATCATAATAATAAAATGGAAACGTAAACTAAACATTACATAATTGAGATATGCTTGCCTGCCACGAACGATATATTTTCTCTCCTACATGATTTACATTAAAATGAAAAAATTATAATTTTATTGCCTGGCAACAAAATTATTTTATTTTTAACAATTACCATTGTTTGAAAAAGTTTGAATGAATTTTCAAGTACTTTACTGTTGTTAAAACGTAAAAGGTTGCAGGTAAACTACCCCTTCCCCTTAACCGATCTTCACCAAAATCAAAACACCTTGAGATCTCTACAATTCAGGGATGTATGCAAAAAATTATTTGATTCTATTTGAATATGCATCAGTTATCGTTCGTCATAGAAAAAATTACCCTTGTTAAAACATAAAATGTTGCAGGTAAACTACCCTATTCCCTTAACCGATCGTCACCAAAAACAGTAGGTCTTGAGAACTCTAAAATTCAGGGCTGTATGCGAAACATTATTTGATTCTGTTTGAATTTGCGGCTGTTATCGTTTGCCATAGAAAAAATCTACAGACACAGACACTTTTCGAAAAATGACTTTTTTCATGTTTTGAGTGTAGTACAATCAGAATCTGCAATAATCTCGAACACGATTTTTTTTGCCATCACCATACTTCCATTTCCTTAAGGAACATGGAAGTAAAAGGAAGTCGAACATTTAGTCAAAGAAATAGTTGATAAAGAAAGACCATCAATAAATGCTGATGAAGATTCAAAATATCAGAGAAATCAAACTGTAGTAGGGCCAGTGTTAGCAAAGGCCCCAACGTTTGATGGAAGCATTCACTGGGCAACTTGTATTCACCAATTTGAAGCTGCCGCTCGCTTAAATAAATGGACGGAAGAAGAGAAAGGACTTTCACTAATTCTTGCTTTAAAAAGACCTGCCGCAGAACTAATACAGAAAGTGCCATCTGACAGAACGTCTATGCCGAATTAACTAAAGCTCTGGAATTATGGTACGGTGACCAGCATTTGTGCGAAGTGTACCGTGAACAACTTAAAGCGAGGCAACAGCGTTCAGCGGAGACCCTTCAAGAGTATGAAGCGAATGTCGACTGACTGACGAGATTGGCTTATCCCGAAGAATAGGAGGACTTCCGGAAGTGGATTTCTCTCATTGTGTTTATTGACGGTATAAGAGATAGTCAATTACAACAAGTGTTAAGACTGGCACGGCATGATAATAAATCAGACGCTCTTGTTCATTCTCTCCGTTTTGAAGCTGCCAAGTCAGCGACTTACATTAATCAAAGTATGCCATCACGTTGTAGCCAAAGGGATCCAACTTCACAGTATCGTCATAATGGACAGAATAAAGAGACAATTCAAGAACAACAGTTTAAGAAGTCACCAGCGCCACAACAATCTTTCGAAACAAAGGATAAAGACAGAAGACCGAAGTGTTACAACTGTGGAAAACGTGGTCATCTACTGGTAGACTGTTAGAAGAAGAAAATACTGAGAGAAGGGAGTGACGCACCAATTGGAGAAGTAAAGCACCAGAACAGCACACAGTTTCCACACTACATAAGACTAGTGGTAACCTGATCGTTAATGGATTTAACTGTACCTACGACGATCAAGTAGACCGTCGTAACAATATTATGACCATTTTGAAGAAAATTAACATAAAAGATGTAATTTATGTCTGCTGCAGCATGGGAAGATGTTTCTAAAAAAACATTAAGAATATCTTGGAAAAAGCTGTGGCCAGAAATGGTGGACAATTGCGACGCTGAAACTACAGAAAGTGCCGAAAATGATAATCTTTCTGGAAATAAATAGATTATTGAATTGTTAAAAGATATTGAAGATTGTGAAAATGTTCAAGAGGAAGAAGTATCCAAGTAGTTAAATGTAGGTGTAGACCAATATGATCCTGGGCATCAATTCTTTTCTGAGGATGAGATCGTCGCTGAGTGTTCTAAAAACTCAAACCACGAAGATTCAAGTTCCAATGATGATGATGCGGACGACGTAGCAATGGCAATCAACCATTCAGAGACTACTTCAATGCTGGACAAGTTATTAAATTATTTTGACCGCCAAAGCGAGACAAACCCAGCAGAACTGTTACTTCTAAAAAGACTCCGTGACCGTACAGCTAAGAAAAGAGAAACATCGCTAAAGCAGAAAAAATAATGGACTTTTTTAAAAAGTAAAGACTTTGATCATTCATGTATGTGTGTTTATTATTGTTTTTTCTCGCTAAATTAAACTTTTTAATTTTTTGAAATGCTACTACTGTACTGTACTGAATGTAATATAATGTATGTATAATGTCTAATGCTAAATAATTTTTTTTTCTTTTTTGTACAGTATAATATTCTGATATAGATTTTATTTTTCCTTAAGATTAACTTGTAAAATACAGAACAGTAGGCTATTACAGTTTGAATAGTCTTCAAAATAAAAAAACGCAACTTTTCTGTATAGCGGTAGGTAAACATCCCTAATACCGGCATTTTCGCCATTAATTTGGTTTATCTGGAATTTCGTTTATCTGGAAAGGGTCCAGTCCCATCAATTCCAGATAAACGAAAGTGTAGTATACACCATTTTTATAAACCCTGAACATCAGTTGTAACAAGTACTGGTACTGGTAGGCTGTCAACAAGTTGAAATCCAAGTGTCATTAATAATGTGTATAGTTTGGTAATGGAAAATCGTTAGCTGCAAGATGAAAACCATTCAAGAAGCTGCAGATGACATTGGAATTAGTGAGAGTTCTGCACACACAATTTTAACACGATTTGGGTATGCGCAGAGAAGCCTCAAAATCTGCGTGAAAGCTGCTTTCTCTTGAACAAAAAGAGATCTATTTTGATATTGCATAGGACACACTAGTGTGCCAATTATCATCCTGACTTCTTTATGACTGTAATAACTGCTGGCAAGCCTTGACGTGTATGGGTGGAGTCCAGAAACCAAGGCTCACAGTTGTCACAGTGGAAGTCACGATTGTTCCCAATGGTGCAGAAAGCAGGATATTGAAGGCAAAGGGAAAGTGATGCTGACTGAGTTTTTTACTATGATGGATTTGTGAACATAAGTAGGTGAAAGTTGGCATCACCAGAAGGCCAAACTGTCAACAAACAGTACTACCTGGAGATTGTGTAACATCTTCATAGTGCAGTGAGGTCCAAGATTCAGGCCTGTGGAATCATGCAATTGGCAATTGTGTCATGATAACACCCTGTCCATTTGTTATGTTTAATCCACAATTTCTTGGTCAAGCACTGAATTCCGTAGTTCACCAGACATGGCCCCTTGTGCAGAACTGCAGAAAACGCTCATTATAATCAGGTACAATCAGATTAATATATTTTATTTATTTTTAAATTGTTAGTAAAGTTCTTTGTATATATGATTTTTAATGTAAGTTGGCAAACGTCAACAGATGATGTCATACCGCTGTAGAAAAATTAATGTATACAAATGTATGAACACATTACACTTGCAATTATATGTTAAAATGTCGGACTTGGTGACCTGGATCTTATCATGACTGGGTGTCTGCATTAATAAAAGGAAGTGCAATGATACAATCTGATAACAGTGCAATGTGTTATCTTGTTTACAAAGTAAACAGGCGTTTGTTGTGTTGATTTGATGGCCACAATTCTGAGAAAACACTGTCAAACAGATAAAAGTGTATTCATATTGTAATTCTCCATGGACAAGATATGTATCAAAAAAGTGATTCAAACAGTGATAATAGTGATGACCTTCTTGAGTCGAGTGAAGAAAAGATCAAACCTCTTGAGGTAATGTATACAGTAGAACTTTAATAATCTTTGTTGAACAGCAAAGTTGTGAATTCAGCAGAACACGTACTTTAAGAAATAAGAAATGGTATTGTTATAAACATATAACTAACTACTGAAGCAATTGTTGTTCCACCAGTAATAAACCTGTAAAACAAACAAAAATTGTTTATGTAAATTAAATAAACATTGAAGAAAACATAAGGATATAACAATAACTCCATTCCAGCTATACCAAAAACAGCCTATTGTACAAACATACACCTACATATACACACGTACACACATGTGTACGTGTCTGTATAATTTGCAGAAAACGAAACATGGCGAATAATAGAAGTGTATGAGAGTAATGTTATAAAATAATCTATATGTACTGGCACTCATGTTCAAAATTAATTTAAAATATAATGGGAAAAAATAATGTATTTGATAAAATACCATAACATAAAACCAATTTAAAAAAATCTATTCTCCCTGCATTTCTTCACCATCCTCTGAAACAAGATAATATCCATTCTTAGATTCTGTACACACTCTACTTGTTTCTGTGTTTTTCTTTGTGTCTTCTATCTTGTTCCTATTCTGCCACTGTTTTAGGGATTCTATCATTTTTCCATATCTATGCCTCTACTCTCTTCATATTCTTGACTCTTTCGATCCTGGATTTTAAATTGATGTACTATTTTTAAAATCTGCTTGCTACTGATGAAACCATTGGTAAAACCAAAGTGAAGAAAAACTGCATGTTAATAATGGTACTTAACGAATTAATTTTTACTCCCATCGGCAACTGCCTCTTAGGTCCAAAAATGCGGACAGACATGATTATCACAAAATCAAGTGGTTCTAGTGCAAGCATCCCTGCTCATTAAGATCAAAGTGACAGCTTTATGGATAAAAGATGGAAATGGAAATCTTACCTTACACTGAGAATAAGCTACAATCAATGCAATTTAAATTGCACAACACACATTTCCTGCCAGCAAATGATTCAAAACATTGCCATCAACATGGAAAATGCGTGGGGCCACTTCTTTTCAACTTTCTGCCTTGGAACTTTTAAACAGACGTTTTGGTCCATTCATTGAATAAGCAAGACCTTGTACCAAGCCTACTACTTGTTTATAAAACTGAAGGAACATTTGGGTGGTGATGACAATGATGAGGTCCAAGGTGTGGAGGTGTATGGTACTGAAAACAAGAAATTGATTTCCAGGCTTATTGAAAGCATCGAGAAATAGATACATGCATAATAAAAACTTTTATAGACATGAGAAATTTTATACAATAAACAGAAATAGGTAAGTAAAGTGCTTTATGAACTGAATATCAATACTTTACAAATATTCCTTGTACTATTTAAACATAAAAAAGTGACAGTGGGCTACCCATGAAAATTTGTCTGGCAGCACAGGTAATCACCTGGTAGTTAGGACAGGTAATTACCTGTCCTACAGGTAATCTGTGTGAACCTACTAATGTGACATGTTTTCCCAAAAATACAATACAGTATAATGTTATATTTACACAGCCAAATCTGTGGAAACAATGTATACTTTATCCATATAGATGTACAAGGTTGTAATGGGTCAAATGGGAAGGTTTTTTATTTTATTGATTTTGGTCTCGATTTATAAAGATTTTAAATTCATTTCATATATGTGAGCTACCCCAGTTTAATTTTATATTAATACAAATCACCCATTCAACCACTTTCAAATTGCCAGACTTCACCTGTAAGGAGCCTCCAGTACAGCAATGCATATTGTTAGCCAAAACAATTGCCAGACGCATTGCGTAACCGCCCAGCAGCAGCCTTGTGACACAGTCTACAGTTTGCAGTTTGGTATCAGAGAGTAAGCAGCACCAGACAATAAAGTTGTGAATTTAAAACAGTGGCCTCGGGTTTACAAGATAGGCCGTTAAAACAAATTTGGCCTATCTTAGAACGTGTGAAAACAGTTATTAAAAAGTATTAACAGTGTACAGACAAAAAGTTTGCCACCCAGTCGACTAATTACCATGGCCACAGCTGGCTAAATACAACCGGCGAGCGGGCCGAAAATTCCATCCGACCGTAACAGCATGCCTAAAGAACTAAAATATAAATCAAAAGTAAAGTGATATACCAGTGATTCAGTGTAACTTTCAAAAATCAATGAAACAATAACATTTTTTTCGGGAAAGACATCGTGTGTGTGATGCGCCATGAGGTTGCAGGAGACGCCATGGTAACGGTAATTGTATCTAACCCAAAATTGTTGTGATCATGTGTAAAAGGGGGTTTTGAAGTAATTATACATATAAAGAGGGGTTTCGTATGAATGAGTGGATGGGCAATCTGGGTCGCACTTTAATAGATTTCTAAATATATTAGAATAAGAAAATGGTTAAGTAAAATGTGTATGTAGTATCTGTTTTTTTAAAAAAGGAGAAAAAGGAGCTGTAATATGTGAATTGAGGTAGAAGGAGGAGTAAGTGTGTATTTTAAAAGAAAATAACCAATGCAATTAAATTAGATTTGTTTCAAATGAAAAGCGAGTCGAGTATGTTATTCAGATAACCTGAAGGTCATATTTGTATTTCGCAGTTTCGTGCAACGGACCTTGGCGTAAGAGGTGAGTTTTAAAATGAATAAAAGTCTAATAATTAAATGTGTTAAAAGAAGATAGTACAATTTGCGCCCGAAATAACAGGGACAAGACAGTACAATTGGCGCTGCGAACAGAGACTCGATTTGTAAAATAATTATAAATCGGCACCTAAAAGCGAATACAAGTATGGTTGAAGGTTGAATAACGATACGGAAAAAATGATGTAAAGTACGCAAGACAATGAGGTAAGATTAGAGTAAATATAAGATGTTGTAGAAATAAGTCTAAGAGCAGTATATGTAAATTAAGAAAAGTAGTAAGTTGACAATATAAAAATGGCAGACAATAATGGAGTCAGTTTGTCTGACAGTCTAACAGAGTCAAATAAATACTGACTCAGATATTCAAACAGAGTCACTACCAATAGATGACCGTAATGTAGAAAAATCTGTAATTAGTATGCCGGGAGCGATTTCTACTCCCGTAATAATTAAAACAAGAGAAAAAGAGTTGTCAATAAATGACATATTTAACCTGATACAAACCATGTCTGAAAACATGGTAAAAAATAGTCATTTCAATAACAAATTAGATGAACAAAAAAATGAAATGCTCAATAAATTTGATGTAAAGTTAGATGAACAGAAAAACGAGATGCAAGAATTTAAAAGCAGTATAAATGAGAAGTTAGATATACAGAATATGCAGTTTCAGCAGAGTATTAGCGTAAAATTTGATGAACTTAGAACTGAAATTAATAAAGTACAAATCAACTGTGAGAGTAACTGTAGCAAATTAAAATATGAATTAAATGAAATGTTGAGTCACTCATTGAATAGTAGGAATAATAAAATGGACAAAATAGAGAGTAATGTGGTGGAAAAATTTGATAAACAAAGACAAAAGGTAACTGAAAATTTTGAATGTAAAACAGATAACAATTATAATGATATGGGTAAAAACGTAGTAGTAGAGTGTAAGATAAGTGATAACAATAATGTTGAAAATAATGAGAATAATAATATTGAGTTTGAAGAATTAGTATCGGAGACGGATACGGTAAAAATAAAGAATGAGAGTACTGATGAGTTGGTGGAATGTAGTGATAATGAAATGTTAATGTGTATTGATGAAGTAGAGAGAGAGCGAAAAAATAATGTTGTGGTCGAGTGGGGACAGAGGGCAAATTTTCCCCTTATTGTTTATAATGTTTATGATGAATATTTAATGAATCCACAAATGTTGTTTTTGAAGGGCAAGAGACCCGTATTAGTAGAAGAATTGAGTTGTTTAGTGATGTTGTATAATGTTGTACCCTCTTGTCTGTAATAATGATGTTGAAAGTATGATTTGTTATTGTAATGAGAGAGGTTTAAACAGAAAATTGTGTGTCGAGAAAGTAACAGAAGTGTATAATTTGAATAGAAAGTATGACAAATGGAATGAAAGTTTAAAAGTATATTTGAGTAATAATGAATATAATGATTTGACCAAAATAATTAACCTGATAATGAGTGAATTTACCGATGGAGACATAACAAAAATGCCTAATGTTGACTGGTTTAATGAGTATTTGAGTAAGATGAATGAATTTAGTTTGTATGGCTACAACACACAAAACAGTCATTTGTGTGGTAATAAAATTGAAAAATGTTACATAACACCAAGACTTATCTGGGACGATGGAGGATAAACTATTAAAACAATAAAAGACAGTTTGTAAACATTATGTTTATTGGTTCAGACCTCGCAACCTTGGACAATGAAGTGTGACATAACTGGATAATTATTGCTGAAGAGTTGTAAATACATGTTTAGTGAAATTAATTGTATGTATTATAAAATGTTAGATAAACAATGTATGTATGTAGCAGAAATTGTTGTGATGATGATAATAATAATATTAATATTTTGCAGCTTAAATAAATAACAAAAATAATTGAGAAGAAGATAATGAATGAGTTGTAGTTATTGCAATGGGTGAAAGTAATAAAAAATGTTTTCAATAATTGATTTAATTAAAATAATTTGAAATGTTTAAATATTTTGCTTGATTTAAATGTTATATGGTCGAATTTTTCTAATGAGTGTAAATTGTTTTATGAGATTTGATATTAATGAATAAATGTTAAATTGTTTGTATGAAATAACATTGCTGTTAAATGTTTCAGAGGTTACGTGGAGATATTGGTGTATGTGTGTGTGGTGTATTTTGTGTTCAGGTCAATAAGTGGATAATGTATTGTAAGTATAAAGTTTATAATACCAATCAGATAGAATAAAACGCTTACAGGTGTGAAAAGAGTGTAACAATAATAATAAATGAATTGTGATAATGCTATTAAAGTAATTGTGGTGAATCAAAAGTATATCTGATCTGAATTGGAATAAAAAATTTAAGAGACAAATATGTTATCTAAAAAATTTACAAAAAAGTGAAAAGGGAAGTACAGGTGTTAGTATGATGTAACCAGGTGTTTAGACTATGTTAGTGTTGAGACCGAGAGTGTTTATGAAAACAAGTCTGGCACACAAGTGTTTATATAAACGGGTAGGTGGTGTGACCAATGTTTACAGCCAATGTTTTGAAGCTGATAAATGTTGTAGTCTGCTGAATCAGTATCTTGAGTAAAATCTTATTGTGACATAAAAGAATTGAAGTTAATTTTTTTCAGATAAAATAATAATGAGGTAATTACTGTAACTTAGAGTTTGAGAAATTAAATAAAATTAAATTAATTTGGTAATTGAAGCAATTGAAAAGATGATTTTTAATACTGAACTTGTAATAATGAACTTAACTATATTTTCATTTGAATTGAAATTGGAATTATAAAGTAAATACTAATTGATGTAAATAATGATTAAAATATTCATTTAACACTGACAACTGATGGAAATATTTGGTCTGAGATAGTATTTGGGAAAATTAGACGTGTACATAACTGTTCAAGTAACTTTTATAAATTGACAATCTATGTTTTATGGTTAAGGGATTAAAAGGGGGGTAGTAGAAGAAAAAAAAATATATATATATTTGTATATACTTTTTGTGCCTGCCATTAAATTGATGTTTTGCATTTTTGGTTGTATTATTGTTTATGTGTATTAATAGTGTTATGGAATTATATTGTTTACGATATATGTATAATCAAATGGTAGGATAGGGCAGTCCATGTTTTAATTAAATACTCAATTGATTTGTTTTTTTTTCATTAATAATAAAGAGATTTAATCTATTCAGATAAGAGATTTGTTTTGTTTTGATACAATCTGATTTTGACTTAAATTTTAAATGATGAGTTTGTGTAGAAAACATTATAGGGGTATGTATGCGCCCAGTATTTGCCAAAGGCGACCCAGTTTGCATATAAGGGGGAACATATCGGTTGAGGATCTGGCATGATCTAAGCCAGGGATTTGGAGTTTGGGGAGGCATGTTAGAAGGCTAGGTGCACGGTGGTGCGTGTCTGTTCAATTTTTCGGTGTTGGGATCTCGCACAGAGAAGTCCAGTGATCTCGTTCAGATGCGTCCATGGTCGCCGAGCCAGGGGGGTCGTGTACCCATCATGTACAAGAACAAAGAGGGGGTTGTTGGCACCAGTTCCTCACCGATCCTCTTAGGGGTTTTAGCAATGAGAATTCTTCTGTTTCGACAGAAGACTTCTCATTGGGGGGGTATTGTAATGGGTCAAATGGGAAGGTTTTTTATTTTATTGATTTTGGTCTCGATTTATAAAGATTTTAAATTCATTTCATATATGTGAGCTACCCCAGTTTAATTTTATATTAATACAAATCACCCATTCAACCACTTTCAAATTGCCAGACTTCACCTGTAAGGAGCCTCCAGTACAGCAATGCATATTGTTAGCCAAAACAATTGCCAGACGCATTGCGTAACCGCCCAGCAGCAGCCTTGTGACACAGTCTACAGTTTGGAGTTTGGTATTAGAGAGTAAGCAGCACCAGACAATAAAAATGTGAATTTAAAACAGTGGCCTCGGGTTTACAAGATAGGCCGTTAAAACAAATTTGGCCTATCTTAGAACGTGTGAAAACAGTTATTAAAAAGTATTAACAGTGTACAGACAAAAAGTTTGCCGCCCAGTCGACTAATTACCATGGCCACAGCTGGCTAAATACAACCGGCGAGCGGGCCGAAAATTCCATCCGACCGTAACAGCATGCCTAAAGAGCTAAAATATAAATCAAAAGTAAAGTGATATACCAGTGATTCAGTGTAACTTTCAAAAATCAATGAAACAATAACATTTTTTTCGGGAAAGACATCATGTGTGTGACGCACCATGAGGTTGCAGGAGACGCCATGGTAACGGTAATTGTATCTAACCCAAAATTGTTGTGATCATGTGTAAAAGGGGGTTTTGAAGTAATTATACATATAAAGAGGGGTTTCGTATGAATGAGTGGATGGGCAATCTGGGTCGCACTTTAATAGATTTCTAAATATATTAGAATAAGAAAATGGTTAAGTAAAATGTGTATGTAGTATCTGTTTTTTTAAAAAAGGAGAAAAAGGAGCTGTAATATGTGAATTGAGGTAGAAGGAGGAGTAAGTGTGTATTTTAAAATAAAATAACCAATGCAATTAAATTAGATTTGTTTCAAATGAAAAGCGAGTCGAGTATGTTATTCAGATAACCTGAAGGTCATATTTGTATTTCGCAGTTTCGTGCAACGGACCTTGGCGTAAGAGGTGAGTTTTAAAATGAATAAAAGTCTAATAATTAAATGTGTTAAAAGAAGATAGTACAAGGTGAATAATTAAATTACAATTAGTAGTGTAGAAGTCAGCATGTAACTAAACATCAACTAATCTATAACAACTGAACTCAATTATCATTCTCTTATGACTTTGTTGGTTTACATTGACCTGTGTCATTCCATTAATATGATTGTTGCTTGCTATTTTTCTCCGTTAAAATCATAAATTTTAAAACTTAATATGCCATTATATAACACTGATATATTTTTCCATTACTAAGTTGATATTCCACTCTATTTGAACACTGAACACTTTTTTTGTGATTTTTACTGTTTTAACTTCATTTATTTCTAAGCATTGAAACTTCTTATATTAAGCACATCACACATCGGAGATACTAAATACTTCAGAGAGGTACAATATTCCTCCCTGAACATGCAGGACGTAAAGTACATACAAAGGGTATGTACAAACAGTTGTAATAAAGTTTTGCCGAATAAACTGTAGTACATGAAGATGGCAACATAACAGTGTGTAGTATGATAATGTTATACCAAAGCAACAGGCTACATACTGTTAAGATGATCACACAGGATCATCATGATACAGGGGAGCAAAATAACTGACACCAATGAAGTCACTACTTACAAAATTTAATTAGATGCAAACAGCAGTTTTAAATCAACAAAAGGCGGCAACCTTACATAATAATTTTAGTTAAATTTGTTCAGCTACAATAAATGTCACCTAATTACAGTTTCGTACTAATTAACATAGTGATCACTTCTCACTAAATGGCAAAATTACTGTGAACTGCACTTCTAAAATCGCCAGGTGTAACTCAACGCTAAGCTGGCTGCTGACGCTTATATGTACCCTGCATAGGTTCCAGAATAACTACCATTTTCCAGGCTAGCTTTCTGCCAGAGATTGCTAGCTTTCTGATGGAGAGGACCTTCTGCATGAGAGTTGGTGATTCTGTCTCTTCTGAGAGATGAATCACTGCCGGCATCCCTCAAGGTAGTGTTCTTGGCCCCCTTCTGTTCTCAGTCTATGTCAACAACGTGCCGAGACAGCCTGGAGTCCAGGTGGCCCTCTTTGCGGACAACACAGCCGTGTATACGGACGAACATTATGCAGAACGGGCTGTCTTACGACTGCAGCACCAGCTCGGGGACTGCACTAATAACTGCAGGTTGTCTCTCAAGTCAGGATTCTTTCCATATAGACATTATAAATACTCCATTCTAATTAATTTTTGACACAAAATATTATTTTCATGGCCAGTAGTCTGTAAATTTTAACAAAACAATCTTTAATAACTGGGCATGCAAAAAACCCTGTTGCTTCTCTGGTGTTAATATCAGTGCTTTACAAATAGACTGGCATTCACACAAAAATCAAAGATGTCATCCTTTGCATGACTACGGAATGGATGTATGGTTATAAAAGTTTGAATAATAAAACGAGAAAAGAAAAAAGGAATGTGGTTTTATTTTTGGTCAATGGCATCCTGACAATTTACAGTGTACAAATTCACAAAGTTGATATTTCTGCCTCCAAATAATACAAGTGCTTGCCAGCCTTTGTCAAGGAATCATAAAAAATATTACAGTCCGCTACAGATGGCAGGTGGAATATTTGCAAAATAATGTCGATACCATCAAACAACTGTGCACTGAAGTATTTAATAAAATTATGAGCTTTGGATTCAATCACTTGTATTATCACATCTCTTCAACAAATAAAACCACTGATGGTTTTTAATTGTTTTGTAAATTGTCTTTCCCTGATAAAGACATCATCATTGCCTCTAGTGAATCTCAAGACAATAAAGCTGAAGAATTTACTTGTCTTTTAGACATGTTTGGAGAGACCCATGGTGATTTTTGTGGATATAGACAGTCAACTTGTTGTCAACCTGACAATACCAGAAATAACATAAACCATTATAACCAACCAGGATAGACCAAGTAACCACCCAAATTCCATTGACAGACCAACATATAAACTCATACTTCTAATAACCTACCAGTAATCTACAAACTATGATGTCAGAACTCGTGAAAGAATGGACGCAATCCCAAAACTTAAAATGATCCCTCAAGTGCATTAATAGTACACATCTTTCTCCATCTGGCAGTCTGGAATCCTATAGTTTAGCCCAGCAAACACAGAACATCAAAATATTCCTTTCTGAAAATGGTGTAGATGTTATGTAACTCTAAACTTTTATGGTTTAAATTAATTGGTTACATTTATCTGATGTGTACTAAAATAATCACTTTCACTTATCGGTCGCCATGTTGTCACACTGTACAACAAAATACAAAACTTACCTTGAGGGCCAGAATTCGGGTAACACGAACCAGGCTCGTGGAATATATTACCTGAAATAATCGTACTCAAGATAAAACGTACCATTGACCTTTTATTTTTAAGATGACTCTAAATACATATTGAAAAATGACTCTAGCTGTACCATACACGTACATATTACGCCATGGGGCGTTTAGCAAACATTAAACCCTTAGAACATTTTAACCCTCCAAAACAAACATGTGTTATAATATAAACATGATAAACGTAAATATTGGCACAACCAGCACTTATTAATATTGAATCATATTTGTATCCACTCTCTCACTTTCATTCTCTGGTACAATTTCGTTAATATGATCTCATTTGAATAATTTTGAATCTAAGTATTTTATATTTGATCGGTTTTGGCAGCAAATTGTACTTAGCTGCATTATATGTGAAGATGTCCCATTGTTGTAGATTGCGCACTCTCGCCCGAGGTTTTCGGCAAACTGTTTGAATAATACGGCACTTTCACATTTTTATTTAGATGTGGCCACTATTTAAATTTTGCTTTACATTTTTTGATGTAGTTGCAAGAGTTAGATAAATGTAAAATTTAGTGTATGCCGGCCGGCATGGAACACTGTTGAGACGAAACTGGCAGCGGTTTGTAGCCTTGCAATGCGGAGGTGGGGCAAACTACGTCATTAGTCCTTTGTTTGAACGGCCAAGCCCCGTTGCTTACATATGTATTTAATGCGCATCGCATTCCTGTAGCTGATGTCATCATTGGTTAGGCTTGTTTACACTCTAATATGACCAACTGTTTTTTGCTATTATTGTGATTTTACCCTGACCTCGACACAAATCCTGTCCGCTCAATATTACGTCGTTTAAAACTTTTGGAAAACTTTACGCTGTTTCCTTTATAGGGCTTTACAAACAATTATAATTTATAACAATTATTTCCCAAAATATTATAGGACCAGAATTGTACCGTTACAAAACCCCCTCAATGAAAGATTTTATGCCGAAGCATAAAAACTTTCATTGACACATTCGTACTTCCTAAAGGGATCAGCTAGGATATGTTGCCACAACCCCCTTACTATTTATATAAAAAAAATACAAACTCACCCGTGGTCCGATGATGGTGACAGTACCTGCATGACCTTACTGGACTTCTCCAGAGAGATCCCAACACCATAAGGCCAATCAGGCGCATAACACTCCTGATCTGACGCGCTGGCCAGCTCAGGACCGCCGTCACAACATCACCAAACACTGAAACAATAAATCAAAAATATCAAAATAGTGGCTTGGTATAATGCTATATCCCTAACTGATCTGTTTCCCCTTAGCTATGTGCTGGTTTGTGTTAAGAAGCACTGGGTTTGCTTCAACTCAACAAGAATTATATAGAAGTGCCATTCTCTTCATTGACTACCCTTAACATTATAACATTTTTTTCGATTCCCATCGATAATAATTAACCCTTTTTTGTTTTCATAATTAATATAATTATAAGAAGAAACACAAATCTTTATACTACAATTGAAACATATAATCCAAAATTTATGGATACAATTACCAAAATCTCCCTCTTCCTAAAATATTTTATATTAAAAAATTTACTATTATTATTATTATCATTAACAGTAAGTAATCCGGCGCTGTTAACAATATTTACCCCTCTTTCTCCTCCACACACACTATTTGTTATACATACATATGATTCATGTTCAAATTCCTATGCTAATACATAATAATACACTCATCATTAACATTGCGATTATCACATTAAAACAAACAACTCACCTTTAAACTTTGATCAAAATTTACACACCTTACATCTTTAAATTTGCGTATAAAATTATAACATTACATTTTAATTAATTAATTAATCAATACTTTTAATTATTAAACTTTTATTAATTAGCCCTCAATTATTTATCATTTACTACCATTTAATTCTTCACAATTTCACATTTATTATTAATATTCATATTCCATTATTATTATTTCATTTCTTATTACCTTTCTACTATGAATTTTCTACTCTTCACATTTTTATCATTGATTAGTCTGGGTGACTCCTGTATTCACTATGATTTGACTTATTATATAGGCGCTAACATTTATAGTCTTACTCACCTTTCTTCCAACAACCACTACTAACAACCAGATTTACATATTATGACACCAATCTCTCAATTATAAATACTTTTCACTAATTCCATTTAAATCCTCTGGCACCGCTCGTCTTTGTACTAAGATGTGTGTTCCCTACCTGGCCATATACATACCTAACCATTTGCCCTCCAAAATATCGGCAAACACTCCCTTAAACTATGCTATTACCTGCCACAACGCTATACGTTGATCACTACTTACACCTCACCCCCACTACAAAATATCATCATCAACAAATATATGTTTACCCTTTACTCACCTCTCTACATATAATCACTACTACTGTGTCCCTAAAATATCTAATACCCTCTTTGTTTGTTACTGGTATTTCAAAATTCTTATTTATCTAACTCCCATTAGCTTTAATTGACTAACTCACATGCCTTTATCTTAAAAATTATCACCCAATCTCTATTCCCGTTTTAAACTTTACATTACTGTGATCATTGACAATTGCATTAGAAAATTCATCCCTCACCTACTAATAACAATACATCTCAATATTAAAATATATATGCTTAATCATTTATTATTCATTAGAAACTTTCTTCATTACAAATTAATAATTTAACTTCATTACACAAACTTTCTTTTGTACCACATTAATTGAGTAATTAATCTTCAATTATTTAATTCAATTATTTAAAATTTCATCATTCATCACTTGTTTAGTCAAAACAAAAACATGTTAATTGTTATTGTTAAATCAATTAAACTATAATTTCCTGTTACATACATGGTGTACATAAAATTTACCTGTAATACACAACATCAAAATACATAAATACATTGACATTAATACACAAAAAAATATATACATTCCAACTTATTTTTTTTATCATTGACCAAAATCAGTTCATATACAGTCCATTTCAAAACCACTGTTCACATAGTTAAATGTTCATTACACAATAAAACAATCTATCCTCCATCATTGAATAACAGTCGAATCTTAGGTCTATACAACTTATTTTTTATTAAATAAATGATATTATTATTATTATCAATATAATATTTATCTAACTTTTTATATTCTTCCACAATCTCGTTTGAATTAATAGGTTTATTCCATATCAATTTATCATGTACCATGTCATCATCGGGTATGGTTCTGTCTACCTCAGTATTATCTGTCATAATCATGTAAGTTATCAAGTCATTTCTATCGTCATCATAATTATCTACTACGACGCCCGTTACTTCCCAAGGTAAGTAATTGTTATCATTATTATCATCATCATCTACTATTATTGCTATCTCAATTTCACTACAAGGTAAGTATTCACTATAATTATCCACCATCTCTACTCCTAACCTTTCTACAAATTCTCTATAGTTTGTATTCACTTTAAAAATCTCTATTACTCTCTTTCTCTCTCTCTCAATATATTTCTCACCATAACACCAAGCTACACTCTCTCTCTCCAAATATGCAGGGGTCACCGCCTCATAATTACTGCACCACCTATGAGGTACACAAAAACACCAGGGAACTCTATTTGTAGACCTGTCGTCTCCCAAATATAAATCTAAGGAACTCTCGTCCTTCTTAAACACACGTGAAGACTTTACTTCAACCCCAACTACAATATCAAGGGAAAATTCTACCCCCTGCAATCCCCTTACAACTATATTTTCTTTACACTTTCTCTCTAACTCAACACACTCTAACATCTCATTATCACTCCCAATATTCTCATCATCATTTTCTAACACCATGTTCTTAATTATATCATTATTATTACCTGTAAACTCATTATTCAAATTATCATTGTTACTCACCTTATTGATTAGCACCTTGTTTTTCATTATATTGTCAATGCTACTTACCTTCTTATTCTTTATTTGACTTAACCTCTCATCTAACCTTTTATTCACTTCGTCACATTGTTTATCAAAATTATCATTTCGTTTTTTAATTTCATTTTTTATTTCACTTTTGAAGTTATTAAAATTTTCATTCTGTTTGTCAAATTTGTTATTAAAACTACTTTGAATCTCTTTAATTTCGCTTTTTTGAACATCAAATTTAAAATTCATGTCCCCTCTTAGTTCATTAAAATTGCTACACATCGTATTATATAAACGTGTTAACATCTCGTCTGTTTTGTTTTCAGACCGAGTTGAGATGGATGTGGCTGTTACTTTCTCTGACTCTACAGATGCAGTCGCACTAATCTGACTAATTTGTGTTAATCCATCTCAATAGTCAAATTTTCATCAGTTGCACTGATTTCTATTGTTTTATTGTCATTGGTACTCATTTTGTTTATTATATCTCTAACACATATATACCTATAGCCTCGTAACTTAACCCTACCTTACGCACGTGTTTACGTACTTTCAAAATATTACTCCAGGTAATTATTCCACATTCTGGTAAGTATACTCCACATAAAATTAAATTTTATGTAGAGTCACTGTTTGGCACGCGCCAATTGTAACTCTCAATTTTATGGTTTAAATTAATTGGTTACATTTATCTGATGTGTACTCAAATAATCACTTTCACTTATCGGGCGCCATGTTGTCACACTGTACAACAAAATACAAAACTTACCTTGAGGGCCAGAATTCGGGTAACACGAACCAGGCTCGTGGAATATATTACCTGAAATAATCGTACTCAAGATAAAACGTACCATTGACCTTTTATTTTTAAGATGACTCTAAATACATATTGAAAAATGACTCTAGCTGTACCATACACGTACATATTACGCCATGGGGCGTTTAGCAAACATTAAACCCTTAGAACACTTTAACCCTCCAAAACAAACATGTGTTATAATATTAACCTAACAAACATGATAAACGTAAATATTGGCACAACCCAGCACTTATTAATATTGAATCATATTTGTATCCACTCTCTCACTTTCATTCTCTGGTACAATTTCGTTAATATGAGCTCATTTGAATAATTTTGAATCTAAGTATTTTATATTTGATCGGTTTTGGCAGCAAATTTTACTTAGCTGCATTATATGTGAAGATGTCCCATTGTTGTAGATTGCGCACTCTCGCCCGAGGTTTTCGGCGAACTGTTTCAATAATACGGCATTTTCACATTTTTATTTAGATGTGGCCACTATTTAAATTTTGCTTTACATTTTTTGATGTAGTTGCAAGAGTTAGATAAATGTAAAATTTAGTGTATGCCGGCCGGCATAGAACACTGTTGAGATGAAACTGGCAGCGGTTTGTAGCCTTGCAATGCGGAGGTGGGGCAAACTACGTCACTACTCCTTTGTTTGAACGGCCAAGCCCCGTTGCTTACATATGTATTTAATGCGCATCGCATTCCTGTAGCTGATGTCATCATTGGGTTAGGCTTGTTTACACTCTAATATGACGAACTGTTTTTTGCTATTATTGTGATTTTACCCTGACCTTGACACAAATCATGTCCGCTCAATATTATGTCATTTAAAACTTTTGGAAAACTTCACGCTGTTTCCTTTATAGGGCTTTACAAACAATTATAATTTATAACAATTATTTCCCAAAATATTATAGGACCAGAATTGTACCGTTACAGTTATGTTAATCTCTTAATTATATGTGGCCAAGAAAAGTTTTATAACAGGTCCCACATATTCTATTGTTCACACTGTCCAGATGTTGCAGAACATCTCTAAACATCTACATAATAAACTTCAACACCAAACATTATGTATATTGGCTAAAGACAGTAAAAAATATCTTTAAGCTGCAAGTGTAGCATCACAGTTGTAGACAGGCTAGCATTATCAACTCCTGTCTCCTGGTCATATCATAACACAACACCAATTTAAAAACTTTTTCAATACATTTGGGCATAGATTTCTAGTTTGAAAGGACTACAATTCAAAACACCATCATTGGGGTTCCAGATTTAAAACTCCAAGTGGAAGACAATTTCTTAAAACAGTGACTGTAACAGAAAACAATCTGTATCAACAATCTCACACCATTCCCTTCTGTTCTCAGCAACTATCTTCCATCCTCTGATCCCCATGGTTCGCAGGTCCTCCTCAATTCACTACATCCACCTCTTTCTTGGTTGTCCTCTGGGCATAGACTCCAAGGGTTTCCATCCATTCTGTCATAGCTCTCGTATTTCTGGTTTTCTCCATTCTATAAATATGTCCTAGCCATCTAATTCTCTGTGACTTAATAAACGTTACTATGTTTTCGCTATTTATTAATGTATCAAGTTCAAGTTTCATGCGGATCTGCCAAGCGCAATCTTGTTGCACTACTGGCCTAAAAATTCTTCTAAACATGACAACTACTTTAAAAATTAAGCCCTGCTAGGATTTATCACTTACCACACATGTATTCTAGTTTCTACTAGCACTCATATAAATCCTACACACATTATACTACCAAATAAGTAATACAAATTGGGATGCATTCTATTTAAAAGTTACTGACACATTAAACTTAAATTTACCCCTATAAGTTAATGAAGACATTGATAGAGCAGTGGAACACTTAATTACATCAATTCAAGGAGGACGGTGAACAGCACATCCTGTGTTACATAATTTATATGAATACAGAAAGTATCCTACAATTTCAAACAACTGACTGTTGGAAAATGAAAGGAGATAACAAAACACTCATGCTCCCTGGGATATATTCAATCATAACAATGCAACCAAGCACCTTAAAAACTTACTACATGATAACAAAAATGGTCAAATACAGGAGCACTCTTATGGTCACTGAAGATGGAAACTATTATCGTTGGAAGCCAACTAAATGAATGAAACAACATACAAGATCCTATTCCCCTCCACTGTCATGACATAAGTAGCCCAGAGATGATTCGGAAAAAGCAGAGACCTTTACAAAGCACTTGGAAAATGTATTCTTCCAATGTAATGGAAACACAATAGCTGACACAGAAATCTCCACCACAACATTGTTCAGGGTGTCTACTAAAAACTTTATATAAAATTCCCAGACTTTTTTGGTCATTCATTTCTTGCATCTTTACCCTTAAAATGTATTACCTCGTACATAAAAATATATAGTATAACATTCAAAAATTTCATAGGTATCTCCCGGAAATGAATACTGGACTTTTGACGAAAATATAACATTTTAACTACTGAACCATCGCGAGTTTAAGATTAAATGTACTGTATGAATTAAAATGTCCATGGAAACAAACTTTATCGCAAAAACTTCATTAAATAAAATCATTTGAAAAAATGGGCAAATAAAATTATTTTTGAGTTTCTTAATATGGATGTCAGAATCATTGATCATTAAGGATTGTCCCTGCCAAAATTTAAAATGCAGTCAGGTTTATGAAAATTTTGTAAAATGCTGTTCAACTAAAAAAAATCATCTCCTGATTTCTTTTATAATTTTTCACCCCAGAGTATCTTTATAAATACCGTAATTTAAAAAGTAGTAGAAATTAATACGTGTTATTATGGAGAGGTGTATAATTTCTATTACTTTATGATGAAAAAATGCAGAGAAAATTTTGATTCTTGGCATACGTGTAAAAAATATTAGAACACAATATTTTTAAACAAGAATAATTTAACGGCTATTTATTGTGTAATTAATTGTTAAAGTCACTTTCTTGTCTAATAATAGTAATGATAATAGGTGTGTACACATAAGTGCGGCAACATCGGAAAGCGTGGGCATTAATTTTAATTTAAAAGTAAGATTAGCCAACTTAAGGGGAGCCAGTAGGGTCAAGAAATATTTGTTTATCGATTTTTCGGATTTTGTTGTTTTCTTATAGTTTGAAACATTCTCTATCAGAATATGTTATTGGTTTTCGCCATAAAAATTAGAAAGGGCCATAAAAAGAACCAGAGGGTGTGCTTAAGAGCAAGAAAAATTTAACTTTGAAGTCTGTTTTCCGTAAACAGCATTTTATTAGTGCAAAGGTACATTTTTCTCAGAGTATATTTAAGTCAGAGCCTTGAAATATTTGTGGATACTCCTAGTACTATCTCTATTATATAGCACTAGAATTATTCTTTTATCACTTTAGGAAATGAAAATAAAAATTATTATTTAAAAAAAATTAGGAAAAAAATATTGACATTTTTCAAAAATTCCTAAACTTTAATTTTTTAATATAACAAGTTAATTCTAGTGACAGAGCCTTACAATGAGTATAACAGTATGCATCATAGCTTAAATAGTTTCTGAGAAAAGTGTTTCTAAATATGAGGTATTTAGCATTGCGGAGATAGGGCCTACCGGCTCCCCTTAAGATATAGAACGAGATATTTGTGCAATGTTGCTACGCTGTTCGTCTAGCTTCCTCTCACTCTTCACCATGGCTGGGACAATCCTTATAACAGGAAATTATTGAAAAATGTGATAGTGTAAATTATTTTTTATATAAATTGCGAAGATGAGTTACAGTGTATTCATATTGTAATTCTCCATGGACAAGATATGTATCAAAAAAGTGATTCAAACAGTGATGACTGATGACCTTCTTGAGTTGAGTGAAGAAAAGATCAAACCTCTTGAGGTAATGTATACAGTAGAAATTTAATAATCTTTGTTGAACAGCAAAGTTGTGAATTCAGCAGAACAATTACTTTAAGAAATAAGAAATGTATTGGTGAATAATAATAAATTAAAATCAATTAGCCATTACTGTATTTCACAATGTGAATAGATTTTTTCATTTGTTATACAACTTGTATACTACGTCCATTGCTGTAAGTCACCTGGTGTACTGTGTTACATTTTTAAGTCAATCAGTATTTTTTGTATCATGTATAACTTTTGTGTTGACTGAATAACCAACTGCAGCATACTGTACATAGACATGACTACCACAGTGAAACATTCCTGGTATCCTGTGTTGGAATTCGTCAGAGGTCCCGTTGGTAACCATTAAAACATGGCAATTCTATTATCTGTGATTCTCTATTTTCTAGATGTGACCCTCTCAGTCACTACGAAGGGTTTTATGTACCTTAAAAAGTAAAAAAAAGAAGAAAATTTCTGAAAACTCCAGTTACTCTAACATTTTCTAGTGAAATAACGATTGAAAAGCAGACAGTAAATATTATGATTTTACTATAGTGAATACAGTAAACATTAAAAATTCTTAATGTTTTTTTTATTATTTTTTTACTTAAATTTGTAACTATAATGTCAAAACGACAAATAATAAAAACATAGCTTTTAAGTATATATACAGTATGTTAACATAGATATCTATAGATAGATGCAGATTACTGTTTTTCCATGAGCTTCATCTTCAATAAATCTACTTAGCCTATTGTGAGAGAACAATTGATACACTGTGGTTCTAGGTATTTTTTGATTGTTATAAAAAATTCTAAAATTTATTTTGTGTAACAGAGAGGCTAAATTATGTTCTTTTGTATATGAATTGTGAAAAGACCTTGTATAATTGTGTATACTTATATCTAGTCCTCTTCCAGACTGGGAGGCTATCTCCTCTTGCTTTTTCTTATGAATTTTGCCACTTTTTCTTTTGCTTTGTCAATTTTTTACTGAGTTGCAGTTTTTCCTCTTCCCCAGTTATACATTTGGCTGTATTGATACACATTTTCCACTCTCTTCCTTTTCTATTCTTCTCTGTTTGTCTAGGTCCCAAATATTCATCACTTGTCTATTGTCTCCCACCAGTGGCAACAGTGAGGGGCATTTGCTGGTTAAATAATCCCAGGGGGATAAAGAAAAGAAGAAGTAAAAAAAGAAAAGTGCTTGTACAAATGTGGTCATATAAGTTGAATTAAATAATTAGGTCAATTAGTTATGAGAGCATTAACGTTTTTAATTGTGGTACATTATAAACGTTTTGTGAATATATCATGTCATATAAACATAGCTAGTAGTTTTGTGATGGTTCAACATTTTAATTTCCTTTTTAAGATTATGTCATCTTAGTAGGAAACAGGTACCCTTCGGATGTATATTCAGCCCACAGTATATCCAACTATGTTTATGACATTTATAGTGCAGTAATTTATTCCACAGCAACTTGAAAATTTCCACATTACACAGTTTTGTGCTTGCTATTTGAATCTTATACAAGTGTACCATAGATTTTCGATCTGTATGTAATAATTGTTTTGTTCTTTTTGTTTTTGTATAGTGCCTCATTTCCATTTTGAAAACAAATCGAAATTAGAATTTTTTGAAATGTTTCAGTTATTCCAATAAACCTAAGATCAAACGCGGCATTCGGAATGTCAATATCGCATCCCATAGTATGATTTTCAAGTGTTTGTTTTTAAGGATGTATAGTGCCTATTTTATAAAAACCTTTGATTCACTTCTGTGGCTAAACAAGTAGACAGGTTTAATTCCATATGCTGCAAATATTTACATATATGCACTCACTAATATGAAGATTAAAAAAGCTTTGAATAAAACATTTAACACTATCAGTATCTGCAGAAAATTTGTGTTTTTTTCTTCTGGCACTGTTCATCTTATTTATATTGTAAAATAAGATGTCATCTTTGTTGTTTCATGACTACATTAAATTTTTGGAAATCTATTAATGTAACCATTATGTTTCCACAACTGCCTACTTGATTAGAAGGAAATAAACACCAAATAGTTATTTTAATTTTATTCAAAGGATTAATCCCCCCCCCCCCGAACAGGAAATACTGAATGTGTATTGTTTGTATGGTGAGGGAGAGAGAGAGAGAGAGTGAAAAGGTAAGTATGATTGTTTAACCTAAGTATATCTTCAAGCTAAAGAACTAACAAAATGTTCCATTAAATAATTCACAACTTTTCCCATTTTGACAACAAAGTTTTGTTTTATATTTTTTTTAAAACAGAAGTCTGAACACTGTATTACATATCCGATTTTATACACTTACATACGTAACTAAAAACTCAACATAGAGCCTGAGCACTTAATACAGAATCCAATTTTTAAACTCTTGATGTAATTGAAAACAATACGACAATCATTCATTTACAATTATCTGTTTGTTATCTCTTCCTGTCTTTGAGGAACCTATATGTGTTCTTCGTAAACATATAACTAACTGCTGAAGCAATTGTTGTTCCACCAGTAATAAACCTGTAAAACAAACAAAAATTGTTTATGTAAATTAAATAAACATTGAAGAAAACATAAGGATATAACAATAACTCCATTCCAGCTATACCAAAAACAGCCTATTGTACAAACATACACCTAAAAAACTACACACGTGTACGTGTCTGTATAATTTGCAGAAAACGAAACATGGCGAATAATAGAAGTGTATGAGAGTAATGTTATAAAATAATCTTTATGTACCGGCACTCGTGTTCAAAATTAATTTAAAATTGAAACCCCCCTTTTATTTTATAAGTTTTTTTTTGTAAATTTTTTTTTGAATTTTATTTTATTTTATTTTTAAGTTTTTTTTTGTAAAGGAGAGAGACATAATATTTAGAACTAGGTGGTGAACCTAGAGGAAGCAAAAGTGTGCAAAGGCCTAATTACAATTACAGACATGTCCTCCCAGGTGAATGACAGGACTTGCAAATGAAAAAGTCTATTAACCAACAAGCGTATACTTTATTAAGCCTGCAATTCTTACATGAGATGACAAGTTATAGATTGAACAAGAGCAAAATTAACTGCAGGATTATATATATCAATTAATATTCTTAATGGCATAAAATGTGAGTGAATTGAATATTAACATAAATTGCCTAAATCCTGCCACATTATGTTTAAGTTAATGGTTGCAATAATATTATTCACAAAATAGAAAATCACTAATCCATAAGTGTTGTATAGACTTCAAATAGGCTAGCCTTTTAGTAACTTAGTAAGCACATTTATGATCTTGTAATTTATAACATATTCCCCCAACAAAATATATAAAGATTACACACACAAGCACATACACAACATAAATGACACAACATCCCTCATTTTTGTACCAAACCCCTCATAAAACCCTTTTCAACTAGAATAAATGAATGCACAACCATATATATATGTATATATATAATTAACAAGGTAATCTGATAAATCACAGCTACGAAGCCTTAATATGCCTTGGTAATTAGCACCAGAAAATGTAAGTGCCCCCTAACCAAACCAGAGACTCGAACTACTAAACAACCCTCACTTTAATCATAATAAGCAATAAGAATAAGTGACCATGAAAATAGTTTCACAACTTAAAACATCAGACAGCCCCCTTTACGTGACTAGAATTCTGCCATGACCGCATGACATGAAAGCACAAAATAACTAACTCTCTAATAGCTTTAATTGGATTAAAAAAGTAGAACTTAGAGCCGACTGCGGATATGCGTGTGTGTGTAATTTTCTTACACATTATAAGCAGATATAATAGATTTCATTAGGTTTAATTGTGTAATGTTCACACATGCAGTCACAGAACTGAACATGAGAGTTTGTGCAAAAGTTTAACGGTTAAAACTTCATTAGTGAGCTTCTGGGAGCTTCCGTGCATTCACAATGTCGTTGAGATAGAATTAAATAATTAGAATGTTCCCACCTGGATCGTCCGGTGCACTTAAGCAATACTGTGGCTGATCAGTAGTGTCTCGGTTGTACTAAGAAGTCCTGGGGAAGCGTAGCGTTAGAAGTGTGTCTGAACGGTAGATCTCAACTGACGGCATATCATGGCTAAAGGATCATCTCTGCCAGGAGGGTGGACAGTTGGTCGTCACACCCGACACCCATCTCGCCCTTGTTCGAGCACCTGCGACATGCAATGAGTTGTATAGGGTGTCATAAGGAAATAATCTCGCCACATATGCCATCCGCATTAAATTTCTAACACAAACTTTAAAGCTTCAACAGCCACCACACACACATCGCCACTAATTCGTATTAATCAGTATTGAACTCCCCAGCTGTGACTTATTTCACTCATCTACTAATTACGTTTTAAGTATTTCGTTGAGAATGTTCAAATTAATTAACTGAGTATTTCATAATTATTAATGACACAAAACAACAGCTGAGTGCAAGATGCATTATCATTTTCTTTACTGAAGTCAATTTGACCCGCAACATTTACATTCATATTAAGTTAATCTTTAATTGCGTTAACGCCCAAATTGAAAACTGATATACACGCACACACACAAGTATAGTTTATAATAGAAGCTGAAACACAAAAATATATTTGGGGTTAAAATATTTTTAGAACCCGTCAACTTGTACATACCTGGAGCAGAACTTTATTCAGCCAACCATAGAAAAAGTCGACGAAGTCCTGAACTGATGAGTGCCGTCAGCCGAGAGCAGAAGACCTGGTTGAGGGTTCAAACAGAAATGAGACAGATTCAAAGCGTCTATCTAACCAAGAAACCTCTCTGATGCAGGAATGTACAAAAACAGCTGGACGCGCCAACTGAATTTCGTAGCTGCACAACAACAGTGAGCATAGCCCAACGGCGACGAGATTCGGCGGCCGCGCGTGACGTCAAAACCGCTCGTTTTAAAAACACTTTGCCTACAATGCCGAACCCAGTACGGCACACCCTCACCCCAAAAGGGCAACATGGTTGACCCAAATCAAAGCAGTACTCAAGCTCGACGGCTGCGGGAATCCTGGAAAAATCTCAGATTCTAAATCGCACTTGGTGGGTTCAGTTACTCAGGAAAACGAAAGAGGCAGAAGGAAGAGGTGTGAGTCTGTGAATGTGTGTCTGAAAGAGAAGATGTAAGTGTGCGTCCTGCATGCTCGCCGGGCCCTGGTCCGCATGCAGATATAAGGAACAGAACAGGAGAAAGAGAAGAAACGCTGACGCCAGCTCTGAGAACTGACCCACCAAGGCCTCCTAAATCTAACAACAGAGACCCAGGACCACAGACTGCTATCATGAAACAAAACTTTTCCATCCAGGACCATTGACACTATTCCCCCCCCTTCCCAGGACTGAAAATCTCTACCACACTGCGACCATCCCCCACGCGAGTCCTCTCCTTCATGCCAAACTCTCGGGACCGCCCCAACACGTCACTCTCTCCAGTGACCACCATCTAACTCTCCCTGGTACTCACATATTCACGCCCGAAGGCTAACAAGGTGCTACAAACCTTGATATGCGAGTACCCTTCGAGAACCGTCCACCTCGTGGACCGACCAGCCATGTTCAGCAAACAAGGCATCATCAATCCTTGCCACATGACTGGCCCACCTCCCCACACTAGGGTGGGCGGACCCGATTCACAAGGCAGAGAAGACCGCGCAGAGGGCACGCGAACATCAATCCTATCTCTTACTTTTTCAAAAGCAGCTTAACTAGCAGGGGGGGTTTACTTTTCCACCGTCTAAACAAATCACACTTAATCCAAAACTGACACACCAGAGAAATCAAACGAGGAATGCGGCATGGACCGACCCTACACTAACCAAAATCAAAATCAACCACTATGACCAAGGAAACACCAGCACATAACTTCTCCATCGTACTTTTAGAACAGGGAAAACTGACGATCTCGACAATCTAAGGTCACTCTCCAACTCTCTAACTTTCTCCATGATAACCTTCGAGAACAGGGGAAACGACGATCCCCAGGTGCACTCTCGGCAAGGTTCTCTAACTCCTTATTGATAATTTTTTTTTTTTTTTTTCCTAAGGGGAGGGGTAGGAAAATTAGGAAGATGAAACGGGGCAAGGATCATTAAAGGCTCAATAGCTAGGAGTAAGGGTAAGGGCATGGCTCCCTCCGGAAATAAGGATGAATGGAGGAAACCAAGGCTCGCGTGGGCAGGGGCGCAACCCTGAAATAGATGAACACCACTGGGACTGTGAGGAACATCTACCCGCTACCCGTTAACCGCTTCTTCTCACCTTTCTGTGACGGACTTTCGGTACTCGTTCCTTTCGGACACCACTCTCAGAGAAATTATCTCGCGTTGAGCTGTACTGACTGGTTTCCTCTGAATCAGGATCAAGGCAACTTACCTCGCTACTTTCACTCCGCCTTGGATTATCCTCATCGTCTAACTCCTCTGCTTTTCTTTCTTCCTTTTCTACTTCTTTCTTCTCTTCTACAATTTCCCCTTCTTCGTTCACATAATCTAAATCACCATCATGACACTGCACATCCTTACCACCTTCCAGTTGCTCGTCTGATCCATCTTCAACCGCATCTTCCCCAGCTCCTTCACAAACTTCTTCACTAACCTCTTCTCCGATCTCATTTTCGTCCTCCTTTTCATCACCATCAACATCATCGCCATCACGTCCACTACCACCATCAGAACATTGCACATCCTCAGCCTCCTCTAGTTGCTCACCTGGTCCGCCTGGAACTTCTTTCCGCTCTTTGGAATCCTCAACACTACCTACAGAAGGCGTCTGCACCTCTTCACCCACTACATCATTCTCACTCACACACTCCACAACGCTGCCACCAAATTTCTCCTCAACTTCTACCTCATCTCCTTCCACCACACTTGCGGCATGGACATCCCCTTGTCCATCCACCACCTCAGAAACACTTGCAGCCTGGACATCCCCGTGTCCATCTGCAAACTCAGACTCTTGAGTCTCCCTAACACCTACAACTATACTTCCCTGTGCAGCATCTGCAGACCGCTCTTCTGACTCTTGCTTCGATTCCTCTCCTTCACCACTCTCAGCAACTACAACGTCCTCAACATTTTCAACCCTGGAATCCAGCTGTCCAGGTTCATTTGCAATGACTAAATTAATTTCTACTGGCGATGGTAAAGCTACACCATCAAGTGACTTCTCATATCCCTGCGTAGACGATGATGATGTCACAGGATCTGAATCCCTCACGAACAATACCGGAACAAATTCTGCGGCATCTGGATTCAACCATGACGTCCTCTCTGAGTCCTCTAATTCCGTATTAACTGACGTGTTCTTATGCTCTTGTATTGATCCACAGAAGTTATTCCGCTTTTCTTCTTCTGCTTCACCTTCTTCATTCACTACTCTATTAGACACTGGTAATTCCTCTGGAACCTTTAAAGTCTCACTTTTCTCCAAATAAGAATAACGCCTAGCTACAGGCTCCTTACTTGCCAATGTTTGTTCCCTAACATAATTTCTTCTTCCCCTGTTAATTTCATACTTATTTCTTCTCTCAGCTGTAACTGTTGTTACTGTCTTCTCATCTGCCACCCCTCTGTAGCCTCCATTACTTCCGGAATATTCAGTTTTTCTTATAGTCCCTTGTGTTCTCCTCCAACCGCCATGTTTGTCCTTTTAGCTCTTCCTAATGAACCACTGGAGTATTGGACATCTTTAGCAGCTCTTTCCCGGGACTCATCATTCTCCTGCACTCTCCTGGCATGTGCACACCACCGGTCCAGGTCCGCAAAACAACGTGGAGGATCTGCGAACACCAGCCGGGATCTCTCTTCGGGATTCAGTCCTTCTCGTATTACTTGTATTACTTCCGTCTCGGGCAACCCCAACCTTAATATACGGGCAGCTTTCCTTACATCATGCACAAAGTCCCCCAATGCCTCTCCGTTGGCCTGTAGGTGATAGAATAAATCTAACTTAAGCTGGAAACGTCGTCGATGGGGTATGAAGAAATCCAACACTTCCCCATGGAAAGTGTCGACACCGCAGCCCCGACGCAGAGTGTTGGTGACCAGACCGGCCAATGAACCCCGGCAATACGGGTATATAAGGGACAAGACCTCCTCATCGGACACACCCGGGAAATCTGCCAACTGCAGGACCAGGTCCAAGAAGACCAACAACCTGTCCTCATCTACTCCATCCAACACCGAAAGCATCTGGAGATTCCTGAAGTGGGGTGGGGCAATTCCTGGTAACATACCGTCACCAGAGTTGCACAATACTCAAACACAACAATAAAACGTAAATCCCAATGAAACACCTAACACAAACTTAACCTACAAAACATAATGACAAAGAATCCGGAAAAAACTCAAGTACTCTTCTTCCTTTGAGCCGCCCCAGAGTGCTCTAGCGATGCGACGAGATGGGTGTCATAAAGCAGAGAAACAGCCATGCAAAATGCCCAGAAGAGAACACGACACAAAACAACAAAACTGACTCACTATATACAATCCACAAAGTATACATAAAATTCAATATAATCGAAAATATACAACTATCAAGTCCATGACATCTGGTCGGACCATGACCGCATTCAGAATACACGATACCGCAACGCAACGCCCTCAATAAACAAATACTATATAACGGGGGTGCTATAAAACACGTTGTCTATTCCATGAAACAAATCTCAATCAAAATCAACAAGTACTGACGGCCCTCATCACGTCCAAAATCTGTCTGAGCTCCAGGGTATGCACAAGTAAATCCATCAGCTCACATTCATTTTAAAAACCATCAATCACGTGCTTATAACCCCTTTCCAAAACCTACCTTACACTCAACATCACAAAATAATTACTTAAACACTAACACATATTAAATCATTTTAAACTTCATCAACACCTTATTCATTTTTATAAAATATGTTATTATTCTGATTATTCATTTTATTAAATCGTTACATTATCATTAACTTTTCTTGCAACACTTGGATTCCAATTAAAAAATAATTTGAAATAATTTGCAAGTCCCAACACCAGCTGACATGCCTGTAGCCACACCAAGTTTCATTTAAGAAAATAAATGCAAGTCCCCAGATTCTAAAACTTCCAAAGTTCAGAAAAATAAAGCAGAAATAATATCTACTACATACCTAGAATCATAACCACGCTCTGATCTACCATTTGAAACCCCCCTTTTATTTTATAAGTTTTTTTTTGTAAATTTTTTTTTGAATTTTATTTCATTTTATTTTTAAGTTTTTTTTTGTAAAGGAGAGAGACATAATATTTAGAACTAGGTGGTGAACCTAGAGGAAGCAAAAGTGTGCAAAGGCCTAATTACAATTACAGACATGTCCCCCCAGGTGAATGACAGGACTTGCAAATGAAAAAGTCTATTAACCAACAAGCGTATACTTTATTAAGCCTGCAATTCTTACATGAGATGACAAGTTATAGATTGAACAAGAGCAAAATTAACTGCAGGATTATATATATCAATTAATATTCTTAATGGCATAAAATGTGAGTGAATTGAATATTAACATAAATTGCCTAAATCCTGCCACATTATGTTTAAGTTAATGGTTGCAATAATATTATTCACAAAATAGAAAATCACTAATCCATAAGTGTTGTATAGACTTCAAATAGGCTAGCCCTTTAGTAACTTAGTAAGCACATTTATGATCTTGTAATTTATAACATATTCCCCCAACAAAATATATAAAGATTACACACACAAGCACATACACAATATAAATGACACAACATCCCTCATTTTTATACCAAACCCCTCATAAAACCCTTTTCAACTAGAATAAATGAATGCACAACCATATATATATATATATATATATATATATATATATATATATATATATAATTAACAAGGTAATCAGATAAATCACAGCTACGAAGCCTTAATATGCCTTGGTAATTAGCACCAGAAAATGTAAGTGCCCCCTAACCAAACCAGAGACTCGAAATACTAAACAACCCTCACTTTAATCATAATAAGCAATAAGAATAAGTGACCATGAAAATAGTTTCACAACTTAAAACATCAGACAGCCCCCTTTACATGACTAGAATTCTGCCATGACCGCATGACATGAAAGCACAAAATAACTAACTCTCTAATAGCTTTAATTGGATTAAAAAAGTAGAACTTAGAGCCGACTGCGGATATGCGTGTGTGAGTAATTTTCTTACACATTATAAGCAGATATAATAGATTTCATTAGGTTTAATTGTGTAATGTTCACACATGCAGTCACAGAACTGAACATGAGAGTTTGTGCAAAAGTTTAACGGTTAAAACTTCATGAGTGAGCTTCTGGGAGCTTCCGTGCATTCACAATGTCGTTGAGATAGAATGAAATAATTAGAATGTTCCCACCTGGATCGTCCAGTGCACTTGAACAATACTGTGGCTGATCAGTAGTGTCTCGGTTGTACTAAGAAGTCCTGGGGCAGCGTAGCGTTAGAAGTGTGTCTGAACGGTAGATCTCGACTGACGGCATATCATGGCTAAAGGATCGTCTCTGCCAGGAGGGTGGACAGTTGGTCGTCACACCCGACACCCATCTCGCCCTTGTTCGAGCACCTGCGACATGCAATGAGTTGTATAGGGTGTCATAAGGAAATGATCTCGCCACATATGCCATCCGCATTAAATTTCTAACACAAACTTTAAAGCTTCAACAGCCACCACACACACATCGCCACTAATTCGTATTAATCAGTATTGAACTCCCCAGCTGTGACTTATTTCACTCATCTACTAATTACGTTTTAAGTATTTCGTTGAGAATGTTCAAATTAATTAACTGAGTATTTCATAATTATTAATGACACAAAACAACAGCTGAGTGCAAGATGCATTATCATTTTCTTTACTGAAGTCAATTTGACCCGCAACATTTACATTCATATTAAGTTAATCTTTAATTGCGTTAACGCCCAAATTGAAAACTGATATACACGCACACACACAAGTATAGTTTATAATAGAAGCTGAAACACAAAAATATATTTGGGGTTAAAATATTTTTAGAACCCGTCAACTTGTACATACCTGGAGCAGAACTTTATTCAGCCAACCATAGAAAAAGTCGACGAAGTCCTGAACTGATGAGTGCCGTCAGCCGAGAGCAGAAGACCTGGTTGAGGGTTCAACCAGAAATGAGACAGATTCAAAGCGTCTATCTAACCAAGAAACCTCTCTGATGCAGGAATGTACAAAAACAGCCGGACGCGCCAACTGAATTTCGTAGCTGCACAACAACAGTGAGCATAGCCCAACGGCGACGAGATGCGGAGGCCGCGCGTGACGTCAAAACCGCTCGTTTTAAAAACACTTTGCCTACAATGCCGAACCCAGTACGGCACAAAATATAATAGGAAAAAATAATGTATTTGATAAAATACCATAACATAAAACCAATTTAAAAAATCTATTCTCCCTCCATTTCTTCACCATCCTCTGAAAAAAGATAATATCCATTCTTAGATTCTGTACACACTCTAGTTGTTTCTGTGTTTTTCTTTGTGTCTTCTATCTTGTTCCTATTCTGCCACTGTTTTAGGGATTCTATCATTTTTCCAAATCTATGCCTCTACTCTCTTCATATTCTTGACTCTTTCGATCCTAAATCTCTCGATATTAACTCTTTCGATTTTAAATTGATGTACTATTTTTAAAATCTGCTTGCTACTGATGAAACCATTGGTAAAACCAAAGTGAAGAAAAACTGCATGTTAATAATGGTACTTAACGAATTAATTTTTACCCCCATCGGCAACTGCCTCTTAGGTCCAAAAATGCGGACAGACATGATTATAATTTATACTGGAGGCCTTTACTTGATGAAAATCCATTATAATTTTAAAGAATTAAAGAAAACTAAAAACTTGTTTTTGTGATTTTCACTCGTCATTTATTTAACAAAATAATACACCACGACAGCTGTTTTGGCACACAGTGCCTTCTTCAGATGGTAAGAGCTGACTGGTTACGTACAATAAAATGTCACATAAAGCCAGTACTATGAAAACGATAATCGACTTAAGTTCGAACAATAAACAATACACATTACATATACACAACTATATACAAATTAGAAAGGAATGTACATTTACTTATATAATTTCAAATTTAAAAGCGGAGAGCTATTTAAATCAGTTTGGTTGTTCAAAAGCAAACCTAAATCTTTACGCTTATTAATTTCGAGGGCTTCAAGTAAATCAAATTTTTTACCTTTTTCCAATACATGTAAAATTTTAAAGTTATCATTAAAATTATGATCTTTTTCCGACAAATGATTCGCATAATTAGATTTACCATCCTGATATCTCAAACTGTAATTGTGATCGTACATTCTTTTTGAAAACGACCTTCCAGACTGGCCAATATAAATTTTGTCACAAGACCCACACGATAACTCATATACTCCTGACTTTTGGAGTTTCTCTACTTTACTCTTATTGTCCTTAATATATCTACCAAGAGAAGATTTCGTCCTAAAAGCTATATTTACATGTTTTTGAGTAAAGTATTTACCAATTTTATCCGATACAGTACCTATGTAATTAAGTGTGTGGAACTTTTCCTTATGTGTTGGAATAGGATACACCAATCTTAATGTTTGTAAATATAGTTTTTTATTCAACAACTGATCTATTAGACTTGACTGATAACCGTTGTTAACTGCTATTTGTTTTATAATGTTAAGTTCTTTTTAAAAATCTGAATCTAAAAGTGGGATACTAATAAGTCTATGAATATAACTATGAAAAGCTGCTAACTTGTGTGAGTATGGATGTGCAGACGTGTTGTGTATAACCATATCCGTATGCGTACGTTTATGGAAAATGCTAAAATTGAGTTTATTATTTTGTTTTGTAATTGAAAGATCTAAAAAGTTAATACTATCATTTACTTCAATTTCTATTGTAAAGCTTATGTTTCTATGTAAATCGTTAATAAAATTAAGAAAATTCTGTAATTGCCTACGCGTACCAAGAAAGATTGCCAACACATCATCCACATATCTGTACCAAAACATGAACAATTTAAAATACGGATGAGCTCTTATTTTGGTTTCTAAATAATCCATAAATATTTCAGAAGCCAAGGGGCTGAGGGGGTTACCCATAGCAAGCCCTTGTTTACCCACATAAATTTTCCCATCAAATTCACAATACTATTTCTTTTATGAATTTGCTAACTGCTATAATTTTTATTGTTCGACTAAGCTTTTCGTCATCACTGACATCTTCAGGTCTTAAACAACAATAAGACCTTCGTTGTTTAAGACCTGAAGATGTCAGTGATGACGAAAAGCTTAGTCGAACAATAAAAATTATAGCAGTTAGCAAATTCATAAAAGAAATAGTAAGGATGGCTGCTAATTTAAACAATATGAAGAAATTCACAATAATTTTGATTCAAACAAACCTTCGATAAATTTAAAATATCCTCTCTCATCCTAGGATTATTACAATTCTTTTCCAATAATTTTTCCACAATGTCTACAACATCAGCCGGTGGAATACTAGGAAACAAATTTTTAACGTCAAAAGATAATAAAATTGCTTTATCTGGTATATACAATTCCTGAATTTTATTGACTAGATCTAATGAATTTTTAATACTGTGTGTGGATATAAATTTGCATTGGGGAATTTTTTTACCCAAATTTTTGTACCCAAATTTAAATTATTGTTCCATACAAAAATTACATCACAGAACATTTGGTTCTTCAAGCAGTGTCTAACAAATAGTTTAACGCCACACTATATGAAGTTGAAGACGAGCAATAGGAGTATTTCTGCGACGAAAGCTATTTCAGCGGGGATTAGAAGATGGATTGTACACGATATGAAGTTAGATTATAACAAAAGAGACGTTTGTTACATTTACCTGAAATTTACTCATACAGAATTATTAAAAAGATTAAATAATATAGAGTTTGACATTTTAGATTTTAAGGTTAGAATTGATGTACAAAAGATTGTTCATAAAAAATACTTGAATCTTGTTCGGAAATTAAATAATTTAAAGTCTTCGGTTGTTAATAATAATAAGAAAAGTTTTAGCAAAAGGAAATTTTCGAACCATACATTTTATAAATTTAACTAATGTTAATTTTAATGAAAGAGAAACTAAATTAATTGAAAAGGGTTTCAAGTATAATATAAAACCGTTAAATTATAAACAAGAATTTGAAATTTTGGGTGTGGATTGTGAGTTAGCATGCAATAATCACAATAACTCACAAAAAGACTCTTCTCAACCTAACCTATTGAATAAGCATATTATAGCTGATAAATTAAATAATTTTTATGCTAAACAAAATATTAAAAAGAGTTTTAATGACAAAAATAGATTAACTATTTGTTCCATCGGGAAAAAAACACGAGCTCATAATATAATATTCACTCGTGCTGATAAGGGTAATACGGTTATTGCTATTGACAAAGCCGAGTATGTCAATAAAACTCTAGATTTCTTGAACGTTTACAAAGCCATTGACATTAATCCAACGCTTAAATTTCAAAGAGAGGTTAAAAAGGCTATCAAGGAGTGTTCATTTTTTAATGTTTCTGATTTACATTTTTTATCTGTAATGAACCCTCAACCTCCTAAACTTTATTCTTTAATTAAATTGCACAAAGATAACCATCCTATTAGACCAGTTGTGTCATATGTAAATGCACCTAATGTTAAATTATCCAAAAAACTAATTAAAATTATTCAGACCCAATGCAAATTTATATCCACACACAGTATTAAAAACTCATTAGATCTAGTCAATAAAATTCAGAAATTGTATATACCAGATAAAGCAATTTTATTATCTTTTGACGTTAAAAATTTGTTTCCTAGTATTCCACCAGCTGATGTTGTTGACATTGTGGAAAAATTATTGGAAAAGAATTGTAATAATCCTAGGATGAGAGAGGATATTTTAAATTTATCAAAGGTTTGTTTGAATCAAAATTATTGTGAATTTGATGGGAAAATTTATGTGGATAAACAAGGGCTTGCTATGGGTAACCCCCTCAGCCCCTTGGCTTCTGAAATATTTATGGATTATTTAGAAACCAAAATAAGAGCTCATCCATACTTTAAATTGTTCATGTTTTGGTACAGATATGTGGATGATGTGTTGGCAATCTTTCTTGGTACGCGTAGGCAATTACAGAATTTTCTTAATTTTATTAACGATTTACATAGAAACATAAGCTTTACAATAGAAATTGAAGTAAATAAATATCACTATAATATTGACGACTCGGAACACTAAGTTTTTTATAAGTAAAAACGCAAAGTTTTACCTTTACTTTACGTTTTTACTTATAAAAAACTTAGTGTTCCGAGTCGTCAATATTATAGTGATATTTAGTTAAGTAACGGACACATCATGGACAACGAAATCCTAGAATTGAAGTAAATGATAGTATTAACTTTTTAGATCTTTCAATTACAAAACAAAATAATAAACTCAATTTTATCATTTTCCATAAACCTACGCATACGGATATGGTTATACACAACACGTCTGCACATCCATACTCACACAAGTTAGCAGCTTTTCATAGTTATATGGAGAACCATACATGACTTCCATGTTCTAAGATTTATATTTAAAATCATATTCGAAATGAAATATTACCATAGAAACTACTTCTTTCTACTTATTGCTTCAGCTTTAACCACGGTACTGTGGTCACTAACGTATACCACCTGACGTTTTCGCACTCGATTTTCACTGATGATGGCAGTCGATGGACTGCCGAAAAGTCTGGTTTTGCAGAAAACATTGGACTACGGCTAAACAGCCCGGGAAGGAATTTTAACAAAGAACTACTTCTTTGGTGCCGATAACGTAGTACACATATAAAAAATTCTCCCCTCCCCAATCAACTATAATTTTTAATAATAGAAAATTGCCCCCACCCCGTTCACCTAACCTCTTCATTTATAGATATTTCATCTGCGTTTCTAAAGTGGATTATTATGAGCTTCTTATTAGGATACATTATTTATCAAAATTAAGTACTTTACTCTTGTTAAAACATAAAACGTTGCCGGTAAACAACCCCTTTCTCTTAACCGATCTTCACCAAAATCAATAGATCTTTAGAACTCTACAATTTAGGGCTGTATGCAAATAATCAAAAAATATTTGATTCTGTTTGAATGTGCGACAGTTATCGTTCGTCATATAAACAAATACCCTTGTTAAAATATAAAATGTTGACGGTAAACTACCCCTCTCCCTTAACCGATCTTCACCAAAAACAACAGATCTTGCGAACTCTACAATTCAGGAGTGTATGCAGAACATTATTTTATTCTGTTTGAATTTTCGGCAGTTATCGTTCGTCATATAAAACATTACCCTTTGTTAAAACATAAAATGTTGCAGGTAAACTACCCCTTTCCCTTAACCGATCTTCACCAAAACCAACAGGACTTGAGAACTCTACAATTCAGGGCTGTATGCAAAACATTATTTGATTCTGTTTGAATTTGCGGCTGTTATCGTTTGCCATAGAAAAAATTACCCCCGATAAAAAAACGTTGCTGGTAAACTGCCCCTTCCCCTTAACCGATCTTCACCAGAACCAATAGGTCTTGAGAACTCTATAATTCAGGGCTGTATGCAAAAGAGTAGTTGATTCTGTTTGAATTTGCGGCTGTTATCGTTTGCCATAGAAAACAATTAGACGTTTAAAAAAAACCGTTGCAGGTAAACTACCCCTTTCCCTTAACCGATCTTCACCTAAAACAATAGATCTTGAGTACTCTACAGATCAGGGCTGTATGCAAAACATTATTTGATTCTGTTTGAATTTGCGGCTCTTATCGTTTGCCATAGAAAATACCCTTTTAAAACATAAAACGTAGCAGGTAAACTACCCCTTTACCTTAACCGAGCTTCACCAAAATCAATAGATCTTTAGAACTCTACAATTTAGGGCTGTATGCAAATAATCATTTGATTCTGTTTGAATTTGCGGCTGTTATCATTTGCCATATAAAATACCCTTGTTAAAACATAAAACGTTGCCGGTAAACTACCCCTTTCCATTAACCGATCTTCACCAGAAACAACAGATCTTGAGAACTCGACAATTCAGGTCTGTATGCAAAAGAGTAGTTGATTCTGTTTGAATTTGCGGCTGTTATCGTTTGCCATAGAAAACAATTACCCTTGATTTAAAAAAAGCCGTTGCAGGTAAACTACCCCTTTCCCTCTACCGATCTTCACCAAAAACAATAGGTTGTGAGTACTCTACAAATCAGGGCTGTATGCAAAAAATTATTTGATTCTGTTTGACTTTGCGGCTGTTATCGTTTGCCATAGAAAAAAAATCTACAGACACACACACAGACACTTTTCGAAAATATCGGTATGGAGAACCATACATGACTTCCATATTCTAAGATTTATATTTAAAATCATTTTCAGCCAAATAGCCAGGCTGTGTCTTACCTGCCTTTTTATTGCTGTATTAAATGAAAAATATTATATTTTTAACAAAATTATTTTATTTTTAACAATTACCATTGTTTCAAAACGTTTAAATAAATTTTCAAGTACTTTACTCTTGTTAAAACGTAAAAGGTTGCAGGTAAACTACCCCTTCCCCTTAACCGATCTTCACCAAAATCGAAAGTCATTGAGACCTCTACAATTCAGGGACGTATGCAAAAAATTATTTGATTCTGTTTGAATTTGCGGCTGTTATCATTTGCCATAGAAAATACGCTTGATAAAAAAACGTTGCAGGTAAACTACCCCTTCCCCTTAACCGATCTTCACCAAAAACAATAGGTCTTGAGTATTCTACAAATCAGGGCTGTATGCAAAACATTATTTGATTCTGTTTGAATTTGCAGCTCTTATCGTTTGCCATAGGAAATACCCTTGTTAAAACATAAAACGTTACAGGTAAACTACCCCTTTCCCTTAACCGATCTTCACCAAAATCAACAGATCTTGAGAACTCTACAATTCAGGGCTGTATGCGAAACATTATTTGATTCTGTTTGAATTTGCGGCTGTTATTGTTTGCCAAACAAACAAAATTACCCTTGCTAAAAAAAAACCGTTGCAGGTAAACTACCCCTTTCCCTCAACCGATCTTCACCAAAAACAATAGGTCGCGAGTACTCTGCAAATCAGGGCTGTATGCAAAAAATTATTTGATTCTGTTTGAATTTGCGGCAGTTATCGTTTGCCATAGAAAAAAAATCTACAGACACATAGAAAGACAGACAGACAGACACACAGACGCTTTTCGGAAAACGACTTTTTTTCATGTTTTGAGTGTAGTAGAATCAGAATCTGCAATAATCTCGAACACGATTTTTTTTGCCATCACCATACTTCATTCCTTAAGGAATATGGAAGTAAAACGACTTTTTTTCATGTTTTGAGTGTAGTACAATCAGAATCTGCAATAATCTCGAACACGATTTTTTTTGCCATCACCATACTTCCATTTCCTTAAGGAACATGGAAGTAAAAACTATATTTACAAACATTAAGATTGGTGTATCCTATTCCAACACATAAGGAAAAGTTCCACACACTTAATTACATAGGTACTGTATCGGATAAAATTGGTAAATACTTTACTCAAAAACATGTAAATATAGCTTTTAGGACGAAATCTTCTCTTGGTAGATATATTAAGAACAATAAGAGTAAAGTAGAGAAACTCCAAAAGTCAGGAGTATATGAGTTACCGTGTGGGTCTTGTGACAAAATTTATATTGGCCAGTCTGGAAGGTCGTTTTCAAAAAGAATGTACGATCACAATTACAGTTTGAGATATCAGGATGGTAAATCTAATTATGCGAATCATTTGTCGGAAAAAGATCATAATTTTAATGATAACTTTAAAATTTTACATGTATTGGAAAAAGGTAAAAAATTTGATTTACTTGAAGCCCTCGAAATTAATAAGCGTAAAGATTTAGGTTTGCTTTTGAACAACCAAACTGATTTAAATAGCTCTCCGCTTTTAAATTTGAAATTATATAAGTAAATGTACGTTCCTTTCTAATTTGTATATAGTTGTGTATATGTAATGTGTATTGTTTATTGTTCGAACTTAAGTCGATTATCGTTTTCATAGCACTGGCTTTATGTGACATTTTATTGTACGTAACTAGTCAGCTCTTACCATCTGAAGAAGGCATTGTGTGCCGAAACAGCTGTCGTGGTGTATTATTTTGTTAAATAAATGACAAGTGAAAATCACGAAAACAAGTTTTTAGTTTTCTTGAATTCTTTAAAATTAAAAAAAAAAATGACATGATTATCACAAAATCAAGTGGTTCTAGTGCAAGCATCCGTGCTCATTAAGATCAAAGTGACAGCTTTATGGACAAAAGATGGAAATTGAAATCTTACCTTACACTGAGAATAAGCTACAATCAATGCAATTTAAATTGCACAACACACACATTTCCTGCCAGCAAATGATTCAAAACATTGCCATAAACATGGAAAATGCGTGGGGCCACTTCTTTTCAACTTTCTGCCTTGGAACTTTTAAACAGACGTTTTGGTCCATTCATTGAATAAGCAAGACCTTGTACCAAGCCTACTACTTGTTTATAAAACTGAAGGAACATTTGGGTGGTGACGACGATGATAAGGTCCAAGGTGTGGAGGTGTATGGTACTGAAAACAAGAAATTGATTTACAGGCTTATTGAAAGCATCGAGAAATAGATACATGCATAATAAAAACTTTTATAGACATGAGAAATTTTATACAATAAACAGAAATAGGTAAGTAAAGTGCTTTATGAACTGAATATCAATACTTTACAAATATTCCTTGTACTATTTAAACATAAAAAAGTGACAGTGGGCTACCCATGAAAATTTGTCTGGCAGCACATACTGTACAGGTAATCTGTGTGAACCTACTAATGTGACATGTTTTTCCAAAAATACAATACAGTATAATGTTATATTTACACAGCCAAATCTGTGGAAACAATGTATACTTTATCCATATAGATGTACAAGGTGAATAATTAAATTACAATTAGTAGTGTAGAAGTCAGCATGTAATTAAACATCAACTATTCTATAACAACTGAACTCAATTATCATTCTCTTATGACTTTGTTGGTTCACATTGACCTGTGTCATTCCATTAATATGATTGTTGCTTGCTATTTTGACATGATAATGTCTTTTGGCTGGCCATCATTTGAAAATTTCTGTAACGCTGAAACTGTAACATGTAATGCTGTATGACGTCATCATTGCGTGACGCTTCCACACTTTCGATTCCCCACAGTCTAGAAATTTGATATGTAAACGCATCAAGACAGAAATGATCGCTGCTGACATTGAATTTAAGCAAACGTTTTAGTGAGAATAAATTTGGTTTTACATGCTCTTTTGTCTGTACTGCGTTGTTTGAAACTTTCTGTAACATGTAACGCTGTATGACGTCATCACTGCGTGACGTCATCATTGCATGACGTCATTGGGATTGTTGTATTGTAAATAAAGGTTTGTTTTGATACGTCGCAATATGTAAATAAAAGTTTGTTTTGTGTTGTGGCGAAATACACTGCTGTTGATATATAGTAAACAAACGTGACGACTGACTAAAATAGCATTCGACAATGGATAGCAGCGACGAGAAGGCTCAGATCAAGAAACGACAAAATGCCGAGCGAGTAAGAAAGTGTCGGGAACGAAAGAAGCTCGAGAAGGAACAGCAACGAACGGCTGCTGTCGGCGGTGAAGCTTCGGTACCAGCGGCCCCATCGCAACAAAAACAAAAGGAAGATGACTTGATGCGCGAAGAATTGAACGAGTACTTAATAAATACACCGTTCGCGTCGATGATGACTGAGCAGGAGAAAATCGATGCATTCTACAACATGAAACTGAAAGAGAAGCGAAGGGAAACCAACGAACGAGTAAAACGTTGTAGATTGAATAAGAATATTGAGATGGCAACTAAACGCAACATTTGCGCAAAAGAAACAATCAGTCAGTTAGTAACCATAATAATGTTGCGTTTTGCTGGCGGCTGAAAGACATTATCATGCTCTTTAGCTTTTGCCACTAGGCAGACGGTACTTGAATCTTTTTCTCCGTTAAAATCATAAATTTTAAAACTTAATATGCCATTATATAACACTGATATATTTTTCCATTACTAAGTTGATATTCCACTCTATTTGAACACTGAACACTTTTTTTGTGATTTTTACTGTTTTAACTTCCTTTATTTCTAAGCATTGCAAACTTCTTATATTAAGCACATCACACATCGGAGATACTAAATATTTCAGAGAGGTACAATATTCCTCCCTGAACATTCAGGACGTAAAGTACATACAAAGTGTATGTACAAACAGTTGTAATAACGTTTTGCCGAATAAACTTTAGTATGTGAAGATGGCAACATAACAGTGTTTAGTATTATAATGTTATACCAAAGCAACAGGCTACATACTGTTAAGATGATCACACAATATCATCATGATACAGGGGAACAAAATAACTGACACCAATGAAGTCGCTACTTACAAAATGTAATTCTTGGATTTCGTTGTCCATGACGTGTCCGTTACTTAACTAAATATCACTATAGTATTGACGACTCGGAACACTAAGTTTTTTATAAGTAAAAACGTAAAGTTTTACCTTACAGCCTAAACCGGCTTTCACCTATAGAAGGCTTCATCAGAGGCTGTCGTAGGTAGCGCTGTTCGTCTTGTTGTTGGCAACGGGATAGTTTTTCAAAAGATCGAAGCTGTGTGTGTGTGGTGAGATGTGTTCGAATAATGCATGCGATTTGAATTGTGTCTGTTCGTTTAGGATGTCGTTTTTATTTGTTTTTGTGTGTTTGTATATTTCTAATTGTTCTAGAGTGTCTAGTTTTTGGCCTTTTGTGTGTACGTGTAGAATGTTCATGTTATTGTCGATGTTTTATATGTGTGGTTTGCTTCAGTGAGGTGGTTACAAAGGTAGATTCTGTAGTGGTGTGGAGTGCTTTTGTGTGTTCAATGTATCTCTGTTTGAAGCTACCAAACAGAGACACCTCAGTCTGGTGTTTTGTTTGTCTGGCCTATGTAGAATTTATTGCAATTTGAACAATTTAGCTTGTATACACCGGGTAGATCGAATTTGTTTTGTGCTTTGGGCATGCGTTTTGATAGTGTGTGTTCTGTTTTGTTAGTAGTTTTGTAAGCAATTCTGTATTCTGCTTTTTTGAATTTGTGGGCAATTTTTTCAGTTTGTTTGTTGATGTATGTTAGTGTTATGAATTTGTTGTTTTCTGTCTTTGTCTGTTGTTTGTTTTGTGTTTTGTGTAGGAGTTTACTAACTATTGTTCTGTCATAACCGTTACATTCTAATACTATACAGGGGAAACAAAAGACAATGTGAACAGTTACTAACGCACATAAACAAAATACATAAAAACATAACCTTCACTGCCGAATACGAACACAACAATACCATAAACTTCTTAGACCTCTCCATCACAAAACTAGAACACAGGCACAAATTCAGTATATACAGAAAACCAACTACAACTGACACAATAATACACAACACCTCCAATCACCCAATACAACACAAACTAGCTGCTTTTAGAACCATGATACATAGACTTAACAACATCCCCTTAGATGAAATAGACTACAAAGACGAACTAAACACGATAAAATATCTAGCAGAATCTAACGGTTATGACAGAACAATAGTCAGTAAACTCCTACACAAAACAAAAAACAAACAACAGACAAAGACAGAAAACAACAAATTCATAACACTAACATACATCAACAAACAAACTGAAAAAATTGCCCACAAATTCAAAAAAGCAGGATAAAGAATCGCTTACAAAACTACTAACAAAACAGAACACACGCTATCAAAACGCATGCCCAAAGCACAAAACAAATTCGATCTACCTGGTGTATACAAGCTAAATTGTTCAAATTGCAATAAATTCTACATAGGCCAGACAGGACATAGCTTCCAACAGAGATACATTGAACACACAAAAGCACTCCACACCACTACAGAATCTGCCTTTGCAAACCACCTCATTGAAGCAAACCACACAGATAAAAACATCGACAATAACATGAACATTCTACACATACACACAAAAGGCCGAAAACTAGACACTCTAGAACAATTAGAAATATACAAACACACAAAAACAAATAAAAACGACATCCTAAACGAACAGACACAATTCAAATCGCACGCATTATTCGAACACATCTCACCACACACACACACAGCTTCGATCTTTTGAAAACTATCCCGTCGCCAATGACAAGACGAACAGCGCTACCTAAGACAGCCTCTGATGAAGCCTTCTATAGGTGAAAGCCGGTTTAGGCTGTAAGGTAAAACTTTACGTTTTTACTTATAAAAAACTTAGTGCTCCGAGTCGTCAATACTATAGTGGTAAAATTTAATTAGATGCAAACAGCAGTTTTAAATCAACAAAAGGCGGCATCCTTACATAATAATTTTAGTTAAATTTGTTCAGCTACAATAAATGTCACCTTATTACAGTTTCATACTAATTAACAGATAACTTCTCACTAAACGGCAAAATTACTGTGAACTGCACTTCCAAAATCGCCAGGTGTAACTCAACGCTAAGCTGGCTGCTGACGCTTATATGTACCCTGCATAGGTTCCAGAATAACTACCATTTTCCAGGCTAGCTTTCTGCCAGAGATTGCTAGCTTTCTGATGGAGAGGACCTTCTGCATGAGAGTTGGTGATTCTGTCTCTTCTGAGAGATGAATCACTGCCGGCATCCCTCAAGGTAGTGTTCTTGGCCCCCTTCTGTTCTCAGTCTGTCAACGACGTGCCGAGACAGCCTGGAGTCCAGGTGGCCCTCTTTGCGGACAACACAGCCGTGTATACGGACGATCGTTATGCAGAACGGGCTGTCTTACGACTGTAGCGCCAGCTCGGGGACTGGACTGATAACTGCAGGTTGTCTCTCAATGCAACCAAGAGTGTAGCCGTCGAATTCTCTAGGCAATGGAAGAACCCTGTAAGGCATCTACGCATCAGTAGGACGTACTTGTGCTGGTCCAATGAGGTTAAGTACCTCAGAGTACACCTTGACCGTCAGCTCACCTGGCGTACCCACACTCTGACAGTTCTTAAGCAAGCTTCCACTCATCTGAGCATACTGTTTCCACTCCTGATCAGCTCAGCCATGACCAGGAACTTTGGAAAGATGATTGTCGGCGCGTATTTGTGCCGGTCATTACATACGCTTGCCCAGTCTGGAGTTACCTCGCCACACTGCATAAAAAGAAGTTGCAAAGCGTCCTCGACAGGGGTCTTTGGCTAGCGGCCAAAGTCCCCCATCACTTCTCTTCTCGCCTTCTAAGGAGAGGAGTTGGCATCCGATCCTTAGATGACACCTTCAGGCGCCTGGCACGCACATTTTATGCACATGCGGCAAGGTTCCCAGACAATCCTCTTGTGGCTGGGCTGGGCAGGTGTCGTATAAGTCCAGGTGATTTGGTGGAAATGACCTGGGTGTATACTGCGCTAACGTAGGCTAGCACAACAGCCGAGAAACGGCCTGCTACAGAGCAAGATGGCCTACTTCGGCAGGGCCATGAGGCAGGAGCTCCTGAAGGTAGCTCGGCACTCAGTTTCCGTAGCGGTTTGTCTCTGCGACTCACAACTGCGCAACCCAGAGTCGGTCAGTCAGAATGTGGATCAGTGGTGTAACTAAGACTTGATTGGTGAAATGAGCTTGAAGGCTGAACCTCTACCCACCCCTCTCAAAAGTTAAATGATTAAGTCAGGATTCTTCCCATATAGACATTATAAATACTCCATTCTAATTAATTTTTGACACAAAATATTATTTTCATGGCCAGTAGTATGTAAATTTTAACAAAACAATCTTTAATAACTGGGCATGCAAAAAACCCTGTTGCTTCTCTGGTGTTAATATCAGTGCTTTACAAATAGACTGGAATTTACACAAAAATCAAAGATGTCATCCGAGCGGAACGGATGTATGGTTATCTTAGTTTGAATAATAAAATGAGAAAAGAAAAAAACAATGTGGTTTATTTTTGATCAATGGCATGTCGCATCCTGACAATTAACAGTGTACTAATTCACAAAGTTGATATTTCTGCCTCCAAATACTACAAGTGCTTGTATCATAAAAAATATTACAGTCCGCTACAGATGACAGGTGGAATATTTGCAAAATAATGTCGATACCATGAAACAACTGTTCACTGAAGTATTTAATAAAATTATGAGCTTTGGATTCAATCACATGTATTATCACATCTCTTCAACAAATAAAACCACTAATGGTTTATAATTGTTTTATAAATTGTCTTTCCCTCATAAAGACATCGTCATTGCCTCTAGTGAATCTCAAGACAATAAAGCTGAAGAACTTACTTGTCTTTTAGACATGTTTGGAGAGAGCCATGGTGATTTTGTGGATATAGACAGTCAACTTGTTGTCATCCTGACAATACCAGAAATAACATAAACCATTATAACCAACCAGAATAGACCAAGTAACCACCCAAATTCCATTGACAGACCAACATATAAATTCATACCTCTAATAACCTACCAGTAATCTACCAACTATGACGTCAGAACTCGTGAAAGAATGGACGCAATCCCAAAACTTACAATGATCCCTCAAGAGCATTAATAGTACACATCTTTCTCCATCTAACAGTCTGGAATCCTATAGTTTAGCCCAGCAAACACAGAACATCAAAATATTCCTTTCTGAAAATGGTGTAGATGTTATGTTAATCTCTTAATTATATGTGACCAAGAAAAGTTTTATAACAGGTCCCACATATTCTATTGTTCACACTGTCCAGATGTTGCAGAACATCTCTAAACATCTACATAATATAATTCAAAACCAAACATTATGTATATTGGCTAAAGACAGTAAAAAATATCTTTAAGCTGCAAGTGTAGCAACACAGTTGTAGACAGGCTAGCATTATCAACTCCTGTCTCCTGGTCATATCATAACACAACACCAATTTAAAAACTTTTTCAATACATTTGGGCATAGATTTCTAGTTTGAAAGGACTACAATTCAAAACACCATCATTGGGTTTCCAGATTTAAAACTCCAAGTGGAAGACGATTTCAAAAATAGTGACTGTAACAGAAAACAATCTATATCAACAATCATACACCATTCCCTTCTGTTCTCAGCAACAATCTTCCATCCTCTGATCCCCATGGTTCGCAGGTCCTCCTCAATTCACTACATCCACCTTTTTCTTGGTTGTCCTCTGGGCATAGACTCCAAGGGTTTCCATACATTCTGTCATAGCTCTCGTATTTCTGGTTTTCTCCATTCTATAAATATGTCCTAGCCATCTAATTCTCTGTGACTTAATAAACGTTACTATGTTTTCGCTATTTATTAATGTATCAAGTTCAAGTTTCATGTGGATCTGCCAAGTGCAATCTTGTTGCACTACTGGCCTAAAAATTCTTCTAAACATGACAACTACTATACTTTAAAAATTAAACCCTGCTAGGATTTATCACTGACCACACATGTATTCTAGTTTCTACTAGCACTCATATAAATCCTACACACATTATACTACCAAATAAGTAATACAGATTGGGATGCATTCTATTTAGAAGTTACTGACACATTAAACTTAAATTTACCCCTACAAGTTAATGAAGACATTGATAGAGCAGTGGAACACTTAATTACATCAATTCAAGGAGGACGGTGAACAGCACATCCTGTATTACATAATTTATATAAATACAGAAAGTATCCTACAATATCACACAACTGACTGTTGGAAAATGAAAGGAGATAATAAAACACTCATGCTCCCTGGGATATATTCAATCATAACAATGCAACCAAGCACCTTAAAAACTTGCTACATGGTAACAAAAATGGTCAAATACAGGAGCAATCTTATGGTCACTGAAGATGGAAATTATTATCGTTGGAAGCCAACTAAATGAATGAAACAACATACAAGATCCTATTCCCCTCCACTGTCATGACATAAGTAGCCCAGAGATGATTCGGAAAAAGCAGAGACCTTTACAAAGCACTTGGAAAATGTATTCTTCCATTGTAATGGAAACACAATAGCTGACACAGAAATCTCCACCACAACATTGTTCAGGGTGTCTACTAAAAACTTTATATAAAATTCCCTGACTTTTCCAGGTCATTTCTGGAAAAATTCCAGGTATTGATGTGATCATTTAAACTCATAATTTAAATATTCTAGTGGTAATTTTAGGTTGTTTTATAGTCGGTCTTTCATTTCTTGCATCTTTACCCTTAAAATGTATTACCTCATACATAAAAATATATAGTCTAACATTCAAAAATTTCATAGGTATCTCCCGGAAATGAATACTGGACTTTTGACGAAAATTTAACAATTTTATCTACTGAACCATTGTGAGTTTAAGATTAAATAAACTGTATGACTTAAAATGTCCATGGAAACAGACTTTATCGCAAAAACTTCATATAATAAAATCATTTGAAAAAATGGGCAAATAAAATTATTTTTGAGTTTCTTAATATGGATGTCAGAATCATTGATCATTAAGGATTGTCCCTGCCAAAATTAAAAATGCAGACAGGTTTATGAAAATTTTGTAAAATGTTGTTCAACTAAAAAAATCATCTCCTGATTTCCTTTAGAATTTTTGACCGCATAGTATCTTTATAAATAATTTAAAAAGTAGTAGAAATTAATACGTGTTATTATGGAGAGGTGTATAATTTCTGTTACTTTATGATGAAAAAATGCAGAGAAAAATTTGATTCTTGGCATACGTGTAAAAAATATTAGAAAGAACACAATATTTTTAAACAAGAATAATTTAACGGCTATTTATTGTGTAATTAATTGTTAAAGTCACTTTCTTGTCTAATAATAGTAATGATAATAGGTGTGTACACATAAGTGCGGCAACATCGGAAAGTGCAGGCATTATTTTTAATTTAAAAGTAAGATTAGCCAACTTAAGGGGAGCCAGTAGGGTCAAAAAATATTTTTTTATCGATTTTCGGATTTTGATGTTTTCTTATAGTTTGAAACATTCTCTATCAGAATATGTTATTGGTTTTCGCCATAAAAATTAGAAAGGGCCATAAAAAAACCAGAGGGTGTGGTTAAGAGCAAGAAAATTTAATTTTGAAGTCCGGTTTCCGTAAACAGCATTTTATTAGTGCAAAGGTACATTTTTGTCAGAGTATGTTTAAGTCAGAGCCTTGAAATATTTGTGGATACTCCTAGTACTATCTCTATTATATATCACTAGAATTATTCTTTTATCACTTTAGGAATTGAAAATATAAATTATTATTTTTAAAAAAATTAGGAAAAAAATATTGACATTTTTCAAAAATTCCTAAAATTTTATTTTTTAATATAACAAGTTAATTCTAGTGACAGAGCCTTACAATGAGTATAACAGTACGTGCAAAAAATTTCAGCCCCATAGCTTAAATAGTTTCTGAGAAAAGTGTTTCTAAATATGAGGTATTTAGCATTGCGGAGATAGGGCCTACCGGCTCCCCTTAAGATATAGAACGAGATATTTGTGCAATGTTGCTACGCTGTTCGTCTAGCTTCCTCTCACTCTTCACCACGGCAGGGACAATCCTTATAACAGGAAATTATTGAAAAATATGATAGTGTAAATTATTTTTTTTATAAATTGCGAAGATGAGTTACAGTGTATTCATATTCTAATTCTCCATGGACAAGATATGTATCAAAAAAGTGATTCAAACAGTGATAATAGTGATGACTTTCTTGAGTTGAGTGAAGAAAAGATCAAACCTCTTGAGGTAATGTATACAGTAGAAATTTAATAATCTTTGTTGAACAGCAAATTTGTGAATTCAGCAGAACAATTACTTTAAGAAATAAGAAATGTATTGGTGAATAATAATAAATTAAAATCAATTAGCCATTACTGTATTTCACAATGTGAATAGATTTTTTCATTTGTTATACAACTTGTATACTACGTCCATTGCTGTAAGTCACCTGTTGTACTGTGTTACATTATTAAGTCAATCAGTATTTTTTGTATCAAGTATAACTTTTGTGTTGACTGAATAACCAACTGCAGCATACTGTACATAGGCATGACTACCACAGTGAAACATTCCTGGTATCCTGTGTTGGAATTCGTCATAGCTCCCGTTGGTAACCATTAAAACACGCCAATTCTATTATCTGTGATTCTCTATTTTCTAGATGTGACCCTCTCAGTCACTACCAAGGGTTTTCTGTACCTTAAAAAGTAAAAAAAAAGAAGAAAATTTCTGAAAACTCCAGTTACTCTAATATTTTCTAGTGAAATAACGATTGAAAAGCAGACAGTAAATATTATGATTTTACTATAGTGAATACAGTAAACATTAAAAATTCTTACTTTTTTTTTAAATTATTTTTTTACTTAAATTTGTAACTATAATGTCTAAATGACAAATAATAAAAACATAGCTTTTAAGTTGTAACGAAAAGACTAAATTGATTGTGGTCGATCGTGTTCCTTCTTTAACAGTTTCACTTTGGAGTCGTCAATTTATAACAAAAAAAAAATAGTGTAAGTGTTTGTGTTGTAAACTGTCGGGCGTTACCTCCGCACACTTTTTGTTACTTACCGTTGACTGGATCCTCTGCGGTGATGTAGTCCTGTAACACAACTTAATACTATGTTTTTTGTGGGCGCCACTTGGAATCGTTTGTTCCAAGAAATAAATGTGATTATTAAAGTAATTAAAATTTTCTAAATCTTACTTTTATGAAAAAATACAAACAAGTCAGTTTAGCTTGAAAGAAATCAGGTAATTTTAATGGTTCTTCAAAAACAAACAAATCGTCTGAAGGACTAACATTCATATAAAAAATTATACAATTGCAGAGTTAATAAAAAATTCACAAGTTATTATTGTTACTATTGACAATTCTAGATATATCCAATCAAGTATCGGCTAGTGTTTTAAAAATTTTGTACTCAGTTGAAAAGCATGAGTTTAATATGTGAAAAAATCTTTACTCTCAGGACGTGACTCCTTTGAACTACCAAGACATATCAATAAGATGCCTTACAATAAAAATTAAGTGATTTGAAGGTGTGTATGTGGCGTGTGAAGTACAACTGTGTGATAAATATACAATAAAAATTAAGTGATTTGAAGATGTGTGTGGAATGTGTAGTACAACTGTGTGATAAATGTAACCAGGTAATAAAATTTGACTTTAATTTCGGTAACTCACGTTCCAATGGTTAATTAATCTCGCACAGGACACTCCTCTCGGGTAGTTTTTTCAATCTCGCCTCTTCTCGTGTGCACTGAATCTATTTTAAGTCAAAGTTGCGATCGTATACTATTTCCGCACTTTTTGTCAAAACGTTTGGCAGTAGAATATCGTTCAAACGCTGCCACTATGAATCATCTGTTTAGCGTTGATTCAGAAATCGGCCACCGCAGTGCTGATTCCCATGTTGATGAGAAAGGCTTTGTGTATTGTTTGTTTACGTGAAGGGGATTATTGTCAAGTTAGTCAGTCAATGCGAACACAGCAGAATTCGTTCTCTATTTAAATTTTTGGTCTCTCCTGGGCCGTGGACGTTCTGGCTGCGTGATTTCTATTAAAATTTGCCGTATCACTGCTCTATTTCAGCGACACTTTTGGCGTAGATTCTCGTTGAGGTTAAGTCAGTCGGTTATGTCTATGTACGGGAAAAAGCCTCTCTTCGTGTCTTGTCGATTTCTTGCCTCTCGGTTTCGCCTTAGCTGCGTTGATCAGTGTTGTGTGAGATGCATCAGCTCTGGAGTTCAAGTTTCAAGTGTCTTTGGGTCGAATTTGGTCTCTCTTTTATACTAATTCAGGTTGACTGTTTTCATCGACTTCCGGTATATTTGTGTAAAATTCTTTCTAGAATGTTCAAGAATAAACGAAATGGAATGTCATGGAACAATTTTCACTTCCGTAGAAGCTTTTAGAACGAATTTCTTATTCTTCATACTAAGGATATTTCAAAAATTACACTGGTATTTATCAAACAGTTTTACATTAGTACTCACAATTTGTATGCCATTATTATATTTAGATTCTCTGTTTTAAACTGAATCTAGCGATACTAATTATGATTGGTTTTTAATTAACTTAAGTCTAATAAACAACACAATAAACAACTCCCACCTTGGGTTGTTGTCATGAAAATTCAATTTTTACAACAAAAAATTGTTGTGAAAGCATTGTGTCTCTTCCACAATCTGAACATCCAACATTACTACCTTCCTATAACAAAATAAACAAATTTTAACATAGATAAAACACAAATAAATACAGTCTTATATGGCCTCTGCTCATGGCCTAGATTCTTGTTAATGTTATAACACAATAATTGGTCACTTTCTTTAATATATGTAGTATTTCACTAGTGTACACACAGAGTTTATTACTTTGTCTATCTTTTGTGATACCTGGTTACTCTGTACATATATTATTATCATCATAGGATGACATAGCATCATTGGTTGGTCTTGAGATGTCCTTTTTTCATAGTGTGACAAATCTCACTCTTATAAGCTAAGTTCTTTTATAATTGACTTTATTTTCAACTGAGTTTGTTCCTTTTTAAGGTATATTGAAGTATTATACCATGCTATTTTATTTTTGTTAGCATTTTGTAATTATTTAGTCAAATATGATTTTTTTTGTACTGGATGATTGGCTTCAGCCATACATGGTATAGGTAAACATTTTGATAACTTGACTATTACAATGTTATAGTTAGTCAAATATATTAGTATAGTCGCTCTATATCATATTTCAACTTTCTAATGCAATTTGGTTGCATTTTGGCAACATTAAATCAATAAATTATATAATATTATATGCCTATCACATGTTTTTAGTTAGTACTGTTTTTGGCTATTTTGGCTGCTTTTTATTCATTTGACAGCTTTCTTTATTTAAGATAAATTGTTCACTTGTGTCTGCTTGACAATTACATATAGTTTTTATTTAAATCTGATAATAATTAATTTTTCATGAAATCTTGGTGTATGGTCTCAAATCCAACACATTAATATTTTTTGTCATAACAAATATATCATTTTTATTCTAACTTAAACTCTTTCTAATAATGTATTTAAATCATTTAATACATTTATTTTATTTACATTACATAATATAATAATGGATCATGTCCATTTATTCACAAAAAATAGTTCTTAATACTCTATTCAGAGTTATAAAACTTAATAATTAATGACTTTATTTTGGTTGATTCTGACATTATTTCTCTCTCTTAGTGTCTTATGGTTTTTTCACTGTTATTCACTTTAATAATATATATGGGGTTTGTGTCTTAGTCAAAGTCTGGTCGTTTTTCATGTTAGTAGAAATAATTATTATACAAAATTACACAATTTTTTAGGACTACTTGGGTTCGATACAGTTCACCTCACTTTCCTCTTATGATAACTTACTAAGTAAATGATTTCTTTTATGGAACGTTCTGTGACGTTACATATGCCTCGCCGTTAAAGTTGATAATTTTTGAAAAACATATCTTTGATTTTGATGAAATTATCATCTCTATAATAACCTTTTATTAGCTTCTTTATATTTCATTCTTTTATCTTATAATTAAATTCCTGTACTACTCCTTTAATATATTAATCCAACTCAATATTCCTATTTCGTTCTTTGTCGTATCACCTATTCCTTTCCTTTTTACCTTGATGTTATTTAATTAATCTTTGATATAATTCCCTATCAATTCCCTAACTTTCATAGAGGGTTGGGAGTCAGAGTGGCTCGCTATGGCATACATTCTCTGCCCTTCCTATCTATAACTACTGAAATCAGAGGCAACACATCCCTGTTCAGAAAATAATAATTGCACCTTTGCAACAAATAATAATAATAATAAAAAAAAATACAATATTCAAAGATCATAGGCTCCTACACATAAATTCCCTTTCTTAAACTCTGCTGATTAATTCACAATTATATTAATATATCGTTCTCCGCAGGTTAAATTATCGTTTAAAATCATTCAATGTTAATAGCTATATTCATATTCATCATTACCTCCTTATGTAACACACTGTTTTCCTTCTTTTTTTTTTCCATTTAGTATCAAATATATGACAGTATTTCTCCTTCTTCTCTCCTTTACTAAGTGTCCATCTCGTAATATTTATTTATAATAATCTCTCTCCTTCTCTAAGTACGGGTAAGCTGGTAAATATACGTTGACTTGGCTATTGGAAATAAATCTATATTTTATATATATCTTTATGCCTTTGGTGTAAGGTGTCCTTCTCGTAATATTTATTAATAATAATCATAATACAATAATATTTATATTTATTTAATAATCTCTATCTCCTTTCTAATTCTGGGTAAGTTAAAAAAAAATTCACGTTAACATGTTTAGTCAAGGCACCTTCTCTATGATGCTGTATTTGACTTAGGTTTTTGGTCATGGTACTTGCTCACTGATTGAGTATTTGACTTGTGATTTTTAATCATGGTACTTTTTCAATGATGTTTGGTTATACGTACCTTTTACTTTGTTACTAATCGTGTCAGTTACCTCGTAGGTATTGTTTTTATTGTCTCTGGTTATCGTGAAAGGTCCTGTATATAAGAGTAGCAATTTCCTCGTTATGCCTTGTATATCACTGGGCAATTCTCTATTTTTAACTAACACGTTTTCTCCTACCTCATATTTAATTGCCTTGGGCTGTGATTTGACATATTTTTTCCGCTGCTGTTCCGTTTTTTCTAACACCTTGTTATAAAATTTTGCCCTTTCAAATTGGTATGCGGGTTCGTCGGGAAAATTAATAATTTCTTTTATCTCTCGTGGTGGGGATCTTTCGAACATAACTGTGTATGGCGACACCTCGATGGTATTGTGATATGAAAAATTGAGAAAATCCTCGGTAGATGCTACATATTCATGCCATCTTTTCTGCTCGTTATGGCAGTATGTTCTCAGTAACCGTCCTACCTCCCTTAACACTCTCTCGGCTGGGTTACTATTCGGGTGATATACAGACGTCTTGTACGTTTTTATTCCGTGTTCTCCCAGGCTTTCCTTCCAAAGTTTTCCCCTAAACTGGGTACCGTGGTCCGTAATTATAGAATACGGTTGGCCCACCTCCATTATGTATCGCTCTATAATAATGTCTATTATTTTCCTGGTCGTTGCCCTAGTTATTGGGTATAGCTTTGTATATTTGCTAAAATGGTCGAAGAGGATTACGATAAATTTATATCGGTGTCTCCCACCGCTGCGTGGAAATGGTCCGCAGATATCGAGAAATACCTTTTCCAATTTTTCGGTAGATGATATGGGTATCATGACCCCTTCTTTCCTCTCGTTATCACACTTTACTTTTTGACAAATATCGCACGACCGTATCGCCAGTTGCACCTTCTTATTCATCCCTTTGAAGTATGTTTGCTCTCCCAATGCCTTCCTTACTTTGAGGGCACCCATATGTCCGTACCTCTCGTGATAGTCGATTATTAGCGGTCTCTCTATCGCTGTTGGAATTACTAATTTCCAATTCTCTTGGTGCGGGGTATTCCTTATAAACAAAGTGTCGTTGTGTATACAATAAAATCTGTTTATGACCTCATCGCCTTCCTGTACCCTTTTTCTAATATCTCCTAATTTTGGATCGGCCTCTTGTTGTGACTTTATATCGTTTAAAATATTTTTTAAATCTTCCCTGCTCTTAATAATGTGGTAAACCTTAGCTAATTGTTCTTTTTCGCCGTCAAAGGTTTGGTCTGGTATATTGACGCGAGATAAGACGTCGGCTGCTACGTTCTGTTTGCCGGGTATATATTCCCATGTGATATTATACTCTTGCAAGGCCAAAACCCATCTAGTCAGCCTTCCGTGGTTCAGTTTACAATGCTTTAAAAATGATATAGATTTGTGGTCGCTTCTAACTGTTATGGGGTACCCTAATATATATGTCCTAAATTTACCGCATGCGAAAACTACACTCAACAATTCTTTTTCGGTAGTATTGTAGTTTCGTTCGCAACTGTTCAGCACGCGGCTAGCAAAGCTAATTACTAAATGGTTACCGTCCTGATCTTCCTGATATAGGGCTGCACCTAAACTCACGTTACTGGCATTGCAGTTTAGAAAAAATGGTTTTGTAAAGTCGGGATGATGCAACATTACTGTTTCTAAAAACTTTTCCTTTATGAGATTGAGCACTCCATCTTGCTCTGGTCCCCAAGTCCATTTGTCTTTAGCTGATAACTGCTTTTGGAACCTGGCAGTTAGTTCTGAGTAATTGGACCGAAACTTTCTGTAATAGTTACAGATTCCTAAAAATGACTGCAGCTGTTTCCTGTTCTTTGGGGTGGGGAACTCCTGTATGGCCTCTACCTTCTCTTTAGATGGAGTAATCCCTTGTTCTGTTAAATTAAAACCTAAAAATTTCACCTCATTTGCAATGAATTGGGACTTGTCTAATTTGAGGGTGATATTATTCTCTGATAATTTCTCTAGCACCTGTTCAACCCTATTACAATGGTCGTCCCAATTCGCTGAAGTTACCAGTAGGTCGTCGACGTATACTGTCGTAAACTTCAGTACTTCCTGCCCCAATATTCTGTCCATTATCTTTACAAACACCGCCACAGAATTTATTAAGCCAAAAGGTAACCGCTTAAACTGATAGTTTCTGCCCTCGAATATGAATGCCATATATTTCCTACTATCAGGGTGGAGTTCTACCTGCCAGTAACCGCATACCGTATCCCATGAGCTTATATATTTGGTTCCGTGGAACTTTTTCAATATCTCCTCTATCTCTCCAGGTGATGTGCGGTCGTTAACAATCATTTTGTTGATCTCCCTAGCATCGAGAGATATACGTACCTTTCCGTTCTTTTTTGGCACCGCTATGATTGGGCTGGTAAAGGGCGAATGACTATACTCGATTATGTTGTCCTCAATCATCCTGTTTAATTCTTCCCTGACTTCGTTCTTTAGCGAGTATGCGATCGGGTACGATTTCCTGTTAAATTCCACCGGAGTTTTGAAGTTTTTGGTGCATTGATAATCTCTGGCTTTACCTGGAGCGTTCGAGAATATGTGTTTATAATTGTTGTATACCTCGATTAATTGTTCCGCCTGTTTTTCGCTGATCAGACCCCTTGCTTTCGTCCTTTGGAAATCCCGTATTTCTTCTAATTTTTCTAACCACAACTCTGGGTTTTCCTCCTGATATAATGGCATATTGATTGGACGATCGGCACAATAATAATGGTTCACTATTGCTTGATAAGGTGTATTGTCTGTACCATTTCCTTGGACATCGATTAAATTATTGGTCCAAATTCCCTTGTTAGTTTTTAAAGTTATCACCTTACCTTCCAAATCTATTACAGCATTGTATGGCCTAAGTATATCGCAGCCTATTAGGATACTCATGGGTAAATTATTCACCACTAATAACCCTATTGGTATTGTTACCCCATTACTAGTCATCTCTAACGACACCTGTTTCTTTATTGATTTGTTTTGCCTCCCCGTTGCTCCGACTAAAATAATGTTATTTATAGGTAGAGTGGGTATTGGTAAATTACTATTTTGTTTGATCCTCTCTAACTCAACACTATCGATAAGTGATACGTTTGACCCCGTGTCAATGAGTAATATCGCTTCTATGCCATTGATATTTGCTTTGATCTGCACGATACTATTATTCCCTTGGTTACTATTTTTAATGACATTGTCACCCTCTTCTAATAACTCCTCTCTAATATCCTTAAGATAATTATTTATTCTTAATTTTATAGTCCCGTCTTTGTCCTGTCTATGTTCGTAACTAGTCACCCCATAATATTGGTTCAGTGAAGGGCGGTTTTCCTTTTCCACTGCCGCGTTTAGTTTAAATGAGCCACAGTCTCATTGGCCCGGTCTCCCGGGACATTGGGTTGCTGACCCGTCTGTGTTTCCTGCCTGACCTCGGGATTACCATTAATAGGTTGGCTATTCGTCGTATTACCCTGGCTACCTGGCGCCTGTTGTGGGTAAAACATATAAGTGGGTACATTGGGTGGATATGGCCATCGGTTATTGGCCATTGTATAATTTACCTGGGGCCTATATTCATTTTGGTTTCTCCTATCGCCTCCTCCTTGGTTTCCCCCGTTGCGATAACCATTACGTTGACCATAACTATTTCCCCTATAGTTATTTCCGTGATAACTGTTTCCCTGGTGGAAATTCCTACCGTAATTATTCCCGGTGTAATTACCTCTGTTTGGTCCCGGATAGTTGCGGTTATTTGGACCTTGAGTGTTATCACTTCGGCCATTTGGTGGGGTATTATTGTTCTGATTACTGGTGTTTAGGTTATTACTGTTTCCACCTCCATTCCGGTTTGGTCCGTTATTGTTGTTGTTGTACTCTACCTTACGATTGGGGGGTTGGTAGTCCTGGAACCTTCCTGTGGATTCACAATTTTCCAATAATTTGGCCAGATCGGCTATTTTGCTAAGCTGTTGGTATAATTGGGCATCTTTGATACCATAACTGTAATGTCCAGCTAATTGCCTTACCAAACATTCCTCTGGGATCGGCGGTATCAACTTCCGTGCTAAACATACCTTTCCCAGGAAATAAGACGTCGGGGACTGTCCATTGGACGCGTCGTATTTGCCATAGAAAATGTCCATTCTTACCCTGTTTTGTGCAGTCTCCGACCAATACTTTTCCTTAAACTGGTGTTTAAACTCTGCTAAATTTGTGAGTTCGGGTCGTACCGCTATCCACCAGTTATCCCTCGTGTTTTTAAACGTCTCATCAAGCATCTCTCTTATCCTGTCCCACCTTGTTTCTCTATTTCTCCCAATAAACTCCTCCATTCTTTCTAAAAATTCCATTGGGTTTCGTCGATAGTTTTGGAAGTTGATTACTTCCCTGTTTTCGCCATGACACGTATGAGTATTTAGTATGGGTGTGTCTCTCAGCGCCTCTAATCTTTCCTGCAGGTTCTTCTCTCTCTGGTCTATTTCCAGTATACTATTTTTGTTAGTTTTTATTTGTTCGTCCAGCCTGTTAGCGATGTCATATGTTTTCTGCATCCTCTCGCTAACGTCTTTCTGGACTTCTCCCACCTCCTGCATGATGGCGTCTTGGTTCTGCCTTACCATGTTTTCGAGATTTCTAACATCTTGTTTGGTCTCTACTGTTTGTTCCTCTATATTTTCGAAACGTGTATTGTTTCCCTCCTGTAACCTTTCCAACTGTTTCTCCATGTTTTCGACCTTCCTGTCACTATCGATTTTATTATCATTGATCGTTTTGTTTACTGTTTCGTACTTTATGCTAATTTCTTTTTTCAGGGACTCTATACATTTTTTATTCTCCTCCTGAAATATCTCCAGTTTTTTCCCATTGTCATCTATTTTCTCGGTTATATCCTTCTTTAAAGATTCTATGTTTTTGTCTAATTTCTCCTTATCTTCCTCTATTTTTATTCAGGGATTCTATATTTCTGTTCATATTTTCTTCCATCCTTTGGAACATTTGCTCATTACTTTTTTTAGTATTTTCGTTCATATCCTCCTTCAGAGATTCTATATTTTTGTTCATATTTTCGTTTAGCGTTTGGAACATCATCCTTAAAACATTCGCGTCAACGCTCTCTGTTATTTTTTCTGGTTCGGGTTTTTCTGTTTGTTCTACCATTTGTATGGGTTCTTCTCCCGTTTGCTCCTCTAATTTGTCTGCCGTTTGTACCGGTCTTTTCATTTCTAGTGTGGGCGGTTCTAATTCCGTTTCCTCGACCTGTACTGTCTCTCCGTCTTCCACACTTAACTCGGGTTCCACATTCTTCTTCACCTTTTTTCCCTTAGGTTGCGGCATTTTAATATGTTGGTAGTTGCCGGGCTTGTTCCGTCTTTTTCAAGCCTCACAAGTTGGGCTGCCAATTTGTAACGAAAAGACTAAATTGATTGTGGTCGATCGTGTTCCTTCTTTAACAGTTTCACTTTGGAGTCGTCAATTGATAACAAAAAAAAAATAGTGTAAGTGTTTGTGTTGTAAACTGTCGGGCGTTACCTCCGCACACTTTTTGTTACTTACCGTTGACTGGATCCTCTGCGGTGATGTAGTCCTGTAACACAACTTAATACTATGTTTTTTGTGGGCGCCACTTGGAATCGTTTGTTCCAAGAAATAAATGTGATTATTAAAGTAATTAAAATTTTCTAAATCTTACTTTTATGAAAAAATACAAACAAGTCAGTTTAGCTTGAAAGAAATCAGGTAATTTTAATGGTTCTTCAAAAACAAACAAATCGTCTGAAGGACTAACATTCATATAAAAAATTATACAATTGCAGAGTTAATAAAAAATTCACAAGTTATTATTGTTACTATTGACAATTCTAGATATATCCAATCAAGTATCGGCTAGTGTTTAAAAAATTTTTGTACTCAGTTGAAAAGCATGAGTTTAATATGTGAAAAAATCTTTACTCTCAGGACGTGACTCCTTTGAACTACCAAGACATATCAATAAGATGCCTTACAATAAAAAATAAGTGATTTGAAGATGTGTGTGGCATGTGTAGTACAACTGTGTGATAAATGTAACCAGGTAATAAAATTTGACTTTAATTTCGGTAACTCACGTTCCAATGGTTAATTAATCTCGCACAGGACACTCCTCTCGGGTAGTTTTTTCAATCTCGCCTCTTCTCGTGTGCACTGAATCTATTTTAAGTCAAAGTTGCGATCGTATACTATTTCCGCACTTTTTGTCAAAACGTTTGGCAGTAGAATATCGTTCAAATGCCGCCACTACGAATCATCTGTTTAGCGTTGATTCAGAAATCGGCCACCGCAGCGCTGATTCCCATGTTGACGAGAAAGGCTTTGTGTATTGTTTGTTTACGTGAAGGGGATTATTGTCAAGTTAGTCAGTCAATGCGAACACAGCAGAATTCGTTCTCTATTTAAATTTTTGGTCCCTCCTGGGCCGTGGACGTTCTGGCTGCGTGATTTCCCGTATCACTGCTCTATTTCAGCGACACTTTTGGCGTAGATTCTCGTTGAGGTTAAGTCAGTCGGTTATGTCTATGTACGGGAAAAAGCCTCTCTTCGTGTCTTGTCGACTTCTTGCCTCTCGGTTTCGCCTTAGCTGCGTTGATCAGTGTTGTGTGAGATGCATCAGCTCTGGAGTTCAAGTTTCAAGTGTCTTTGGGTCGAATTTGGTCTCTCTTTTATACTAATTCAGGTTGACTGTTTTCATCGACTTCCGGTATATTTGTGTAAAATTCTTTCTAGAATGTTCGAGAATAAACGAAATGGAATGTCATGGAACAATTTTCACTTCCGTAGAAGCTTTTAGAACGAATTTCTTATTCTTCATACTAAGGATATTTCAAAAATTACACTGGTATTTATCAAACAGTTTTACATTAGTACTCACAATTTGTATGCCATTATTATATTTAGATTCTCTGTTTTAAACTGAATCTAGCGATACTAATTATGATTGGTTTTTAATTAACTTAAGTCTAATAAACAACACAATAAACAACTCCCACCTTGGGTTGTTGTCATGAAAATTCAATTTTTACAACAAAAAATTGTTGTGAAAGCATTGTGTCTCTTCCACAATCTGAACATCCAACATTACTACCTTCCTATAACAAAATAAACAAATTTTAACATAGATAAAACACAAATAAATACAGTCTTATATGGCCTCTGCTCATGGCCTAGATTCTTGTTAATGTTATAACACAATAATTGGTCACTTTCTTTAATATATGTAGTATTTCACTAGTGTACACACAGAGTTTATTACTTTGTCTATCTTTTGTGATACCTGGTTACTCTGTACATATATTATTATCATCATAGGATGACATAGCATCATTGATTGGTCTTGAGATGTCCTTTTTTCATAGTGTGACAAATCTCACTCTTATAAGCTAAGTTCTTTTATAATTGACTTTATTTTCAACTGAGTTTGTTCCTTTTTAAGGTATATTGAAGTATTATACCATGCTATTTTATTTTTGTTAGCATTTTGTAATTATTTAGTCAAATATGATTTTTTTTGTACTGGATGATTGGCTTCAGCCATACATGGTATAGGTAAACATTTTGATAACTTGACTATTACAATGTTACAGTTAGTCAAATATATTAGTATAGTCGCTCTATATCATATTTCAACTTTCTAATGCAATTTGGTTGCATTTTGGCAACATTAAATCAATAAATTATATAATATTATATGCCTATCACATGTTTTTAGTTAGTACTGTTTTTGGCTATTTTGGCTGCTTTTTATTCATTTGACAGCTTTCTTTATTTAAGATAAATTGTTCACTTGTGTCTGCTTGACAATTACATATAGTTTTTATTTAAATCTGATAATAATTAATTTTTCATGAAATCTTGGTGTATGGTCTCAAATCCAACACATTAATATTTTTTGTCTTAACAAATATATCATTTTTATTCTAACTTAAACTCTTTCTAATAATGTATTTAAATCATTTAATACATTTATTTTATTTACATTACATAATATAATAATGGATCATGTCCATTTATTCACAAAAAATAGTTCTTAATACTCTATTCAGAGTTATAAAACTTAATAATTAATGACTTTATTTTGGTTGATTCTGACATTATTTCTCTCTCTTAGTGTCTTATGGTTTTTTCACTGTTATTCACTTTAATAATATATATGGGGTTTGTGTCTTAGTCAAAGTCTGGTCGTTTTTCATGTTAGTAGAAATAATTATTATACAAAATTACACAATGTTTTAGGACTACTTGGGTTCGATACAGTTCACCTCACTTTCCTCTTATGATAACTTACTATGTAAATGATTTCTTTTATGGAACGTTCTGTGACGTTACATATGCCTCGCCGTTAAAGTTGATAATTTTTGAAAAACATATCTTTGGTTTTGATGAAATTATCATCTCTATAATAACCTTTTATTAGCTTCTTTATATTTCATTCTTTTATCTTATAATTAAATTCCTGTACTACTCCTTTAATATATTAATCCAACTCAATATTCCTATTTCGTTCTTTGTCGTATCACCTATTCCTTTCCTTTTTACCTTGATGTTATTTAATTAATCTTTGATATAATTCCCTATCAATTCCCTAACTTTCATAGAGGGTTGGGAGTCAGAGTGGCTCGCTATGGCATACATTCTCTGCCCTTCCTATCTATAACTACTGAAATCAGAGGCAACACATCCCTGTTGAGAAAATAATAATTGCACCTTTCAACAAATAATAATAATAATAAAAAAAAATACAATATTCAAAGATCATAGGCTCCTACACATAAATTCCCTTTCTTAAACTCTGCTGATTAATTCACAATTATATTAATATATCGTTCTCCGCAGGTTAAATTATCGTTTAAAATCATTCAATGTTAATAGCTATATTCATATTCATCATTACCTCCTTATGTAACACACTGTTTTCCTTCTTTTTTTTTTTTTTTTTTTTTTTTTTCCATTTAGTATCAAATATATGACAGTATTTCTCCTTCTTCTCTCCTTTACTAAGTGTCCATCTCGTAATATTTATTTATAATAATCTCTCTCCTTCTCTAAGTACGGGTAAGCTGGTAAATATACGTTGACTTGGCTATTGGAAATAAATCTATATTTTATATATATCTTTATGCCTTTGGTGTAAGGTGTCCTTCTCGTAATATTTATTAATAATAATCATAATACAATAATATTTATATTTATTTAATAATCTCTATCTCCTTTCTAATTCTGGGTAAGTTAAAAAAAAATTCACGTTAACATGTTTAGTCAAGGCACCTTCTCTATGATGCTGTATTTGACTTAGGTTTTTGGTCATGGTACTTGCTCACTGATTGAGTATTTGACTTGTGATTTTTAATCATGGTACTTTTTCAATGATGTTTGGTTATACGTACCTTTTACTTTGTTACTAATCGTGTCAGTTACCTCGTAGGTATTGTTTTTATTGTCTCTGGTTATCGTGAAAGGTCCTGTATATAAGAGTAGCAATTTCCTCGTTATGCCTTGTATATCACTGGGCAATTCTCTATTTTTAACTAACACCTTTTCTCCTACCTCATATTTAATTGCCTTGGGCTGTGATTTGACATATTTTTTCCGCTGCTGTTCCATTTTTTCTAACACCTTGTTATAAAATTTTGCCCTTTCAAATTGGTATGCGGGTTCGTCAGGAAAATTAATAATTTCTTTTATCTCTCGTGGTGGGGATCTTTCGAACATAGCTGTGTATGGCGACACCTCGATGGTATTGTGATATGAAAAATTGAGAAAATCCTCGGTAGATGCTACATATTCATGCCATCTTTTCTGCTCGTTATGGCAGTATGTTCTCAGTAACCGTCCTACCTCCCTTAACACTCTCTCGGCTGGGTTACTATTCGGGTGATATACAGACGTCTTGTACGTTTTTATTCCGTGTTCTCCCAGGCTTTCCTTCCAAAGTTTTCCCCTAAACTGGGTACCGTGGTCCGTAATTATAGAATACGGTTGGCCCACCTCCATTATGTATCGCTCTATAATAATGTCTATTATTTTCCTGGTCGTTGCCCTAGTTATTGGGTATAGCTTTGTATATTTGCTAAAATGGTCGAAGAGGATTACGATATATTTATATCAGTGTCTCCCACCGCTGCGTGGAAATGGTCCGCAGATATCGAGAAATACCTTTTCCAATTTTTCGGTAGATGATATGGGTATCATGACCCCTTCTTTCCTCTCGTTATCACACTTTACTTTTTGACAAATATCGCACGACCGTATCGCCAGTTGCACCTTCTTATTCATCCCTTTGATGTATGTTTGCTCTTCCAATGCCTTCCTTACTTTGAGGGCACCCATATGTCCGTACCTCTCGTGATAGTCGATTATTAGCGGTCTCTCTATCGCTGTTGGAATTACTAATTTCCAATTCTCTTGGTGCGGGGTATTCCTTATAAACAAAGTGTCGTTGTGTATACAATAAAATCTGTTTATGACCTCATCGCCTTCCTGTACCCTTTTTCTAATATCTCCTAATTTTGGATCGGCCTCTTGTTGTGACTTTATATCGTTTAAAATATTTTTTAAATCTTCCCTGCTCTTAATAATGTGGTAAACCTTAGCTAATTGTTCTTTTTCGCCGTCAAAGGTTTGGTCTGGTATATTGACGCGAGATAAGACGTCGGCTGCTACGTTCTGTTTGCCGGGTATATATTCCCATGTGATATTATACTCTTGCAAGGCCAAAACCCATCTAGTCAGCCTTCCGTGGTTCAGTTTACAATGCTTTAAAAATGATATAGATTTGTGGTCGCTTCTAACTGTTATGGGGTACCCTAATATATATGTCCTAAATTTACCGCATGCGAAAACTACACTCAACAATTCTTTTTCGGTAGTATTGTAGTTTCGTTCGCAACTGTTCAGCACGCGGCTAGCAAAGCTAATTACTAAATGGTTACCGTCCTGATCTTCCTGATATAGGGCTGCACCTAAACTCACGTTACTGGCATTGCAGTTTAGAAAAAATGGTTTTGTAAAGTCGGGATGATGCAACATTACTGTTTCTAAAAACTTTTCCTTTATGAGATTGAGCACTCCATCTTGCTCTGGTCCCCAAGTCCATTTGTCTTTAGCTGATAACTGCTTTTGGAACCTGGCATTTAGTTCTGAGTAATTGGACCGAAACTTTCTGTAATAGTTACAGATTCCTAAAAATGACTGCAGCTGTTTCCTGTTCTTTGGGGTGGGGAACTTCTGTATGGCCTCTACCTTCTCTTTAGATGGAGTAATCCCTTGTTCTGTTAAATTAAAACCTAAAAATTTCACCTCATTTGCAATGAATTGGGACTTGTCTAATTTGAGGGTGATATTATTCTCTGATAATTTCTCTAGCACCTGTTCAACCCTATTACAATGGTCGTCCCAATTCGCTGAAGTTACCAGTAGGTCGTCGACGTATACTGTCGTAAACTTCAGTACTTCCTGCCCCAATATTCTGTCCATTATCTTTACAAACACCGCCACAGAATTTATTAAGCCAAAAGGTAACCGCTTAAACTGATAGTTTCTGCCCTCGAATATGAATGCCATATATTTCCTACTATCAGGGTGGAGTTCTACCTGCCAGTAACCGCATACCGTATCCCATGAGCTTATATATTTGGTTCCGTGGAACTTTTTCAATATCTCCTCTATCTCTCCAGGTGATGTGCGGTCGTTAACAATCATTTTGTTGATCTCCCTAGCATCGAGAGATATACGTACCTTTCCGTTCTTTTTTGGCACCGCTATGATTGGGCTGGTAAAGGGCGAATGACTATACTCGATTATGTTGTCCTCAATCATCCTGTTTAATTCTTCCCTGACTTCGTTCTTTAGCGAGTATGCGATCGGGTACGATTTCCTGTTAAATTCCACCGGAGTTTTGAATTTTATGGTGCATTGATAATCTCTGGCTTTACCTGGAGCGTTCGAGAATATGTGTTTATAATTGTTGTATACCTCGATTAATTGTTCCGCCTGTTTTTCGCTGATCAGACCCCTTGCTTTCGTCCTTTGGAAATCCCGTATTTCTTCTAATTTTTCTAACCACAACTCTGGGTTTTCCTCCTGATATAATGGCATATTGATTGGACGATTGGCACAATAATAATGGTTCACTATTGCTTGATAAGGTGTATTGTCTGTACCATTTCCTTGGACATCGATTAAATTATTGGTCCAAATTCCCTTGTTAGTTTTTAAAGTTATCACCTTACCTTCCAAATCTATTACAGCATTGTATGGCCTAAGTATATCGCAGCCTATTAGGATACTCATGGGTAAATTATTCGCCACTAATAACCCTATTGGTATTGTTACCCCATTACTAGTCATCTCTAATGACACCTGTTTCTTTATTGATTTGTTTTGCCTCCCCGTTGCTCCGACTAAAATAATGTTATTTATAGGTAGAGTGGGTATTGGTAAATTACTATTTTGTTTGATCCTCTCTAACTCAGCACTATCGATAAGTGATACGTTTGACCCTGTGTCAATGAGTAATATCGCTTCTATGCCATTGATATTTGCTTTGATCTGCACGATACTATTATTCCCTTGGTTACTATTTTTAATGACATTGTCACCCTCTTCTAATAACTCCTCTCTAATATCCTTAAGATAATTATTTATTCTTAATTTTATAGTCCCGTCTTTGTCCTGTCTATGTTCGTAACTAGTCACCCCATAATATTGGTTCAGTGAAGGGCGGTTTTCCTTTTCCACTGCCGCGTTTAGTTTAAATGAGCCACAGTCTCATTGGCCCGGTCTCCCGGGACATTGGGTTGCTGACCCGTCTGTGTTTCCTGCCTGACCTCGGGATTACCATTAATAGGTTGGCTATTCGTCGTATTACCCTGGCTACCTGGCGCCTGTTGTGGGTAAAACATATAAGTGGGTACATTGGGTGGATATGGCCATCGGTTATTGGCCATTGTATAATTTACCTGGGGCCTATATTCATTTTGGTTTCTCCTATCGCCTCCTCCTTGGTTTCCCCCGTTGCGATAACCATTACGTTGACCATAACTATTTCCCCTATAGTTATTTCCGTGATAACTGTTTCCCTGGTGGAAATTCCTACCGTAATTATTCCCGGTGTAATTACCTCTGTTTGGTCCCGGATAGTTGCGGTTATTTGGACCTTGAGTGTTATCACTTCGGCCATTTGGTGGGGTATTATTGTGCTGATTACTGGTGTTTAGGTTATTACTGTTTCCACCTCCATTCCGGTTTGGTCCGTTATTGTTGTTGTTGTACTCTACCTTACGATTGGGGGGTTGGTAGTCCTGGAACCTTCCTGTGGATTCACAATTTTCCAATAATTTGGCCAGATCGGCTATTTTGCTAAGCTGTTGGTATAATTGGGCATCTTTGATACCATAACTGTAATGTCCAGCTAATTGCCTTACCAAACATTCCTCTGGGATCGGCGGTATCAACTTCCGTGCTAAACATACCTTTCCCAGGAAATAAGACGTCGGGGACTGTCCATTGGACGCGTCGTATTTGCCATAGAAAATGTCCATTCTTACCCTGTTTTGTGCAGTCTCCGACCAATACTTTTCCTTAAACTGGCGTTTAAACTCTGCTAAATTTGTGAGTTCGGGTCGTACCGCTATCCACCAGTTATCCCTCGTGTTTTTAAACGTCTCATCAAGCATCTCTCTTATCCTGTCCCACCTTGTTTCTCTATTTCTCCCAATAAACTCCTCCATTCTTTCTAAAAATTCCATTGGGTTTCGTCGATAGTTTTGGAAGTTGATTACTTCCCTGTTTTCGCCATGATACGTATGAGTATTTAGTATGGGTGTGTCTCTCAGCGCCTCTAATCTTTCCTGCAGGTTCTTCTCTCTCTGGTCTATTTCCAGTATACTATTTTTGTTAGTTTTTATTTGTTCGTCCATCCTGTTAGCGATGTCATATGTTTTCTGCATCCTCTCGCTAACGTCTTTCTGGACTTCTCCCACCTCCTGCATGATGGCGTCTTGGTTCTGCCTTACCATGTTTTCGAGATTTCTAACATCTTGTTTGGTCTCTACTGTTTGTTCCTCTATATTTTCGAAACGTGTATTGTTTCCCTCCTGTAACCTTTCCAACTGTTTCTCCATGTTTTCAACCTTCCTGTCACTATCGATTTTATTATCATTGATCGTTTTGTTTACTGTTTCGTACTTTATGCTAATTTCTTTTTTCAGGGACTCTATACATTTTTTATTCTCCTCCTGAAATATCTCCAGTTTTTTCCCATTGTCATCTATTTTCTCGGTTATATCCTTCTTTAAAGATTCTATGTTTTTGTCTAATTTCTCCTTATCTTCCTCTATTTTTATTCAGGGATTCTATATTTCTGTTCATATTTTCTTCCATCCTTTGGAACATTTGCTCATTACTTTTTTTAGTATTTTCGTTCATATCCTCCTTCAGAGATTCTATATTTTTGTTCATATTTTCGTTTAGCGTTTGGAACATCATCCTTAAAACATTCGCGTCAACGCTCTCTGTTATTTTTTCTGGTTCGGGTTTTTCTGTTTGTTCTACCATTTGTATGGGTTCTTCTCCCGTTTGCTCCTCTAATTTGTCTGCCGTTTGTACCGGTCTTTTCATTTCTAGTGTGGGCGGTTCTAATTCCGTTTCCTCGACCTGTACTGTCTCTCCGTCTTCCACACTTAACTCGGGTTCCACATTCTTCTTCACCTTTTTTCCGTTAGGTTGCGGCATTTTAATATGTTGGTAGTTGCCGGGCTTGTTCCGTCTTTTTCAAGCCTCACAAGTTGGGCTGCCAATTTGTAACGAAAAGACTAAATTGATTGTGGTCGATCGTGTTCCTTCTTTAACAGTTTCACTTTGGAGTCGTCAATTGATAACAAAAAAAAATAGTGTAAGTGTTTGTGTTGTAAACTGTCGGGCGTTACCTCCGCACACTTTTTGTTACTTACCGTTGACTGGATCCTCTGCGGTGATGTAGTCCTGTAACACAACTTAATACTATGTTTTTTGTGGGCGCCACTTGGAATCGTTTGTTCCAAGAAATAAATGTGATTATTAAAGTAATTAAAATTTTCTAAATCTTACTTTTATGAAAAAATACAAACAAGTCAGTTTAGCTTGAAAGAAATCAGGTAATTTTAATGGTTCTTCAAAAACAAACAAATCGTCTGAAGGACTAATATTCATATAAAAAATTATACAATTGCAGAGTTAATAAAAAATTCACAAGTTATTATTGTTACTATTGACAATTCTAGATATATCCAATCAAGTATCGGCTAGTGTTTTAAAAATTTTGTTCTCAGTTGAAAAGCATGAGTTTAATATGTGAAAAAATCTTTACTCTCAGGACGTGACTCCTTTGAACTACCAAGACATATCAATAAGATGCCTTACAATAAAAATTAAGTGATTTGAATGTGTGTATGTGGCGTGTGAAGTACAACTGTGTGATAAATATACAATAAAAATTAAGTGATTTGAAGTTGTGTGTGGCATGTGTAGTACAACTGTGTGATAAATGTAACCAGGTAATAAAATTTGACTTTAATTTCGGTAACTCACGTTCCAATGGTTAATTAATCTCGCACAGGACACTCCTCTCGGGTAGTTTTTTCAATCTCGCCTCTTCTCGTGTGCACTGAATCTATTTTAAGTCAAAGTTGCGATCGTATACTATTTCCGCACTTTTTGTCAAAACGTTTGGCAGTAGAATATCGTTCAAACGCCGCCACTACGAATCATCTGTTTAGCGTTGATTCAGAAATCGGCCACCGCAGCGCTGATTCCCATGTTGACGAGAAAGGCTTTGTGTATTGTTTGTTTACGTGAAGGGGATTATTGTCAAGTTAGTCAGTCAATGCGAACACAGCAGAATTCGTTCTCTATTTAAATTTTTGGTCCCTCCTGGGCCGTGGACGTTCTGGCTGCGTGATTTCTATTAAAATTTGCCGTATCACTGCTCTATTTCAGCGACACTTTTGGCGTAGATTCTCGTTGAGGTTAAGTCAGTCGGTTATGTCTATGTACGGGAAAAAGCCTCTCTTCGTGTCTTGTCGACTTCTTGCCTCTCGGTTTCGCCTTAGCTGCGTTGATCAGTGTTGTGTGAGATGCATCAGCTCTGGAGTTCAAGTTTCAAGTGTCTTTGGGTCGAATTTGGTCTCTCTTTTATACTAATTCAGGTTGACTGTTTTCATCGACTTCCGGTATATTTGTGTAAAATTCTTTCTAGAATGTTCGAGAATAAACGAAATGGAATGTCATGGAACAATTTTCACTTCCGTAGAAGCTTTTAGAACGAATTTCTTATTCTTCATACTAAGGATATTTCAAAAATTACACTGGTATTTATCAAACAGTTTTACATTAGTACTCACAATTTGTATGCCATTATTATATTTAGATTCTCTGTTTTAAACTGAATCTAGCGATACTAATTATGATTGGTTTTTAATTAACTTAAGTCTAATAAACAACACAATAAACAACTCCCACCTTGGGTTGTTGTCATGAAAATTCAATTTTTACAACAAAAAATTGTTGTGAAAGCATTGTGTCTCTTCCACAATTTGAACATCCAACATTACTACCTTCCTATAACAAAATAAACAAATTTTAACATAGATAAAACACAAATAAATACAGTCTTATATGGCCTCTGCTCATGGCCTAGATTCTTGTTAATGTTATAACACAATAATTGGTCACTTTCTTTAATATATGTAGTATTTCACTAGTGTACACACAGAGTTTATTACTTTGTCTATCTTTTGTGATACCTGGTTACTCTGTACATATATTATTATCATCATAGGATGACATAGCATCATTGATTGGTCTTGAGATGTCCTTTTTTCATAGTGTGACAAATCTCACTCTTATAAGCTAAGTTCTTTTATAATTGACTTTATTTTCAACTGAGTTTGTTCCTTTTTAAGGTATATTGAAGTATTATACCATGCTATTTTATTTTTGTTAGCATTTTGTAATTATTTAGTCAAATATGATTTTTTTTGTACTGGATGATTGGCTTCAGCCATACATGGTATAGGTAAACATTTTGATAACTTGACTATTACAATGTTACAGTTAGTCAAATATATTAGTATAGTCGCTCTATATCATATTTCAACTTTCTAATGCAATTTGGTTGCATTTTGGCAACATTAAATCAATAAATTATATAATATTATATGCCTATCACATGTTTTTAGTTAGTACTGTTTTTGGCTATTTTGGCTGCTTTTTATTCATTTGACAGCTTTCTTTATTTAAGATAAATTGTTCACTTGTGTCTGCTTGACAATTACATATAGTTTTTATTTAAATCTGATAATAATTAATTTTTCATGAAATCTTGGTGTATGGTCTCAAATCCAACACATTAATATTTTTTGTCATAACAAATATATCATTTTTATTCTAACTTAAACTCTTTCTAATAATGTATTTAAATCATTTAATACATTTATTTTATTTACATTACATAATATAATAATGGATCATGTCCATTTATTCACAAAAAATAGTTCTTAATACTCTATTCAGAGTTATAAAACTTAATAATTAATGACTTTATTTTGGTTGATTCTGACATTATTTCTCTCTCTTAGTGTCTTATGGTTTTTTCACTGTTATTCACTTTAATAATATATATGGGGTTTGTGTCTTAGTCAAAGTCTGGTCGTTTTTCATGTTAGTAGAAATAATTATTATACAAAATTACACAATTTTTTAGGACTACTTGGGTTCGATACAGTTCACCTCACTTTCCTCTTATGATAACTTACTATGTAAATGATTTCTTTTATGGAACGTTCTGTGACGTTACATATGCCTCGCTGTTAAAGTTGATAATTTTTGAAAAACATATCTTTGGTTTTGATGAAATTATCATCTCTATAATAACCTTTTATTAGCTTCTTTATATTTCATTCTTTTATCTTATAATTAAATTCCTGTACTACTCCTTTAATATATTAATCCAACTCAATATTCCTATTTCGTTCTTTGTCGTATCACCTATTCCTTTCCTTTTTACCTTGATGTTATTTAATTAATCTTTGATATAATTCCCTATCAATTCCCTAACTTTCATAGAGGGTTGGGAGTCAGAGTGGCTCGCTATGGCATACATTCTCTGCCCTTCCTATCTATAACTACTGAAATCAGAGGCAACACATCCCTGTTCAGAAAATAATAATTGCACCTTTGCAACAAATAATAATAATAATAAAAAATACAATATTCAAAGATCATAGGATCTTTGTGTGTGATATTTGTGTGCTCCTACACATAAATTCCCTTTCTTAAACTCTTCTGATTAATTCACAATTATATTAATATATCGTTCTCCGCAGGTTAAATTATCGTTTAAAATCATTCAATGTTAATAGCTATATTCATATTCATCATTACCTCCTTATGTAACACACTGTTTTCCTTCTTTTTTTTTTTTTTTTTTTTTTTTCCATTTAGTATCAAATATATGACAGTATTTCTCCTTCTTCTCTCCTTTACTAAGTGTCCATCTCGTAATATTTATTTATAATAATCTCTCTCCTTCTCTAAGTACGGGTAAGCTGGTAAATATACGTTGACTTGGCTATTGGAAATAAATCTATATTTTATATATATCTTTATGCCTTTGGTGTAAGGTGTCCTTCTCGTAATATTTATTAATAATAATCATAATACAATAATATTTATATTTATTTAATAATCTCTATCTCCTTTCTAATTCTGGGTAAGTTAAAAAAAAATTCACGTTAACATGTTTAGTCAAGGCACCTTCTCTATGATGCTGTATTTGACTTAGGTTTTTGGTCATGGTACTTGCTCACTGATTGAGTATTTGACTTGTGATTTTTAATCATGGTACTTTTTCAATGATGTTTGGTTATACGTACCTTTTACTTTGTTACTAATCGTGTCAGTTACCTCGTAGGTATTGTTTTTATTGTCTCTGGTTATCGTGAAAGGTCCTGTATATAAGAGTAGCAATTTCCTCGTTATGCCTTGTATATCACTGGGCAATTCTCTATTTTTAACTAACACCTTTTCTCCTACCTCATATTTAATTGCCTTGGGCTGTGATTTGACATATTTTTTCCGCTGCTGTTCCGTTTTTTCTAACACCTTGTTATAAAATTTTGCCCTTTCAAATTGGTATGCGGGTTCGTCGGGAAAATTAATAATTTCTTTTATCTCTCGTGGTGGGGATCTTTCGAACATAACTGTGTATGGCGACACCTCGATGGTATTGTGATATGAAAAATTGAGAAAATCCTCGGTAGATGCTACATATTCATGCCATCTTTTCTGCTCGTTATGGCAGTATGTTCTCAGTAACCGTCCTACCTCCCTTAACACTCTCTCGGCTGGGTTACTATTCGGGTGATATACAGACGTCTTGTACGTTTTTATTCCGTGTTCTCCCAGGCTTTCCTTCCAAAGTTTTCCCCTAAACTGGGTACAGTGGTCTGTAATTATAGAATACGGTTGGCCCACCTCCATTATGTATCGCTCTATAATAATGTCTATTATTTTCCTGGTCGTTGCCCTAGTTATTGGGTATAGCTTTGTATATTTGCTAAAATGGTCGAAGAGGATTACGATAAATTTATATCGGTGTCTCCCACCGCTGCGTGGAAATGGTCCGCAGATATCGAGAAATACCTTTTCCAATTTTTCGGTAGATGATATGGGTATCATGACCCCTTCTTTCCTCTCGTTATCACACTTTACTTTTTGACAAATATCGCACGACCGTATCGCCAGTTGCACCTTCTTATTCATCCCTTTGAAGTATGTTTGCTCTTCCAATGCCTTCCTTACTTTGAGGGCACCCATATGTCCGTACCTCTCGTGATAGTCGATTATTAGCGGTCTCTCTATCGCTGTTGGAATTACTAATTTCCAATTCTCTTGGTGCGGGGTATTCCTTATAAACAAAGTGTCGTTGTGTATACAATAAAATCTGTTTATGACCTCATCGCCTTCCTGTACCCTTTTTCTAATATCTCCTAATTTTGGATCGGCCTCTTGTTGTGACTTTATATCGTTTAAAATATTTTTTAAATCTTCCCTGCTCTTAATAATGTGGTAAACCTTAGCTAATTGTTCTTTTTCGCCGTCAAAGGTTTGGTCTGGTATATTGACGCGAGATAAGACGTCGGCTGCTACGTTCTGTTTGCCGGGTATATATTCCCATGTGATATTATACTCTTGCAAGGCCAAAACCCATCTAGTCAGCCTTCCATGGTTCAGTTTACAATGCTTTAAAAATGATATAGATTTGTGGTCGCTTCTAACTGTTATGGGATACCCTAATATATATGTCCTAAATTTACCGCATGCGAAAACTACACTCAACAATTCTTTTTCGGTAGTATTGTAGTTTCGTTCGCAACTGTTCAGCACGCGGCTAGCAAAGCTAATTACTAAATGGTTACCGTCCTGATCTTCCTGATATAGGGCTGCACCTAAACTCACGTTACTGGCATTGCAGTTTAGAAAAAATGGTTTTGTAAAGTCGGGATGATGCAACATTACTGTTTCTAAAAACTTTTCCTTTATGAGATTGAGCACTCCATCTTGCTCTGGTCCCCAAGTCCATTTGTCTTTAGCTGATAACTGCTTTTGGAACCTGGCATTTAGTTCTGAGTAATTGGACCGAAACTTTCTGTAATAGTTACAGATTCCTAAAAATGACTGCAGCTGTTTCCTGTTCTTTGGGGTGGGGAACTTCTGTATGGCCTCTACCTTCTCTTTAGATGGAGTAATCCCTTGTTCTGTTAAATTAAAACCTAAAAATTTCACCTCATTTGCAATGAATTGGGACTTGTCTAATTTGAGGGTGATATTATTCTCTGATAATTTCTCTAGCACCTGTTCAACCCTATTACAATGGTCGTCCCAATTCGCTGAAGTTACCAGTAGGTCGTCGACGTATACTGTCGTAAACTTCAGTACTTCCTGCCCCAATATTCTGTCCATTATCTTTACAAACACCGCCACAGAATTTATTAAGCCAAAAGGTAACCGCTTAAACTGATAGTTTCTGCCCTCGAATATGAATGCCATATATTTCCTACTATCAGGGTGGAGTTCTACCTGCCAGTAACCGCATACCGTATCCCATGAGCTTATATATTTGGTTCCGTGGAACTTTTTCAATATCTCCTCTATCTCCCCAGGTGATGTGCGGTCGTTAACAATCATTTTGTTGATCTCCCTAGCATCAAGACATATACGTACCTTTCCGTTCTTTTTTGGCACCGCTATGATTGGGCTGGTAAAGGGCGAATGACTATACTCGATTATGTCGTCCTCAATCATCCTGTTTAATTCTTCCCTGACTTCGTTCTTTAGCGAGTATGCGATCGGGTACGATTTCCTGTTAAATTCCACCGGAGTTTTGAATTTTATGGTGCATTGATAATCTCTGGCTTTACCTGGAGCGTTCGAGAATATGTGTTTATAATTGTTGTATACCTCGATTAATTGTTCCGCCTGTTTTTCGCTGATCAGACCCCTTGCTTTCGTCCTTTGGAAATCCCGTATTTCTTCTAATTTTTCTAACCACAACTCTGGGTTTTCCTCCTGATATAATGGCATATTGATTGGACGATCGGCACAATAATAATGGTTCACTATTGCTTGATAAGGTGTATTGTCTGTACCATTTCCTTGGACATCGATTAAATTATTGGTCCAAATTCCCTTGTTAGTTTTTAAAGTTATCACCTTACCTTCCAAATCTATTACAGCATTGTATGGCCTAAGTATATCGCAGCCTATTAGGATACTCATGGGTAAATTATTCACCACTAATAACTCTATTGGTATTGTTACCCCATTACTAGTCATCTCTAATGACACCTGTTTCTTTATTGATTTGTTTTGCCTCCCCGTTGCTCCGACTAAAATAATGTTATTTATAGGTAGAGTGGGTATTGGTAAATTACTATTTTGTTTGATCCTCTCTAACTCAACACTATCGATAAGTGATACGTTTGACCCCGTGTCAATGAGTAATATCGCTTCTATGCCATTGATATTTGCTTTGATCTGCACGATACTATTATTCCCTTGGTTACTATTTTTAATGACATTGTCACCCTCTTCTAATAACTCCTCTCTAATATCCTTAAGATAATTATTTATTCTTAATTTTATAGTCCCGTCTTTGTCCTGTCTATGTTCGTAACTAGTCACCCCATAATATTGGTTCAGTGAAGGGCGGTTTTCCTTTTCCACTGCCGCGTTTAGTTTAAATGAGCCACAGTCTCATTGGCCCGGTCTCCCGGGACATTGGGTTGCTGACCCGTCTGTGTTTCCTGCCTGACCTCGGGATTACCATTAATAGGTTGGCTATTCGTCGTATTACCCTGGCTACCTGGCGCCTGTTGTGGGTAAAACATATAAGTGGGTACATTGGGTGGATATGGCCATCGGTTATTGGCCATTGTATAATTTACCTGGGGCCTATATTCATTTTGGTTTCTCCTATCGCCTCCTCCTTGGTTTCCCCCGTTGCGATAACCATTACGTTGACCATAACTATTTCCCCTATAGTTATTTCCGTGATAACTGTTTCCCTGGTGGAAATTCCTACCGTAATTATTCCCGGTGTAATAACCTCTGTTTGGTCCCGGATAGTTGCGGTTATTTGGACCTTGAGTGTTATCACTTCGGCCATTTGGTGGGGTATTATTGTTCTGATTACTGGTGTTTAGGTTATTACTGTTTCCACCTCCATTCCGGTTTGGTCCGTTATTGTTGTTGTTGTACTCTACCTTACGATTGGGGGGTTGGTAGTCCTGGAACCTTCCTGTGGATTCACAATTTTCCAATAATTTGGCCAGATCGGCTATTTTGCTAAGCTGTTGGTATAATTGGGCATCTTTGATACCATAACTGTAATGTCCAGCTAATTGCCTTACCAAACATTCCTCTGGGATCGGCGGTATCAACTTCCGTGCTAAACGTACCTTTCCCAGGAAATAAGACGTCGGGGACTGTCCATTGGACGCGTCGTATTTGCCATAGAAAATGTCCATTCTTACCCTGTTTTGTGCAGTCTCCGACCAATACTTTTCCTTAAACTGGCGTTTAAACTCTGCTAAATTTGTGAGTTCGGGTCGTACCGCTATCCACCAGTTATCCCTCGTGTTTTTAAACGTCTCATCAAGCATCTCTCTTATCCTGTCCCACCTTGTTTCTCTATTTCTCCCAATAAACTCCTCCATTCTTTCTAAAAATTCCATTGGGTTTCGTCGATAGTTTTGGAAGTTGATTACTTCCCTGTTTTCGCCATGACACGTATGAGTATTTAGTATGGGTGTGTCTCTCAGCGCCTCTAATCTTTCCTGCAGGTTCTTCTCTCTCTGGTCTATTTCCAGTATACTATTTTTGTTAGTTTTTATTTGTTCGTCCATCCTGTTAGCGATGTCATATGTTTTCTGCATCCTCTCGCTAACGTCTTTCTGGACTTCTCCCACCTCCTGCATGATGGCGTCTTGGTTCTGCCTTACCATGTTTTCGAGATTTCTAACATCTTGTTTGGTCTCTACTGTTTGTTCCTCTATATTTTCGAAACGTGTATTGTTTCCCTCCTGTAACCTTTCCAACTGTTTCTCCATGTTTTCAACCTTCCTGTCACTATCGATTTTATTATCATTGATCGTTTTGTTTACTGTTTCGTACTTTATGCTAATTTCTTTTTTCAGGGACTCTATACATTTTTTATTCTCCTCCTGAAATATCTCCAGTTTTTTCCCATTGTCATCTATTTTCTCGGTTATATCCTTCTTTAAAGATTCTATGTTTTTGTCTAATTTCTCCTTATCTTCCTCTATTTTTATTCAGGGATTCTATATTTCTGTTCATATTTTCTTCCATCCTTTGGAACATTTGCTCATTACTTTTTTTAGTATTTTCGTTCATATCCTCCTTCAGAGATTCTATATTTTTGTTCATATTTTCGTTTAGCGTTTGGAACATCATCCTTAAAACATTCGCGTCAACGCTCTCTGTTATTTTTTCTGGTTCGGGTTTTTCTGTTTGTTCTACCATTTGTATGGGTTCTTCTCCCGTTTGCTCCTCTAATTTGTCTGCCGTTTGTACCGGTCTTTTCATTTCTAGTGTGGGCGGTTCTAATTCCGTTTCCTCGACCTGTACTGTCTCTCCGTCTTCCACACTTAACTCGGGTTCCACATTCTTCTTCACCTTTTTTCCGTTAGGTTGCGGCATTTTAATATGTTGGTAGTTGCCGGGCTTGTTCCGTCTTTTTCAAGCCTCACAAGTTGGGCTGCCAATTTGTAACGAAAAGACTAAATTGATTGTGGTCGATCGTGTTCCTTCTTTAACAGTTTCACTTTGGAGTCGTCAATTGATAACAAAAAAAAATAGTGTAAGTGTTTGTGTTGTAAACTGTCGGGCGTTACCTCCGCACACTTTTTGTTACTTACCGTTGACTGGATCCTCTGCGGTGATGTAGTCCTGTAACACAACTTAATACTATGTTTTTTGTGGGCGCCACTTGGAATCGTTTGTTCCAAGAAATAAATGTGATTATTAAAGTAATTAAAATTTTCTAAATCTTACTTTTATGAAAAAATACAAACAAGTCAGTTTAGCTTGAAAGAAATCAGGTAATTTTAATGGTTCTTCAAAAACAAACAAATCGTCTGAAGGACTAATATTCATATAAAAAATTATACAATTGCAGAGTTAATAAAAAATTCACAAGTTATTATTGTTACTATTGACAATTCTAGATATATCCAATCAAGTATCGGCTAGTGTTTTAAAAATTTTGTTCTCAGTTGAAAAGCATGAGTTTAATATGTGAAAAAATCTTTACTCTCAGGACGTGACTCCTTTGAACTACCAAGACATATCAATAAGATGCCTTACAATAAAAATTAAGTGATTTGAATGTGTGTATGTGGCGTGTGAAGTACAACTGTGTGATAAATATACAATAAAAATTAAGTGATTTGAAGTTGTGTGTGGCATGTGTAGTACAACTGTGTGATAAATGTAACCAGGTAATAAAATTTGACTTTAATTTCGGTAACTCACGTTCCAATGGTTAATTAATCTCGCACAGGACACTCCTCTCGGGTAGTTTTTTCAATCTCGCCTCTTCTCGTGTGCACTGAATCTATTTTAAGTCAAAGTTGCGATCGTATACTATTTCCGCACTTTTTGTCAAAACGTTTGGCAGTAGAATATCGTTCAAACGCCGCCACTACGAATCATCTGTTTAGCGTTGATTCAGAAATCGGCCACCGCAGCGCTGATTCCCATGTTGACGAGAAAGGCTTTGTGTATTGTTTGTTTACGTGAAGGGGATTATTGTCAAGTTAGTCAGTCAATGCGAACACAGCAGAATTCGTTCTCTATTTAAATTTTTGGTCCCTCCTGGGCCGTGGACGTTCTGGCTGCGTGATTTCTATTAAAATTTGCCGTATCACTGCTCTATTTCAGCGACACTTTTGGCGTAGATTCTCGTTGAGGTTAAGTCAGTCGGTTATGTCTATGTACGGGAAAAAGCCTCTCTTCGTGTCTTGTCGACTTCTTGCCTCTCGGTTTCGCCTTAGCTGCGTTGATCAGTGTTGTGTGAGATGCATCAGCTCTGGAGTTCAAGTTTCAAGTGTCTTTGGGTCGAATTTGGTCTCTCTTTTATACTAATTCAGGTTGACTGTTTTCATCGACTTCCGGTATATTTGTGTAAAATTCTTTCTAGAATGTTCGAGAATAAACGAAATGGAATGTCATGGAACAATTTTCACTTCCGTAGAAGCTTTTAGAACGAATTTCTTATTCTTCATACTAAGGATATTTCAAAAATTACACTGGTATTTATCAAACAGTTTTACATTAGTACTCACAATTTGTATGCCATTATTATATTTAGATTCTCTGTTTTAAACTGAATCTAGCGATACTAATTATGATTGGTTTTTAATTAACTTAAGTCTAATAAACAACACAATAAACAACTCCCACCTTGGGTTGTTGTCATGAAAATTCAATTTTTACAACAAAAAATTGTTGTGAAAGCATTGTGTCTCTTCCACAATTTGAACATCCAACATTACTACCTTCCTATAACAAAATAAACAAATTTTAACATAGATAAAACACAAATAAATACAGTCTTATATGGCCTCTGCTCATGGCCTAGATTCTTGTTAATGTTATAACACAATAATTGGTCACTTTCTTTAATATATGTAGTATTTCACTAGTGTACACACAGAGTTTATTACTTTGTCTATCTTTTGTGATACCTGGTTACTCTGTACATATATTATTATCATCATAGGATGACATAGCATCATTGATTGGTCTTGAGATGTCCTTTTTTCATAGTGTGACAAATCTCACTCTTATAAGCTAAGTTCTTTTATAATTGACTTTATTTTCAACTGAGTTTGTTCCTTTTTAAGGTATATTGAAGTATTATACCATGCTATTTTATTTTTGTTAGCATTTTGTAATTATTTAGTCAAATATGATTTTTTTTGTACTGGATGATTGGCTTCAGCCATACATGGTATAGGTAAACATTTTGATAACTTGACTATTACAATGTTACAGTTAGTCAAATATATTAGTATAGTCGCTCTATATCATATTTCAACTTTCTAATGCAATTTGGTTGCATTTTGGCAACATTAAATCAATAAATTATATAATATTATATGCCTATCACATGTTTTTAGTTAGTACTGTTTTTGGCTATTTTGGCTGCTTTTTATTCATTTGACAGCTTTCTTTATTTAAGATAAATTGTTCACTTGTGTCTGCTTGACAATTACATATAGTTTTTATTTAAATCTGATAATAATTAATTTTTCATGAAATCTTGGTGTATGGTCTCAAATCCAACACATTAATATTTTTTGTCATAACAAATATATCATTTTTATTCTAACTTAAACTCTTTCTAATAATGTATTTAAATCATTTAATACATTTATTTTATTTACATTACATAATATAATAATGGATCATGTCCATTTATTCACAAAAAATAGTTCTTAATACTCTATTCAGAGTTATAAAACTTAATAATTAATGACTTTATTTTGGTTGATTCTGACATTATTTCTCTCTCTTAGTGTCTTATGGTTTTTTCACTGTTATTCACTTTAATAATATATATGGGGTTTGTGTCTTAGTCAAAGTCTGGTCGTTTTTCATGTTAGTAGAAATAATTATTATACAAAATTACACAATTTTTTAGGACTACTTGGGTTCGATACAGTTCACCTCACTTTCCTCTTATGATAACTTACTATGTAAATGATTTCTTTTATGGAACGTTCTGTGACGTTACATATGCCTCGCTGTTAAAGTTGATAATTTTTGAAAAACATATCTTTGGTTTTGATGAAATTATCATCTCTATAATAACCTTTTATTAGCTTCTTTATATTTCATTCTTTTATCTTATAATTAAATTCCTGTACTACTCCTTTAATATATTAATCCAACTCAATATTCCTATTTCGTTCTTTGTCGTATCACCTATTCCTTTCCTTTTTACCTTGATGTTATTTAATTAATCTTTGATATAATTCCCTATCAATTCCCTAACTTTCATAGAGGGTTGGGAGTCAGAGTGGCTCGCTATGGCATACATTCTCTGCCCTTCCTATCTATAACTACTGAAATCAGAGGCAACACATCCCTGTTCAGAAAATAATAATTGCACCTTTGCAACAAATAATAATAATAATAAAAAATACAATATTCAAAGATCATAGGATCTTTGTGTGTGATATTTGTGTGCTCCTACACATAAATTCCCTTTCTTAAACTCTTCTGATTAATTCACAATTATATTAATATATCGTTCTCCGCAGGTTAAATTATCGTTTAAAATCATTCAATGTTAATAGCTATATTCATATTCATCATTACCTCCTTATGTAACACACTGTTTTCCTTCTTTTTTTTTTTTTTTTTTTTTTTTCCATTTAGTATCAAATATATGACAGTATTTCTCCTTCTTCTCTCCTTTACTAAGTGTCCATCTCGTAATATTTATTTATAATAATCTCTCTCCTTCTCTAAGTACGGGTAAGCTGGTAAATATACGTTGACTTGGCTATTGGAAATAAATCTATATTTTATATATATCTTTATGCCTTTGGTGTAAGGTGTCCTTCTCGTAATATTTATTAATAATAATCATAATACAATAATATTTATATTTATTTAATAATCTCTATCTCCTTTCTAATTCTGGGTAAGTTAAAAAAAAATTCACGTTAACATGTTTAGTCAAGGCACCTTCTCTATGATGCTGTATTTGACTTAGGTTTTTGGTCATGGTACTTGCTCACTGATTGAGTATTTGACTTGTGATTTTTAATCATGGTACTTTTTCAATGATGTTTGGTTATACGTACCTTTTACTTTGTTACTAATCGTGTCAGTTACCTCGTAGGTATTGTTTTTATTGTCTCTGGTTATCGTGAAAGGTCCTGTATATAAGAGTAGCAATTTCCTCGTTATGCCTTGTATATCACTGGGCAATTCTCTATTTTTAACTAACACCTTTTCTCCTACCTCATATTTAATTGCCTTGGGCTGTGATTTGACATATTTTTTCCGCTGCTGTTCCGTTTTTTCTAACACCTTGTTATAAAATTTTGCCCTTTCAAATTGGTATGCGGGTTCGTCGGGAAAATTAATAATTTCTTTTATCTCTCGTGGTGGGGATCTTTCGAACATAACTGTGTATGGCGACACCTCGATGGTATTGTGATATGAAAAATTGAGAAAATCCTCGGTAGATGCTACATATTCATGCCATCTTTTCTGCTCGTTATGGCAGTATGTTCTCAGTAACCGTCCTACCTCCCTTAACACTCTCTCGGCTGGGTTACTATTCGGGTGATATACAGACGTCTTGTACGTTTTTATTCCGTGTTCTCCCAGGCTTTCCTTCCAAAGTTTTCCCCTAAACTGGGTACAGTGGTCTGTAATTATAGAATACGGTTGGCCCACCTCCATTATGTATCGCTCTATAATAATGTCTATTATTTTCCTGGTCGTTGCCCTAGTTATTGGGTATAGCTTTGTATATTTGCTAAAATGGTCGAAGAGGATTACGATAAATTTATATCGGTGTCTCCCACCGCTGCGTGGAAATGGTCCGCAGATATCGAGAAATACCTTTTCCAATTTTTCGGTAGATGATATGGGTATCATGACCCCTTCTTTCCTCTCGTTATCACACTTTACTTTTTGACAAATATCGCACGACCGTATCGCCAGTTGCACCTTCTTATTCATCCCTTTGAAGTATGTTTGCTCTTCCAATGCCTTCCTTACTTTGAGGGCACCCATATGTCCGTACCTCTCGTGATAGTCGATTATTAGCGGTCTCTCTATCGCTGTTGGAATTACTAATTTCCAATTCTCTTGGTGCGGGGTATTCCTTATAAACAAAGTGTCGTTGTGTATACAATAAAATCTGTTTATGACCTCATCGCCTTCCTGTACCCTTTTTCTAATATCTCCTAATTTTGGATCGGCCTCTTGTTGTGACTTTATATCGTTTAAAATATTTTTTAAATCTTCCCTGCTCTTAATAATGTGGTAAACCTTAGCTAATTGTTCTTTTTCGCCGTCAAAGGTTTGGTCTGGTATATTGACGCGAGATAAGACGTCGGCTGCTACGTTCTGTTTGCCGGGTATATATTCCCATGTGATATTATACTCTTGCAAGGCCAAAACCCATCTAGTCAGCCTTCCATGGTTCAGTTTACAATGCTTTAAAAATGATATAGATTTGTGGTCGCTTCTAACTGTTATGGGATACCCTAATATATATGTCCTAAATTTACCGCATGCGAAAACTACACTCAACAATTCTTTTTCGGTAGTATTGTAGTTTCGTTCGCAACTGTTCAGCACGCGGCTAGCAAAGCTAATTACTAAATGGTTACCGTCCTGATCTTCCTGATATAGGGCTGCACCTAAACTCACGTTACTGGCATTGCAGTTTAGAAAAAATGGTTTTGTAAAGTCGGGATGATGCAACATTACTGTTTCTAAAAACTTTTCCTTTATGAGATTGAGCACTCCATCTTGCTCTGGTCCCCAAGTCCATTTGTCTTTAGCTGATAACTGCTTTTGGAACCTGGCATTTAGTTCTGAGTAATTGGACCGAAACTTTCTGTAATAGTTACAGATTCCTAAAAATGACTGCAGCTGTTTCCTGTTCTTTGGGGTGGGGAACTTCTGTATGGCCTCTACCTTCTCTTTAGATGGAGTAATCCCTTGTTCTGTTAAATTAAAACCTAAAAATTTCACCTCATTTGCAATGAATTGGGACTTGTCTAATTTGAGGGTGATATTATTCTCTGATAATTTCTCTAGCACCTGTTCAACCCTATTACAATGGTCGTCCCAATTCGCTGAAGTTACCAGTAGGTCGTCGACGTATACTGTCGTAAACTTCAGTACTTCCTGCCCCAATATTCTGTCCATTATCTTTACAAACACCGCCACAGAATTTATTAAGCCAAAAGGTAACCGCTTAAACTGATAGTTTCTGCCCTCGAATATGAATGCCATATATTTCCTACTATCAGGGTGGAGTTCTACCTGCCAGTAACCGCATACCGTATCCCATGAGCTTATATATTTGGTTCCGTGGAACTTTTTCAATATCTCCTTTATCTCCCCAGGTGATGTGCGGTCGTTAACAATCATTTTGTTGATCTCCCTAGCATCAAGACATATACGTACCTTTCCGTTCTTTTTTGGCACCGCTATGATTGGGCTGGTAAAGGGCGAATGACTATACTCGATTATGTCGTCCTCAATCATCCTGTTTAATTCTTCCCTGACTTCGTTCTTTAGCGAGTATGCGATCGGGTACGATTTCCTGTTAAATTCCACCGGAGTTTTGAATTTTATGGTGCATTGATAATCTCTGGCTTTACCTGGAGCGTTCGAGAATATGTGTTTATAATTGTTGTATACCTCGATTAATTGTTCCGCCTGTTTTTCGCTGATCAGACCCCTTGCTTTCGTCCTTTGGAAATCCCGTATTTCTTCTAATTTTTCTAACCACAACTCTGGGTTTTCCTCCTGATATAATGGCATATTGATTGGACGATCGGCACAATAATAATGGTTCACTATTGCTTGATAAGGTGTATTGTCTGTACCATTTCCTTGGACATCGATTAAATTATTGGTCCAAATTCCCTTGTTAGTTTTTAAAGTTATCACCTTACCTTCCAAATCTATTACAGCATTGTATGGCCTAAGTATATCGCAGCCTATTAGGATACTCATGGGTAAATTATTCACCACTAATAACTCTATTGGTATTGTTACCCCATTACTAGTCATCTCTAATGACACCTGTTTCTTTATTGATTTGTTTTGCCTCCCCGTTGCTCCGACTAAAATAATGTTATTTATAGGTAGAGTGGGTATTGGTAAATTACTATTTTGTTTGATCCTCTCTAACTCAACACTATCGATAAGTGATACGTTTGACCCCGTGTCAATGAGTAATATCGCTTCTATGCCATTGATATTTGCTTTGATCTGCACGATACTATTATTCCCTTGGTTACTATTTTTAATGACATTGTCACCCTCTTCTAATAACTCCTCTCTAATATCCTTAAGATAATTATTTATTCTTAATTTTATAGTCCCGTCTTTGTCCTGTCTATGTTCGTAACTAGTCACCCCATAATATTGGTTCAGTGAAGGGCGGTTTTCCTTTTCCACTGCCGCGTTTAGTTTAAATGAGCCACAGTCTCATTGGCCCGGTCTCCCGGGACATTGGGTTGCTGACCCGTCTGTGTTTCCTGCCTGACCTCGGGATTACCATTAATAGGTTGGCTATTCGTCGTATTACCCTGGCTACCTGGCGCCTGTTGTGGGTAAAACATATAAGTGGGTACATTGGGTGGATATGGCCATCGGTTATTGGCCATTGTATAATTTACCTGGGGCCTATATTCATTTTGGTTTCTCCTATCGCCTCCTCCTTGGTTTCCCCCGTTGCGATAACCATTACGTTGACCATAACTATTTCCCCTATAGTTATTTCCGTGATAACTGTTTCCCTGGTGGAAATTCCTACCGTAATTATTCCCGGTGTAATAACCTCTGTTTGGTCCCGGATAGTTGCGGTTATTTGGACCTTGAGTGTTATCACTTCGGCCATTTGGTGGGGTATTATTGTTCTGATTACTGGTGTTTAGGTTATTACTGTTTCCACCTCCATTCCGGTTTGGTCCGTTATTGTTGTTGTTGTACTCTACCTTACGATTGGGGGGTTGGTAGTCCTGGAACCTTCCTGTGGATTCACAATTTTCCAATAATTTGGCCAGATCGGCTATTTTGCTAAGCTGTTGGTATAATTGGGCATCTTTGATACCATAACTGTAATGTCCAGCTAATTGCCTTACCAAACATTCCTCTGGGATCGGCGGTATCAACTTCCGTGCTAAACGTACCTTTCCCAGGAAATAAGACGTCGGGGACTGTCCATTGGACGCGTCGTATTTGCCATAGAAAATGTCCATTCTTACCCTGTTTTGTGCAGTCTCCGACCAATACTTTTCCTTAAACTGGCGTTTAAACTCTGCTAAATTTGTGAGTTCGGGTCGTACCGCTATCCACCAGTTATCCCTCGTGTTTTTAAACGTCTCATCAAGCATCTCTCTTATCCTGTCCCACCTTGTTTCTCTATTTCTCCCAATAAACTCCTCCATTCTTTCTAAAAATTCCATTGGGTTTCGTCGATAGTTTTGGAAGTTGATTACTTCCCTGTTTTCGCCATGACACGTATGAGTATTTAGTATGGGTGTGTCTCTCAGCGCCTCTAATCTTTCCTGCAGGTTCTTCTCTCTCTGGTCTATTTCCAGTATACTATTTTTGTTAGTTTTTATTTGTTCGTCCATCCTGTTAGCGATGTCATATGTTTTCTGCATCCTCTCGCTAACGTCTTTCTGGACTTCTCCCACCTCCTGCATGATGGCGTCTTGGTTCTGCCTTACCATGTTTTCGAGATTTCTAACATCTTGTTTGGTCTCTACTGTTTGTTCCTCTATATTTTCGAAACGTGTATTGTTTCCCTCCTGTAACCTTTCCAACTGTTTCTCCATGTTTTCGACCTTCCTGTCACTATCGATTTTATTATCATTGATCGTTTTGTTTACTGTTTCGTACTTTATGCTAATTTCTTTTTTCAGGGACTCTATACATTTTTTATTCTCCTCCTGAAATATCTCCAGTTTTTTCCCATTGTCATCTATTTTCTCGGTTATATCCTTCTTTAAAGATTCTATGTTTTTGTCTAATTTCTCCTTATCTTCCTCTATTTTTATTCAGGGATTCTATATTTCTGTTCATATTTTCTTCCATCCTTTGGAACATTTGCTCATTACTTTTTTTAGTATTTTCGTTCATATCCTCCTTCAGAGATTCTATATTTTTGTTCATATTTTCGTTTAGCGTTTGGAACATCATCCTTAAAACATTCGCGTCAACGCTCTCTGTTATTTTTTCTGGTTCGGGTTTTTCTGTTTGTTCTACCATTTGTATGGGTTCTTCTCCCGTTTGCTCCTCTAATTCGTCTGCCGTTTGTACCGGTCTTTTCATTTCTAGTGTGGGCGGTTCTAATTCCGTTTCCTCGACCTGTACTGTCTCTCCGTCTTCCACACTTAACTCGGGTTCCACATTCTTCTTCACCTTTTTTCCCTTAGGTTGCGGCATTTTAATATGTTGGTAGTTGCCGGGCTTGTTCCGTCTTTTTCAAGCCTCACAAGTTGGGCTGCCAATTTGTAACGAAAAGACTAAATTGATTGTGGTCGATCGTGTTCCTTCTTTAACAGTTTCACTTTGGAGTCGTCAATTGATAACAAAAAAAAAATAGTGTAAGTGTTTGTGTTGTAAACTGTCGGGCGTTACCTCCGCACACTTTTTGTTACTTACCGTTGACTGGATCCTCTGCGGTGATGTAGTCCTGTAACACAACTTAATACTATGTTTTTTGTGGGCGCCACTTGGAATCGTTTGTTCCAAGAAATAAATGTGATTATTAAAGTAATTAAAATTTTCTAAATCTTACTTTTATGAAAAAATACAAACAAGTCAGTTTAGCTTGAAAGAAATCAGGTAATTTTAATGGTTCTTCAAAAACAAACAAATCGTCTGAAGGACTAACATTCATATAAAAAATTATACAATTGCAGAGTTAATAAAAAATTCACAAGTTATTATTGTTACTATTGACAATTCTAGATATATCCAATCAAGTATCGGCTAGTGTTTTAAAAATTTTTGTACTCAGTTGAAAAGCATGAGTTTAATATGTGAAAAAATCTTTACTCTCAGGACGTGACTCCTTTGAACTACCAAGACATATCAATAAGATGCCTTACAATAAAAAATAAGTGATTTGAAGATGTGTGTGGCATGTGTAGTACAACTGTGTGATAAATGTAACCAGGTAATAAAATTTGACTTTAATTTCGGTAACTCACGTTCCAATGGTTAATTAATCTCGCACAGGACACTCCTCTCGGGTAGTTTTTTCAATCTCGCCTCTTCTCGTGTGCACTGAATCTATTTTAAGTCAAAGTTGCGATCGTATACTATTTCCGCACTTTTTGTCAAAACGTTTGGCAGTAGAATATCGTTCAAATGCCGCCACTACGAATCATCTGTTTAGCGTTGATTCAGAAATCGGCCACCGCAGCGCTGATTCCCATGTTGACGAGAAAGGCTTTGTGTATTGTTTGTTTACGTGAAGGGGATTATTGTCAAGTTAGTCAGTCAATGCGAACACAGCAGAATTCGTTCTCTATTTAAATTTTTGGTCCCTCCTGGGCCGTGGACGTTCTGGCTGCGTGATTTCCCGTATCACTGCTCTATTTCAGCGACACTTTTGGCGTAGATTCTCGTTGAGGTTAAGTCAGTCGGTTATGTCTATGTACGGGAAAAAGCCTCTCTTCGTGTCTTGTCGACTTCTTGCCTCTCGGTTTCGCCTTAGCTGCGTTGATCAGTGTTGTGTGAGATGCATCAGCTCTGGAGTTCAAGTTTCAAGTGTCTTTGGGTCGAATTTGGTCTCTCTTTTATACTAATTCAGGTTGACTGTTTTCATCGACTTCCGGTATATTTGTGTAAAATTCTTTCTAGAATGTTCGAGAATAAACGAAATGGAATGTCATGGAACAATTTTCACTTCCGTAGAAGCTTTTAGAACGAATTTCTTATTCTTCATACTAAGGATATTTCAAAAATTACACTGGTATTTATCAAACAGTTTTACATTAGTACTCACAATTTGTATGCCATTATTATATTTAGATTCTCTGTTTTAAACTGAATCTAGCGATACTAATTATGATTGGTTTTTAATTAACTTAAGTCTAATAAACAACACAATAAACAACTCCCACCTTAGGTTGTTGTCATGAAAATTCAATTTTTACAACAAAAAATTGTTGTGAAAGCATTGTGTCTCTTCCACAATCTGAACATCCAACATTACTACCTTCCTATAACAAAATAAACAAATTTTAACATAGATAAAACACAAATAAATACAGTCTTATATGGCCTCTGCTCATGGCCTAGATTCTTGTTAATGTTATAACACAATAATTGGTCACTTTCTTTAATATATGTAGTATTTCACTAGTGTACACACAGAGTTTATTACTTTGTCTATCTTTTGTGATACCTGGTTACTCTGTACATATATTATTATCATCATAGGATGACATAGCATCATTGATTGGTCTTGAGATGTCCTTTTTTCATAGTGTGACAAATCTCACTCTTATAAGCTAAGTTCTTTTATAATTGACTTTATTTTCAACTGAGTTTGTTCCTTTTTAAGGTATATTGAAGTATTATACCATGCTATTTTATTTTTGTTAGCATTTTGTAATTATTTAGTCAAATATGATTTTTTTTGTACTGGATGATTGGCTTCAGCCATACATGGTATAGGTAAACATTTTGATAACTTGACTATTACAATGTTACAGTTAGTCAAATATATTAGTATAGTCGCTCTATATCATATTTCAACTTTCTAATGCAATTTGGTTGCATTTTGGCAACATTAAATCAATAAATTATATAATATTATATGCCTATCACATGTTTTTAGTTAGTACTGTTTTTGGCTATTTTGGCTGCTTTTTATTCATTTGACAGCTTTCTTTATTTAAGATAAATTGTTCACTTGTGTCTGCTTGACAATTACATATAGTTTTTATTTAAATCTGATAATAATTAATTTTTCATGAAATCTTGGTGTATGGTCTCAAATCCAACACATTAATATTTTTTGTCATAACAAATATATCATTTTTATTCTAACTTAAACTCTTTCTAATAATGTATTTAAATCATTTAATACATTTATTTTATTTACATTACATAATATAATAATGGATCATGTCCATTTATTCACAAAAAATAGTTCTTAATACTCTATTCAGAGTTATAAAACTTAATAATTAATGACTTTATTTTGGTTGATTCTGACATTATTTCTCTCTCTTAGTGTCTTATGGTTTTTTCACTGTTATTCACTTTAATAATATATATGGGGTTTGTGTCTTAGTCAAAGTCTGGTCGTTTTTCATGTTAGTAGAAATAATTATTATACAAAATTACACAATTTTTTAGGACTACTTGGGTTCGATACAGTTCACCTCACTTTCCTCTTATGATAACTTACTATGTAAATGATTTCTTTTATGGAACGTTCTGTGACGTTACAAAGTATATATATGTTTCCATAGATATCTATAGATAGATACAGATCACTGTTTTCCCATGAGCTTCATCTTCAATAAATCTACTTAGCCTATTGTGACAGAACAATTGATACACTGTGGTTCTAGGTATTTTTTGATTGTTATAAAAAATTCTAAAATTTATTTTGTGTAACAGAGAGGCTACATTATGTTCTTTTGTATATGAATTGTGAAAAGACCTTGTATAATTGTGTATACTTATATCTAGCCTCTTCCAGACTGGGAGGCTGAAATCTCCTCTTGCTTTTTCTTATGAATTTTGCCACTTTTTCTTATGCTTTGTCAACTTTTTACTGAGTTGCAGATTTCCTCTTCCCCAGTTATAGGTTTGGCTGTATTGATACACATTTTCCACTCTCTTCCTTTTCTATTCTTCTCTGTTTGTCTAGGTCCCAAATATTCATCACTTGTCTATTGTCTCCCACCAGTGGCAACAGTGAGGGGCATTTGGGGGTTAAATAATCCCAGGGGGATAAAGAAAAGAAGAAGTAAAAAGATAAAAGTGTTTGTACAAATGTGGTCATATAAGTTGAATTAAATAATTAGGTCAATTAGTGATGAGAGCATTAACGTTTTTAATTGTGGTACATTATAAATGTTTTGTGAATATATCATGTCATATAAACATAGCTAGTAGTTTTGTGATGGTTCAACATTTTAATTTCCCTTTTAAGATTATGTTATCTTAGTAGGAAACAGGTACCTTTCGGATGTATATTCAGGCCACAGTATATCCAACTATGTTTACATACATACATACATACATCCTTGGCGCTACAGCCCAGTCCGGGCCCTGGCCTCCAAAAGAAATCTTCCCCACTGGTCTCTACTCCCAGCCAATGTCCACCAGTTTGCTGCACCCAGCCTCACTGCCTCCTTACCAACCTGGTCCAGCCATCTTGTACGCGGTCTTCCCCTCCTTCTCCTTCCCATCGGCAAATAATTCATCACTCTTTTTGGGATTCTATCCTCCGCCATTCTCTGCACATGACCAGCCCAACGCAATCTGTTAATTTGTATGAGTTGCACGATCGGAAGATCTTTAAACCTTTCGTACAACTCTCGATTATGCAGTCGCCTCCAAATGTTGTTTTCCCTCACAGGGCCATAGATTCTCCTCAGTACCCTCCTCTCAAAAACGGATAGTCTCTGCTCATCTAGTTTTTTTAACACCCAGCATTCCGAGCCGTACATCAGGACTGGTCTAATCAAGGTCTTGTATAGGGAGGCTTTTGTATCTTTAGTTATTAATTTTGATTTAAAATGTTTCACCAGTCCGTAGTAACACCTATTAGCAGATAATATTCGTCTTTCAATATCTCTAGAGGAGTCATTTCCAGAGTCCACATATGACCCGAGATATGGAAAACCCTGAACCTTTTCAAATTCATAATCGTTAATGCGCAGGGACAGGGTACGAGTATTGGCACCTACAACCATATATTTGGTTTTGCTTTGGTTTATAACCAAGCCCATAGCCTTAGCGGACAACTCCAGTTCCTGAAAGGCTTCCTTTAAGCCAGATTCAGACCTACTTATGACGTCAATGTCATCGGCATAGGCCAGAAGCTGTACCTCCTTGTGAAATATGTGTCCGCTAGTTTGAATTCCTGAATCCCTGATGACCTTTTCTAGAGCTATGTTGAACAACAGACATGCTAAGGCATCTCCTTGTTTCAACCCATTCAATGTTTTTAAGGAGTTAGATAGATTTGATTGTATTCTGATTTGGCACTTAGAATTGGACATAACTACTCCAACCATACGCACCAACTTAGATGGTATATGCAACTCCTTCATAGCTCTATATAGCATTTTCCGGTTGATTGAATCATATGCCGACTGGAAATCCACAAAGAGATGGTGAGTGGGCACTCCATATTCCAACGTTTTTTCCAGGATTTGCCTTAGTGTAAATATTTGGTCTGTTGTTGACCTATTCCTAGTGAATCCACACTGATATTCTTTTATGTTTTCCTCAGCGTAGGGAAGCAGCCTAGAAAATATGATGTTGGACAATACCTTATATGCTGTATTAAGTAGAGAGATGCCCCTATAATTTTTACATATAAGCGGATCACCCTTTTTATGTATTAAACACACCACCCCATTGTTCCACTCATCAGGCATTACCTCCTCCAGCCATATTCGCTCTATAAGATGGGCAAATTCCTTTATGAAATCTCCTCCTGCGCTCTTTAATAGTTCCCCTGGTAAACCATCGGAACCTGCTGCCTTGTTATTTTTAAGCTTTTCTAGAGCTTCATACACCTCGTCATAGGATGGCACCAACTCCTCTCTATCATCCTCGAATTCTCCTACCTCCTCTTCATTCTCAGATGCCTCCATCGAAGCCTCCCCAACTGAGCCTAGCAACTCTTCGAAGTGTTCTGTCCATCTCCTGATCACGCCAGCATTATCACTCACAAGGCCACCATTATTATCCCTACAGGCATTTGTTCTAGGCTGAAATTCCTGTCTCATATCATTCACCTTCCTGTACATATCTCGGCTCAGCCTTTTACTCTTATATTCCTCTATCTTTTCCATCTGTCTCATCATATACTCCCTCTTTTTTCCTCTATGAATCTTCTTTTCCCTCCGCCTGGCCTTCCTGTATTCCTCTTGAACAGCCCTAGTGCATTTCCTTTGGATCATAAATTTGTATGTCTTGTTTTTGAAGTCAGTTGCCTCTTCACACTCCTTATCAAACCACTCATCTCGCCCATGTCTCTTCTTCAAACCAACGATTTCTTCTCCCGTGGTCACTAACATGTTTTTTAGATTAAGCCAGTGGTTTTCTATATCTTGTTCCTCACGGCATTCAAGTCTCCACTGTCTAATTTTCTCATTAGTAACTTCCTCGAACCTCCGTTTTATTTCTTCTTCCTTTAGCATTTCTGTATTGTATCTAACAGTCTTTATTCCTTTTTCATTTCTATTATTGGAGATTCTAGCTCTCAGTTTTGCAACTACGAGATAGTGATCGCTGTCCATGTTGGCACTTCTATAAACTCTCACGTCTTGTAAGTCTGACTTATGGCGGCCATCCAATAGGACATGATCTATTTGATTGACCGTTCTCCCATCTGGAGACATCCATGTGCCCTTATGTATGTCTTTGTGGTCGAAGAAAGTCCCTCCTATGATCATATTTTGACCAACTGCAAAGTTCAATAGTCGGAAACCATTGTCTGAGTGTTCAGAGTGTAAACTATACTTTCCTATATTACTACAGGTATGGCTGCTTCCCACTTTGGCATTTAAGTCACCTATGATTATTTTTATGTCATGTCTAGGGCTGCTAGCATACGCATTCTCCAGCAAGTCATAAAAATCATCTTTCTCCTCCTCAGGCTTATCATCAGTTGGGGCATGCACGTTTATTATAGTATAGTTAAAGAAAATTCCCCTAAGTCTTATTTTACACATTCTAGGTGTAAGGGGTTTAAAATCGATAATATTTGCTTTCATTCTACGGCTTACCAAGAAGCCAGTTCCAAGCACATGGTCCCGGTTCTGACAGCTGTAATACACCGAGTAGTCCCCTCGATCCATGATTCCAGCACCAGTCCACCTCATCTCCTGCATAGCCAAAACATCTATCTTATATTTGAGAACCTCTCCTATTAATATCTTCAAGGCTCCAGGTCTGTATAAGGAACGCAAGTTCCATGTCGCAAGTTTAAAATCTTTGTCCTTTTTACACGATCCAGTCCCAATTCCATTAATCCGTCCGGCTTTTCCTTTTTCTCTTGGTTTCATAACAATCTTTTTTTTATGGGGTGGGTTGTTAACCCTACGCCCAACCCCCAACCTGGAGGACCAGGGGTTTTATGTTTAGAGTTCCCGTCTCTTAGATGAGTTGCCTTCACTGAGCTAACGAGTCTCATCCACCCGTCCGCAGTAGACCATGCTCACTAGATCTATGGGCGCCGCCGTTGACATTTTTATGTTCTTCCGCCGCCAACCCCGCCATGCATCCTGCTGCCGACACACTACATCTTGGTAAGCCGGGTCCCTGATTACCTCAGGGCCACCTCGCCCAGACCCCCATCTCTCGTTGGCTCGCCGACCCAAGCTGCCGAAGGGATTGGTTACCACAACCTTAGCATGGGTTGCTCGACTTAACTATGTTTATGACATTTATAGTGCAGTAATTTATTCCACAGCAACTTGAAAATTTCCACCTAACACAGTTCTGTGTTTGCTATTTGAATCTTATACAAGTGTACCTATTGTGGTACATAGATTTTCGATCTGTATGTAATAATTGTTTTGTTCTTTCTGTTTTAGTATAGTGCCTCATTTCCATTTTGAAAACAAATCGAAATTAAAATTTTTTGAAGTGTCTCAGTTATTCCAATAAACCTAAGATCAAACGCAGTATTTGGAATGTCAATATCGCATCCCATAGTGCGATTTTCAAGTGTTTGTTTTTAAGGATGTATAGTGCCTATTTTATAAAAATCTTTGATTCACTTCTGTGGCTAAACGAGTAGACAGGTTTAATTCCATATGCTGCAAATATTTACATATATGTACTCACTAATATGAAGATTAAAAAAGCTTTGAATAAAACATTTAACACTATCAGTATCTGCAGAAAATTTGTGTTTTTTCTTCTGGCACTGTTTATCTTATTTATATTGTAAAATAAGATGTCATCATTGTTGTTTCATGACTACATTAAATTTCTGGAAATTATTAATGTAACCATTATGTTTCCACAACTGCCTACTTGATTAGAAGGAAATAAACAGCAAATAGTTATTTTAGTTTTATTCAAAGGATTAATGCCCCCCCCAAACAAGAAATCCTGAATGTGTATTGTTTGTACAGTGTGGGAGAGAGAGCGAGAGAGAGGGAGAGAGAGAGACAGACAGACAGACAGACAGACAGAGAGACAGATAAGTTAAGTATGATTGTTTAACCTAAGTATATCTTCAAGCTAAAGAACTAACAAAATGTTCCATTAAATAATTCACAACTTTTCCCATTTTTACAAGACAGTTTTGTTTTATATTTTTTAAAAAACAGAAGTCTGAACACTATATTACATAACTGATTTTATACACTTACATACGTAACTAAAAACTCAACATAGAGCCTGAGCACTTAATACAGAATCCAATTTTTAAACTCTTGATGTAATTGAAAACAATACGACCAATAATTCATTTACAATTATCTGTTTGTTATCTCTTTCTGTCTTTGAGGAACCTATATGTGTTCTTCGTAAACATATAACTAACTCCTGAAGCAATTGTTGTTCCACCAGTAATAAACCTGTAAAACAAACAAAAATTGTTTATGTAAATTAAATAAACATTGAAGAAAACATAAGGATATAACAATAACTCCATTCCAGCTATACCAAAAACAGCCTATTGTACAAACATACACCTACATACTACACATGTACACACATGTGTACGTGTCTGTATAATTTGCAGAAAACGAAACATGGCGAATAATAAAAGTGTATGAGAGTAATGTTATAAAATAATCTTTATGTACTGGCACTCATGTTCAAAATTAATTTAAAATATAATGGGAAAAAATAATGTATTTGGTAAAATATCCCTGCATTTCTTCACCATCCTCTGAAAAAAGATAATATCCATTCTTAGATTCTGTACACACTCTAGTTGTTTCTGTGTTTTTCTTTGTGTCTTCTATCTTGTTCCTATTCTGTCACTGTTTTAGGGATTCTATCATTTTTCCATATATATGCCTCTACACTCTTCATATTCTTGACTCTTTCGATCCTGGATTTTAAATTGATGTACTGTTTTTAAAATCTGCTTGCTACTGATGAAACCACTGGTAAAACCAAAGTGAAGAAAAACTGCATGTTAATAATGGTACTAACGAATTAATTTTTACCCCCATCGGCAACTGCCTCTTAGGTCCAAAAATGTGGACAGACATGATTATCACAAAATCAAGTGGTTCTAGTGCAAGCATCCCTGCTCATTAAGATCAAAGTGACAGCTTTATGGACAAAAGATGGAAATGGAAATCTTACCTTACACTGAGAATAAGCTAGAATCAATGCAATTTAAATTGCACAACACACACATTTCCTGCCAGCAAATGATTCAAAACATTGCCATCAACATGGAAAATGCGTGGGGCTACTTCTTTTCAACTTTCTGCCTTGGTACTTTTAAACAGACGTTTTGGTCCATTCATTGAATAAGCAAGACCTTGTACCAAGCCTATAACTACTACTTGTTTATAAAACTGAAGGAACATTTGGGTGGTGATGACGAAGATGAGGTCCAAGGTGTGGAGGTATATGGTACTGAAAACAAGAAATTGATTTCCAGGCTTATTGAAAGCATCGAGAAATAGATACATGCATAATAAAAACTTTTATAGACATGAGAAATTTTATACAATAAACAGAAATAGGTAAGTAAAGTGCTTTATGAACTGAATATCAATACTTTACAAATATTCCTTGTACTATTTAAACATAAAAAAGTGACAGTGGGCTACCCATGAAAATTTGTCTGGCAGCACATACTGTACAGGTAATCTGTGTGAACCTACTAATGTGACATGTTTTCCCAAAAATACAATACAGTATAATGTTATATTTACACAGCCAAATCTGTGGAAACAATGTATACTTTATCCATATAGATGTACAAGGTGAATAATTAAATTACAATATTAGTAGTGTAGAAGTCAGCATGTAATTAAACATCAACTATTCTATAACAACTGAACTCAGTTATCATTCTCTTATGACTTTGTTGGTTCACATTGACCTGTGTCATTCCATTAATATGATTGTTGCTTGCTATTTTTCTCTGTTAAAATCATAAATTTTAAAACTTAATATGCCATTATATAACACTGATATATTTTTCACTAAGTTTTTTACTAAGTTGATATTCCACTCTATTCGAACACTAAACACTTTTTTTGTGATTTTTACTGTTTCAACTTCCTTTATTTCTACGCATTGCAAACTTCTTATATTAAGCACATCACACATCGGAAATACTAAATATTTCAGAGAGGTACAATATTCCTCCCTGAACATTCAGGACGTAAAGTACATAAAAAGTGTATGTACAAACAGTTCTAATAAAGTTTTGCCGAATAAACTGTAGTAAGTGAAGATGGCAACATAACAGTGTGTAGTATTATAATGTTATACCAAAGCAACAGGCTACATACTGTTAAGATGATCACACAGGATCATCATGATACAGGGGAACAAAATAACTGACACCAATGAAGTCACTACTTACAAAATTTAATTAGATGCAAACAGCAGATTTAAATCAACAAAAGGCGGCATCCTTACATAATAATTTTAGTTAAATTTGTTCAGCAACAATAAATGTCACCTTATTACAGTTTCGTACTAATTAACATAGCGATCACTTCTCACTAAACGGCAAAATTACTGTGAACTGCACTTCTAAAATCGCCAGGTGTAACTCAACACTAAGCTGGCTGCTGACGCTTATATGTACCCTGCATAGGTTCCAGAATAACTACCATTTTCCAGGCTAGCTTTCTGCCAGAGATTGCTAGCTTTCTGATGGAGAGGACCTTCTGCATGAGAGTTGGTGATTCTGTTTCTTCTGAGAGATGAATCACTGCGCGCACCCATCAAGGTAGTGTTCTTGGCCCCCTTCTGTTCTCAGTCTGTGTCAACAACATGCTGAGACAGCCTGGAGTCCAAGTGGCCCTCTTTGCAAACAACACAGCCGTGTATACGGATGATCGTTATGCAGAACGGGCTGTCTTACGACTGCAGCGCCAGCTCGGGGACTGGACTGATAACTGCATTTTGTCTCTCAATGCTACCAAGAGTGTAGCCATCGAATTCTCTAGGCAATGGAAGAACCCTGTTAGGCAACTACGCATCAGTAGGACGTACTTGTGCTGGTCCAATGAGGTTAAGTACCTCAGAGTACACCTTGACCGTCAGCTCACCTGGCGTACCCACACTCTGACAGTTCTTAAGTGAGCATCCACTCATCTGAGCTTACTGTTTCCACTCCTGATCAGCTCAGCCATGACCAGGAACTTTGGAAAGATGATTGTCAGCGCGTATTTGCTGCCGGTCATTACATATGCTTGCCCAGTCTGTAGTTACCTCGCCGCAGTGCATAAACGAAGTTGCAAAGCGTCCTCGACAGGGGTCTTCGGCTAGCGGCCAAAGTCCCCCATCACTTCTCATCTCGCCTTCTAAGGAGAGGAGTTGGCGTCCGATCCTTAGATGACACCTTCAGGCGCCTGGCACACACATTTTATGCACATGCGGCAAGGTTTCTTGTGGCTGGGCTGGGCAGGTATAGTATATGTCCAGGTGATTTGGTGGAAATGACCTGGGTGTATACTGCGCTATTGTAGGCTAGCACAACAGCCGAGAAACGGCCTGCTACAGAGCAAGATGGCCTACTTGGGCAGGGCCGTGAAGCAGGAGCTCCTGAAGGTAGCTCGGAACTCAGTTTCCATAGCGGTTTGTCTCTGTGACTCACAACTGTGCAACCCAGAGTCAGTCAGTCAGAATGTGGATCAGTGGTGTAACTAAGACTTGATTGATGGAATGAGCTTGAAGGCTGAACCTCTACCCCCCTCTCAAAAGTTAATTGATTAAGTCAGGATTCTTCCCATATAGACATTATAAATACTCCATTCTAATTAATTTTTGACACAAAATATTATTTTCATGGCCAGTAGTATGTAAATTTTAACAAAACAATCTTTAATAACTGGGCATGCAAAAAACCCTGTTGCTTCTCTGGTGTTAATATCAATGCTTTACAAATAGACTGGCATTCACATTCATCTTAGTTTGAATAATAAAACAAGAAAAGAAAAAAGGAATGTGGTTTATTTTTGGTCAATGGCATGTCGCATCCTGACAATTTATAGTGTACAAATTCACAAAGTTGATATTTCTGCCTCCAAATACTACAAGTGCTTGTCTCATAAAAAATATTACAGTCCACTACAGATGGCAGGTGGAATATTTGCAAAATAATGTCGATACCATGAAACAACTGTTCACTGAAGTATTTAATAAAATTATGAGCTTTGGATTCAATCACATGTATTATCACATCTCTTCAACAAATAAAACCACTAATGGTTTATAATTGTTTTATAAATTCTCTTTCCCTTATAAAGACATCGCCATTGCCTCTAGTGAATCTCAAGACAATAAAGCTGAAGAACTTACTTGTCTTTTAGACATGTTTGGAGAGAGCCATGGTGATTTTGTGGATATAGACAGTCAACTTGTTGTCATCCTGACAATACCAGAAATAACATAAACCATTATAACCAACCAGGATAAACCAAGTAACCACCCAAATTCCATTGACAGACCAACATATAAACTCATACCTCTAATAACCTACCAGTAATCTACCAACTATGATGTCAGAACTCGTGAAACAATGGACGCAATCCCAAAACTTACAATGATCCCTCAAGAGCATTAATAGTACACATCTTTCTCCATCTAACAGTCTGGAATCCTATAGTTTAGCCCAGCAAACACAGAACATCAAAATATTCCTTTCTGAAAATGGTGTAGATGTTATGTTAATCTCTTAATTATATGTGGCCAAGAAAAGTTTTATAACAGGTCCCACATATTCTATTGTTCACACTGTCCAGATGTTGCAGAACATCTCTAAACATCTACATAATAAAATTCAACACCAAACATTATGTATATTGGCTAAAGACAGTAAAAAATATCTTTAAGCTGCAAGTGTAGCAACACAGTTGTAGACAGGCTAGGATTATCAACTCCTGTCTCCTGGTCATATCATAAATCAACACCAATTTAAAAACTTTTCCAATACATCTGGGCATAGATTTCTAGTTTGAAAGGACTACAATTCAAAACACCATCATTGGGGTACCAGATTTAAAACTCCAAGTCGAAGACAATTTCTTAAAACAGTGACTCTAACAGAAAACAATCTATATCAACAATCTTACACCATTCCCTTCTGTTCTCAGCAACAATTTTCCATCCTCTGCTCCCTATGGTTCGCAGGTCCTCCTCAATTCAATCCACCACTTTCTTGGTTGTCCTCTGGGCATAGACTCCAAGGGTTTCCATCCATTCTGTCATAGCTCTCATATTTCTGGTTTTCTCCAGTCTATAAATATGTCCTAGCCATCTAATTCTCTGTGACTTAATAAACGTTACTATGTTTTCGCTATTTATTAATGTATCAAGTTCAAGTTTCATGCGGATCTGCCAAGCGCAATCTTGTTGCACTACTGGCCTAAAAATTCTTCTAAACATGACAACTACTGTACTTTAAAAATTAAGCCCTGCTAGGATTTATCACTGACCACACATGTATTCTAGTTTCTACTAGCACTCATATAAATCCTACACACATTATACTACCAAATAAGTAATACAGATTGGGATGCATTCTATTTAGAAGTTACTGACACATTAAACTTAAATTTACCCCTATAAGTTAATGAAGACATTGATAGAGCAGTGGAACACTTAATTACATCAATTCAAGGAGGACGGTGAACAGCACATCCTGTATTACATAATTTATATGAATACAGAAAGTATCCTACAATATCAAGCAACTGACTGTTGGAAAATGAAAGGACATAACAAAACACTCATGCTCCCTGGGATATATTCAATCATAACAATGCAACCAAGCACCTTAAAAACTTGCTACATGATAACAAAAATGGTCAAATACAGGAGCAATCTTATGGTCACTGAAGATGGAAACAATTATTGTTGGAAGCCAACTAAATGAATGAAACAACTACAAGATCCTATTCCCATCCCCTATCATGACATAAGTAGCCCAGAGATGATTCGGAAAAAGCAGATACCTTTACAAAGCACTTGGAAAATATATTCTTCCAATGTAATGGAAACACAATAGCTGACACAGAAGTCTCCACCACAACATTATTCAGGGTGCCTACTAAAAACTTTATATAAAATTCCCTGACTTTTCCAGGTCATTTCTGGAAAAATTCCAGGTGTTGATGCGATCACTTAAACTCATAATTTAAATATTCTAGTGGTAATTTTAGGTTGTTTTATAGTCGGTCATTCATTTCTTGCATCTTTACCCTTAAAATGTATTACCTCATACATAAAAATATATAGTATAACATTCAAAAATTTCATAGGTATCTCCTGGAAATGAATACTGGACTTTTGACGAAAATTTAACATTTTATCTACTGAACCATCGCAAGTTTAAGATTAAATATACTGTATGAATTAAAATGTCCATGGAAACAGACTTTATCGCAAAAACTTCATTTAATAAAATCATTTAAAAAAATGGGCAAATAAAATTATTTTTGAGTTTCTTAATATGGATGTCAGAATCATTGATCATTAAGGATTGTCCCTGCCAAAATTAAAAATGCAGACAGGTTTATGAAAATTTTGTAAAATGTTGTTCAACTAAAAAAATCATCTGCTGATTTCGTTTAGAATTTTTCACCGCAATTAACTTTCATTTTTAAATTCTGTAAGTGGCTCGACACAAAGTCATTTTAAATATTCTGCATTTATATTTGATTTGATTTACTACGTTTCTACATTACTATATAAACAATAACCTTTATTAACAAACCACACATAGTTACATGCGATTCTATTTCGGAAACAAAGCACATTGCTATTCGCCATGAGGCGTATTTATTGAATCAAATTAAAATTTCTTTCCCATTGATAATTTTATAAACATAATCCCACCAAAATATAAACATAATCAATCATGTCTTAACTTATAGAATTATATATATATTTCACAACTCAGCACTGCTTAATTTTATATTTTATTTTATTCACACAATCACACACTCATTCACACAGTACAATTTTATTGACTTCCCTAACTGAGCTCATTTATTTTATTTTAAATAGAATATTAAAATTTTGTTTTATAAATTTGCTACTTAGCTGCAACTCTGTCCAGAAGACGTCGCATCTTTACACGCGCACTACGGATGTTGGTTTTTTAATGTTTACTGATTTATGTATTTTATAACTGCCAATGCATTCTGATAAAGTTATGAGTGGTTTATTTTATATTTTATACTTGTGTTCACATTTTAGTTGCGGGCGCAGCCGACGGCGAGCTGAAATGCTCACATCCGCACTGTTGATATATATATATATTGTTCTCACTGTTTTATCTAATTCACTTTTGTATACATTTTAATAAAATTTAGGCTCGTCAGCCTATGTATTCACCCGGCCCGGGGAGTGGTTTTAAGTCGATTGGCTGAGTTTCCTGCGCACTTTTTTTTTTTTTTTTTTTTTTTTTTTCGCTCTGGGCTTTGCGGTTGTGCGTCGCAGAGACGAACCGCTCGGTATCTGAGTTCCGAACTACCTTCTGGAGCTCCTGCCTCATGGCCCTGCCCAAGTGGGGCGTGTGCTCTATAGCAGGCCGATTCTCAGCTGTTGTGCTAGCCTACACTAGCGCAGTATACACCGAGGGCGTTTCCACGAATCACCTGGATGTATACGGTACCTTCCCAGGCCAGTCACTAGAGGATTGCCTGGGAACCTCGCCGCATGTGCATAAAATTTGCGTGCAAGCCGCCTGAATGTGTCGTCTAAGGAGCGGACGTCAAGTCATCTCCTTAGAAGGCGAGATGAAAAGTACGGGGGACTTTGGCCGCTAGCCGAAGACCCCTGTCGAGGACGCTCTGCAACTTCTTTTTGTGCATTGCGGCGAGGTAACCCCAGACCGGACAGGCGTAGGTAATGACCGGCAGCAGATACGCGCCGACGATCATCCTGCCCAATTTCCTGGTCATGGATGAGCTGATCAGGAGTGGAAACAGTGCGCACAGGCGAGTGGATGCTCGCTTAAGAAGTCTGTGCGTGGGTACGCCAGGTGAGCCGACGGTCAAGGTGTAATCCGAAGTACTTGACCTCTTTGGACCAGCGCAAGTACGTTCTGCCGATACGTAGCTGCCTAACAGGGTTCTTCCGTCGCTTAGAGAATTCGACAGCTACACTCTTGGTAGCGTTGAGTTGCACTCTCCAATTCTCAGTCCAGTCCACGAGCGTGTCGAGCTGGCACTGCAGTCGTAGGACGGCCCTTTCCACGTGACGATCGGCCGTAAATACGGCCGTGTCGTCAGCAAAGAGGGCCATCTGGAGTCCAGGCTGTCTCGGCACGTCGTTGACGTAGATCGAGAACAGAAGGGGGCCTAGAACACTACCTTGAGAGACGCCGGCTGTGATTCGTCTCTCGGAAGAGACTGAATCGCCAACTCTCACGCAGAAGGTCCTCTCCGTCAGAAAGCTAGCAACCAGATGGAGATAGCAGTCCGGGAGCTGGATTTACCTAAGCTTGAATTAGGTAATTAATGCCATACGCTGTCGAAGGCTTTTTCAACATCTAAGAAACAGCCAACGGTCCGTTCTCTCCGACACCCGGCTTCCGTGACGCTTTCCACCGTTCTCATCAGTTGATGAGTGGTCGAATGCCCCACACGAAAGCCGAACTGTTCGGGGACCAGCACGTCAAAGTTGGTTAGATGTTCTCGTACACGACGCTGCACGAGGCGCTCAAAAACCTTGGACGTAGCGGAGAGTAGGCTGATGGGCCGGAGGTTTTCAGAGCGGGTGGTATCCTTTCCCTGCTTCGGGATCACGATAACCGTCGCTTTTCGCCATTTCTTGGGAAAGTAGGCCAGTCTAAGACACGCGTTGAACAAATCAGTTAAGAATTGAACTCCAGGCTCGGGAAGAAGTCGTAGAGCGGTGTTTGTAACACCGTCCGGGCCTGGAGCTTTTCTTGGCTGAAGTTCAGCGAGCCGATCTGAGACCTCTTCCAAAGAGATGGGTTCGGGCTCCGCCGTGATCGGAAGAGACAGAAAGTCTTCCACAGCCATCTCGACTTGTTCGTCGAAGTCCCAGTCCATGGGCGGGTTGGGAGCGAACTGTCGCTCGAAACACAAGCCCAAGTACTCTGCCTTCTCCTCCGGGCGACCCAGGAGTCGACCGAACGGTCCAACAATGGCGGGCAGTGGAGGTCGTCGCCTCCATCCCGTCAATGCGGTAGGTATTCTGTACGGGTGACATTGTCCACATCCCCCGTTCGGGCCACAGCGAGTTCCCAACAGCTACGTCGGAACGCCTTCAGACTGCCACGCAGTCGTCCAGTGAGCCGATTGTATGCTGCCTTATCTCCTGCGCACACTCAGCGAAAAAATGCATATTAATACGTGACCAAACTCTGGGAAAGTTGGCCGTCCGAGTGCGCGGTTGAAAGCGCGGGCGCGCCCTCCACATACCAATGGCAACTCACACCCGTCTCGACGCTACAGTTTATCCACCGTAATTTCTTAGTTGCAAATAATATTGAAAAGATTTCACTTACAAAACCCCATCGGTCTGTACCGTTACACTATCTCTATTATATAGCACTAGAATTATTCTTTTATCACTTTAGGAAATGAAAATAAAAATTATTATTTAAAAAAAATATTGACATTTTTCAAAAATTCATAAAATTTTATTTTTTAATATAACAAGTTAATTCTAGTGACAGAGCCTTACAATGAGTATAACAGTATGTGCAAAAAATTTCAGCCCCATAGCTTAAATAGTTTCTGAGAAAAGTGTTTCTAAATATGAGGTATTTAGCATTGCGGAGATAGGGCCTACCGGCTCCCCTTAAGATATAGATTGAGATGTTTGTGCAGTGTTGCTACGCTGTTCGTCTAGCTTCCTCTCACTCTTCACCATGGCTGGGACAATCCTTATAACAGGAAATTATTGAAAAATGTGATAGTGTAAATTATTTTTCATATAAATTGCGAAGATGAGTTACAGTGTATTCATATTCTAATTCTCCATGGACAAGATATGTATCAAAAAAGTGATTCAAACAGTGATAATAGTGATGACTTTCTTGAGTTGAGTGAAGAAAAGATCAAACCTCTTGAGGTAATGTATACAGCAGAACTTTAATAATCTTTGTTGAACAGCAAAGTTGTGAATTCAGCAGAACAATTACTTTAAGAAATAAGAAATGTATTGGTGAATAATAATAAATTAAAATCAATTAGCCATTACTGTATTTCACAATGTGAATAGATTTTTTCATTTGTTATACAACTTGTATACTACGTCCATTGCTGTAAGTCACCTGTTGTACTGTGTTACATTATTAAGTCAATCAGTATTTTTTGTACCAAGTATAACTTTTGTCTTGACTGAATAACCAACTGCAGCAAAGTGGTTTGCGAAGGTAGATTCTGTAGTGGTGTGGAGTGCTTTTGTGTGTTTAATGTATCTCTGTTTAACAACATCCCCTTAGATGAAATAGACTACAAAGACGAACTAAACACGAAAAAATATCTAGCAGAATCTAACGGTTATGACAGAACAATAGTCAGTAAACTCCTACACAAAACACAAAACAAACAACAGACAAAGACAGAAAACAACAAAAATCAAAACACTAACATACATCAACAAACAAACAGAAAAAATTGCCCACAAATTCAAAAAAGCAGGATACAGAATCGCTTACAAAACTACTAACAAAACAGAACACACACTATCAAAACGCATGCCCAAAGCACAAAACAAATTCGATCTACCCGGTGTATATAAACTAAATTGTTCAAATTGCAGTAAATTCTACATAGGCCAGACAGTAGCTTCAAACAGAGATACATTGAACACACAAAAGCACTCCACACCACTACAGAATCTACCTTCGCAAACCACCTCATTGAAGCAAACCACACATATAAAAACATCGACAATAACATGAACATACTACACGTACACACAAAAGACCGAAAACTAGACACTCTAGAACAATTAGAAATATACAAACACACAAAAACAAATAAAAACGACATCCTAAACGAACAGACACAATTCAAATCGCACGCATTATTCGAACACATCTCACCACACACACAGCTTCAATCTTTCGAAACACTTTCTCGTCGCCAACAACAAGACGAGCAGCGCTACTAACGACAGCCTCTGATGAAGCCTTCTATAGGTGAAAGCCGGTTTAGGCTGTAAGGTAAAACTTTATGTTTTTACTTATAAAAAACTTGTGTTCCGAGTCGTCAATATTATAGTGATATTTAGTTAAGTAACGGACACGTCATGGACAACGAAATCCAAGAATATATTATCTACTTACATTACCGTCATGTATTTATTAAATCTATGGGCATATGTCTAGGTTATGTAACACCTGGTCATGTTACATATACTCCCCTCTCAAAATTGATAATTTGAGAGAAAATTTGATTTTTGATAAAATTATCATTTCATTTCAGTTTTTAGTATATTGCTACTGCTTTTTGTCTTGTACTCTTTACATTGACCTTTAACATACTATTAGTGTGTTACACTAGTTTGAGTTCTTGGCTAGTGATATAATTCTTAGCTTACTAGTATTTTTTCAAGTTTCTCACATTTTAAGTTATTTAATTACAATAGGTTTCACTTCTTAGATTAACAATTTCCTGTCTTACAATAATACTTTTTTCTTTCTCATTACATATCTTTATTTTTGTGATAATCTCAATGGTCCTTTCGTTCTTTACCTCACAGATTCTTTATTAATAGTCCTTGATATATTATTATATAATTCCCTAACATTCGTAGTGGGTTCGGAGTCAGAGGGGTTCTTATTTGGCATCCATTCTCCACCGTTCTTCAGCTACACGTCCTCAGAATCAGAGGCATCCTCATCTCTGTCTGAGACAAAATAAAAATTGCACATAGCAATAGTTGCACTATCACAACACATAAAATATAACATATCATTAATTTTTCAATAATATAACATATTCAATATAACATTCAAGGTATTAGAGGTTTCATTTGTATCACATTTCCTTTGTACTTTCTAACATACTTCCTTTTCACAGGTAATCATTCCTTTTCAGACTTGACATTTTCGGCTATGCTCTTTATTAGCCGTATTGTTACCTTTCTATACTAGTTGACAATTTGTTTTGGTTCATTTGAGTATTCTTAAAATTACACACTTATATTGATCATCCTGCAGTTGTTTCTTAAATATAGAGTCTACAATATTTCATTCTTACAATAGTTTACAAGTTTTACTCTCATCAATAATTTACAATTATCCTGAATTATCAGGTTTTACCGTACTTATATACTAAAAGTTTTGGTTAGATATCCTCTGACATATCTTGTTACATACAATATTTGGTAATTCAATAACATTTTTATTTCTCTTCATTCCACGATAGTATAGCCATCTTCTTCAAAATTACTCTCTTTGTTATTCTGCCTCTCTACTCCTTCAAGTGTTGGAATCTTTAACACTTATTCTGGATGGTTTTATATAATATTTCTTAGTTTTGTGACGGGTATACAATATTTGACATTTAGATACAATATAACGATACAATTATAACACATTAGTAGTTAATACTTTTTCTCTTTTCCTCTTTAAATATAGCCATCTTCTTAAATTACTCGCTTTGGTATTCTGCCTCTCTACTCCTTTAAGTGTCGGGATCTTTAACACTTATTCTGGATGGATTTATATAATATTTCTTAGTTTTGTTTAATTTAACATAGGAGTATTAGAGTAATTTTATCTCATTATCTTATGTCCATTTTTGGTATATGATACCCTTTTGTTCTACACAATATAATAGATATCTGCCTTATCATTAAATTATTTGGTTTACAATACACATTTTTTCTATTACTTAATATGATAAATCTGGTTCTTATTTAATATGTAACAAATAGTTTTGGCATATACACTAATACTACACACTTTTTATAACACAATACGGTAAATAGGTTTGCTATAGGCAACTAGCCACTTTCAATACCTTGGGCATAATACATGATCCTCCTGATCACTAATTGAATCCTTTTATGGTAGATACTTTTAAAATTTCTTATACACTAAACATTCCGGTGGTAATTGTTGTATACCACTATAATTTGTCCATTTTTAATAATAATCACATTTATTGTTTATATATTTGGGGTTATATTGGGCTTTTCCATTCTATTGGGTTCATTGTTTGGGACAATTACGTTTCACAGGTACCCTTTTTCATAGCTGTGTCTAGTACGACATGTTTGTGGTATTTGGCACCCTATAATAACATCTCATAACAAATTCCCTTACATATAGTATTTCTTCAACGATGTTTGGTTGTAGGTACCTTTGACCTTTTTATTCATTATATCAGTAAGTTCATATGTATTATTTTTATGGTCCTTTGTTATGGTATAAGGGCCGATGTATAGTACTAGTAGTTTTTCTGTGATGCCCTCCATTGTACTGGGCAACTCCCTATTCTTCAGTAGCACCTGATCTCCTATGTTATACTTTATTACTCGGGTTGGCACTTGTTGTTTATATTTTCTTTTGCGTTGTTCCAATTCTCCATGATCTTGCCGTGGTATTGGATCTTGTTAAAATGATACTCTGGACTCTGAGGAAACTGAATTATGTCACTAATCTCTCTGGGTGGAGGCTTCTCGAACATTGCATTATAAGGTGTTGTTTCAATTGACTGGTGGTGTGCTAAATTAATAAAATCTTCCGTAGCTGGGATGTATTCACTCCATTTTCTTTGTTGACTGGAACAATAGGTTCTGAGAATCCGTCCAACTTCTCTTAACACTCTTTCTGATGGATTGCTGCTGGGATGGTACACTGAAGTTTTATATGTTTTTACTCCATGTTCCAGCAGTGTGTCTCTCCATCTCCGTCCTTTGAACTGGGTACCATGGTCCGTTATTATAGTCTTCGGACAGCCCACTTCAGGTATGTAATTCAGCGTTATGATGTTGAGTATCTTGTTGGTGGTTGCGCGATTCATTGGATACAGCTTTACAAACTTAGTATAATGGTCGAAAATGATTAACAAATATTTGTACTGTCGTCGACCTCCACTTCTGGGAAATGGACCACAGATGTCCACAAAAACTTTCTCTAGTTTGGCTGAAGAGGTTATGGGAATCATCTGCCCCTCCTTCCTTTCGTTGGTGCACTTTACCATCTGGCGTATCTGACAAGTTTTAATATATCTCCTCACCCTTCTGTTTATGTCCTTGATGTACATGTGCTCCTCTAGTGCTTTTATCACTTTAACAGCACCCATGTGCCCATAACGAATATGGTAGTCCGTTATGATGTCCTTCTCTAGTGTTTTAGGTATTACTAATTTCCAGATATTATAGTGACATTTCGTTTTAACAAATAATACATTATTAAATACACAGTAATAAGGGGTTATTCTTTCATCTTGACCATCCAATCTTTGGAAAATTTGTGCTAATTTATTGTCTTGTTTTTGGTGTAGTTCTACCTCCTTGATAACACCTTCTAACTCTGTACGGCTCTTCAAGATGTTGTAAACCTTTGCTATTGTTTCCTTCTCACCTTCATAAGTTTGGTTGGTGATATTCACCCGTGACAGTATATCGGCTGCTATGTTCTTTTTTCCTGGGACGTACTCCGAACTGATGTTGTATTCCTGTAAGACTAAGGTCCACCTTACTAAACGACCATGACTCAGCTTGCAGTTCTTTAAAAAGGATATGGACTTGTGATCCGTCCGGACAGTAATAGAATATCCTAGTATGTAGGTTCGGAATTTCCCGCAAGCAAATACTACGCTTAAGAGCTCCTTCTCCGTCACATTGTAATTCCTTTCGCACTTATTCAGGGTTCGGCTCGCGAAGCTTACAACAAGATGGTTTCCATCTTCGTCTTCCTGGTATAGGGTAGAACCTAGACTGATGTCACTTGCATCACAGTTAAGGTAGAAAGGTTTGTTGAAGTCTGGGTGATGTAATATCACTGTCTCTAAAAATTTGGTTTTGATTTGTTGGAATATAACTTCCTGAGCTGGTCCCCATGTCCATTTGTCTTTTGAGGACAACTGTGGAGACAATCTGGTTGTTAACTCCGAATAATTGTTCTGAAACTTACGATAATAATTGCATAATCCTAAAAATGATTGTAGTTGTTTTTTATTTCTGGGTGTGGGAAACTTTTGTATGGCTTCAATCTTTTCTGTGGATGGAGTTATTCCCAATTCGGTCAGTTGGAATCCTAAAAATTGCACCTCTTTAGCAATAAGTTGGGACTTTTCTAGTTTTAAGGTGATATGGTTTTCTGACAGTTTGTTCAGTACATGGTGTACCCTCTTACAATGCTCCTCCCAGTTTGTAGATGTAATTAACAGGTCGTCCACGTAGACGGTAGTGAACTTAAGTGCTTCCTGACCCAATACTTGGTCCATACATTGTATAAATATTGCCACCGAATTTATCAACCCAAAGGGCAACCGTTTGAAGTGATAGTTGTGTCCCTCGAATATAAATGCGACGTATTTCCGGCTGTTGGGGTGCAGCTCCACTTGCCAGTAGCCGCAGACCGTATCCCATGAACTGATGAACTGTACTCCATGGAACTTTTTCAAAATCTCCTCGATTTCACCCGGAGATGTCCGGTTATTAACTAGATTTTTATTTATTTCTCTCGCATCCAAACAGAGTCTCACCTTCCCATTTTTCTTTTTAATTGCAACCATGGGGCTGGTATAAAGTGATTGGCTGTACTCTATGATATCGTCCTTTAACAACTGGTTGATTTCGGTGCGAACCGCCTCTTTAAGAGAGTATGCAATGGGGTAAGACTTGCGGTTGAAGTTGACAGGTTCCTTAAAATTTAATACACATTAGTAGTTCTTAACCTTTCCAGGAAGATCTGAAAATACATGTCTATACTGGTAATATACATTTATTAACATTTCAAGTTGGTCTGGACTTGGTGAGTGGGTTCTGTCGGTTGACTGGAACTTTCTTATCTCCCTGATCTTCTCCTCCCACAAGCTGTCGTTAGTGGTCGGGTATTCAAGTTCATGCCTGGACATTTGATATCTTGGGTTGTTCATTCTTTGGCTGTGGTAAACAGTTCGTTCTGGGGGAAATTCCATGTTTCCAACAATATCTGCTGTCCACTCTGTGCCTGACATTTTTAAAATTAACTTGTCTATACTTAGATCAATTATAGCTGAGTATCTTTGTAAAATGTCGCAGCCGATTAAACTGCAAAATGGCAATCCCGTTGCTATTAAAAATATCATTGGTATCTTAACTCCTTGACTGGTTACTTCTAGACTAACCTGTATCTTCACAGATTTATTTTGGCATCCCGTAGCTCCCATCAGGATAATGTTGGTAACAGGCAAAGTTGGTATGACAGCTCTGCTTTCCTCCTGAATGCGGTTGAGCTCGGTGCTGTCCATTAGGGAATCGTTAGCTCCTGTGTTAGTCATTAAGGTGGCGGTCACTTCATTAATTTGTGCCGTTACGTACACGATATCATGGGTGCACTGACGGTGATTAGTTACTTCCTCTTCTAATAATTCTTGTCTTATATTTTTAAGGTAGTGGTTATATAATATTATAATTTTATTTGGATTTGTGCCGTAATCATACCCAATAGAATGGATCAGCGAGGGGTCTATGTTGTTATAGTTTCTCACTGCCGCGAGGCGTTTAAAGAGCTGGTGTTCTCTTCATGGCGCCTGTCCTGATTATCTGCCTGATTTCTATCGTCAGTTTCCGGCCGTCCTCCATGATGGTTTGGTTCATGGTCAGGAACGAAGTGCACTTGTGGCCGGTAGTCGTTGTTGCGGCTGTCGCCCTCAACGCTGTTACTCCTCCACCGTCCTCCTCTTACATTTCTTCTATCTCCACTAAAACTGTCTCGTCGCTGATAGTACCGCCTTCTACCGGGGTCGTAGTTAGCCTGTACATAATTAGCTCTACGATATTGTTGCGGTGGATTATTCCCGCCTTGGTTTTGTGGTCGGTTTGGGTTATTATTGTAATTTTGTCGCCTATTGTTATTATTATTATTATTATTATAGTTACCATTATTATTATTATGGTTATTACCTTGGTTATTAGGCCTACTGTTATTGTCATTATTATTGTTATTATTGTAATTTTGATTTGGGTTGTTATTATTATTATTAAAATTACCTCTGTAATTTCTGAAATTCGGATTATTATTATTTAGGTTACCGCCCCTGTCATGGAAATCGTCATTCCTCCGGCGACTTCTTCTGTAATACCCTTCGTGTTCTTGATCTTCGAGTAATGCTGACATAGCTTGTATGGTTTTAATTTGTCCCCACTGGCGTGCTTTGGCGACACCCTCCTCGAATTGGTACGAAAGCTTGGTAACGAGGCACTCCTCTGGTATTTTTGGTTCTAAGTTGCGTGCTATACACACCTTACCTAAGAAATAGGATGTCATTGTAGTTCCTCTGCCTGCATCATATCTACCATGGCATATGTTATCGCGCACTATATTTTGTGTGGCCTCCGACCAATACTTCGCGCGGAATTGGGTTTTGAATTCGTCATAATTGTTGACTTCATGGCGCGTGGCAGTCCACCAATTATCATAAATCTCCTTGAAATAATCATCAATCAGGCTTCTTATTACATTCCACCTGGTTTCTCGGATTCTTGCCAAGTTTTCATCGATGCGTGCTAAAAATTCAATCGGGTTCTTCCGGTAGTTTTTGAAATTAATAGCGTCACGGTTGTCAGTCGGTTGTATATACTGACCTTGTATAGGGCGGTTGCGAATGACTTCGATTTCCTCCCGCATTTGCACGATTTCTCGTTGTCTCAACTTTTCTATTTTCTCCCGATTAGCGACGGTTACAGTTCTTACCGTGTCTACTGATTCACTTATCTCCTCACATCACTCACCTACGTCGGTCCTCACCCGCTTGATTTCATCTTGGCTCATTCTTTTCAGTGATTCGATCCGGGCTTCGGTTATCTCCTCTATGTTGTCGATCCTCCCGTCGACCTCTTCTCTCGTTCGTTTCAAATCCTGGTCATGCTGTTCACATTTTTTGTTCACTTCTGTAATTTCTTCTCTCACGACCGCTATCTCCACGTCTACTCTGGTATTAATTTTTTCGTTACCTTCCTCCATCCTCCGGCTAATTTCATTTAACGTGGTGTTCAACTCTTCTCTTAAGGCTTTGCTGCTATCATCTATTTTATTGTTCAGGGCGTCCACGGATCTATTCGTATTGTCTATCTTTTTATTCAGGTCTTCTTTCAATAGTTCGAAGTTCTTATTCTGGTCGTCTAATCGTGCATGTAGGCCGGCTCTTAGTGACTCCATATTTCTATTATTGTCGTTTAATTTCGTGTGGAGATCCTCTTTTAACGACTCCATGTTTTTATTGATTGATTCTATGTCCCTTTTTGAATTTTCATTAATTTTCGTGAAATTATTATTGACCTGTCCGAATTGTTCCATCATCATTCTCATCATGTTATCCCATCTTGCCTCTTCGGTCGGTTTGTCTGGTCGGTCGCCGACTATTACTTCCACTTCTGGTTCTACATGGGGTGTTTCTTCTGGTCGAGTTTCTATGTTATTAATCGTAATGATTTCCATCTCAGGTGTTGGTTGTGTCTCATATGTCTCTGTATTTGGTTGTACCTCTCCTACTCGGCTGTCCTTGTATCTTGTGTCGTATTGATGTGTTGATATATTGTTCTTTTGTGTTTGCCAGGCTGATTTAAAATATAACAAATATTTTCGTTTATTATTTTTCAGCCTCACGTTGCTGGTCGCCAATTTATGAGATATTTCGGTTTTTACCACTTTAAAAGGTTTATACAATGTGTTTAATATTGTAGTATTTAAAATTGATGTTATTGAAAGTGTGTTTACAATCGCAAAAATTATAAGTGTCTTAAAAGAACTGCTTTAGATAAAAATAAAATAATTGCATTAATGTTGTTTGAACAATAACGTTGCTTAAATTTAAAAAATAAAGTGTACTAGCTGGTCGCTTGATGACGGTAACCGTCGTGTTGATACTAGCAGCGAAACTCCTCCTCCAGGTTGACAGTTGTCTAAGTACGTAAAGTCTAGTAACGTCTGGACAACAAAATACACTTCCACGTACCTGTTCGTGATTCTGGAAGTTCAGAAGTTCACTTTTTCAATAAATTAATAAGCTGCCAAGACGGTTTACAAAACCAGCTTACTTTATCTACAAGGTTAGGTTACCTTGTTTAATAATGGGCACCACACAGGTTTATTTCGGGAAAATCCCGTGTAAAACCCATTAATAAAATCAAATAATAATTTTAAAAAAACTGAAATTGTGTTTATTGCCCTTATGGCAATTCAATTCAACAATAAATGATTGCAACTAAAAGTTGTTTTGATTATTCTGAATGAATTATTTATCTATTTTTAGAAATAAATTAAGTCAAGTTATGCTGCTAATAACTGGGTTTTATTTGTACCCTTGATGATGAATTCAAACAAACATAGTTAAGAAAATACATTGATATACAATTGCAAATATTTCGTTACATACCCTATATGACTGGCTCAAAGCATGAACAATAGTTCTGGTTAAGTCCAGATAAACTTTACTTTAAACATTAATATTATTTATATCTCGGGCGTAAGTTCTTTGAAACACAAGAAAGAATGCTCATGCCTACACAATAGCTAATTATTTTATAATACAATATCGACTAGTAATGCCTTGTAGTTTACTAATAAAAAATCGAACTTATTTTATAGGTTAGGCGTTCGTCACGCTTGCTTAATTATTCACAAAGTTATATAGTAAGACCACTTAAGACTGACATCATTCTTAAACAGGATTGACAAATCTATTAAATAAATTCAGACATGGTGTAATACAGAAAATGTTTTAGTGTTATGCGTCAGTACAGATTTTGTTTACAAAACATATATGTTAGTGCACTCAGTGTAATGGAATAAATTGTCACGCTGTTACCTCTGTATTTTAATCTTTCGATTAACATTCAATTAAACACTTCAATGGTCGGATTGTAATGACCATTGTTATTCACTACACACGCACTTGAACAGAGAATATTGGTCCGCTTCTGACTAAAAAGGACCTTATATGATACTATTTAATTATTTTCTCCTGTTCGATATGTTCCCGCACTAAATAAAATAATACTTCACTTCGATGCACTGATTCCATGTAGAGTATAGTGTAGTTACTTTTTGTTGTTGCCGAAATAATTCAATAGACGCACTATTACAATGAAGCTATCAGTTAATAAAAATTTTGATGAGACGAGCGTACCTTCCGCTCTGGATGATTTTTAAAAATGGCTAACGGTAATTAGCCGCGTTCCTTTATATACCCTCTGTTTTGATAGGGCTTAGGCAATTGTTTTATTTAGTAAGCTATTTTCTGATTGGCTTAGCCAGGCGTTACGAAAGTGACGTATTGTTTTTCCAACTGTCACCAACGGTTTTTAACCGACTTTTCGCCAGAATGATTGACAGCCGTCGTTATTGTTAGTGTTGATAAACAGATTTTTTTTTATTTACAAATGATGCTAACGCATGTCACGCACTTATTATAGTTGCGATCGGGGTCGTATCGCTATCAAATTAAAGGATATTTTTTCTCTTCAATTTGATATAGTTTGACACTGGTTTATTTACACTTTCACTGACATTTTTTAATAAACAATGTTCAGGTATATGGCTTCGCGCTGTCGTCTGCTAACAAAGCCGGCGATGATTCTCTCTTATCAATACATTGTTTGTGTTCCACATCGCATTTTTCACTTAAACGTCTGTGTGGGAACACTAATATATCCGTCTTTGTACTTATTTATTGAATATAATGATTAAACCTTAACTTATACATTGCTATGAACTATTCTTACTCCCTATGACATTTTGTTTCACATTATTTTGCTCCATGCTATTAATTAATAATTGAACTATTACTTGTATAACATATTAACAATGCTTATCGCTATGTTTGGTATAAAGATTGTTCAGTGTATGTGATTTACACTCATAGTACTTTCTACCAATCACCTTACTGATGATTGATCGTTTTAGGCGTTGCCGAGGCATACCGTTTGCATCGGATTTATGCCTTAATAATGTTTATTAGTTTACATTTCGGTACCTTGATGAGGTAGCTTACTTATATAAGGTTCCCTCTTACAAATATTTTTACTTATCATAAGCACATTTGAGACTGTAATACAGCTTCAATCTTATATTGTGGCCATAGCTAATCTTAGCCCTAGGCATTAATAGTTATTAGTCATAGTTGATTTATTCTCAGCCAAATACAGATGCTGATATCACATTATTCGGATCCTTATTTAATTATTTTTATCAACATGTCAAATTCCATTCAAGTTATTCACTGACTCGCTTGACAGCTTAAAGTGAATTTAATTTGTCCATTAGTTTGTGTCAGTTATAGTAGGCCTATTGGTTGTAGTGTCAAGCAGTGTTTAGGTTTACTGCTTCTTGTGGCACTTCTTCTTCTTTCTTCTTCAATGGTTCCTCTCTTCTTTGCTACTCTTATCATTATATTATCTACTTACATTACCGTCATGTATTTATTAAATCTATGGGCATATGTCTAGGTTATGTAACACCTGGTCATGTTACATATACTCCCCTCTCAAAATTGATAATTTGAGAGAAAATTTGATTTTTGATAAAATTATCATTTCATTTCAGTTTTTAGTATATTACTACTGCTTTTTGTCTTGTACTCTTTACATTGACCTTTAACATACTATTAGTGTGTTACACTAGTTTGAGTTCTTGGCTAGTGATATAATTCTTAGCTTACTAGTATTTTTTCAAGTTTCTCACATTTTAAGTTATTTAATTACAATAGGTTTCACTTCTTAGATTAACAATTTCCTGTCTTACAATAATACTTTTTTCTTTCTCATTACATATCTTTATTTTTGTGATAATCTCAATGGTCCTTTCGTTCTTTACCTCACAGATTCTTTATTAATAGTCCTTGATATATTATTATATAATTCCCTAACATTCGTAGTGGGTTCGGAGTCAGAGGGGTTCTTATTTGGCATCCATTCTCCGCCGTTCTTCAGCTACACGTCCTCAGAATCAGAGGCATCCTCATCTCTGTCTGAGACAAAATAAAAATTGCACATAGCAATAGTTGCACTATCACAACACATAAAATATAACATATCATTAATTTTTCAATAATATAACATATTCAATATAACATTCAAGGTATTAGAGGTTTCATTTGTATCACATTTCCTTTGTACTTTCTAACATACTTCCTTTTCACAGGTAATCATTCCTTTTCAGACTTGACATTTTCGGCTATGCTCTTTATTAGCCGTATTGTTACCTTTCTATACTAGTTGACAATTTGTTTTGGTTCATTTGAGTATTCTTAAAATTACACACTTATATTGATCATCCTGCAGTTGTTTCTTAAATATAGAGTCTACAATATTTCATTCTTACAATAGTTTACAAGTTTTACTCTCATCAATAATTTACAATTATCCTGAATTATCAGGTTTTACCGTACTTATATACTAAAAGTTTTGGTTAGATATCCTCTGACATATCTTGTTACATACAATATTTGGTAATTCAATAACATTTTTATTTCTCTTCATTCCACGATAGTATAGCCATCTTCTTCAAAATTACTCTCTTTGTTATTCTGCCTCTCTACTCCTTCAAGTGTTGGAATCTTTAACACTTATTCTGGATGGTTTTATATAATATTTCTTAGTTTTGTGACGGGTATACAATATTTGACATTTAGATACAATATAACGATACAATTATAACACATTAGTAGTTAATACTTTTTCTCTTTTCCTCTTTAAATATAGCCATCTTCTTAAATTACTCGCTTTGGTATTCTGCCTCTCTACTCCTTTAAGTGTCGGGATCTTTAACACTTATTCTGGATGGATTTATATAATATTTCTTAGTTTTGTTTAATTTAACATAGGAGTATTAGAGTAATTTTATCTCATTATCTTATGTCCATTTTTGGTATATGATACCCTTTTGTTCTACACAATATAATAGATATCTGCCTTATCATTAAATTATTTGGTTTACAATACACATTTTTTCTATTACTTAATATGATAAATCTGGTTCTTATTTAATATGTAACAAATAGTTTTGGCATATACACTAATACTACACACTTTTTATAACACAATACGGTAAATAGGTTTGCTATAGGCAACTAGCCACTTTCAATACCTTGGGCATAATACATGATCCTCCTGATCACTAATTGAATCCTTTTATGGTAGATACTTTTAAAATTTCTTATACACTGAACATTCCGGTGGTAATTGTTGTATACCACTATAATTTGTCCATTTTTAATAATAATCACATTTATTGTTTATATATTTGGGGTTATATTGGGCTTTTCCATTCTATTGGGTTCATTGTTTGGGACAATTACGTTTCACAGGTACCCTTTTTCATAGCTGTCTCTAGTACGACATGTTTGTGGTATTTGGCACCCTATAATAACATCTCATAACAAATTCCCTTACATATAGTATTTCTTCAACGATGTTTGGTTGTAGGTACCTTTGACCTTTTTATTCATTATATCAGTAAGTTCATATGTATTATTTTTATGGTCCTTTGTTATGGTATAAGGGCCGATGTATAGTACTAGTAGTTTTTCTGTGATGCCCTCCATTGTACTGGGCAACTCCCTATTCTTCAGTAGCACCTGATCTCCTATGTTATACTTTATTACTCGGGTTGGCACTTGTTGTTTATATTTTCTTTTGCGTTGTTCCAATTCTCCATGATCTTGCCGTGGTATTGGATCTTGTTAAAATGATACTCTGGACTCTGAGGAAACTGAATTATGTCACTAATCTCTCTGGGTGGAGGCTTCTCGAACATTGCATTATAAGGTGTTGTTTCAATTGACTGGTGGTGTGCTAAATTAATAAAATCTTCCGTAGCTGGGATGTATTCACTCCATTTTCTTTGTTGACTGGAACAATAGGTTCTGAGAATCCGTCCAACTTCTCTTAACACTCTTTCTGATGGATTGCTGCTGGGATGGTACACTGAAGTTTTATATGTTTTTACTCCATGTTCCAGCAGTGTGTCTCTCCATCTCCGTCCTTTGAACTGGGTACCATGGTCCGTTATTATAGTCTTCGGACAGCCCACTTCAGGTATGTAATTCAGCGTTATGATGTTGAGTATCTTGTTGGTGGTTGCGCGATTCATTGGATACAGCTTTACAAACTTAGTATAATGGTCGAAAATGATTAACAAATATTTGTACTGTCGTCGACCTCCACTTCTGGGAAATGGACCACAGATGTCCACAAAAACTTTCTCTAGTTTGGCTGAAGAGGTTATGGGAATCATCTGCCCCTCCTTCCTTTCGTTGGTGCACTTTACCATCTGGCGTATCTGACAAGTTTTAATATATCTCCTCACCCTTCTGTTTATGTCCTTGATGTACATGTGCTCCTCTAGTGCTTTTATCACTTAACAGCACCCATGTGCCCATAACGAATATGGTAGTCCGTTATGATGTCCTTCTCTAGTGTTTTAGGTATTACTAATTTCCAGATATTATAGTGACATTTCGTTTTAACAAATAATACATTATTAAATACACAGTAATAAGGGGTTATTCTTTCATCTTGACCATCCAATCTTTGGAAAATTTGTGCTAATTTATTGTCTTGTTTTTGGTGTAGTTCTACCTCCTTGATAACACCTTCTAACTCTGTACGGCTCTTCAAGATGTTGTAAACCTTTGCTATTGTTTCCTTCTCACCTTCATAAGTTTGGTTGGTGATATTCACCCGTGACAGTATATCGGCTGCTATGTTCTTTTTTCCTGGGACGTACTCCGAACTGATGTTGTATTCCTGTAAGACTAAGGTCCACCTTACTAAACGACCATGACTCAGCTTGCAGTTCTTTAAAAAGGATATGGACTTGTGATCCGTCCGGACAGTAATAGAATATCCTAGTATGTAGGTTCGGAATTTCCCGCAAGCAAATACTACGCTTAAGAGCTCCTTCTCCGTCACATTGTAATTCCTTTCGCACTTATTCAGGGTTCGGCTCGCGAAGCTTACAACAAGATGGTTTCCATCTTCGTCTTCCTGGTATAGGGTAGAACCTAGACTGATGTCACTTGCATCACAGTTAAGGTAGAAAGGTTTTGTTGAAGTCTGGGTGATGTAATATCACTGTCTCTAAAAATTTGGTTTTGATTTGTTGGAATATAACTTCCTGAGCTGGTCCCCATGTCCATTTGTCTTTTGAGGACAACTGTGGAGACAATCTGGTTGTTAACTCCGAATAATTGTTCTGAAACTTACGATAATAATTGCATAATCCTAAAAATGATTGTAGTTGTTTTTTATTTCTGGGTGTGGGAAACTTTTGTATGGCTTCAATCTTTTCTGTGGATGGAGTTATTCCCAATTCGGTCAGTTGGAATCCTAAAATTGCACCTCTTTAGCAATAAGTTGGGACTTTTCTAGTTTTAAGGTGATATGGTTTTCTGACAGTTTGTTCAGTACATGGTGTACCCTCTTACAATGCTCCTCCCAGTTTGTAGATGTAATTAACAGGTCGTCCACGTAGACGGTAGTGAACTTAAGTGCTTCCTGACCCAATACTTGGTCCATACATTGTATAAATATTGCCACCGAATTTATCAACCCAAAGGGCAACCGTTTGAAGTGATAGTTGTGTCCCTCGAATATAAATGCGACGTATTTCCGGCTGTTGGGGTGCAGCTCCACTTGCCAGTAGCCGCAGACCGTATCCCATGAACTGATGAACTGTACTCCATGGAACTTTTTCAAAATCTCCTCGATTTCACCCGGAGATGTCCGGTTATTAACTAGATTTTTATTTATTTCTCTCGCATCCAAACAGAGTCTCACCTTCCCATTTTTCTTTTTAATTGCAACCATGGGGCTGGTATAAAGTGATTGGCTGTACTCTATGATATCGTCCTTTAACAACTGGTTGATTTCGGTGCGAACCGCCTCTTTAAGAGAGTATGCAATGGGGTAAGACTTGCGGTTGAAGTTGACAGGTTCCTTAAAATTTAATACACATTAGTAGTTCTTAACCTTTCAGGAAGATCTGAAAATACATGTCTATACTGGTAATATACATTTATTAACATTTCAAGTTGGTCTGGACTTGGTGAGTGGGTTCTGTCGGTTGACTGGAACTTTCTTATCTCCTGATCTTCTCCTCCCACAAGCTGTCGTTAGTGGTCGGGTATTCAAGTTCATGCCTGGACATTTGATATCTTGGGTTGTTCATTCTTTGGCTGTGGTAAACAGTTCGTTCTGGGGAAATTCCATGTTTCCAACAATATCTGCTGTCCACTCTGTGCCTGACATTTTTAAAATTAACTTGTCTATACTTAGATCAATTATAGCTGAGTATCTTTGTAAAATGTCGCAGCCGATTAAACTGCAAAATGGCAATCCCGTTGCTATTAAAAATATCATTGGTATCTTAACTCCTTGACTGGTTACTTCTAGACTAACCTGTATCTTCACAGATTTATTTTGGCATCCCGTAGCTCCCATCAGGATAATGTTGGTAACAGGCAAAGTTGGTATGACAGCTCTGCTTTCCTCCTGAATGCGGTTGAGCTCGGTGCTGTCCATTAGGGAATCGTTAGCTCCTGTGTTAGTCATTAAGGTGGCGGTCACTTCATTAATTTGTGCCGTTACGTACACGATATCATGGGTGCACTGACGGTGATTAGTTACTTCCTCTTCTAATAATTCTTGTCTTATATTTTTAAGGTAGTGGTTATATAATATTATAATTTTATTTGGATTTGTGCCGTAATCATACCCAATAGAATGGATCAGCGAGGGGTCTATGTTGTTATAGTTTCTCACTGCCGCGAGGCGTTTAAAGAGCTGGTGTTCTCTTCATGGCGCCTGTCCTGATTATCTGCCTGATTTCTATCGTCAGTTTCCGGCCGTCCTCCATGATGGTTTGGTTCATGGTCAGGAACGAAGTGCACTTGTGGCCGGTAGTCGTTGTTGCGGCTGTCGCCCTCAACGCTGTTACTCCTCCACCGTCCTCCTCTTACATTTCTTCTATCTCACTAAAACTGTCTCGTCGCTGATAGTACCGCCTTCTACCGGGGTCGTAGTTAGCCTGTACATAATTAGCTCTACGATATTGTTGCGGTGGATTATTCCGCCTTGGTTTTGTGGTCGGTTTGGGTTATTATTGTAATTTTGTCGCCTATTGTTATTATTATTATTATTATTATAGTTACCATTATTATTATTATGGTTATTACCTTGGTTATTAGGCCTACTGTTATTGTCATTATTATTGTTATTATTGTAATTTTGATTTGGGTTGTTATTATTATTATTAAAATTACCTCTGTAATTTCTGAAATTCGGATTATTATTATTTAGGTTACCGCCCCTGTCATGGAAATCGTCATTCCTCCGGCGACTTCTTCTGTAATACCCTTCGTGTTCTTGATCTTCGAGTAATGCTGACATAGCTTGTATGGTTTTAATTTGTCCCCACTGGCGTGCTTTGGCGACACCCTCCTCGAATTGGTACGAAAGCTTGGTAACGAGGCACTCCTCTGGTATTTTTGGTTCTAAGTTGCGTGCTATACACACCTTACCTAAGAAATAGGATGTCATTGTAGTTCCTCTGCCTGCATCATATCTACCATGGCATATGTTATCGCGCACTATATTTTGTGTGGCCTCCGACCAATACTTCGCGCGGAATTGGGTTTTGAATTCGTCATAATTGTTGACTTCATGGCGCGTGGCAGTCCACCAATTATCATAAATCTCCTTGAAATAATCATCAATCAGGCTTCTTATTACATTCCACCTGGTTTCTCGGATTCTTGCCAAGTTTTCATCGATGCGTGCTAAAAATTCAATCGGGTTCTTCCGGTAGTTTTTGAAATTAATAGCGTCACGGTTGTCAGTCGGTTGTATATACTGACCTTGTATAGGGCGGTTGCGAATGACTTCGATTTCCTCCCGCATTTGCACGATTTCTCGTTGTCTCAACTTTTCTATTTTTCTCCCGATTAGCGACGGTTACAGTTCTTACCGTGTCTACTGATGCACTTATCTCCTCACATCACTCACCTACGTCGGTCCTCACCCGCTTGATTTCATCTTGGCTCATTCTTTTCAGTGATTCGATCCGGGCTTCGGTTATCTCCTCTATGTTGTCGATCCTCCCGTCGACCTCTTCTCTCGTTCGTTTCAAATCCTGGTCATGCTGTTCACATTTTTTGTTCACTTCTGTAATTTCTTCTCTCACGACCGCTATCTCCACGTCTACTCTGGTATTAATTTTTTCGTTACCTTCCTCCATCCTCCGGCTAATTTCATTTAACGTGGTGTTCAACTCTTCTCTTAAGGCTTTGCTGCTATCATCTATTTTATTGTTCAGGGCGTCCACGGATCTATTCGTATTGTCTATCTTTTTATTCAGGTCTTCTTTCAATAGTTCGAAGTTCTTATTCTGGTCGTCTAATCGTGCATGTAGGCCGGCTCTTAGTGACTCCATATTTCTATTATTGTCGTTTAATTTCGTGTGGAGATCCTCTTTTAACGACTCCATGTTTTTATTGATTGATTCTATGTCCCTTTTTGAATTTTCATTAATTTTCGTGAAATTATTATTGACCTGTCCGAATTGTTCCATCATCATTCTCATCATGTTATCCCATCTTGCCTCTTCGGTCGGTTTGTCTGGTCGGTCGCCGACTATTACTTCCACTTCTGGTTCTACATGGGGTGTTTCTTCTGGTCGAGTTTCTATGTTATTAATCGTAATGATTTCCATCTCAGGTGTTGGTTGTGTCTCATATGTCTCTGTATTTGGTTGTACCTCTCCTACTCGGCTGTCCTTGTATCTTGTGTCGTATTGATGTGTTGATATATTGTTCTTTTGTGTTTGCCAGGCTGATTTAAAATATAACAAATATTTTCGTTTATTATTTTTCAGCCTCACGTTGCTGGTCGCCAATTTATGAGATATTTCGGTTTTTACCACTTTAAAAGGTTTATACAATGTGTTTAATATTGTAGTATTTAAAATTGATGTTATTGAAAGTGTGTTTACAATCGCAAAAATTATAAGTGTCTTAAAAGAACTGCTTTAGATAAAAATAAAATAATTGCATTAATGTTGTTTGAACAATAACGTTGCTTAAATTTAAAAAATAAAGTGTACTAGCTGGTCGCTTGATGACGGTAACCGTCGTGTTGATACTAGCAGCGAAACTCCTCCTCCAGGTTGACAGTTGTCTAAGTACGTAAAGTCTAGTAACGTCTGGACAACAAAATTAACAAAATACACTTCCACGTACCTGTTCGTGATTCTGGAAGTTCAGAAGTTCACTTTTTCAATAAATTAATAAGCTGCCAAGACGGTTTACAAAACCAGCTTACTTTATCTACAAGGTTAGGTTACCTTGTTTAATAATGGGCACCACACAGGTTTATTTCGGGAAAATCCCGTGTAAAACCCATTAATAAAATCAAATAATAATTTTAAAAAAACTGAAATTGTGTTTATTGCCCTTATGGCAATTCAATTCAACAATAAATGATTGCAACTAAAAGTTGTTTTGATTATTCTGAATGAATTATTTATCTATTTTTAGAAATAAATTAAGTCAAGTTATGCTGCTAATAACTGGGTTTTATTTGTACCCTTGATGATGAATTCAAACAAACATAGTTAAGAAAATACATTGATATACAATTGCAAATATTTCGTTACATACCCTATATGACTGGCTCAAAGCATGAACAATAGTTCTGGTTAAGTCCAGATAAACTTTACTTTAAACATTAATATTATTTATATCTCGGGCGTAAGTTCTTTGAAACACAAGAAAGAATGCTCATGCCTACACAATAGCTAATTATTTATAATACAATATCGACTAGTAATGCCTTGTAGTTTACTAATAAAAAATCGAACTTATTTTATAGGTTAGGCGTTCGTCACGCTTGCTTAATTATTCACAAAGTTATATAGTAAGACCACTTAAGACTGACATCATTCTTAAACAGGATTGACAAATCTATTAAATAAATTCAGACATGGTGTAATACAGAAAATGTTTTAGTGTTATGCGTCAGTACAGATTTTGTTTACAAAACATATATGTTAGTGCACTCAGTGTAATGGAATAAATTGTCACGCTGTTACCTCTGTATTTTAATCTTTCGATTAACATTCAATTAAACACTTCAATGGTCGGATTGTAATTGACCATTGTTATTCACTACACACGCACTTGAACAGAGAATATTGGTCCGCTTCTGACTAAAAAGGACCTTATATGATACTATTTAATTATTTTCTCCTGTTCGATATGTTCCCGCACTAAATAAAATAATACTTCACTTCGATGCACTGATTCCATGTAGAGTATAGTGTAGTTACTTTTTGTTGTTGCCGAAATAATTCAATAGACGCACTATTACAATGAAGCTATCAGTTAATAAAAATTTTGATGAGACGAGCGTACCTTCCGCTCTGGATGATTTTTAAAAATGTCTAACGGTAATTAGCCACGTTCCTTTATATACCCTCTGTTTTGATAGGGCTTAGGCAATTGTTTTATTTAGTAAGCTATTTTCTGATTGGCTTAGCCAGGCGTTACGAAAGTGACGTATTGTTTTTTCAACTGTCACCAACGGTTTTTAACCGACTTTTCGCCAGAATGATTGACAGCCGTCGTTATTGTTAGTGTTGATAAACAGATTTTTTTTATTTACAAATGATGCTAACGCATGTCACGCACTTATTATAGTTGCGATCGGGGTCGTATCGCTATCAAATTAAAGGATATTTTTTTCTCTTCAATTTGATATAGTTTGACACTGGTTTATTTACACTTTCACTGACATTTTTTAATAAACAATGTTCAGGTATATGGCTTCGCGCTGTCGTCTGCTAACAAAGCCGGCGACGATTCTCTCTTATCAATACATTGTTTGTGTTCCACATCGCATTTTTCACTTAAACGTCTGTGTGGGAACACTAATATATCCGTCTTTGTACTTATTTATTGAATATAATGATTAAACCTTAACTTATACATTGCTATGAACTATTCTTACTCCCTATGACATTTTGTTTCACATTATTTTGCTCCATGCTATTAATTAATAATTGAACTATTACTTGTATAACATATTAACAATGCTTATCGCTATGTTTGGTATAAAGATTGTTCAGTGTATGTGATTTACACTCATAGTACTTTCTACCAATCACCTTACTGATGATTGATCGTTTTAGGCGTTGCCGAGGCATACCGTTTGCATCGGATTTATGCCTTAATAATGTTTATTAGTTTACATTTCGGTACCTTGATGAGGTAGCTTACTTATATAAGGTTCCCTCTTACAAATATTTTTACTTATCATAAGCACATTTGAGACTGTAATACAGCTTCAATCTTATATTGTGGCCATAGCTAATCTTAGCCCTAGGCATTAATAGTTATTAGTCATAGTTGATTTATTCTCAGCCAAATACAGATGCTGATATCACATTATTCGGATCCTTATTTAATTAATTTTATCAACATGTCAAATTCCATTCAAGTTATTCACTGACTCGCTTGACAGCTTAAAGTGAATTTAATTTGTCCATTAGTTTGTGTCAGTTATAGTAGGCCTATTGGTTGTAGTGTCAAGCAGTGTTTAGGTTTACTGCTTCTTGTGGCACTTCTTCTTCTTTCTTCTTCAATGGTTCCTCTCTTCTTTGCTACTCTTATCATTATATTATCTACTTACATTACCGTCATGTATTTATTAAATCTATGGGCATATGTCTAGGTTATGTAACACCTGGTCATGTTACAATACTTATATCTAGTCCTCTTCCAGACTGGGAGGCTGAGATCTCCTCTTGCTTTTTCGTATGAATTTTGCCACTTTTTCTTATGCTTTGTCAATTTTTTACTGAGTTGAAGTATTTCCTCTTCCCCAATTATAGGTTTGGCTGTATTGATACACATTTTCCACTCTCTTCCTTTTCTATTCTTCTCTGTTTGTCTAGGTCCCAAATATTCATCACTTGTCTATTGTCTCCCACCAGTGGCAACAGTGAGGGGCATTTGGGGGTTAAATAATCCCAGGGGGATAAAGAAAAGAAGAAGTAAAAAAAGAAAAGTGCTTGTACAAATGTGGTCATACGAGTGCTGCCTTTTAAGTCTTTACAAACGACCACTAGATGGCGCTAGTGAGATGTGACATTATCATTGTTGAAAAATTTGTCATATGTTATTTGTAAAACAATTGCAGCTCAGATATTGGCCGAGTAGTTTGTTTACAGTGAGCGTTGAAAACAAAAGTGTTTGTGAGAAAATGGAAATTTCATGTGAAGGTTTTCGTTGGATGATTTTTTACGATTTTAATAAAGACCTAACTCAACAACAATGCCTTGAAACGCTTCGTACAACTTTTGGTAATCAATCACCATCAGAAAAGACTGTTTACAATTGGTTTACGGAATTTCGCCATGGTCATGCTTCAGTCAGCGATGAATTTTGTGAATGTCGACCTAAATCGGTTGTTGTTCCCAAAAACATCGATGCTGTGCACAACATGATTAAAGAAGATCGGCATGTGACTTACCGTGAGATAGAGGCATCCTTAGGCATATCGACAACTGCAGTACATTCGATTTTATATGAACATTTAGCTGTTAAAAAGATCTGTTCCCGATGGATTCTGCATAATTTGACAGAAACTCAAAAACAGGCTCGTGTCAATTGGTGTAAGGAAATGATCCAAAAATTCGACCGAGGAAATGCAAAATCCGTATACAACATCGTAACAGGAGACGAAACTTAGATATATTCGTACGAACCAGAAACTAAGCAACAATCAACTGTTTGGGTGTTCCAAGATGAACCAAAGCCAACAAAAGTGGTTCGTTCACGAAGCACTTCAAAGAAAATGATCGCTTGTTTCTTTGCTTACACTGGACATGTCGCGACCATTGCTTTAGAGGATCGAAGAACAGTTAATGCTGAATGGTATACAACAATTTGTTTGCCACAAGTCATCGATGAAATCAGGAAACACAACCGAAAACATTGCATCATTCTTCATCACGACAATGCCAGCTCTCACACAGCATGTCAAACAATTAATTATTTGAAGGAGGAAAACATCGAATAAATGTCTCATTGCCCGTATTCACCTGATTTATCACCAAACGACTTCTTTTTGTTCCCGAATGTCAAACAAAAAATGCGTGGACACCGATTTTCATCACCTCAAGAAGCTGTTGAAACCTTCCAAAACCATATTTCTGAGGAACCAACATCAGAGTGGAAAAAATGTTTCGAGACTTGGTTCGAATGCATGCAAAAGTGTGTAAATCTCAAAGGCGAATATTTTGAGAAACAATAAAACGATTTGTATCAAAAAATGTTTTTTCTTTCATTGTCTTTGTAAAAACTTAAAAGGTAGCCCTCGTATAAGTTGAATTAAATAATTAGGTCAGTTAGTTATGAGAGCATTAACGTTTTTTGAACCTACTAATGTGACATGTTTTCCCAAAAATACAATACAGTATAATGTTATATTAAATATAACAAATCTGTGGAAACAATGTATACTTTATCCATACAGATGTACAAGGTGAATAATTAAATTACAATTAGTAGTGTAGAAGTCAGCATGTAATTAAACATCAACTATTCTATAACAACTGAACTCAATTATCATTCTCTTACGACTTTGTTGGTTCACATTGACCTGTGTCATTCCATTAATATGATTGTTGCTTGCTATTTTTCTCTGTTAAAATCATAAATTTTAAAACTTAATATGCCATTATATAACACTGATATATTTTTCACTAAGTTTTTTACTAAGTTGATATTCCACTCTATTCGAACACTAAACACTTTTTTTATGATTTTTACTGTTTCAACTTCCTTTATTTCTACGCATTGCAAACTTCTTATATTAAGCACATCACACATCGGAGATACTAAATATTTCAGAGAGGTACAATATTCCTCCCTGAACATTCAGGACGTAAAGTACATAAAAAGTGTATGTACAAACAGTTGTAATAAAGTTTTGCCGAATAAACTGTAGTAAGTCAAGATGGCAACATAACAGTGTGTAGTATTATAATGTTATACCAAAGCAACAGGCTACATACTGTTAAGATGATCACACAGGATCATCATGATACAGGGGAACAAAATAACTGACACCAATGAAGTCACTACTTACAAAATTTAATTAGATGCAAACAGCAGATTTAAATCAACAAAAGGCGGCAACCTTACATGATAATTTTAGTTAAATTTGTTCAGCAACAATAAATTGTAACGTATTGCCGCGTTACAAATCCAGGGAACCCATCTTAACTGACCTCTGCCAATTACATGGGCTGCCTACGTTGTAACGAACTGTATTAAAATTAAATTAATTGAACAAATTACTCACTATCAGTGTAAGGAAACAAGGGAAGGCATTTTACTGATTTATGCACTCATTTTCATGTGTAACAAGACGACTTCTCTTTATTTAACAACAGTTACTGACAGATCCCATGACATTATTTAAACTAAAATATTTAAATGCTTTTCATAAAACTTTGGGATCAAATTGATTATATATTCTTATACCTCGGATCCGAGTTTACTTTCTGTATATTTATAGTAAAGACTTCTAATTATTTTCAGTTCATTTTAGAAGCTTGCAAGACTTCTTTAACCATTTGAAGAATGGTACTATTACTTGGAACGATAATAAGTTACATTAACATTTAAGCGTTACAACGTATGATAATTGAAATTTTACAGTAAACTCTTAGATTTCCTGATTATAATGTTTACATAAAATTAATCGTCTTTGAAAAGTCTCTTTTAGAAGTGTGTAGTGTAACAAATATGATTAACTCTCGATAGCAAGGCTATCGAGTCACCTTTACAACTGAACATAGAAACCTCGTCCTGGGGTGTCCGTCTTGGGAATCCTTGTAGTCGGCGTCATCATCTGGGTCGTGTCTTCGGCAAGAATAGGTCGGATGTTCACAGAGGAGATTGAAGCTTCTTTGGTGTCAGTATATGTAGATTCTCGGATGCCCTAAGCAACGTCTTATGCATGGTATACGTGTCTTTATGAATTTTCTGCAGATCACATCTTCAGGAGTGATGTTGTAAATGGAGTTACCTCTTGAAGGGAGTCGTCATCTTGCTTACCACTAGTTCTATTTTTGTGTTACATTTTCTATCTTCTTCTTACCACATATTTATGTTATTGATACATGACACACGTTTTCCACTTTTAGCAGTGGTAGTTAATATACTACATTTGAATAAAACAAACAAATTAAAAACATTTAGGTAGAGCTTTCGCTCGTACGTCTGTACTGTGTGAAGGCAACATAGCGAGAGAGTTTCTGCTCGCTTCAACTGGTACTTAACAAAGGAGAGGGGCAACTACTCCGCGACAATATAGTCCCTATTTTTATTTAAGTTAACATTCTTATTACCAAAAACTATACCTTAATTATACATATATAATTTAAGTGAGTTATTTTAACGACTATTTGTGTCTTCAGATTTCTAATTATAAACATTATGATTTTTATATCTTCCTAAATTACAGACGATTCGGTAAACACGTCGAGTCCGGAATTAACAGGTCACCGCATGATGACAAGCAAAGGGTTAATTATGATAATAATAACTTTTTTACAATTCGCCCTTTTTATTAGTGTTTCTTTGGATCTCTTAACTACTTCTCATTCTCATACTGAGTAAATACAGGGGTTTTAGGTATTATAGTGAGATTTAAAATTACTTAATCGCTCGCAAACTTAATTTTTTTTTATTTACGATTACAGTTAGAATTTAAATCGTCACAAAATGTCACCTTATTACAGTTTCGTACTAATTAACATAGCGATCACTTCTCACTAAACGGCAAAATTACTGTGAACTGCACTTCTAAAATCGCCAGGTGTAACTCAACGCTAAGCTGGCTGTTGACGCTTATATGTACCCTGCATAGGTTCCAGAATAACTACCATTTTCCAGGCTAGCTTTCTGCCAGAGATTGCTAGCTTTCTGATGGAGAGGACCTTCTGCATGAGAGTTGGTGATTCTGTTTCTTCTGAGAGATGAATCACTGCCGGCACCCCTCAAGGTAGTGTTCTTGGCCCCCTTCTGTTCTCAGTCTATGTCAACGACATGCTGAGACAGCCTGGAGTCCAAGTGGCCCTCTTTGCAAACAACACAGCCGTGTATACGGATGATCGTTATGCAGAACGGGCTGTCTTACGACTGCAGCGCCAGCTCGGGGACTGGACTGATAACTGCATTTTGTCTCTCAATGCTACCAAGAGTGTAGCCATCGAATTCTCTAGGCAATGGAAGAACCCTGTTAGGCAACTACGCATCAGTAGGACGTACTTGTGCTGGTCCAATGAGGTTAAGTACCTCAGAGTACACCTTGACCGTCAGCTCACCTGGCGTACCCACACTCTGACAGTTCTTAAGCGAGCATCCACTCATCTGAGCTTACTGTTTCCACTCCTGATCAGCTCAGCCATGACCAGGAACTTTGGAAAGATGATTGTCGGCGCGTATTTGCTGCCGGTCATTACATACGCTTGCCCAGTCTGTAGTTACCTCGCCGCAGTGCATAAACGAAGTTGCAAAGCGTCCTCGACAGGGGTCTTCGGCTAGCGGCCAAAGTCCCCCATCACTTCTCATCTCGCCTTCTAAGGAGAGGAGTTGGCGTCCGATCCTTAGATGACACCTTCAGGCGCCTGGCACGCACATTTTATGCACATGCGGCAAGGTTTCTTGTGGCTGGGCTGGGCAGGTATAGTATAAGTCCAGGTGATTTGGTGGAAATGACCTGGGTGTATACTGCGCTATTGTAGGCTAGCACAACAGCCGAGAAACGGCCTGCTACAGAGCAAGATGGCCTACTTGGGCAGGGCCGTGAAGCAGGAGCTCCTGAAGGTAGCTCGGAACTCAGTTTCCATAGCGGTTTGTCTCTGTGACTCACAACTGTGCAACCCAGAGTCAGTCAGTCAGAATGTGGATCAGTGGTGTAACTAAGACTTGATTGATGGAAAGAGCTTGAAGGCTGAACCTCTACCCCCCTCTCAAAAGTTAATTGATTAAGTCAGGATTCTTCCCATATAGACATTATAAATACTCCATTCTAATTAATTTTTGACACAAAATATTATTTTCATGGCCAGTAGTATGTAAATTTTAACAAAACAATCTTTAATAACTGGGCATGCAAAAAACCCTGTTGCTTCTCTAGTGTTAATATCAGTGCTTTACAAATAGACTGGCATTCACATTCATCTTAGTTTGAATAATAAAACAAGAAAAGAAAAAAGGAATGTGGTTTATTTTTGGTCAATGGCATGTCGCATCCTGACAATTTACAGTGTACAAATTCACAATGTTGATATTTCTGCCTCCAAATACTACAAGTGCTGGTATCATAAAAAATATTACAGTCCACTACAGATGGCAGGTGGAATATTTGCAAAATAATGTCGATACCATGAAACAACTGTTCACTGAAGTATTTAATAAAATTATGAGCTTTGGATTCAATCACATGTATTATCACATCTCTTCAACAAATAAAACCACTAATGGTTTATAATTGTTTTATAAATTGTCTTTCCCTTATAAAGACATCGTCATTGCCTCTAGTGAATCTCAAGACAATAAAGCTGAAAATTTACTTGTCTTTTAGACATGTTTGGAGAGAGCCATGGTGATTTTGTGGATATAGACAGTCAACTTGTTGTCACCCTGACAATACCAGAAATAACATAAACCATTATAACCAACCAGGATAGACCAAGTAACCACCCAAATTCCATTGACAGACCAACATATAAACTCATACCTCTAATAACCTACCAGTAATCTACCAACTATGATGTCAGAACTCGTGAAAGAATGGACGCAATCCCAAAACTTACAATGATCCCTCAAGAGCATTAATAGTACACATCTTTCTCCATCTGGCAGTCTGGAATCCTATAGTTTAGCCCAGCAAACACAGAACATCAAAATATTCCTTTCTGAAAATAGTGTAGATGTTATGTTAATCTCTTAATTATATGTGGCCAAGAAAAGTTTTATAACAGGTCCCACATATTCTATTGTTCACACTGTCCAGATGTTGCAGAACATCTCTAAACATCTACATAATAAAATTCAATACCAAACATTATGTATATTGGCTAAAGACAGTAAAAAATATCTTTAAGCTGCAAGTGTAGCAACACAGTTGTAGACAGGCTAGCATTATCAACTCCTGTCTCCTGGTCATATCATAAATCAACACCAATTTAAAAACTTTTCCAATACATCTGGGCATAGATTTCTAGTTTGAAAGGACTACAATTCAAAACACCATCATTGGGGTACCAGATTTAAAACTCCAAGTGTAAGACAATTTCTTAAAACAGTGACTGTAACAGAAAACAATCTATATCAACAATCTTACACCATTCCCTTCTGTTCTCAGCAACAATTTTCCATCCTCTGCTCCCTATGGTTCGCAGGTCCTCCTCAATTCAATCCACCACTTTCTTGGTTGTCCTCTGCGCATAGACTCCAAGGGTTTCCATCCATTCTGTCATAGCTCTCGTATTTCTGGTTTTCTCCATTCTATAAATATGTCCTAGCCATCTAATTCTCTGTGACTTAATAAACGTTACTATGTTTTCGCTATTTATTAATGTATCAAGTTCAAGTTTCATGCGGATCTGCCAAGCGCAATCTTGTTGCACTACTGGCCTAAAAATTCTTCTAAACATGACAACTACTGTACTTTAAAAATTAAGCCCTGCTAGGATTTATCACTGACCACACATTTATTCTAGTTTCTACTAGCACTCATATAAATCCTACACACATTATACTACCAAATAAGTAATACAGATTGGGATGCATTCTATTTAGAAGTTACTGACACATTAAACTTAAATTTACCCCTATAAGTTAATGAAGACATTGATAGAGCAGTGGAACACTTAATTACATCAATTCAAGGAGGACGGTGAACAGCACATCCTGTATTACATAATTTATATGAATACAGAAAGTATTCTACAATATCAAACAACTGACTGTTGGAAAATGAAAGGACATAACAAAACACTCATGCTCCCTGGGATATATTAAATCATAACAATGCAACCAAGCACCTTAAAAACTTGCTACATGATAACAAAAATGGTCAAATACAGGAGCAATCTTATGGTCACTGAAGATGGAAACAATTATTGTTGGAAGCCAACTAAATGAATGAAACAACTACAAGATCCTATTCCCATCCCCTGTCATGACATAAGTAGCCCAGAGATGATTCGGAAAAAGCAGATACCTTTACAAAGCACTTGGAAAATGTATTCTTCCAATGTAATGGAAACACAATAGCTGACACAGAAATCTCCACCACAACATTATTCAGGGTGCCTACTAAAAACTTTATATAAAATTCCCTGACTTTTCCAGGTCATTTCTGGAAAAATTCCAGGTATTGATGCAATCACTTAAACTCATAATTTAAATATTCTAGTGGTAATTTTAGGTTGTTTTATAGTCGGTCATTCATTTCTTGCATCTTTACCCTTAAAATGTATTACCTCATACATAAAAATATATAGTATAACATTCAAAAATTTCATAGGTATCTCCCGGAAATGAATACTGGACTTTTGACGAAAATTTAACATTTTATCTACTGGACCAATGCAAGTTTAAGATTAAATATACTGTATGAATTACAATGTCCATGGAAACAGACTTTATCGCAAAAACTTCATTTAATAAAATCATTTTAAAAAATGGGCATATAAAATTATTTTTGAGTTTCTTAATATGGATGTCAGAATCATTGATCATTAAGGATTGTCCCTGCCAAAATTAAAAATGCAGACAGGTTTATGAAAATTTTGTAAAATGTTGTTCAACTAAAAAAATCATCTCCTGATTTCGTTTAGAATTTTTCACCGCATAGTATCTTTATAAATAATTTAAAAAGTAGTAGAAATTAATACATGTTATTATGGAGAGGTGTATAATTTCTATTACTTTATGATGAAAAAATGCAGAGAAAAATTTGATTCTTGGCATATGTGTAAAAAATATTAGAAAGAACACAATATTTTTAAACAAGAATAATTTAACGGCTATTTATTGTGTAATTAATTGTTAAAGTCACTTTCTTGTCTAATAATAGTAATGATAATAGGTGTGTACACGTAAGTGCGGCAACATCGGAAAGTGCGGGCATTATTTTTAATTTAAAAGTAAGATTAGCCAACTTAAGGGGAGCCAGTAGGGTCAAAAAATATTTTTTTATCGATTTTCGGATTTTGATGTTTTCTTATAGTTTTGTAACTCTACGTTTATTGCTGACAATAAGTATACGATATACGTATAGACACTGTTTTCAAAAGTCGGGCGCCATCTTGATCCAAGAATACATATGTGTTAATAACTTTGTCATTTTACTTACCATTGCTAATCACTATAGGGCAGGAATTCGTTACGCGAAATTTTGAGTAGCGGAAATTATTTGAAATAATAAAATACCTGGTTAAAATTGTTACCAATGATATACCCTGTTTATTTTATAGACTTACATCTTACATAATGCTGTATTCAGCGAACTTTTTAAACCCTCCAAAATCATGAAACATGTAATATAAAATGTATAATTATGTAATATTAGATAATAAGTTAATAAATATAGCTATACATATCTGTCGCACAACCCAGCATAATTTATGTCACTCTCTATCTCTCACTCTCTCTCTCTCTCACACTCTGGTACAATTTCATATTTTTACTGAGCTCATTTTTTAATTTCTAAAATAAATTTTGATTTGTAATTTTGTTTAGAATTGGTCATTTAGTGAATCTTGATGTTTAATAAAAGAATGTTTGGAACTTCTCACCAAATTTGCAGCGGTTGTTCGTTCTCTGTACGGTAAAACTTCGCGCACCGCGAGTTTACCGATTACGCTACCGGTCACATTTTGTAGTAGCACTGTTGTAATTAATATAGTTAATTAACAACTTTTAGTGGTGCACAAATTGAAATTCACACTCAGTGAACGGTTTTGCTGGCCGGCTACGATCACGATTCCTGATGAAATGACCAAGATCCTTTTTCACATATTTCTTAGGTGGGGTGAAACTACGTCACCCGGCTATTGTTGTCTGTTTACAGTTTCAACAACACATTCCTCGTCGCTGGCGTCATCAAGGATTGGCACTTTATCTCAATAAACGACATACGGTTTTTTGCCGTGTTTCATGTTTTTTGCTATGAAACAGTCAGAATCTTGGCAAATATTTATATAGTTCACTCACTGTAGATTTACAAAGATTATTCACGGGTTATTTAATTTTGACCAAATCGTAAAATTAATGAATGAATACAATATTTATGGACGTTTATACCATATTTATGTTAATTAAAATTTGTACCATAATTGTACCATTACAGTTTGAAACATTCTCTATCAGAATATGTTATTGGTTATAGGATCCCAGAGTTCGTTCGTAAGCGAAGCCAGAAACAGTGTGGGGGTACGAAATAAAGACTCTAACGACATGTATGGTGAAAAGAAAACTTTTGTTTTAATTTTTCTAAAATTATCATTATTCACAGTTACACCACTACAATGGAATCGTATACCTACAACAAGACAGCGGCTGTACACTTCCGCTTAATTAATTATTTATTAACTTTCATTTTTAAATTCTGTAAGTGGCTCGACACAAAGTCGTTTTAAATATTCTGCATTTATATTTGATTTGATTTACTACGTTTCTACGTTACTATATAAATATTAACCTTTATTAACAAACCACACATAGTTACATGCGATTCTATTTCGGAAACAAAGCACATTGCTATTCACCATGAGGCGTATTTATTGAATCAAATTAAAATTTCTTTCCCATTGATAATTTTATAAACATAATCCCACCAAAATATAAACATAATCAATCATGTCTTAACTTATAGAATTATATATATATTTCACAACCCAGCACTGCTTAATTTTATATTTTATATTATTCACGCAATCACACACTCATTCACGCAGTACAATTTTATTGACTTCCCTAACTGAGCTCATTTATTTTATTTTAAATAGAATATTAAAATTTTGTTTTATAAACTTGCTACTTAGCTGCAACTCTGTCCAGACGACGTCGCATCTTTACACGCGCACTACGGATGTTGGTTTTTTAATGTTTACTGATTTATGTATTTTATAACTGCCAATGCATTCTGATAAAGTTATGAGTGGTTTATTTTATATTTTATACTTGTGTTCACATTTTAGTTGCGGGCGCAGCCGACGGCGAGCTGAAATGCTCACATCCGCACTGTTGATATATATATTGTTCTCACTGTTTTATCTAATTCACTTTTGTATACATTTTAATAAAATTTAGGCTCGTCAGCCTATGTATTCACCCGGCCCGGGGAGTGGTTTTAAGTCGACTGGCCGAGTTTCCTGCGCACTTTTTTTTTTTTCGCTCTGGGCTTTGCGGTTGTGCGTCGCAGAGATGAACCGCTCGGTATCTGAGTTCCGAGCTACCTTCTGGAGCTCCTGCCTTGTGGCCCTGCCCAAGTGGGGCGTGTGCTCTATAGCAGGCCGATTCTCAGCTGTTGCGCTAGCCTACACTAGCGCAGTATACACCGAGGGCGTTTCCACGAATCACCTGGATGTATACGGTACCTTCCCAGGCCAGTCACTAGAGGATTGCCTGGGAACCTCGCCGCACGTGCATAAAATTTGCGTGCAAGCCGCCTGAATGTGTCGTCTAAGGAGCGGACGCCAAATCCTCTCCTTAGAAGGCGAGATGAAAAGCGACGGGGGACTTTGGCCGCTAGCCGAAGACCCCTGTCGAGAACGCTCTGCAACTTCTTTTTGTGCATTGCGGCGAGGTAACCCCAGACCGGACAGGCGTAGGTAATGACCGGTAGCAGATACGCGCCGACGATCATCCTGCCCAATTTCCTGGTCATGGCTGAGCTGATCAGGAGTGGAAACAGTGCGCACAGGTGAGTGGATACTCGCTTAAGAACTGTCTGTGCGTGGGTACGCCAGGTGAGCCGACGGTCAAGGTGTAATCCGAAGTACTTGACCTCTTTGGACCAGCGCAAGTATGTTCTGCCGATACGTAGCTGCCTAACAGGGTTCTTCCATCGCTTAGAGAATTCGACGGCTACACTCTTGGTAGCGTTGAGTTGCACTCTCCAATTCTCAGTCCAGTCCACGAGCGTGTCGAGCTGGCACTGCAGTCGTAGGACGGCCCTTTCCACGTGACGATCGGCCGTAAATACGGCCGTGTCGTCAGCAAAGAGGGCCATCTGGAGTCCAGGCTGTCTCGGCACATCGTTGACGTAGATCGAGAACAGAAAGGGGCCTAGAACACTACCTTGAGGGACGCCGGCTGTGATTCGTCTCTCGGAAGAGACTGAATCGCCAACTCTCACGCAGAAGGTCCTCTCCGTCAGAAAGCTAGCAACCAGATGGAGGTAGCAGTCCAGGAGCTGGACTTCCCTAAGCTTGAATAATAGGCCATCATGCCATACGCTTTCGAAGGCTTTTTCAACATCTAAGAAACAGCCAACTGTCCGTTCTCTCCGACACCCGGCTTCCGTGACGCTTTCCACCATTCTCATCAGTTGATGAGTGGTCGAATGCCCCACACGAAAACCGAACTGTTCGGGGACCAGCACGTCAAAGTTGGTTAGATGTTCTCGTACACGACGCTGCACGAGGTGCTCAAAAACCTTGGACGTAGCGGAGAGTAGGCTGATGGGCCGGAGGTTTTCGGAGCGGGTGGTATCCTTTCCCTGCTTCGGGATCACGATAACCGTCGCCTTTCGCCATTTCTTGGGAAAGTAGGCCAGTCTGAGACACGCGTTGAACAAATCAGTCAAGAATTGAACTCCAGGCTCTGGAAGAAGTCGTAGAGCGGTGTTCGTAACACCGTCCGGGCCTGGAGCTTTTCTTGGCTGAAGTTCAGCGAGCCGATCTGAGACCTCTTCCAAAGAGATGGGTTCGGGCTCCGCCATGATCGGAGGAGACAGAAAGTCTTCCACAGCCATCTCGACTTGTTCGTCGAAGTCCCAGTCCATGGGCGGGTTGGGAGCGAACTGTCGCTCGAAACACAAGCCCAAGTACTCGGCCTTCTCCTCCGGGCGACCCAGGAGTCGACCGAACGGTCCAACAATGGCGGGCAGTGGAGGTCGTCGCCTCCATCCCGTCAATGCGGTAGGTATTCTGTACGGGTGACTTTGTGGGTCCACATCCCCCGTTCGGGCCACAGCGAGCTCCCAACAGCTACGTCGGAACGCCTTCAGACTGCCACGCAGTCGTCCGGTGAGCCAATTGTATGCTGCCTTATCTCCTGCGCACACTCAGCGAAAAAATGCATATTAATACGTGACCAAACTCTGGGAAAGTTGGCCGTCCGAGTGCGCGGTTGAAAGCGCGGGCGCGCCCTCCACATACCAATGGCAACTCACACCCGTCTCGACGCTACAGTTTATCCACCGTAATTTCTTAGTTGCAAATAATATTGAAAAGATTTCACTTACAAAACCCCATCGGTCTGTACCGTTACACTATCTCTGTTATATAGCACTAGAATTATTCTTTTATCACTTTAGGAAATGAAAATAAAAATTATTATTTAAAAAAAATATTGACATTTTTCAAAAATTCCTAAAATTTTATTTTTTAATATAACAAGTTAATGAAAACTCCAGTTACTCTAATATTTTCTAGTGAAATAACTATTGAAAAGCAGATAGTAAATATTATGATTTTACTATAGTGAATACAGTAAACATTAAAAATTCTTACAGTTTTTTTTATTATTTTTTTACTTAAATTTGTATTATATATATAAACTTTCATGTATGAACTTACTATTCGTTATCACTTCCTCAGTGGGAGTAAATACTAAATGTCATTTTACAGAATAACCGTTATGGACTATAGGTGTGTGTGGTGGGGGTTGATGGTGTGATGGGATTGGCGCTGAGGGTTAAATTGTGTTTTTGGATCAGTGTATCGAATAGTGTATGTGATTTATAATGTAATTGTTCATTTAATATGTTGTTTGTTTGTTGTGTGTGATATCTGTATATTTCAAATTGTTCAGCTGTGTTTAGTTTTTATAAATTACATGAACACAACCTAACCATACTCAAAGCAGACAAAGGTAATATAAATGTCATAATAGAAAAACAGGCTTTAAATAACAAAATTGAAACATTTTTTAATGAAAACAACATCACTAAATTAAATAAAGACCTCACCCCAAAATATCACAAACAAATAAACAGTACCCTAAATAACACAAAACACATAGTCTCACCTGACAACATCAAATATCTAAAACATATTAAACCAAACGCCCCTACACTAAATGCACTACCGAAATTACACAAACCAAATATTCCCATCAGGCCACTTATAAACAACACACAAGCACCTGCACACAAAATACCTAGACACTTAGATAAATTAATCAGAAATAGCATTGTTCGATATTTCGGATCGAACCGGTCATTATTTTCATTTTCCGAAGTTGGCACTATGGGTTTTGCAGGGTCTATGCATGCATATGAACTTGTCGTTTTTTGTCGCACGTCAACCATCTTAGTGTCATCATCCACGAGTTGGGACTCCTCGGCAGGTAGAACTCCGTACATTTAACCCATCCTCTTCCCAACCAGTCTATCCTGCCTTGAGTGTCAGGATCTACCCAGTCGTGAGATACGGTAAGTCATTTTTATATTATTTATGTCTTGTTAGCAATTCTGCATGCTGCCGCTTTAGAGCTCACCAGAGGCTATTAAATTATCAAGTATGAAAGCCGTCTTACTTTCAATCTTTTAAAAAGATTATCGTACATCTATTTACTACCAGAGGATTCATGAGGTTGCTAGCTTTTCAATTAAATTGCTTGCCGTCACGACTGGGAGCACGTGTTTCGTAATTTTGTGCATGTTGCTGCTGGTGGGTCGAGTTTCAGTAATTGGGTTATAAATCAGTTTTGGCTGCGTGATTTTTATTTTAATTACCAACGTGCCGTGCCGTTTCGTTTTTGTGCCTGCTCGTGGTTGTTTTGCATGCCGTTAATTTTTCCAATTTCATGAATGTTCGTCATTTGCATGCTATTGCACGGAAGCACGTTGGTATAATACGTACGCATGTGAACTACGAGTTTGCGTTTCAATGCTGTTGCATGGTGTCAGCAGTGAACGTCGTGTGTGCATGGCCAGGTGGGCAAATTTTGTGTAAAAATTTTGCACCTTGTTTGTTGGGGTAGTCGTTTAATTACTGGGTCAAGTCTGGTGAAGTTTGTTTCCGTCCTGTTACGGTTTGCGTCCCACGTGAAATTGTGCGCTACGTGTTTGCGACTGTCAGGCGTAAAGGGAACGGTTTTAGGTTATCCGGATTTCGGAATAGCCTGCCTTTGTATTTAATTTTTTCAGCATTGGCCATTACCTTTAGGTTCGGTTTATATTTTGCACATGCGTTATCCTGTCCATACACGCCGCGTTGACCATCAATTTTGGCATTTAATGTGTCCCAGTTATTGTGTTTGGTTCGGTAACTGGTGAATTGTTGTGCATTGTACTTTGCTGTGTTTTGTGTGTATTTATTCTATTTGGTATTATACATGTTTGTTTTTTGGGTGCACTTTTGTGTACCATTATTTTGCACCGTATGTGCTGTAATCTTGTGTAACTTGTGTTTTTGTTGTCGTGCTTTTGCGCTGTGTAAATCAATTTGTTGCGTGTTTAATTTATTGTGTTTGGTATTATTTGCCTGTTGGATTGTGTAAGTTGTATTTTGCCTTGCACTAATTTACTTTTGTATTTATCTTGCTCGGTATTGTGTATGCAAAGTAGTTGTGTCAGACGCCTAGTCATCTCGATCACTGTTAGGCTAAGTCGGGTCGTGATTATTGTTCAGTTCCTAATTCTCTTATTAAGGGTGGTTGTCGGTTGCGCGATATTTTTTAATTCAGTATGCCTGCTAAATTGTCGCTGGCAGCTTTTGACCGGACCACTTCGGTGGGAATACTTGCGTTGCAGCATTTAATAAATAAGTTGGAAGGGTTGCCGCAATTGAGAGCCGTGGATCAACATGAAGCCGGTATTTTGGCCTCCAGGTTGTCCGAAGAATATCAGGACCTTCTAGGTAAGGTCGATCCATACCTATCGGCTGAGTCATTGCCCCAGGGATTGGACGAGGACCACATTTTTTCGGTGGTAGCTCAAATTAAGGATATTTATGTCCAGGGTAGCATTTTAGCGTCCAAACTAACAAAACCAGAGATACCGGTTGGTTTTCATCGGCAAGTGGCGGGCACTCAGGTGTTCTCGTTCATGAGTTGCCGAAGCTTTCGTTACCTTGTTTTGATGGCCAGGCCAAATGTTGGTCCGAGTTTTGGTCAAAGTTCACCACATTAGTGGACGAAAGTCCTGCCCTCACTCCAAAGCAAAAATTGTTGTATTTACTGACTCATCTTAAGGATGAGGCTTATGAGAAGGTTGCCGCGCTTCCCATAGTTGATGAGAGTTATTCACTTGCACTGTCAACTCTTAAAAGTCGTTATCACAATCCTCGTTTGGCCGCTCGGGTTTATTGTACCAATCTGCTTCAGTTACCAGCCGCTTCTATGCGATCAGCTGCGTCTATTAGAAAGTTGGTGGACAGCTTCAATGCTAACTTTTCAGCGTTGTCAGCTCTAAACGTTGCTGATATATATCAAGCAATATATGCGTCTTTTGTATTGTCTAGGCTGGATCTATCATTGCGTGAACGCTTTGAGGCGTCTGTTACGGACAAAGAGAATCTCCCTGCCCTAACAGAAATTATGACATTTTTAACCGCTATGGCGGAACAGAAAGAACAGGCATATTTGGAATCGGCTTTACCTGCTCTTCCCAGCACTAGCCACCAGAAAACCCAGAAGGTTTCTTTTTCTAAGGCTACTCCTCTTGCTGTGTCTACATTATCTGCGGAGGTTACGCAACGGGATGCATCTAGTTCACGTTGCCTTCATTGCGATTCCCGGACCCATGTGCTTCTCAAGTGTCCGGCGTGGCTGAGTAAGGACCCTAGGGCGCGATTTCAGAGTCTTAAAAATAAAAAATGTTGTCTTTCGTGCCTCCAACATAAACATTCGGGCTGGTGCAAAAATAGGTGCAAAACGTGTGGCTCTAAGTACCACCACACTTTACTTCATTTCAAAAGTGCCCGTCCGTCTCCGTCTCGTTCACAGATTTCTGACACAGCTGAACTCAAGGCTTCGGAGTCATCGCTTGTTGATCTGTCTAGCACTACTCTGACCGTGTCTCTGCCCCATCCTGCAGGGGTTCTGTTAGCCACTTGTCTAGCAGTCTTGTCGTCTCCGAATGGTGGTTATATTGTAGTTAGGGCCATCCTGGATAGCGCGTCCCATGCTTCTTTCATAACTGAAGCATGTGCATCTCGCTTAAAGTGTGCTTGTTTTGACGCTTCAGTAAGTGTCAATGGGGTAGGTGATATTGCCACCAAAGCAAAAAAGGTGTGCCATCTGTCCTTGGAAACTTTAAAACGCGAGGTTGTGGCATCTAACCATGCCTTTATAATTCTTTCTAAGATCTCGTCGGACTCACCTAGGTTCCAGGTGTTGCCTGAAGTCAAGCAGGCTACAAAAGATCTTTTGTTAGCTGACCCTACCTTCGATGTAGCAGCCCCAATTGATGCGTTGTTTGGAGCCGATATTGTAGCGGCTATTCTTATGGGAGAGACTATTCCTTTGGGTGCAGGTTTGCCTGTTGCAGTTAGGACACGTTTTGGGTTTGTGATTATGGGTAGAGCCCCAATTTCACTTAATTGTGCATTGACTTGTGCTAGCGGTCTCACTGGCCTTCCTTTGGATCTAGTATCTGCACATCAGCTTCACTGTCATTTCCACCACTTTTATCCTTCCGTCACAACGTTATCTACGGACACAACAAACCTACTTGAGCAAGTTCATCGTTTTTGGGAGGTCGAAGAGCCTCCAGCTGTACCCCACCCATTATCTGAAGAGGATCACTTTGCTGAAAGGTTTTACATGGAGTCAACAAGTCGGTTGCCGTCGGGTCGTTACCAGGTGCGCTTGCCGTTCTTCAAAAACTCTTCTCACATTTTGGGAAATTCCCTTAAGGGAGCCATGTCTCTGTTTTTTGCGTTAGAAAGGAAATTTGCGGCGAACAGTCAGTTTAAGAGCCAGTATGTACAATTTATAACGGATTATGTCGCTCAGGGGCATATGTCATTGGTGTCTGACCCCAATTTTCCAAAATATTTCATCCCTCATCATGGTATCTTTAAAGTTAGAGGTGATACTTCAAAAATAAGGGTGGTGTTTGACGCCAGCATGAAGACGTCCTCTGGGATTTCCTTAAATGACGTGTTATGTGTCGGCCCTAAGTTGCAGACCTTACTGTCCGACGTTTTGACTTTGTTTCGGCGGTTTAGCCATGTTTTCACGTGCGACATCGAACAGATGTATCGCCAAATTGCTATGCATCCTGATGACTCGGCGTACCTGTGTATTTTGTGGCGTGAGGAGGTTACCGCCCCACTAAGGGTTTTCGCTTTGCGTACCGTTAATTACGGGCTGGCTTGCGCCCCTTTTCAGGCGTTGCGAACCTTGCAGCGGCTGGCTCAGGATGAGGCAGTTAATTTTCCTGCGGGAGCGGCGGTACTTAGCCGTAATATTTTTGTGGATGATATTGCTGCTGGCGCTGATTCAAAATCAGAGCTTTGTAAATTACAACGGGAATTAATTCTGTTGTTGTCTTCAGGAGGGTTCAATTTGAAAAAATGGTGTACTAATCAACCCGACTGCCTACCTGAATCAGCCGCTCCGAGTGTTTCCGTCGTTGCGAAGGATAAGGATATTCTGGGTTTAAGTTGGGACCATTCAACCGATTGCTTCTCATTTCCTCCTTTGGCCTGTTGCAGCAATGCTCAGGTTCAATTTACCAAACGTGTCGTGTTATCCCAGATGGCACAATTATGTGACCCATGTGGTTGGCTTTCGCCAGTGATTTTCAGGGCCAAGGCTTTTTTCCAAAAACTCTGGGCTGAGGGCTTGGAGTGGGATGCTCCTCTAAGTGATGACTTAAATGATTATTGGAGTCAATTCCTGTCCTCTTTGAATCATCTTCCGGTAATTACTATTTCCCGGCCATTCTTCCCTAAAGGTGGGCATATTGAAAGGGTAATATTGCATGGTTTCTGTGATGCTTCCCAGTTGGGTTACGCGGCCGTCCTCTATCTGTCCATTTATACTGACTCTGGTCCTCCGGTGGTTTCGTTGGTGTCGTCTAAAACTAAAGTGGCACCTCTTAAAACTTTATCAATCCCACGTTTGGAGTTGTTGGGAGCTTATCTTTTAGCCAAACTTGTTCGTCATTATGTTGGCTTATTCTCGTCATGTATTCAATTGAGTAAAGTTTTCTTATGGACGGACTCGACGATTGTCTTGGATTGGCTGAATATGCCTACTTTTAAATTGAAGACGTTTATTGCTAATCGGGTGGCTGCCATTACCGAGTGGACCGATACTAAATCTTGGCGTCATGTTCATGGTGTTTCTAACCCCGCTGATTTAGCCTCTAGAGGTACGTCACTCTCCAGCCTCCGGTCGTCGACATTGTGGTGGTCAGGGCCAGATTGGTTAAAGCTTGATGCTCTATGCTGGCCCCCTATTAATTATCGCCCGAATCACGACGTGCAAGATGTGGCCTTGGAGACCAAGGTCTCTTCGTTTCTCACTCAGGAGCCCCGGGTGGAATTGTTTGAGCACTTGTCTTCGTGGCCCTTAGTGGTAGGGGTTACCTCAGTCATCTTAAGGTGGGCTATGCCTTCGCGGATTGAAGCTTCCACAGCCATGGATTGGAAGAAGTTGGCTGTTAAGTATATTTTACGCTACATTCAGCGCAGCGTGTTTGGACAGGAGCTCGCGGCTCTTCGTTTAGGTAAGCGGCTCCCGGTCCGCATTCAGCGCCTGGTCCCGTTTATAGATGATTTTGGCCTCATTCGAGTACGCGGTCGCTTGACCAACTCTGCGGTTACTAGAAATTGTTTTTCGATTTTACTGCCCAAGCATCACCACCTAGTAGGGTTGCTAATTCATCACACCCATGTGTGGTTAGGTCATGCTGGGCCCTTGCAAGTTCAATTTCAGCTTGCCCAAAATTATTGGATTTTGTCCGCACGTCAGGCAATAAGAACTATAATTTGGAAATGTCTTCCTTGTTTCAGGGCGCGTCCTCGCCCCACCAACCCGTTAATGGGGGATTTGCCAATCCCTAGGGTTAATCCGGCACCTCCATTTTATTCTTCCGGCATGGATTATGCTGGCCCCTTTTTTGTACGGGCTTACGCTGTTCGGAAGGCACCTATCGTCAAAGCCTATCTGTGCATTTTCATCTGCTTAGCCACTAAAGCAGTTCACTTTGAAGTGGCTATGGATCTTTCAACGCCCCAGTTTATTGATGTGTTGAGGCGGTTTATTAGTCGTCGTGGGGCTCCGAAAACACTGTATTCGGATTGTGGTAGGAATTTTGTGGGGTCGCGCTCCGAACTTAAACGGGAGCTCAAAAATGTTCTTTCCAATCCTGACCTGTCAGCTCAGATAACAGCTTTTGCTGTCGACAATAACATTGACTTTAAATTTATCCCTCCGTCTGCCCCTCATCAGGGTGGCTTGTGGGAACGGGCTGTCCAGTCGGCCAAGTTTCACATGAAACGCATGATTGGGACCAGTTCGCTGACCATAGCAGAATTTTCGTCGTTATGCATTCGCATTGAGGGAATCTTAAATTCCCGTCCTTTGACCGCCTTATCCTCAGATCCTAGTGATTACCAGGCTCTAACGCCTGGTCATTTTTTGGTTGGCCGCCCCATTACCGCGCCCCCGGAAGCTGAAGTCTCATTAAATGAAGGGACCGTCCGTCATTACAAACAAATTGCCGCTTTGCTCCAAGCCTTTTGGAAAAGGTGGCGCTTGGAATACTTGACGGCACTTCATGCCCGATCGAAGTGGTCGTCTAAGTCAAGAAATTTAATGGTTGGGGACCTGGTGGTTATGGAGGAACAGAATTCTCCCCCCTTGATGTGGCCTCTTGGCCGAGTTTCAGCTGTGTTTCCGGGGAGCGACGGGGTTGTTCGTCGCGCTTCAGTTAAAACCTCCACAGGTTCTTTTGAACGACCGGCTATTAAATTATACCGGTTGCCCATATCTTCTTAATTGGGTTTATCTTGTTTTTTCGCGTGAGCAGAATTAGTTTCAATGATTGTTGTGGACTTACTGGACACTTTGCTGGGATTTCCCAGGTGATTCCTTCCAGCTGTTGTCCGCAGTGAATTTTACATTGTGGAATGTTTCTGGCATGGCGTTGTGCCAGTTCATTGGTAGTTATGGATGCTCAACAAATCAACAACAACAAAATAAGTAAAAAAAAAATGGAAAAAAGGGGGGAATAAAGGGAACAACAACAACAAAAAATGTAAAAAATCTAGGGAACTAACTAAGTTGATTTGCTGAGTTTTACATTGTGTTTGGCTGGGCCATTGTTTATTGGATGTTATTGGGTTTGGTCTGCTCTACCCGAACCTTTCGGATTGCTCGCCTGGTCGATGCGCCCGTGGCGGAGTTATTCGGCATGGTTCTAATTAATTGCATGTTTTCTGTATGTTTGTATTTTCTTGTGTTTGCGTGTGACCCCCTCCTAAGTTGGAGGGTAATTTTCAGAGAGTGTTCCTGTTCACCAAAAGCCAAATTTTTGTAATGTATTTTGGCCATGTCTTTTGGTGTAGTTGGTGGTTGACCCATTGCGGTCAACGGGGGCCGGTGTTCGATATTTCGGATCGAACCGGTCATTATTTTCATTTTCCGAAGTTGGCACTATGGGTTTTGCAGGGTCTATGCATGCATATGAACTTGTCGTTTTTTGTCGCACGTCAACCATCTTAGTGTCATCATCCACGAGTTGGGACTCCTCGGCAGGTAGAACTCCGTACATTTAACCCATCCTCTTCCCAACCAGTCTATCCTGCCTTGAGTGTCAGGATCTACCCAGTCGTGAGATACGGTAAGTCATTTTTATATTATTTATGTCTTGTTAGCAATTCTGCATGCTGCCACTTTAGAGCTCACCAGAGGCTATTAAATTATCAAGTATGAAAGCCGTCTTACTTTCAATCTTTTAAAAAGATTATCGTACAAGCATAAATTTAACAAACAACACCACCGTCAAAAATAATTTAGATCTAGTGAATAAAACTCAACATGTCCACATTCCACACAATTCCACACTAGCTTCATTTGACATAACAAACCTATACACCAATGTTCCCATAAAAGAAACTATAACTACATTAGAAAAATCACTAAAAATAAATAACACACCTGAAACAGACATAAAAGAGATCATCCATCTAACTAAAATTATCACTGATCAAAATTATTTTGCACACAACAACATGTTTTACACACAAACAGATGGACTAACCATGGGCTCCCCTATATCAGGTATACTAGCCGAAATTGTACACACCATAGAACAGGAACACATACTGAACAATAACAAATACACCGATAAAAAAATATATTGGCACAGGTATGTTGATGACATTTTACTCCTCTACAACGGCAACAAAAGACAAATAGAAAATTTCCACAAATACATTAACACTATACACCATAAATTAAAATTCACACTTGAAATAGAACTAAATAATAGCATAAACTTCTTAGACCTTACAATCACCAAAACTAACAACACACACACATACAAAATATACAGGAAACTCACCACATCAGACATGGTCATACATAACTCATCCAACCACCCAAGTCAACACAAACATGCAGCTTTCAACTACATGCTCCATAGGCTCACTTCAATACCCCTAAACACACATGACTACCAAGAAGAATTAAACACAATCAAATATATAGCAGTCAAAAATGATACAACCCCGAATTAATAAATAAACTACACAAACATAAAAAGTAAAACACATCAGACCAACAGCACACAACCCAGTAAATACATAACACTTACATACTACAATTCCAATACAGACAAAATTGCAAACACATTTAGGAAACACAATTATAAAGTAGCCTACAGAACCAACAACACCATTAGGAAACACATAAATAATACTAACAAAGACACAGACACATACAGCAAAACAGGGGTTTATAAATTAAATTGTAATGATTGTCACCAATTCTACATCGGCCAAACGGGAAGATCTTTTTCGTCCAGATTTTCAGAACATTTAAAAGCCCTCACCACAAACTACATACATTCCACATTCGCCACACATTTACATAACGAAAACCACAGTTACACAAACATAGAACACAATATGGAAATATTACACTACTTACCTAAAAGTAGAAAACTAAACACAGCTGAACAATTTGAAATATACAGATATCACACACTACAACCAAACAACATATAAATGAACAATTACAATATAAACCATACACACTATTCGATACACTGATCCAAACACACAATTTGAACCTCAGCGCCAATCCCATCCCACCATCAACCCCCACTACACACACCTATAGTCCATAACGGTTATTCTGTAAAACGACATTCAGTATTTACTCCCACTGAGGAAGAGGCACATCACCTTGAAACGCATGGGGAAGTGATAACGAATAGTAAGTTCATACGTGAAAGTTTATATATAGAATAAATTTAATAAAGTGAATGAAGAGGATGAATCAACAATATAATTAAATTTGTACCTATAATGTCTAAACGACAAATAATAAAAACATAGCTTTTAAGTATATATTATAATGTAATATTATAGATACAGATACAAGTGTAGATTATGATGTGTTTGTGTGAGTGTAGACACGCACCGGTATCTACGATAGTGTTGTTTATTAAAAGATGTAATCGTAATTGTTAAGGTTATTGGTGTTATTGTATGGTTTTTTATGGGTGCATAATAATATTCCACTTCTTTTATTTTACAATGGTTCGCGCACTCTGTTGTGTACCTCTCTCACTTACCACACGTGAATCCTTCAATCCTGTTCTGTGACGTTTCTTCTGAAATACATGCACTTCAAATACAAGTATATATTCAAATCGAATATTTAATATATTATCACACACAAAAATAAATGAAGCAATATCTGATGAATATTCTGAATTATGTTAAATCTTTTTAAATTCTTCCGCCACCTGTGTCAGAACTGATTAAAAAAATAAATGAACTTATTTTTAATAGAAATGATACTTCTTTTACTGGTAATAAAAGTGGAGGTTTATTAACAATTTAATAAATAGTAAAATCTTTGACAATTAATAAGCAATAATTAACAACCTTTCAATTACTGATTACAATAAAAAAATTCAAATAAGACTCTGTCCATTTCTCAAGGCTGGTAGACCTGTTATTGGTACAATAATTTAACTTCAATAGGTTATGTTATTTTGATTCAGTGAATTACCATATTTCGTTAGGTTCTTTTAGGTAACATGATACCAAGCACAAGATGTAATACAAATAACGATATACAATTAACAATAATGAATAATAAGCGAACAAATATAAAAAATCAAAATTTTATACCATATATCTGGTATTTATGGAACTATCGTACGCGGTAATGCGCGCGCATCTTATAATACTAGTTTGCAATTGTCAAGCTGTATGACTTGTACAGTAGTTAAAAATGTATTACTTTCGTTTAATAATTCGTTTTAAAAATCATCTATTCACAAGAGAAAAATTTCTCAAAAAACTCTTGTTAGTAGTTCTATCTGATTTGGATGTTACTTGAGAACAGATCGGTAATGTTGAAATTATCAAGTTACCGTAACGATTCTGAGGTTAGTTATAACCGGTGTTGTTACAATGGATAAGTATTTCTTAACAGTTATTATTTCTTAAACTATACATATAAACATATCATTCGTAATACTTTAATATACTATTATCAGAATTACATTTATTTATACAGTATGAAAATTAATAAAGTATATTTCAAAACATCGAAAAAATCAAGAAAAATAAGTTTAGTCAAATGAGTGACTAAATATTCTTGTATTCATTAATAATTATTTCAAACATGATATTTTAAATTATTATAAATAATTAAAATATTTTTATAATATTTTAATAATTGTGAATTGAATTCTTCTTTAATTCTGATAATTTATTTATTGTTTTCGATACTCTGCATTATCTGACTTGCGTAGTATCGAAGGTTAGCTATTTACGAAATTATTATTTTCGTTCAATATTGTTTAAATAAAATTGTACTCCCTGTTTCTTATTTAACACATCACTCGCAAGTATGGTCGACATTATACACTGACCTTACTTGTTTTAATTAAATAACCCCGCACTTTTCACTCGTATATATATTGGTTATTATTGTAATTTTGTCGCCTATTGTTATTATTATTATTATTATAGTTACCATTATTATTATTATGGTTATTACCTTGGTTATTAGGCCTACTGTTATTGTCATTATTATTGTTATTATTGTAATTTTGATTTGGGTTGTTATTATTATTATTAAAATTACCTCTGTAATTTCTGAAATTCGGATTATTATTATTTAGGTTACCGCCCCTGTCATGGAAATCGTCATTCCTCCGGCAACTTCTTCTGTAATACCCTTCGTGTTCTTGATCTTCGAGTAATGCTGACATAGCTTGTATGGTTTTAATTTGTCCCCACTGGCGTGCTTTGGCGACACCCTCCTCGAATTGGTACGAAAGCTTGGTAACGAGGCACTCCTCTGGTATTTTTGGTTCTAAGTTGCGTGCTATACACACCTTACCTAAGAAATAGGATGTCATTGTAGTTCCTCTGCCTGCATCATATCTACCATGGCATATGTTATCGCGCACTATATTTTGTGTGGCCTCCGACCAATACTTCGCGCGGAATTGGGTTTTGAATTCGTCATAATTGTTGACTTCATGGCGCGTGGCAGTCCACCAATTATCATAAATCTCCTTGAAATATTCATCAATCAGGCTTCTTATTACATTCCACCTGGTTTCTCGGATTCTTGCCAAGTTTTCATCGATGCGTGCTAAAAATTCAATCGGGTTCTTCCGGTAGTTTTTGAAATTAATAGCGTCACGGTTGTCAGTCGGTTGTATATACTGACCTTGTATAGGGCGGTTGCGAATGATTTCGATTTCCTCCCGCATTTGCACGATTTCTCGTTGTCTCAACTTTTCTATTTTCTCCCGATTAGCGACGGTTACAGTTCTTACCGTGTTTACTGATGCACTTATCTCCTCACATCACTCACCTACGTCGGTCCTCACCCGCTTGATTTCATCTTGGCTCATTCTTTTCAGTGATTCGATCCGGGCTTCGGTTATCTCCTCTATGTTGTCGATCCTCCCGTCGACCTCTTCTCTCGTTCGTTTCAAATCCTGGTCATGCTGTTCACATTTTTTGTTCACTTCTGTAATTTCTTCTCTCACGACCGCTATCTCCACGTCTACTCTGGTATTAATTTTTTCGTTACCTTCCTCCATCCTCCGGCTAATTTCATTTACCGTGGTGTTCAACTCTTCTCTTAAGGCTTTGCTGCTATCATCTATTTTATTGTTCAGGGCGTCCACGGATCTATTCGTATTGTCTATCTTTTTATTCAGGTCTTCTTTCAATAGTTCGAAGTTCTTATTCTGGTCGTCTAATCGTGCATGTAGGCGGGCTCTTAGTGACTCCATATTTCTATTATTGTCGTTTAATTTCGTGTGGAGATCCTCTTTTAACGACTCCATGTTTTTATTGATTGATTCTATGTCCCTTTTTGAATTTTCATTAATTTTCGTGAAATTATTATTGACCTGTCCGAATTGTTCCATCATCATTCTCATCATGTTATCCCATCTTGCCTCTTCGGTCGGTTTGTCTGGTCGGTCGCCGACTATTACTTCCACTTCTGGTTCTACATGGGGTGTTTCTTCTGGTCGAGTTTCTATGTTATTAATCGTAATGATTTCCATCTCAGGTGTTGGTTGTGTCTCATATGTCTCTGTATTTGGTTGTACCTCTCCTACTCGGCTGTCCTTGTATCTTGTGTCGTATTGATGTGTTGATATATTGTTCTTTTGTGTTTGCCAGGCTGATTTAAAATATAACAAATATTTTCGTTTATTATTTTTCAGCCTCACGTTGCTGGTCGCCAATTTGTGAGATATTTCGGTTTTTACCACTTTAAAAGGTTTATACAATGTGTTTAATATTGTAGTATTTAAAATTGATGTTATTAAAAGTGTGTTTACAATCGCAAAAATTATAAGTGTCTTAAAAGAACTGCTTTAGATAAAAATAAAATAATTGCATTAATGTTGTTTGAACAATAACGTTGCTTAAATTTAAAAAATAAAGTGTACTAGCTGGTCGCTTGATGACGGTAACCGTCGTGTTGATACTAGCAGCGAAACTCCTCCTCCAGGTTGACAGTTGTCTAAGTACGTAAAGTCTAGTAACGTCTGGACAACAAAATTAACAAAATACACTTCCACGTACCTGTTCGTGATTCTGGAAGTTCAGAAGTTCACTTTTTCAATAAATTAATAAGCTGCCAAGACGGTTTACAAAACCAGCTTACTTTATCTACAAGGTTAGGTTACCTTGTTTAATAATGGGCACCACACAGGTTTATTTCGGGAAAATCCCGTGTAAAACCCATTAATAGAATCAAATAATAATTTTAAAAAAACTGAAATTGTGTTTATTGCCCTTATGGCAATTCAATTCAACATTAAATGATTGCAACTAAAAGTTGTTTTGATTATTCTGAATGAATTATTTATCTATTTTTAGAAATAAATTAAGTCAAGTTATGCTGCTAATAACTGGGTTTTATTTGTACCCTTGATGATGAATTCAAACAAACATAGTTAAGAAAATACATTGATATACAATTGCAAATATTTCGTTACATACCCTATATGACTGGCTCAAAGCATGAACAATAGTTCTGGTTAAGTCCAGATAAACTTTACTTTAAACATTAATATTATTTATATCTCGGGCGTAAGTTCTTTGAAACACAAGAAAGAATGCTCATGCCTACACAATAGCTAATTATTTTATAATACAATATCGACTAGTAATGCCTTGTAGTTTACTAATAAAAAATCGAACCTATTTTATAGGTTAGGCGTTCGTCACGCTTGCTTAATTATTCACAAAGTTATATAGTAAGACCACTTAAGACTAACATCATTCTTAAACAGGATTGACAAATCTATTAAATAAATTCAGACATGGTGTAATACAGAAAATGTTTTAGTGTTATGCGTCAGTACAGATTTTGTTTACAAAACATATATGTTAGTGCACTCAGTGTAATGGAATAAATTGTCACGCTGTTACCTCTGTATTTTAATCTTTCGATTAACATTCAATTAAACACTTCAATGGTCGGATTGTAATGACCATTGTTATTCACTACACACGCACTTGAACAGAGAATATTGGTCCGCTTCTGACTAAAAAGGACCTTATATGATACTATTTAATTATTTTCTCCTGTTCGATATGTTCCCGCACTAAATAAAATAATACTTCACTTCGATGCACTGATTCCATGTAGAGTATAGTGTAGTTACTTTTTGTTGTTGCCGAAATAATTCAATAGACGCACTATTACAATGAAGCTATCAGTTAATAAAAATTTTGATGAGACGAGCGTACCTTCCGCTCTGGATGATTTTTAAAAATGTCTAACGGTAATTAGCCACGTTCCTTTATATACCCTCTGTTTTGATAGGGCTTAGGCAATTGTTTTATTTAGTAAGCTATTTTCTGATTGGCTTAGCCAGGCGTTACGAAAGTGACGTATTGTTTTTTCAACTGTCACCAACGGTTTTTAACCGACTTTTCGCCAGAATGATTGACAGCCGTCGTTATTGTTAGTGTTGATAAACAGATTTTTTTTATTTACAAATGATGCTAACGCATGTCACGCACTTATTATAGTTGCGATCGGGGTCGTATCGCTATCAAATTAAAGGATATTTTTTTCTCTTCAATTTGATATAGTTTGACACTGGTTTATTTACACTTTCACTGACATTTTTTAATAAACAATGTTCAGGTATATGGCTTCGCGCTGTCGTCTGCTAACAAAGCCGGCGACGATTCTCTCTTATCAATACATTGTTTGTGTTCCACATCGCATTTTTCACTTAAACGTCTGTGTGGGAACACTAATATATCCGTCTTTGTACTTATTTATTGAATATAATGATTAAACCTTAACTTATACATTGCTATGAACTATTCTTACTCCCTATGACATTTTGTTTCACATTATTTTGCTCCATGCTATTAATTAATAATTGAACTATTACTTGTATAACATATTAACAATGCTTATCGCTATGTTTGGTATAAAGATTGTTCAGTGTATGTGATTTACACTCATAGTACTTTCTACCAATCACCTTACTGATGATTGATCGTTTTAGGCGTTGCCGAGGCATACCGTTTGCATCGGATTTATGCCTTAATAATGTTTATTAGTTTACATTTCGGTACCTTGATGAGGTAGCTTACTTATATAAGGTTCCCTCTTACAAATATTTTTACTTATCATAAGCACATTTGAGACTGTAATACAGCTTCAATCTTATATTGTGGCCATAGCTAATCTTAGCCCTAGGCATTAATAGTTATTAGTCATAGTTGATTTATTCTCAGCCAAATACAGATGCTGATATCACATTATTCGGATCCTTATTTAATTAATTTTATCAACATGTCAAATTCCATTCAAGTTATTCACTGACTCGCTTGACAGCTTAAAGTGAATTTAATTTGTCCATTAGTTTGTGTCAGTTATAGTAGGCCTATTGGTTGTAGTGTCAAGCAGTGTTTAGGTTTACTGCTTCTTGTGGCACTTCTTCTTCTTTCTTCTTCAATGGTTCCTCTCTTCTTTGCTACTCTTATCATTATATTATCTACTTACATTACCGTCATGTATTTATTAAATCTATGGGCATATGTCTAGGTTATGTAACACCTGGTCATGTTACAATACTTATATCTAGTCCTCTTCCAGACTGGGAGGCTGAGATCTCCTCTTGCTTTTTCGTATGAATTTTGCCACTTTTTCTTATGCTTTGTCAATTTTTTACTGAGTTGAAGTATTTCCTCTTCCCCAATTATAGGTTTGGCTGTATTGATACACATTTTCCACTCTCTTCCTTTTCTATTCTTCTCTGTTTGTCTAGGTCCCAAATATTCATCACTTGTCTATTGTCTCCCACCAGTGGCAACAGTGAGGGGCATTTGGGGGTTAAATAATCCCAGGGGGATAAAGAAAAGAAGAAGTAAAAAAAGAAAAGTGCTTGTACAAATGTGGTCATACGAGTGCTGCCTTTTAAGTCTTTACAAACGACCACTAGATGGCGCTAGTGAGATGTGACATTATCATTGTTGAAAAATTTGTCATATGTTATTTGTAAAACAATTGCAGCTCAGATATTGGCCGAGTAGTTTGTTTACAGAGAGCGTTGAAAACAAAAGTGTTTGTGAGAAAATGGAAATTTCATGTGAAGGTTTTCGTTGGATGATTTTTTACGATTTTAATAAAGACCTAACTCAACAACAATGCCTTGAAACGCTTCGTACAACTTTTGGTAATCAATCACCATCAGAAAAGACTGTTTACAATTGGTTTACGGAATTTCGCCATGGTCATGCTTCAGTCAGCGATGAATTTTGTGAATGTCGACCTAAATCGGTTGTTGTTCCCAAAAACATCGATGCTGTGCACAACATGATTAAAGAAGATCGGCATGTGACTTACCGTGAGATAGAGGCATCCTTAGGCATATCGACAACTGCAGTACATTCGATTTTATATGAACATTTAGCTGTTAAAAAGATCTGTTCCCGATGGATTCTGCATAATTTGACAGAAACTCAAAAACAGGCTCGTGTCAATTGGTGTAAGGAAATGATCCAAAAATTCGACCGAGGAAATGCAAAATCCGTATACAACATCGTAACAGGAGACGAAACTTAGATATATTCGTACGAACCAGAAACTAAGCAACAATCAACTGTTTGGGTGTTCCAAGATGAACCAAAGCCAACAAAAGTGGTTCGTTCACGAAGCACTTCAAAGAAAATGATCGCTTGTTTCTTTGCTTACACTGGACATGTCGCGACCATTGCTTTAGAGGATCGAAGAACAGTTAATGCTGAATGGTATACAACAATTTGTTTGCCACAAGTCATCGATGAAATCAGGAAACACAACCGAAAACATTGCATCATTCTTCATCACGACAATGCCAGCTCTCACACAGCATGTCAAACAATTAATTATTTGAAGGAGGAAAACATCGAATAAATGTCTCATTGCCCGTATTCACCTGATTTATCACCAAACGACTTCTTTTTGTTCCCGAATGTCAAACAAAAAATGCGTGGACACCGATTTTCATCACCTCAAGAAGCTGTTGAAACCTTCCAAAACCATATTTCTGAGGAACCAACATCAGAGTGGAAAAAATGTTTCGAGACTTGGTTCGAATGCATGCAAAAGTGTGTAAATCTCAAAGGCGAATATTTTGAGAAACAATAAAACGATTTGTATCAAAAAATGTTTTTTCTTTCATTGTCTTTGTAAAAACTTAAAAGGTAGCCCTCGTATAAGTTGAATTAAATAATTAGGTCAATTAGTTATGAGAGCATTAACGTTTTTTGAACCTACTAATGTGACATGTTTTCCCAAAAATACAATACAGTATAATGTTATATTAAATATAACAAATCTGTGGAAACAATGTATACTTTATCCATACAGATGTACAAGGTGAATAATTAAATTACAATTAGTAGTGTAGAAGTCAGCATGTAATTAAACATCAACTATTCTATAACAACTGAACTCAATTATCATTCTCTTACGACTTTGTTGGTTCACATTGACCTGTGTCATTCCATTAATATGATTGTTGCTTGCTATTTTTCTCTGTTAAAATCATAAATTTTAAAACTTAATATGCCATTATATAACACTGATATATTTTTCACTAAGTTTTTTACTAAGTTGATATTCCACTCTATTCGAACACTAAACACTTTTTTTATGATTTTTACTGTTTCAACTTCCTTTATTTCTACGCATTGCAAACTTCTTATATTAAGCACATCACACATCGGAGATACTAAATATTTCAGAGAGGTACAATATTCCTCCCTGAACATTCAGGACGTAAAGTACATAAAAAGTGTATGTACAAACAGTTGTAATAAAGTTTTGCCGAATAAACTGTAGTAAGTCAAGATGGCAACATAACAGTGTGTAGTATTATAATGTTATACCAAAGCAACAGGCTACATACTGTTAAGATGATCACACAGGATCATCATGATACAGGGGAACAAAATAACTGACACCAATGAAGTCACTACTTACAAAATTTAATTAGATGCAAACAGCAGATTTAAATCAACAAAAGGCGGCAACCTTACATGATAATTTTAGTTAAATTTGTTCAGCAACAATAAATTGTAACGTATTGCCGCGTTACAAATCCAGGGAACCCATCTTAACTGACCTCTGCCAATTACATGGGCTGCCTACGTTGTAACGAACTGTATTAAAATTAAATTAATTGAACAAATTACTCACTATCAGTGTAAGGAAACAAGGGAAGGCATTTTACTGATTTATGCACTCATTTTCATGTGTAACAAGACGACTTCTCTTTATTTAACAACAGTTACTGACAGATCCCATGACATTATTTAAACTAAAATATTTAAATGCTTTTCATAAAACTTTGGGATCAAATTGATTATATATTCTTATACCTCGGATCCGAGTTTACTTTCTGTATATTTATAGTAAAGACTTCTAATTATTTTCAGTTCATTTTAGAAGCTTGCAAGACTTCTTTAACCATTTGAAGAATGGTACTATTACTTGGAACGATAATAAGTTACATTAACATTTAAGCGTTACAACGTATGATAATTGAAATTTTACAGTAAACTCTTAGATTTCCTGATTATAATGTTTACATAAAATTAATCGTCTTTGAAAAGTCTCTTTTAGAAGTGTGTAGTGTAACAAATATGATTAACTCTCGATAGCAAGGCTATCGAGTCACCTTTACAACTGAACATAGAAACCTCGTCCTGGGGTGTCCGTCTTGGGAATCCTTGTAGTCGGCGTCATCATCTGGGTCGTGTCTTCGGCAAGAATAGGTCGGATGTTCACAGAGGAGATTGAAGCTTCTTTGGTGTCAGTATATGTAGATTCTCGGATGTCCTAAGCAACGTCTTATGCATGGTATACGTGTCTTTATGAATTTTCTGCAGATCACATCTTCAGGAGTGATGTTGTAAATGGAGTTACCTCTTGAAGGGAGTCGTCATCTTGCTTACCACTAGTTCTATTTTTGTGTTACATTTTCTATCTTCTTCTTACCACATATTTATGTTATTGATACATGACACACGTTTTCCACTTTTAGCAGTGGTAGTTAATATACTACATTTGAATAAAACAAACAAATTAAAAACATTTAGGTAGAGCTTTCGCTCGTACGTCTGTACTGTGTGAAGGCAACATAGCGAGAGAGTTTCTGCTCGCTTCAACTGGTACTTAACAAAGGAGAGGGGCAACTACTCCGCGACAATATAGTCCCTATTTTTATTTAAGTTAACATTCTTATTACCAAAAACTATACCTTAATTATACATATATAATTTAAGTGAGTTATTTTAACGACTATTTGTGTCTTCAGATTTCTAATTATAAACATTATGATTTTTATATCTTCCTAAATTACAGACGATTCGGTAAACACGTCGAGTCCGGAATTAACAGGTCACCGCATGATGACAAGCAAAGGGTTAATTATGATAATAATAACTTTTTTACAATTCGCCCTTTTTATTAGTGTTTCTTTGGATCTCTTAACTACTTCTCATTCTCATACTGAGTAAATACAGGGGTTTTAGGTATTATAGTGAGATTTAAAATTACTTAATCGCTCGCAAACTTAATTTTTTTTTATTTACGATTACAGTTAGAATTTAAATCGTCACAAAATGTCACCTTATTACAGTTTCGTACTAATTAACATAGCGATCACTTCTCACTAAACGGCAAAATTACTGTGAACTGCACTTCTAAAATCGCCAGGTGTAACTCAACGCTAAGCTGGCTGTTGACGCTTATATGTACCCTGCATAGGTTCCAGAATAACTACCATTTTCCAGGCTAGCTTTCTGCCAGAGATTGCTAGCTTTCTGATGGAGAGGACCTTCTGCATGAGAGTTGGTGATTCTGTTTCTTCTGAGAGATGAATCACTGCCGGCACCCCTCAAGGTAGTGTTCTTGGCCCCCTTCTGTTCTCAGTCTATGTCAACGACATGCTGAGACAGCCTGGAGTCCAAGTGGCCCTCTTTGCAAACAACACAGCCGTGTATACGGATGATCGTTATGCAGAACGGGCTGTCTTACGACTGCAGCGCCAGCTCGGGGACTGGACTGATAACTGCATTTTGTCTCTCAATGCTACCAAGAGTGTAGCCATCGAATTCTCTAGGCAATGGAAGAACCCTGTTAGGCAACTACGCATCAGTAGGACGTACTTGTGCTGGTCCAATGAGGTTAAGTACCTCAGAGTACACCTTGACCGTCAGCTCACCTGGCGTACCCACACTCTGACAGTTCTTAAGCGAGCATCCACTCATCTGAGCTTACTGTTTCCACTCCTGATCAGCTCAGCCATGACCAGGAACTTTGGAAAGATGATTGTCGGCGCGTATTTGCTGCCGGTCATTACATACGCTTGCCCAGTCTGTAGTTACCTCGCCGCAGTGCATAAACGAAGTTGCAAAGCGTCCTCGACAGGGGTCTTCGGCTAGCGGCCAAAGTCCCCCATCACTTCTCATCTCGCCTTCTAAGGAGAGGAGTTGGCGTCCGATCCTTAGATGACACCTTCAGGCGCCTGGCACGCACATTTTATGCACATGCGGCAAGGTTTCTTGTGGCTGGGCTGGGCAGGTATAGTATAAGTCCAGGTGATTTGGTGGAAATGACCTGGGTGTATACTGCGCTATTGTAGGCTAGCACAACAGCCGAGAAACGGCCTGCTACAGAGCAAGATGGCCTACTTGGGCAGGGCCGTGAAGCAGGAGCTCCTGAAGGTAGCTCGGAACTCAGTTTCCATAGCGGTTTGTCTCTGTGACTCACAACTGTGCAACCCAGAGTCAGTCAGTCAGAATGTGGATCAGTGGTGTAACTAAGACTTGATTGATGGAAAGAGCTTGAAGGCTGAACCTCTACCCCCCTCTCAAAAGTTAATTGATTAAGTCAGGATTCTTCCCATATAGACATTATAAATACTCCATTCTAATTAATTTTTGACACAAAATATTATTTTCATGGCCAGTAGTATGTAAATTTTAACAAAACAATCTTTAATAACTGGGCATGCAAAAAACCCTGTTGCTTCTCTAGTGTTAATATCAGTGCTTTACAAATAGACTGGCATTCACATTCATCTTAGTTTGAATAATAAAACAAGAAAAGAAAAAAGGAATGTGGTTTATTTTTGGTCAATGGCATGTCGCATCCTGACAATTTACAGTGTACAAATTCACAATGTTGATATTTCTGCCTCCAAATACTACAAGTGCTGGTATCATAAAAAATATTACAGTCCACTACAGATGGCAGGTGGAATATTTGCAAAATAATGTCGATACCATGAAACAACTGTTCACTGAAGTATTTAATAAAATTATGAGCTTTGGATTCAATCACATGTATTATCACATCTCTTCAACAAATAAAACCACTAATGGTTTATAATTGTTTTATAAATTGTCTTTCCCTTATAAAGACATCGTCATTGCCTCTAGTGAATCTCAAGACAATAAAGCTGAAAATTTACTTGTCTTTTAGACATGTTTGGAGAGAGCCATGGTGATTTTGTGGATATAGACAGTCAACTTGTTGTCACCCTGACAATACCAGAAATAACATAAACCATTATAACCAACCAGGATAGACCAAGTAACCACCCAAATTCCATTGACAGACCAACATATAAACTCATACCTCTAATAACCTACCAGTAATCTACCAACTATGATGTCAGAACTCGTGAAAGAATGGACGCAATCCCAAAACTTACAATGATCCCTCAAGAGCATTAATAGTACACATCTTTCTCCATCTGGCAGTCTGGAATCCTATAGTTTAGCCCAGCAAACACAGAACATCAAAATATTCCTTTCTGAAAATAGTGTAGATGTTATGTTAATCTCTTAATTATATGTGGCCAAGAAAAGTTTTATAACAGGTCCCACATATTCTATTGTTCACACTGTCCAGATGTTGCAGAACATCTCTAAACATCTACATAATAAAATTCAATACCAAACATTATGTATATTGGCTAAAGACAGTAAAAAATATCTTTAAGCTGCAAGTGTAGCAACACAGTTGTAGACAGGCTAGCATTATCAACTCCTGTCTCCTGGTCATATCATAAATCAACACCAATTTAAAAACTTTTCCAATACATCTGGGCATAGATTTCTAGTTTGAAAGGACTACAATTCAAAACACCATCATTGGGGTACCAGATTTAAAACTCCAAGTGTAAGACAATTTCTTAAAACAGTGACTGTAACAGAAAACAATCTATATCAACAATCTTACACCATTCCCTTCTGTTCTCAGCAACAATTTTCCATCCTCTGCTCCCTATGGTTCGCAGGTCCTCCTCAATTCAATCCACCACTTTCTTGGTTGTCCTCTGCGCATAGACTCCAAGGGTTTCCATCCATTCTGTCATAGCTCTCGTATTTCTGGTTTTCTCCATTCTATAAATATGTCCTAGCCATCTAATTCTCTGTGACTTAATAAACGTTACTATGTTTTCGCTATTTATTAATGTATCAAGTTCAAGTTTCATGCGGATCTGCCAAGCGCAATCTTGTTGCACTACTGGCCTAAAAATTCTTCTAAACATGACAACTACTGTACTTTAAAAATTAAGCCCTGCTAGGATTTATCACTGACCACACATTTATTCTAGTTTCTACTAGCACTCATATAAATCCTACACACATTATACTACCAAATAAGTAATACAGATTGGGATGCATTCTATTTAGAAGTTACTGACACATTAAACTTAAATTTACCCCTATAAGTTAATGAAGACATTGATAGAGCAGTGGAACACTTAATTACATCAATTCAAGGAGGACGGTGAACAGCACATCCTGTATTACATAATTTATATGAATACAGAAAGTATTCTACAATATCAAACAACTGACTGTTGGAAAATGAAAGGACATAACAAAACACTCATGCTCCCTGGGATATATTAAATCATAACAATGCAACCAAGCACCTTAAAAACTTGCTACATGATAACAAAAATGGTCAAATACAGGAGCAATCTTATGGTCACTGAAGATGGAAACAATTATTGTTGGAAGCCAACTAAATGAATGAAACAACTACAAGATCCTATTCCCATCCCCTGTCATGACATAAGTAGCCCAGAGATGATTCGGAAAAAGCAGATACCTTTACAAAGCACTTGGAAAATGTATTCTTCCAATGTAATGGAAACACAATAGCTGACACAGAAATCTCCACCACAACATTATTCAGGGTGCCTACTAAAAACTTTATATAAAATTCCCTGACTTTTCCAGGTCATTTCTGGAAAAATTCCAGGTATTGATGCAATCACTTAAACTCATAATTTAAATATTCTAGTGGTAATTTTAGGTTGTTTTATAGTCGGTCATTCATTTCTTGCATCTTTACCCTTAAAATGTATTACCTCATACATAAAAATATATAGTATAACATTCAAAAATTTCATAGGTATCTCCCGGAAATGAATACTGGACTTTTGACGAAAATTTAACATTTTATCTACTGGACCAATGCAAGTTTAAGATTAAATATACTGTATGAATTACAATGTCCATGGAAACAGACTTTATCGCAAAAACTTCATTTAATAAAATCATTTTAAAAAATGGGCATATAAAATTATTTTTGAGTTTCTTAATATGGATGTCAGAATCATTGATCATTAAGGATTGTCCCTGCCAAAATTAAAAATGCAGACAGGTTTATGAAAATTTTGTAAAATGTTGTTCAACTAAAAAAATCATCTCCTGATTTCGTTTAGAATTTTTCACCGCATAGTATCTTTATAAATAATTTAAAAAGTAGTAGAAATTAATACATGTTATTATGGAGAGGTGTATAATTTCTATTACTTTATGATGAAAAAATGCAGAGAAAAATTTGATTCTTGGCATATGTGTAAAAAATATTAGAAAGAACACAATATTTTTAAACAAGAATAATTTAACGGCTATTTATTGTGTAATTAATTGTTAAAGTCACTTTCTTGTCTAATAATAGTAATGATAATAGGTGTGTACACGTAAGTGCGGCAACATCGGAAAGTGCGGGCATTATTTTTAATTTAAAAGTAAGATTAGCCAACTTAAGGGGAGCCAGTAGGGTCAAAAAATATTTTTTTATCGATTTTCGGATTTTGATGTTTTCTTATAGTTTTGTAACTCTACGTTTATTGCTGACAATAAGTATACGATATACGTATAGACACTGTTTTCAAAAGTCGGGCGCCATCTTGATCCAAGAATACATATGTGTTAATAACTTTGTCATTTTACTTACCATTGCTAATCACTATAGGGCAGGAATTCGTTACGCGAAATTTTGAGTAGCGGAAATTATTTGAAATAATAAAATACCTGGTTAAAATTGTTACCAATGATATACCCTGTTTATTTTATAGACTTACATCTTACATAATGCTGTATTCAGCGAACTTTTTAAACCCTCCAAAATCATGAAACATGTAATATAAAATGTATAATTATGTAATATTAGATAATAAGTTAATAAATATAGCTATACATATCTGTCGCACAACCCAGCATAATTTATGTCACTCTCTATCTCTCACTCTCTCTCTCTCTCACACTCTGGTACAATTTCATATTTTTACTGAGCTCATTTTTTAATTTCTAAAATAAATTTTGATTTGTAATTTTGTTTAGAATTGGTCATTTAGTGAATCTTGATGTTTAATAAAAGAATGTTTGGAACTTCTCACCAAATTTGCAGCGGTTGTTCGTTCTCTGTACGGTAAAACTTCGCGCACCGCGAGTTTACCGATTACGCTACCGGTCACATTTTGTAGTAGCACTGTTGTAATTAATATAGTTAATTAACAACTTTTAGTGGTGCACAAATTGAAATTCACACTCAGTGAACGGTTTTGCTGGCCGGCTACGATCACGATTCCTGATGAAATGACCAAGATCCTTTTTCACATATTTCTTAGGTGGGGTGAAACTACGTCACCCGGCTATTGTTGTCTGTTTACAGTTTCAACAACACATTCCTCGTCGCTGGCGTCATCAAGGATTGGCACTTTATCTCAATAAACGACATACGGTTTTTTGCCGTGTTTCATGTTTTTTGCTATGAAACAGTCAGAATCTTGGCAAATATTTATATAGTTCACTCACTGTAGATTTACAAAGATTATTCACGGGTTATTTAATTTTGACCAAATCGTAAAATTAATGAATGAATACAATATTTATGGACGTTTATACCATATTTATGTTAATTAAAATTTGTACCATAATTGTACCATTACAGTTTGAAACATTCTCTATCAGAATATGTTATTGGTTATAGGATCCCAGAGTTCGTTCGTAAGCGAAGCCAGAAACAGTGTGGGGGTACGAAATAAAGACTCTAACGACATGTATGGTGAAAAGAAAACTTTTGTTTTAATTTTTCTAAAATTATCATTATTCACAGTTACACCACTACAATGGAATCGTATACCTACAACAAGACAGCGGCTGTACACTTCCGCTTAATTAATTATTTATTAACTTTCATTTTTAAATTCTGTAAGTGGCTCGACACAAAGTCGTTTTAAATATTCTGCATTTATATTTGATTTGATTTACTACGTTTCTACGTTACTATATAAATATTAACCTTTATTAACAAACCACACATAGTTACATGCGATTCTATTTCGGAAACAAAGCACATTGCTATTCACCATGAGGCGTATTTATTGAATCAAATTAAAATTTCTTTCCCATTGATAATTTTATAAACATAATCCCACCAAAATATAAACATAATCAATCATGTCTTAACTTATAGAATTATATATATATTTCACAACCCAGCACTGCTTAATTTTATATTTTATATTATTCACGCAATCACACACTCATTCACGCAGTACAATTTTATTGACTTCCCTAACTGAGCTCATTTATTTTATTTTAAATAGAATATTAAAATTTTGTTTTATAAACTTGCTACTTAGCTGCAACTCTGTCCAGACGACGTCGCATCTTTACACGCGCACTACGGATGTTGGTTTTTTAATGTTTACTGATTTATGTATTTTATAACTGCCAATGCATTCTGATAAAGTTATGAGTGGTTTATTTTATATTTTATACTTGTGTTCACATTTTAGTTGCGGGCGCAGCCGACGGCGAGCTGAAATGCTCACATCCGCACTGTTGATATATATATTGTTCTCACTGTTTTATCTAATTCACTTTTGTATACATTTTAATAAAATTTAGGCTCGTCAGCCTATGTATTCACCCGGCCCGGGGAGTGGTTTTAAGTCGACTGGCCGAGTTTCCTGCGCACTTTTTTTTTTTTTCGCTCTGGGCTTTGCGGTTGTGCGTCGCAGAGATGAACCGCTCGGTATCTGAGTTCCGAGCTACCTTCTGGAGCTCCTGCCTTGTGGCCCTGCCCAAGTGGGGCGTGTGCTCTATAGCAGGCCGATTCTCAGCTGTTGCGCTAGCCTACACTAGCGCAGTATACACCGAGGGCGTTTCCACGAATCACCTGGATGTATACGGTACCTTCCCAGGCCAGTCACTAGAGGATTGCCTGGGAACCTCGCCGCACGTGCATAAAATTTGCGTGCAAGCCGCCTGAATGTGTCGTCTAAGGAGCGGACGCCAAATCCTCTCCTTAGAAGGCGAGATGAAAAGCGACGGGGGACTTTGGCCGCTAGCCGAAGACCCCTGTCGAGAACGCTCTGCAACTTCTTTTTGTGCATTGCGGCGAGGTAACCCCAGACCGGACAGGCGTAGGTAATGACCGGTAGCAGATACGCGCCGACGATCATCCTGCCCAATTTCCTGGTCATGGCTGAGCTGATCAGGAGTGGAAACAGTGCGCACAGGTGAGTGGATGCTCGCTTAAGAACTGTCTGTGCGTGGGTACGCCAGGTGAGCCGACGGTCAAGGTGTAATCCGAAGTACTTGACCTCTTTGGACCAGCGCAAGTATGTTCTGCCGATACGTAGCTGCCTAACAGGGTTCTTCCATCGCTTAGAGAATTCGACGGCTACACTCTTGGTAGCGTTGAGTTGCACTCTCCAATTCTCAGTCCAGTCCACGAGCGTGTCGAGCTGGCACTGCAGTCGTAGGACGGCCCTTTCCACGTGACGATCGGCCGTAAATACGGCCGTGTCGTCAGCAAAGAGGGCCATCTGGAGTCCAGGCTGTCTCGGCACATCGTTGACGTAGATCGAGAACAGAAAGGGGCCTAGAACACTACCTTGAGGGACGCCGGCTGTGATTCGTCTCTCGGAAGAGACTGAATCGCCAACTCTCACGCAGAAGGTCCTCTCCGTCAGAAAGCTAGCAACCAGATGGAGGTAGCAGTCCAGGAGCTGGACTTCCCTAAGCTTGAATAATAGGCCATCATGCCATACGCTTTCGAAGGCTTTTTCAACATCTAAGAAACAGCCAACTGTCCGTTCTCTCCGACACCCGGCTTCCGTGACGCTTTCCACCATTCTCATCAGTTGATGAGTGGTCGAATGCCCCACACGAAAACCGAACTGTTCGGGGACCAGCACGTCAAAGTTGGTTAGATGTTCTCGTACACGACGCTGCACGAGGTGCTCAAAAACCTTGGACGTAGCGGAGAGTAGGCTGATGGGCCGGAGGTTTTCGGAGCGGGTGGTATCCTTTCCCTGCTTCGGGATCACGATAACCGTCGCCTTTCGCCATTTCTTGGGAAAGTAGGCCAGTCTGAGACACGCGTTGAACAAATCAGTCAAGAATTGAACTCCAGGCTCTGGAAGAAGTCGTAGAGCGGTGTTCGTAACACCGTCCGGGCCTGGAGCTTTTCTTGGCTGAAGTTCAGCGAGCCGATCTGAGACCTCTTCCAAAGAGATGGGTTCGGGCTCCGCCATGATCGGAGGAGACAGAAAGTCTTCCACAGCCATCTCGACTTGTTCGTCGAAGTCCCAGTCCATGGGCGGGTTGGGAGCGAACTGTCGCTCGAAACACAAGCCCAAGTACTCGGCCTTCTCCTCCGGGCGACCCAGGAGTCGACCGAACGGTCCAACAATGGCGGGCAGTGGAGGTCGTCGCCTCCATCCCGTCAATGCGGTAGGTATTCTGTACGGGTGACTTTGTGGGTCCACATCCCCCGTTCGGGCCACAGCGAGCTCCCAACAGCTACGTCGGAACGCCTTCAGACTGCCACGCAGTCGTCCGGTGAGCCAATTGTATGCTGCCTTATCTCCTGCGCACACTCAGCGAAAAAATGCATATTAATACGTGACCAAACTCTGGGAAAGTTGGCCGTCCGAGTGCGCGGTTGAAAGCGCGGGCGCGCCCTCCACATACCAATGGCAACTCACACCCGTCTCGACGCTACAGTTTATCCACCGTAATTTCTTAGTTGCAAATAATATTGAAAAGATTTCACTTACAAAACCCCATCGGTCTGTACCGTTACACTATCTCTGTTATATAGCACTAGAATTATTCTTTTATCACTTTAGGAAATGAAAATAAAAATTATTATTTAAAAAAAATATTGACATTTTTCAAAAATTCCTAAAATTTTATTTTTTAATATAACAAGTTAATGAAAACTCCAGTTACTCTAATATTTTCTAGTGAAATAACTATTGAAAAGCAGATAGTAAATATTATGATTTTACTATAGTGAATACAGTAAACATTAAAAATTCTTACAGTTTTTTTTATTATTTTTTTACTTAAATTTGTATTATATATATAAACTTTCATGTATGAACTTACTATTCGTTATCACTTCCTCAGTGGGAGTAAATACTAAATGTCATTTTACAGAATAACCGTTATGGACTATAGGTGTGTGTGGTGGGGGTTGATGGTGTGATGGGATTGGCGCTGAGGGTTAAATTGTGTTTTTGGATCAGTGTATCGAATAGTGTATGTGATTTATAATGTAATTGTTCATTTAATATGTTGTTTGTTTGTTGTGTGTGATATCTGTATATTTCAAATTGTTCAGCTGTGTTTAGTTTTTATAAATTACATGAACACAACCTAACCATACTCAAAGCAGACAAAGGTAATATAAATGTCATAATAGAAAAACAGGCTTTAAATAACAAAATTGAAACATTTTTTAATGAAAACAACATCACTAAATTAAATAAAGACCTCACCCCAAAATATCACAAACAAATAAACAGTACCCTAAATAACACAAAACACATAGTCTCACCTGACAACATCAAATATCTAAAACATATTAAACCAAACGCCCCTACACTAAATGCACTACCGAAATTACACAAACCAAATATTCCCATCAGGCCACTTATAAACAACACACAAGCACCTGCACACAAAATACCTAGACACTTAGATAAATTAATCAGAAATAGCATTGTTCGATATTTCGGATCGAACCGGTCATTATTTTCATTTTCCGAAGTTGGCACTATGGGTTTTGCAGGGTCTATGCATGCATATGAACTTGTCGTTTTTTGTCGCACGTCAACCATCTTAGTGTCATCATCCACGAGTTGGGACTCCTCGGCAGGTAGAACTCCGTACATTTAACCCATCCTCTTCCCAACCAGTCTATCCTGCCTTGAGTGTCAGGATCTACCCAGTCGTGAGATACGGTAAGTCATTTTTATATTATTTATGTCTTGTTAGCAATTCTGCATGCTGCCGCTTTAGAGCTCACCAGAGGCTATTAAATTATCAAGTATGAAAGCCGTCTTACTTTCAATCTTTTAAAAAGATTATCGTACATCTATTTACTACCAGAGGATTCATGAGGTTGCTAGCTTTTCAATTAAATTGCTTGCCGTCACGACTGGGAGCACGTGTTTCGTAATTTTGTGCATGTTGCTGCTGGTGGGTCGAGTTTCAGTAATTGGGTTATAAATCAGTTTTGGCTGCGTGATTTTTATTTTAATTACCAACGTGCCGTGCCGTTTCGTTTTTGTGCCTGCTCGTGGTTGTTTTGCATGCCGTTAATTTTTCCAATTTCATGAATGTTCGTCATTTGCATGCTATTGCACGGAAGCACGTTGGTATAATACGTACGCATGTGAACTACGAGTTTGCGTTTCAATGCTGTTGCATGGTGTCAGCAGTGAACGTCGTGTGTGCATGGCCAGGTGGGCAAATTTTGTGTAAAAATTTTGCACCTTGTTTGTTGGGGTAGTCGTTTAATTACTGGGTCAAGTCTGGTGAAGTTTGTTTCCGTCCTGTTACGGTTTGCGTCCCACGTGAAATTGTGCGCTACGTGTTTGCGACTGTCAGGCGTAAAGGGAACGGTTTTAGGTTATCCGGATTTCGGAATAGCCTGCCTTTGTATTTAATTTTTTCGGCATTGGCCATTACCTTTAGGTTCGGTTTATATTTTGCACATGCGTTATCCTGTCCATACACGCCGCGTTGACCATCAATTTTGGCATTTAATGTGTCCCAGTTATTGTGTTTGGTTCGGTAACTGGTGAATTGTTGTGCATTGTACTTTGCTGTGTTTTGTGTGTATTTATTCTATTTGGTATTATACATGTTTGTTTTTTGGGTGCACTTTTGTGTACCATTATTTTGCACCGTATGTGCTGTAATCTTGTGTAACTTGTGTTTTTGTTGTCGTGCTTTTGCGCTGTGTAAATCAATTTGTTGCGTGTTTAATTTATTGTGTTTGGTATTATTTGCCTGTTGGATTGTGTAAGTTGTATTTTGCCTTGCACTAATTTACTTTTGTATTTATCTTGCTCGGTATTGTGTATGCAAAGTAGTTGTGTCAGACGCCTAGTCATCTCGATCACTGTTAGGCTAAGTCGGGTCGTGATTATTGTTCAGTTCCTAATTCTCTTATTAAGGGTGGTTGTCGGTTGCGCGATATTTTTTAATTCAGTATGCCTGCTAAATTGTCGCTGGCAGCTTTTGACCGGACCACTTCGGTGGGAATACTTGCGTTGCAGCATTTAATAAATAAGTTGGAAGGGTTGCCGCAATTGAGAGCCGTGGATCAACATGAAGCCGGTATTTTGGCCTCCAGGTTGTCCGAAGAATATCAGGACCTTCTAGGTAAGGTCGATCCATACCTATCGGCTGAGTCATTGCCCCAGGGATTGGACGAGGACCACATTTTTTCGGTGGTAGCTCAAATTAAGGATATTTATGTCCAGGGTAGCATTTTAGCGTCCAAACTAACAAAACCAGAGATACCGGTTGGTTTTCATCGGCAAGTGGCGGGCACTCAGGTGTTCTCGTTCATGAGTTGCCGAAGCTTTCGTTACCTTGTTTTGATGGCCAGGCCAAATGTTGGTCCGAGTTTTGGTCAAAGTTCACCACATTAGTGGACGAAAGTCCTGCCCTCACTCCAAAGCAAAAATTGTTGTATTTACTGACTCATCTTAAGGATGAGGCTTATGAGAAGGTTGCCGCGCTTCCCATAGTTGATGAGAGTTATTCACTTGCACTGTCAACTCTTAAAAGTCGTTATCACAATCCTCGTTTGGCCGCTCGGGTTTATTGTACCAATCTGCTTCAGTTACCAGCCGCTTCTATGCGATCAGCTGCGTCTATTAGAAAGTTGGTGGACAGCTTCAATGCTAACTTTTCAGCGTTGTCAGCTCTAAACGTTGCTGATATATATCAAGCAATATATGCGTCTTTTGTATTGTCTAGGCTGGATCTATCATTGCGTGAACGCTTTGAGGCGTCTGTTACGGACAAAGAGAATCTCCCTGCCCTAACAGAAATTATGACATTTTTAACCGCTATGGCGGAACAGAAAGAACAGGCATATTTGGAATCGGCTTTACCTGCTCTTCCCAGCACTAGCCACCAGAAAACCCAGAAGGTTTCTTTTTCTAAGGCTACTCCTCTTGCTGTGTCTACATTATCTGCGGAGGTTACGCAACGGGATGCATCTAGTTCACGTTGCCTTCATTGCGATTCCCGGACCCATGTGCTTCTCAAGTGTCCGGCGTGGCTGAGTAAGGACCCTAGGGCGCGATTTCAGAGTCTTAAAAATAAAAAATGTTGTCTTTCGTGCCTCCAACATAAACATTCGGGCTGGTGCAAAAATAGGTGCAAAACGTGTGGCTCTAAGTACCACCACACTTTACTTCATTTCAAAAGTGCCCGTCCGTCTCCGTCTCGTTCACAGATTTCTGACACAGCTGAACTCAAGGCTTCGGAGTCATCGCTTGTTGATCTGTCTAGCACTACTCTGACCGTGTCTCTGCCCCATCCTGCAGGGGTTCTGTTAGCCACTTGTCTAGCAGTCTTGTCGTCTCCGAATGGTGGTTATATTGTAGTTAGGGCCATCCTGGATAGCGCGTCCCATGCTTCTTTCATAACTGAAGCATGTGCATCTCGCTTAAAGTGTGCTTGTTTTGACGCTTCAGTAAGTGTCAATGGGGTAGGTGATATTGCCACCAAAGCAAAAAAGGTGTGCCATCTGTCCTTGGAAACTTTAAAACGCGAGGTTGTGGCATCTAACCATGCCTTTATAATTCTTTCTAAGATCTCGTCGGACTCACCTAGGTTCCAGGTGTTGCCTGAAGTCAAGCAGGCTACAAAAGATCTTTTGTTAGCTGACCCTACCTTCGATGTAGCAGCCCCAATTGATGCGTTGTTTGGAGCCGATATTGTAGCGGCTATTCTTATGGGAGAGACTATTCCTTTGGGTGCAGGTTTGCCTGTTGCAGTTAGGACACGTTTTGGGTTTGTGATTATGGGTAGAGCCCCAATTTCACTTAATTGTGCATTGACTTGTGCTAGCGGTCTCACTGGCCTTCCTTTGGATCTAGTATCTGCACATCAGCTTCACTGTCATTTCCACCACTTTTATCCTTCCGTCACAACGTTATCTACGGACACAACAAACCTACTTGAGCAAGTTCATCGTTTTTGGGAGGTCGAAGAGCCTCCAGCTGTACCCCACCCATTATCTGAAGAGGATCACTTTGCTGAAAGGTTTTACATGGAGTCAACAAGTCGGTTGCCGTCGGGTCGTTACCAGGTGCGCTTGCCGTTCTTCAAAAACTCTTCTCACATTTTGGGAAATTCCCTTAAGGGAGCCATGTCTCTGTTTTTTGCGTTAGAAAGGAAATTTGCGGCGAACAGTCAGTTTAAGAGCCAGTATGTACAATTTATAACGGATTATGTCGCTCAGGGGCATATGTCATTGGTGTCTGACCCCAATTTTCCAAAATATTTCATCCCTCATCATGGTATCTTTAAAGTTAGAGGTGATACTTCAAAAATAAGGGTGGTGTTTGACGCCAGCATGAAGACGTCCTCTGGGATTTCCTTAAATGACGTGTTATGTGTCGGCCCTAAGTTGCAGACCTTACTGTCCGACGTTTTGACTTTGTTTCGGCGGTTTAGCCATGTTTTCACGTGCGACATCGAACAGATGTATCGCCAAATTGCTATGCATCCTGATGACTCGGCGTACCTGTGTATTTTGTGGCGTGAGGAGGTTACCGCCCCACTAAGGGTTTTCGCTTTGCGTACCGTTAATTACGGGCTGGCTTGCGCCCCTTTTCAGGCGTTGCGAACCTTGCAGCGGCTGGCTCAGGATGAGGCAGTTAATTTTCCTGCGGGAGCGGCGGTACTTAGCCGTAATATTTTTGTGGATGATATTGCTGCTGGCGCTGATTCAAAATCAGAGCTTTGTAAATTACAACGGGAATTAATTCTGTTGTTGTCTTCAGGAGGGTTCAATTTGAAAAAATGGTGTACTAATCAACCCGACTGCCTACCTGAATCAGCCGCTCCGAGTGTTTCCGTCGTTGCGAAGGATAAGGATATTCTGGGTTTAAGTTGGGACCATTCAACCGATTGCTTCTCATTTCCTCCTTTGGCCTGTTGCAGCAATGCTCAGGTTCAATTTACCAAACGTGTCGTGTTATCCCAGATGGCACAATTATGTGACCCATGTGGTTGGCTTTCGCCAGTGATTTTCAGGGCCAAGGCTTTTTTCCAAAAACTCTGGGCTGAGGGCTTGGAGTGGGATGCTCCTCTTAGTGATGACTTAAATGATTATTGGAGTCAATTCCTGTCCTCTTTGAATCATCTTCCGGTAATTACTATTTCCCGGCCATTCTTCCCTAAAGGTGGGCATATTGAAAGGGTAATATTGCATGGTTTCTGTGATGCTTCCCAGTTGGGTTACGCGGCCGTCCTCTATCTGTCCATTTATACTGACTCTGGTCCTCCGGTGGTTTCGTTGGTGTCGTCTAAAACTAAAGTGGCACCTCTTAAAACTTTATCAATCCCACGTTTGGAGTTGTTGGGAGCTTATCTTTTAGCCAAACTTGTTCGTCATTATGTTGGCTTATTCTCGTCATGTATTCAATTGAGTAAAGTTTTCTTATGGACGGACTCGACGATTGTCTTGGATTGGCTGAATATGCCTACTTTTAAATTGAAGACGTTTATTGCTAATCGGGTGGCTGCCATTACCGAGTGGACCGATACTAAATCTTGGCGTCATGTTCATGGTGTTTCTAACCCCGCTGATTTAGCCTCTAGAGGTACGTCACTCTCCAGCCTCCGGTCGTCGACATTGTGGTGGTCAGGGCCAGATTGGTTAAAGCTTGATGCTCTATGCTGGCCCCCTATTAATTATCGCCCGAATCACGACGTGCAAGATGTGGCCTTGGAGACCAAGGTCTCTTCGTTTCTCACTCAGGAGCCCCGGGTGGAATTGTTTGAGCACTTGTCTTCGTGGCCCTTAGTGGTAGGGGTTACCTCAGTCATCTTAAGGTGGGCTATGCCTTCGCGGATTGAAGCTTCCACAGCCATGGATTGGAAGAAGTTGGCTGTTAAGTATATTTTACGCTACATTCAGCGCAGCGTGTTTGGACAGGAGCTCGCGGCTCTTCGTTTAGGTAAGCGGCTCCCGGTCCGCATTCAGCGCCTGGTCCCGTTTATAGATGATTTTGGCCTCATTCGAGTACGCGGTCGCTTGACCAACTCTGCGGTTACTAGAAATTGTTTTTCGATTTTACTGCCCAAGCATCACCACCTAGTAGGGTTGCTAATTCATCACACCCATGTGTGGTTAGGTCATGCTGGGCCCTTGCAAGTTCAATTTCAGCTTGCCCAAAATTATTGGATTTTGTCCGCACGTCAGGCAATAAGAACTATAATTTGGAAATGTCTTCCTTGTTTCAGGGCGCGTCCTCGCCCCACCAACCCGTTAATGGGGGATTTGCCAATCCCTAGGGTTAATCCGGCACCTCCATTTTATTCTTCCGGCATGGATTATGCTGGCCCCTTTTTTGTACGGGCTTACGCTGTTCGGAAGGCACCTATCGTCAAAGCCTATCTGTGCATTTTCATCTGCTTAGCCACTAAAGCAGTTCACTTTGAAGTGGCTATGGATCTTTCAACGCCCCAGTTTATTGATGTGTTGAGGCGGTTTATTAGTCGTCGTGGGGCTCCGAAAACACTGTATTCGGATTGTGGTAGGAATTTTGTGGGGTCGCGCTCCGAACTTAAACGGGAGCTCAAAAATGTTCTTTCCAATCCTGACCTGTCAGCTCAGATAACAGCTTTTGCTGTCGACAATAACATTGACTTTAAATTTATCCCTCCGTCTGCCCCTCATCAGGGTGGCTTGTGGGAACGGGCTGTCCAGTCGGCCAAGTTTCACATGAAACGCATGATTGGGACCAGTTCGCTGACCATAGCAGAATTTTCGTCGTTATGCATTCGCATTGAGGGAATCTTAAATTCCCGTCCTTTGACCGCCTTATCCTCAGATCCTAGTGATTACCAGGCTCTAACGCCTGGTCATTTTTTGGTTGGCCGCCCCATTACCGCGCCCCCGGAAGCTGAAGTCTCATTAAATGAAGGGACCGTCCGTCATTACAAACAAATTGCCGCTTTGCTCCAAGCCTTTTGGAAAAGGTGGCGCTTGGAATACTTGACGGCACTTCATGCCCGATCGAAGTGGTCGTCTAAGTCAAGAAATTTAATGGTTGGGGACCTGGTGGTTATGGAGGAACAGAATTCTCCCCCCTTGATGTGGCCTCTTGGCCGAGTTTCAGCTGTGTTTCCGGGGAGCGACGGGGTTGTTCGTCGCGCTTCAGTTAAAACCTCCACAGGTTCTTTTGAACGACCGGCTATTAAATTATACCGGTTGCCCATATCTTCTTAATTGGGTTTATCTTGTTTTTTCGCGTGAGCAGAATTAGTTTCAATGATTGTTGTGGACTTACTGGACACTTTGCTGGGATTTCCCAGGTGATTCCTTCCAGCTGTTGTCCGCAGTGAATTTTACATTGTGGAATGTTTCTGGCATGGCGTTGTGCCAGTTCATTGGTAGTTATGGATGCTCAACAAATCAACAACAACAAAATAAGTAAAAAAAAAATGGAAAAAAGGGGGGAATAAAGGGAACAACAACAACAAAAAATGTAAAAAATCTAGGGAACTAACTAAGTTGATTTGCTGAGTTTTACATTGTGTTTGGCTGGGCCATTGTTTATTGGATGTTATTGGGTTTGGTCTGCTCTACCCGAACCTTTCGGATTGCTCGCCTGGTCGATGCGCCCGTGGCGGAGTTATTCGGCATGGTTCTAATTAATTGCATGTTTTCTGTATGTTTGTATTTTCTTGTGTTTGCGTGTGACCCCCTCCTAAGTTGGAGGGTAATTTTCAGAGAGTGTTCCTGTTCACCAAAAGCCAAATTTTTGTAATGTATTTTGGCCATGTCTTTTGGTGTAGTTGGTGGTTGACCCATTGCGGTCAACGGGGGCCGGTGTTCGATATTTCGGATCGAACCGGTCATTATTTTCATTTTCCGAAGTTGGCACTATGGGTTTTGCAGGGTCTATGCATGCATATGAACTTGTCGTTTTTTGTCGCACGTCAACCATCTTAGTGTCATCATCCACGACTTGGGACTCCTCGGCAGGTAGAACTCCGTACATTTAACCCATCCTCTTCCCAACCAGTCTATCCTGCCTTGAGTGTCAGGATCTACCCAGTCGTGAGATACGGTAAGTCATTTTTATATTATTTATGTCTTGTTAGCAATTCTGCATGCTGCCACTTTAGAGCTCACCAGAGGCTATTAAATTATCAAGTATGAAAGCCGTCTTACTTTCAATCTTTTAAAAAGATTATCGTACAAGCATAAATTTAACAAACAACACCACCGTCAAAAATAATTTAGATCTAGTGAATAAAACTCAACATGTCCACATTCCACACAATTCCACACTAGCTTCATTTGACATAACAAACCTATACACCAATGTTCCCATAAAAGAAACTATAACTACATTAGAAAAATCACTAAAAATAAATAACACACCTGAAACAGACATAAAAGAGATCATCCATCTAACTAAAATTATCACTGATCAAAATTATTTTGCACACAACAACATGTTTTACACACAAACAGATGGACTAACCATGGGCTCCCCTATATCAGGTATACTAGCCGAAATTGTACACACCATAGAACAGGAACACATACTGAACAATAACAAATACACCGATAAAAAAATATATTGGCACAGGTATGTTGATGACATTTTACTCCTCTACAACGGCAACAAAAGACAAATAGAAAATTTCCACAAATACATTAACACTATACACCATAAATTAAAATTCACACTTGAAATAGAACTAAATAATAGCATAAACTTCTTAGACCTTACAATCACCAAAACTAACAACACACACACATACAAAATATACAGGAAACTCACCACATCAGACATGGTCATACATAACTCATCCAACCACCCAAGTCAACACAAACATGCAGCTTTCAACTACATGCTCCATAGGCTCACTTCAATACCCCTAAACACACATGACTACCAAGAAGAATTAAACACAATCAAATATATAGCAGTCAAAAATGATACAACCCCGAATTAATAAATAAACTACACAAACATAAAAAGTAAAACACATCAGACCAACAGCACACAACCCAGTAAATACATAACACTTACATACTACAATTCCAATACAGACAAAATTGCAAACACATTTAGGAAACACAATTATAAAGTAGCCTACAGAACCAACAACACCATTAGGAAACACATAAATAATACTAACAAAGACACAGACACATACAGCAAAACAGGGGTTTATAAATTAAATTGTAATGATTGTCACCAATTCTACATCGGCCAAACGGGAAGATCTTTTTCGTCCAGATTTTCAGAACATTTAAAAGCCCTCACCACAAACTACATACATTCCACATTCGCCACACATTTACATAACGAAAACCACAGTTACACAAACATAGAACACAATATGGAAATATTACACTACTTACCTAAAAGTAGAAAACTAAACACAGCTGAACAATTTGAAATATACAGATATCACACACTACAACCAAACAACATATAAATGAACAATTACAATATAAACCATACACACTATTCGATACACTGATCCAAACACACAATTTGAACCTCAGCGCCAATCCCATCCCACCATCAACCCCCACTACACACACCTATAGTCCATAACGGTTATTCTGTAAAACGACATTCAGTATTTACTCCCACTGAGGAAGAGGCACATCACCTTGAAACGCATGGGGAAGTGATAACGAATAGTAAGTTCATACGTGAAAGTTTATATATAGAATAAATTTAATAAAGTGAATGAAGAGGATGAATCAACAATATAATTAAATTTGTACCTATAATGTCTAAACGACAAATAATAAAAACATAGCTTTTAAGTATATATTATAATGTAATATTATAGATACAGATACAAGTGTAGATTATGATGTGTTTGTGTGAGTGTAGACACGCACCGGTATCTACGATAGTGTTGTTTATTAAAAGATGTAATCGTAATTGTTAAGGTTATTGGTGTTATTGTATGGTTTTTTATGGGTGCATAATAATATTCCACTTCTTTTATTTTACAATGGTTCGCGCACTCTGTTGTGTACCTCTCTCACTTACCACACGTGAATCCTTCAATCCTGTTCTGTGACGTTTCTTCTGAAATACATGCACTTCAAATACAAGTATATATTCAAATCGAATATTTAATATATTATCACACACAAAAATAAATGAAGCAATATCTGATGAATATTCTGAATTATGTTAAATCTTTTTAAATTCTTCCGCCACCTGTGTCAGAACTGATTAAAAAAATAAATGAACTTATTTTTAATAGAAATGATACTTCTTTTACTGGTAATAAAAGTGGAGGTTTATTAACAATTTAATAAATAGTAAAATCTTTGACAATTAATAAGCAATAATTAACAACCTTTCAATTACTGATTACAATAAAAAAATTCAAATAAGACTCTGTCCATTTCTCAAGGCTGGTAGACCTGTTATTGGTACAATAATTTAACTTCAATAGGTTATGTTATTTTGATTCAGTGAATTACCATATTTCGTTAGGTTCTTTTAGGTAACATGATACCAAGCACAAGATGTAATACAAATAACGATATACAATTAACAATAATGAATAATAAGCGAACAAATATAAAAAATCAAAATTTTATACCATATATCTGGTATTTATGGAACTATCGTACGCGGTAATGCGCGCGCATCTTATAATACTAGTTTGCAATTGTCAAGCTGTATGACTTGTACAGTAGTTAAAAATGTATTACTTTCGTTTAATAATTCGTTTTAAAAATCATCTATTCACAAGAGAAAAATTTCTCAAAAAACTCTTGTTAGTAGTTCTATCTGATTTGGATGTTACTTGAGAACAGATCGGTAATGTTGAAATTATCAAGTTACCGTAACGATTCTGAGGTTAGTTATAACCGGTGTTGTTACAATGGATAAGTATTTCTTAACAGTTATTATTTCTTAAACTATACATATAAACATATCATTCGTAATACTTTAATATACTATTATCAGAATTACATTTATTTATACAGTATGAAAATTAATAAAGTATATTTCAAAACATCGAAAAAATCAAGAAAAATAAGTTTAGTCAAATGAGTGACTAAATATTCTTGTATTCATTAATAATTATTTCAAACATGATATTTTAAATTATTATAAATAATTAAAATATTTTTATAATATTTTAATAATTGTGAATTGAATTCTTCTTTAATTCTGATAATTTATTTATTGTTTTCGATACTCTGCATTATCTGACTTGCGTAGTATCGAAGGTTAGCTATTTACGAAATTATTATTTTCGTTCAATATTGTTTAAATAAAATTGTACTCCCTGTTTCTTATTTAACACATCACTCGCAAGTATGGTCGACATTATACACTGACCTTACTTGTTTTAATTAAATAACCCCGCACTTTTCACTCGTATATATATTGGTGTAGTGTTAAAGGTTATGTTATTTTGGTTACTTAATAAATATGTCGCGCACAAAATTCAAATATAAACTCCTGCATGTCCGTCGAGTTGCGTGACCACTCCGTTGAAAAGCTAGACGTGAACTGTAATGTTTCCTGAAAGCGTCTCTCGGTCGTCTGTCGAAAGTCATTCATTCTATTGGCTGGAAACATCGTACTCTCTGACCCAAACGCCTTTGTGTTATTAAAATATTTAATTTTTTGACAAAATCGAGTTTGGTGTGGAGGCTTTTTTGACGTCAGCACTGGTACAAAATTTAACTGAAAAGTTTAAAATTACTATAACTTTCTTAATTTACGTCCTATCGTTAAATGGTTGATGTCAGTGAATTGCGGACATTCTGCTTGTTAATTTAAGCCCAAAAATGCTTGTTTTCCGTTCATCACTACTATCACAATAACGATTTTATTTATTACTTCTGGTGTAGCTTATTTTTATAAGTCCGTTACACCAGATTTTACTTAATTATAATAAAACACTTCTTAAATAAATACTTTGAGTCTATATCTCAATTGGTTTGATTTACAATTTGGGAATAATTGTTCCCTACACAAATCTCGTTATGGCGTCATTAAGCGTCCATTTTTTATTTTCCATAAATGTGTTTAAAACTAATTTTCCTTAACTAAAACAGTAATATTACAATCTAATAATACTAGTAAAGGTTATTTACACAATTTTACACTATAATATCTATATATGACTGTGGTTAATTTAATATTTACATAGGTTCAGCCCTCTTCTATCTTTCTTATACAATTTTTCACCTTACTTTTGGTCTTCTCTATATAAATCATATCATCTAATGATTGTAATTAGTGTACACACATAGTACCTAATTTATTATATATAATGGTTATCTTTTAATTAGTTCAGAACCCTTCAATCTTTCAGTAATGGCTCTGTTTATGTTGTGTCATATCATAGTAGTCATTTATTTTTTCTAATACAACAACTAAATTGTTATTGTTCTACTTGGTTTGGATTTCCAAGGTAGCATTAGATATTATTCTAACTTTTGGTAAAGTTTTCATTTACTTTTACACAAGTTTATATGTTATATTTTTCATAAATAACTTGTTTGTCATTGTTTGTTTACATTTGGTTTTCTTCATAATAGTCATTTGGTTTTTAATTGTTTGTATATAAAATGACTGTTTTTATGGTCATTATCTGTTCTCAAAGTAGCATTGGGATTTCTTCTTACTACTGGTAACAATTGTAATAATCTGTGTTCAATATTTGATACAGTATTTTTCTTAACTAATTAGCTATACAATGGTTCAGCTTACTTCTGGTCATATGTACATAGTTAGTTAGTTTACAATAATTTAACTATAATATTGTCCTTATTATGTTCAGAATCTGTTCTCAATGTATTATCAGATATTTATCTCACTACTGGTAATACTCTTATAAACATTGATATTGATTTTGATACTGTACTTTGCCTAACTAAATTGGCATACTTTTTTCATCTCTGCTATTCTCTGTGTCATTATGTTTGACTTGTTCTCTTTGCATTGGTTTGCAATATAATACATTGTCTCTTCATATTTATTATTACTACTTATAATAAATTCTCGTTTGATAACATAGTTGATGATCATATATTTATACTAATATGTATCATTTTCTGTTGTAATAGGTATCTTCTCTGTGGGTTGTGTAACAATGTACCATCTGTTTTAGTGCAGTATTTTTCTACTACTAAACTGACTTCACTACGGTATCTTACTATAATACTTTAATTATTTTGTTACACATGTTTATACAACTCCTTCTTAAACACTAACACAAATCTTTTTTGTATTATTTACAATATTTTTCTGGTCAATGGTGGAACTTAATTCCGGTCATTGTTTGATACATAACAAATGTCTTTTATTTGTTGTCAGTTCTCTATGAACACTAACATAATTGTTCTATTTTGTTTTATTCTGGTGGTCTTATGATTATGTGTATTGATCACAACTTTATTAAATTAGTCACACTCATTGTCTGTGTTTATTTGACTATTTTAATTTTTGTTGTTTCATCATGAAATTAACATACTTTCTCACACTGTAAACTTCATCACTGTAATTGTTTGTGTGGTTTATTCAGTTAATTATTCACAGGTTTCACATTTGTATTAAGTACACACTGTAATTGTTTGTGGTTCCTTAAATGTTTCACACTGGTTTTCTTTTCACATTTATAATCATCATTTCTTTTGTCACTTACACTGTTTTTAGTACATGTGGTTTATGTTGAGTCCTTATATCTTCTGTCCATCTTCTTTCTTCTTCTTGGTGCTCTTCCTGGTCCTTCTTCTTTCTTCTTTTTCTTATATTTTCATTGTAGTTGCTATTTTTATTTTATCTCCATTGTTGTTGGAGCTTGTTGGTCCTTGTTTCGTTGATTCCCCTCACTGTTGGATCCTATTGGGTCTAGTTACTGATATTTTGTTTTGGCTCGTGGCATTTTCTTTCTTCATTTTGTATTTAATGTTGATATATTAGTATTCTCTTCTTCATCGTTGGATTTTTTATTAATATATTTGTAGATACACACTTATATACACTTAGGTTTATTTATCTAGATATACTTCCAGGTTTTTCTCATACTTGACGTTACATTAGTTCATATTATGTAACTACCATATTTTTGGTACTGTTACATATGCCTTCCTATAGGAATTGATTAATTCTGAATTATTATAATATATTTTTCATTGAAGAATTTAGCAATTGTTGTACATTCCATCTTGATTTACATGTTTTTTCCATATATCCCTTCACTTTCTTCTATTTGAATCGTATTTATATCTTCTCTATGTAATCATCTCCCTTGTTTATTTAGTTCCCTAATTCCCTAACATAAGTTTAGCTGGGGCAGTTTAGAGCGGCTCACTTTGGCTATTCAACTCTACTGGCCATACTAACTTCAATAAATATGGAGGCAAATCATCTCCTTCAATAATAATAAATGATTGCTGGCATTACTCTTCAGTCAATTCATCTCAAATCATCAAAAATAATAATAGTGGTCGTTCTTCCGACAAATAATAAATATCCTTGGGATTAATTCACGCATCTGCGGTTTATACATTGTTATTCTCTCTTTTCTTGATTCAACTTAACTATATTCTTCACATATTATAGGGATAGTTTGTTTTACACTTCCTCACTGGTATACTCTCATGATTATCTTTGTTAGTATATTATTTTTCATTCTTCATTATCATAGATTAATCTCTTCATTTTGTTGTCACTTTGAATGTCGTCTCGTCATATTCTTCATCTCAAGTTTCATTCTTCTAGATATAATTCATAAGTACATTTGCTTTTCTTCTTCTTCATGGTTTTTATTTGGTATTTATATTCCATGTGGTATTGGCTTTTTTTTCTAGTAACATACACTATAAACAATGTGGTTGTGTGTGGTGGTTTGTCTACATTAATACATTTCTTTGGTTTCATTTTTCCAACTTCTCATTTACTCCTTCTCCTTTCTTCAATAGTACGGGTGAGATGTTCTTGTTACTTGTTGACGTGGCTCTTGGAATTGGTTATGTATGCCTTGGATGTAGGGTGTCGATCTCGTATGTTCATCTTTTCTTCTATAGTACGGGTAGGATGTTAAAATTCTGGTTGACTTGGCTCTTGGAAATATATATGCCAAAGATGGAGTGTGTCAGTCTCGTATATTCATTCTTTTCTATAGTAGTATGTTATTATTAATCAATACAATGTTCTGAATCCTTTACATTAATTCTCTTGGAATATTTTTCTCACATTATAAAATTACAATATATTCAATGTTCAATACACAATTATACAGTTATTTCTCATTTAATATACACACATAATAATTTTCATAATAGTAACACATCCTTTCCTTTCTTTAGTCAACATCTATTTTTATAATCATATCTTCATTTTTCACTTTTAAATAACAATAATCTTCATGGCCACATTTCATTTTTCATCTTGATATAGTCAATAGTTATATTCATATTTATACCTTCATTTTTCATAACAAATATTTTCATCCTTTACATTATCAATAATAAAATAATCCTTATCGCTATCTTTTCACTTTTGGTCCCATAATTTAGTTTTCAACATATTTTTTCATTGAAGTTTGATTATAGGTACCTTTTATCTTCTTTGTAACAGGGTTCTGCAATTCATATGTGTTGTTTAGATTGTTTTTAGTCACAGTATATGGTCCGGTATATAGCAGTAGTAGCTTCTTTGCAATGCCCTCAATAGTACTTGGGAGCTCTCGATTTTTGATAAGCACTTGGTCTCCCACTTCATATTTGATAATTTTGGGTTGCAACTTTTTGTACTTGAGCCTCAATTTATTCGCTCTCTCAACTGCATTATTATAGAATCGAGTTCTGTTAAATTTGACTTCGGCACTGATTGGAAAATTAATGATCTCTGTGATCTCCCGGGGTGGTCTTTTCTCGTACATAGCCATGTATGGTGTTTCGTCAGTCGATTGATGGTAGGCTAGATTTAGGAAGTCTTCAGCCGGGGATAAGTACTCCTCCCACTTCCTCTGCTGGCTGTGACAGTAGGTTCTTAAAATCCTTCCTACTTCTCTCAACACTCTCTCAGCAGGGTTGCTGTTGGGGTGATACACCGATGTCTTGTATGTTTTTACTCCCAGATGGATCAGTGTTTCCCGCCACTTTCGTCCTCGGAATTGCGTTCCGTGGTCTGTAATTATCATCGATGGTTTACCCACTTCGGGTATATATTTATTTATGACTATCTCCAATATTTTACTGGTCGTCGCTCGATTGAGTGGGTACAGCTTAGTATATTTGGTGTAGTGATCAAATATTATAATGATATACTTATATTGGTGTCTCCCACCACTCCGTGGAAAAGGTCCACAAATGTCCAAGAAAATTTTTTCTAGTCTTGCTGTTGATGTAATTGGTATCATAACTCCTTCTCGCTTCTCATTGCTGCATTTTGCCAGTTGACAAATATTACAACTCTGTACATATTTTCTGACTTTTCTGCTCATGTCCTTGAAATGCACATGCTCCTGCAAAGCCTTTACGACCTTCACTGCGCCCATATGACCATAGCGTATGTGGTAGTCGATGGTCAATTCTTTTTCTAGGGCTTTGGGGATAACTACCTTCCATCTCTCATCACCTTTATTGTGTTTGGCGAATAACAACTGATTATGAGTACAGTAATAATGGTTTATGTTTGCATCATTGTTGGCTAGTTTTTTGATAATTAATGATATTTTGGGATCTTGTTGTTGATGATTGATTATGTCAGATAATATATTAGTGAGTTCAGATTTACTCTTCAGTAGGTGGTATACTCTCGCAATGGTTTCTCTCTCTCCTTCAAATGTTTGGGCGTTAATGTTTATCCGGGACAACACGTCTGCAGCTGTGTTGCTTTTTCCGGGTATGTACTCCCACTGTATGTTGTATTCTTGAAGTGTAAGAGTCCATCTTGTCAGTCTTCCGTGTTTTAACTTGCAGTTTTTAAGAAATGATATGGATTTGTGATCTGTCCTCACTGTTACTGTATATCCTAAAATAAATGTCCTAAATTTTTCGCATGCAAACACTATACTCAATAATTCTTTTTCTGTTGTATGGTAGTTACGTTTGCATTTGTTTAAAGTACGGCTTGCGAAACTGATCACTTGATGATTCCCGTCTTGGTCTTCTTGATAGAGTACAGAACCAAGGCTTAGGTCGCTAGCGTCACAATTCATGAAGAACTGTTTATCAAAATTGGGGTGATGCAGCATAACAGTTTCCAGAAATTTTACTTTAATCAATTCAAATGTAGAATCTTGCTCTGCTCCCCACTTCCATTTTTCTTTCGATGATAGCTGTGCTGAGAATCGAGCTGTTAGTTCAGAATAATTATTTTGAAATTTCCGATAATAATTGCAGATTCCGAGGAACGATTGCAGTTGCTTTTTGTTCTTCGGGACGGGGAAACGTTGAATTGCCTCCATTTTCTCCTGGGAAGGTGTAATTTCGTATTCTGACAAGTTAAACCCCAAGAATTGCACTTCCTTTGCAATTAGTTGTGATTTATCTAATTTTAAAGTAATGTGGTTGTCTTCCAATTTTTTCAGTACTTGTGCCACCCGGTCACAGTGCTCCTCCCAATTGTTAGAGGCTATTAAGAGGTCGTCGACATAAACTGTCGTGAACTGTAGTGTGTTGTGACCCAGTATCTCGTCCATACATTTGACGAATATTGCTACTGAGTTCACTAAACCGAATGGTAACCTCTTAAAATGGTAATTTCGGCCTTCAAAGATAAAAGCAGTGTACTTTCTACTGTTCGGATGCAGCTCGACCTGCCAATATCCGCATACCGTATCCCATATACTGTAAAATTTTGTACCATAAAATTTCTTTAGTATTTCATCGATTTCTCCAGGCGATGTCCTGTCATTAATTATGGTTTTGTTAAGTTCACGAGCATCTAAACAAATTCGTACTGCACCATTCTTCTTTGGTACAGCGACAATAGGGTTGGTGTATGGTGAATTGCTTACTTCTATTATATCATTCTCTATTAAACGCTGAATTTCCTCTCTTACAGCTTCTTTTAGTGAAAAGGCGATAGGGTATGATTTCCGCTTGAACTCTGTTTGGTCTTTGAATTTCAATTCGCATTGGAAATTTTTTATTTTCCCAGGCGTATCGGAAAATACGTGGCGATATTGGTAGTATATTTCTATTAGTTGTTCCCGTTGTTCCCAAGTTAATTCTTGGCTATTCTGGCTGGTTTTAAATTCTCGGATGCCATTAATTTTCTCCAACCATAAAGCTTCCTCTGGACTGTTGTGTAGTCCTTGATTGATGGCGCCTTCTTGGTGTTCACGGCCTTCCCTGATGTAGTATATTACATGTTCTGAGGGTGCCTTCCTGTATTCTGTCAAATTGGCTGTCCACTCAATTTCTTCTGTCTTCATCAGCACCGTATTTGTATCCATATTGATTATTGCGGTGTATTTTCTTAAAATATCACAACCAATGAGTAGAGTGAACGGTAGCCCACTGGCTACTAGGAATACCATCTGTATTGTCTTCCCATTGCTTGATACTTCTAATTGTACCTGTTGTCGGATAGTCTTATTCTGACGTCCGGTAGCACCGATGAGAATTATGTTGCTAATTGGCAATGTGGGTATTGTAGCTTTATTCTCCGATTGGATTCTGTCCAGTTCCAATTTGTCGATTAGTGATACATTGGCACCGGTATCTATCATTGCTGTGGCATCGGTGTTGTTTACTTTTACGGATATATACGCAATTTCGCTGTTGCTTGTATCGCCGATAGCATTTTCCTTTTCTTCCATCAAATCTTTTCTTATATTTTTTAGGTAGTTGTTGTTATATATTCTGCGATGATTCGAAGATTTTGCCAAAACATCAGACCCAATAGTCCGGTTCAGTGAGGGTGATCTTGGGTTTTTCACTGCCGGTTGGTGTTTAAATTCAGGTCACCGTTTTCACGTCTGTCTTGAGACGTTGAAGCTACGGGCTCCTGATTTCCAGGTCCATGTCCGTTATGGTATACTTCTGTAGTTTGTGTGGTTGTTCTAGGACTTCCATTGCTGTCACCTCCATTTGATCGATAGCCGGACTCTCTCTCATCTCTGTCACTATTACTGGAATGATTGTGCTGGTGTGGGAAACTCCTCCGTCCTTGATAATAGTTTCTATGGTTTCCACCTCGGCTGGCATGGGTATAGTGGACCCTTCGAAAATGACTGTTATTCTGATGACCATTACCTTGTCTGGGTTGGTGATTAGGAGATTGGTTCTGATACGGTCAGTAGTAGTTATTACCTCTTTGGTAATGCGTATCTCTTTGGTATCCACCAGGACGATGGTTATTATAGTTCCCTCTATTTATGTTATTGCCACCTCCGTCTTGGCGTGGTGTTGGTTGATTTTGAAATCTTGGTGGGTGATTAAAATTCCTTCCAGGGCTATTACCGTTATTGTGAATGGTAGGGTTATTGTTTCCAGGCCCTCCTCGATCGTATGTTTGGCTTGGTACTTGTCGATTCCGTTGATAGTATCGTTCTCTCTCGTGACTTTCGAGTAGATCGCACATTCCTTGAATTGTTTTTATCTGCGCATTTAATCTTCCCTGTGAGATACCCTGATTAAAATGGTAAGCCAACTTTGTAACCAGGCATTCTTCTGGGATTGCCGGTTCCAGATTCCTTGCCAGGCAAATCTTTCCTAAAAAGTATGTGGTCATGGATTGCCTTCCATTCACATCGAACCTTCCGTTGGTAATGTCGTCCCTTATGATGTTCTATGTGGCTTCCGACCAATATTTTTGTTTGAATGCCGCCTTGAAAGTGTCATAACTACCCACTTCGTGACGAGTTGCTGTCCACCAGTTGTCAAACGTGTTTTTAAACGATTCATCTAACATACCTTTAATGACAGACCATCTGCTCTCACGGTTTCTTTGTATTATTTCTTCCATCCTCTCCAGGAATTCTAAGGGATTTTTAGAGTAGGTCCGGAAGTCAATCTGGTCTCTTCCTTCTAAGTGACTCAAACCAGATAGGAAATTTGGTATTGTTTGCAGACGATGTACTTCGTCTCGGAGGTCGTCCAATTCTCTTCGTTGACGTTCTGTGGATTGTGTTTTATCATCGTGTACTTGCTGCTTGATCGCGTCTACCTTTCCTGAAACTTCTTCACATTTATCTTTTAATGTTGACTGCGCTGCCTTCATCTTTGTCTGCTCTTGTTCTATTACACCTAGTTGGGTATCGTGGGTTTTCTTCACATCATTAATACGTTGGTTGAGGTCCATTTCCGACTGTACTAGTTTTAGGTTGGTACTTTCTCCTTCTTTACGCACTTCAGATATCTCGACATTAATCTCCGTCGTTAATATGGCCATTTGTTTCTCAATTTCCTCGACACTTTCTCCCAAACTTCTCTCAGCCATTTCTACCGTCTCCTTAGCGGTCTCCTCCATTTTGTCATTGTTGATACTTATCTGTCGCCATAGATTTTCGTGATCGGCTTGTATGGTTTCAACATCTCGATTAAGTTTAGCGTTGATTCCATCAATTTTCTGGTTAGTTTGATCAATCTTCACTCCCAATTCTGCCGAAAACTCTTCTTTCATGATGGCCATTTTCTTCTCCAACAATTCTTCGGTTTTCCGTTGACCCTCTTCCATTCTCCTGTTCGTCTCACTTATTTGGTTATTAAATTCTTCTTTTAACAACTCTATATGTTTCTGGTTCTCCCTCTGGCCTTCCTCTATCTTTTGGTTTGTGGATCGACTGGCCTCTTCTATTTTACTATTTAAGTCTGCTTTCAATGACTCCATTGATTCTATGGATTTGTTCATCTTCTGGTCTGTGGACTTCAGGTCTTCCTTGGTGGATCGACTGGCTTCTTCTATCTTCTTGTTTATTGATTCTTCCATCCTCATTAACATTTCGATGATGTACCTGTCTTGAGTTTGCACCGGTCTCTCGGGTTGTCCATCCTCCGGTAGAATTTCTTGTGGTGTTACTTCCGGTAGAACTCCTTGAGATATTATTTCCGGTTCCTCTATAGGCTGCTGAACCCCCTCCGCTGGTTCAATTGGTTTTTCCTTTGTTTCCAGTAAAACTTCTTCTACATCTTCCGTCGACATGGCCTCCTTTTCTTCTCTTCTGGTCTCCTTCTCCATTTCGGTTGCCCTCTTCCTCGACGTTGATCGTGATTTTGATCTCGATTTTAATCTGCTGGTGTACATCTTGCTGTATTGGTAATGTACCTGCTGTCTTTTCACGAATTGGGGTGATTAGGTCACTAGTTATTTTGTAATTTCCCTAAATCGTGCTCAGACGTTGGGCGCCAATCTATAATGTAATATTATAGATACAGATACAAGTGTAGATTATGGTGTGTTTGTGTGAGTGTAGACACGCACCGGTATCTACGATAGTGTTGTTTATTAAAAGATGTAATCGTAATTGTTAAGGTTATTGGTGTTATTGTATGTTTTTTTATGGGTGCGTAATAATATTCCACTTCTTTTATTTTACAATGGTTCGCGCACTCTGTTGTGTACCTCTCTCACTTACCACACGTGAATCCTTCAATCCTGTTCTGTGACGTTTCTTCTGAAATACATGCACTTCAAATACAAGCATATATTCAAATCGAATATTTAATATATTATCACACACAAAAATAAATGAAGCAATATCTGATGAATATTCTGAATTATGTTAAATCTTTTTAAATTCTTCCGCCACCTGTGTCAGAACTGATTAAAAAAATAAATGAACTTATTTTTAATAGAAATGATACTCCTTTTACTGGTAATAAAAGTGGAGGTTTATTAACAATTTAATAAATAGTAAAATCTTTGACAATTAATAAGCAATAATTAACAACCTTTCAATTACTGATTACAATAAAAAAATTCAAATAAGACTCTGTCCATTTCTCAAGGCTGGTAGACCTGTTATTGGTACAATAATTTAACTTCAATAGGTTATGTTATTTTGATTCAGTGAATTACCATATTTCGTTACGTTCTTTTAGGTAACATGATACCAAGCACAAGATGTAATACAAATAACGATATACAATTAACAATAATGAATAATAAGCGAACAAATATAAAAATCAAAATTTTATACCATATATCTGGTATTTATGGAACTATCGTACGCGGTAATGCGCGCGCATCTTATAATACTAGTTTGCAATTGTCAAGCTGTATGACTTGTACAGTAGTTAAAAATGTATTACTTTCGTTTAATAATTCGTTTTAAAAATCATCTATTCACAAGAGAAAAATTTCTCAAAAAACTCTTGTTAGTAGTTCTATCTGATTTGGATGTTACTTGAGAACAGATCGGTAATGTTGAAATTATCAAGTTACCGTAACGATTCTGAGGTTAGTTATAACCGGTGTTGTTACAATGGATAAGTATTTCTTAACAGTTATTATTTCTTAAACTATACATATAAACATATCATCCGTAATACTTTAATATACTATTATCAGAATTACATTTATTTATACTGTATGAAAATTAATAAAGTATATTTCAAAACATCGAAAAAATCAAGAAAATAAGTTTAGTCAAATGAGTGACTAAATATTCTTGTATTCATTAATAATTATTTCAAACATGATATTTTAAATTATTATAAATAATTAAAATATTTTTATAATATTTTAATAATTGTGAATTGAATTCTTCTTTAATTCTGATAATTTATTTATTGTTTTCGATACTCTGCATTATCTGACTTGCGTAGTATCGAAGGTTAGCTATTTACGAAATTATTATTTTCGTTCAATATTGTTTAAATAAAATTGTACTCCCTGTTTCTTATTTAACACATCACTCGCAAGTATGGTCGACATTATACACTGACCTTACTTGTTTTAATTAAATAACCCCGCACTTTTCACTCGTATATATATTGGTGTAGTGTTAAAGGTTATGTTATTTTGGTTACTTAATAAATATGTCGCGCACAAAATTCAAATATAAACTCCTGCATGTCCATCGAGTTGCGTGACCACTCCGTTGAAAAGCTAGACGTGAACTGTAATGTTTCCTGAAAGCGTCTCTCGGTCGTCTGTCGAAAGTCATTCATTCTATTGGCTGGAAACATCGTACTCTCTGACCCAAACGCCTTTGTGTTATTAAAATATTTAATTTTTTGACAAAATCGAGTTTGGTGTGGAGGCTTTTTTGACGTCAGCACTGGTACAAAATTTAACTGAAAAGTTTAAAATTACTATAACTTTCTTAATTTACGTCCTATCGTTAAATGGTTGATGTCAGTGAATTGCGGACATTCTGCTTGTTAATTTAAGCCCAAAAATGCTTGTTTTCCGTTCATCACTACTATCACAATAACGATTTTATTTATTACTTCTGGTGTAGCTTATTTTTATAAGTCCGTTACACCAGATTTTACTTAATTATAATAAAACACTTCTTAAATAAATACTTTGAGTCTATATCTCAATTGGTTTGATTTACAATTTGGGAATAATTGTTCCCTACACAAATCTCGTTATGGCGTCATTAAGCGTCCATTTTTTATTTTCCATAAATGTGTTTAAAACTAATTTTCCTTAACTAAAACAGTAATATTACAATCTAATAATACTAGTAAAGGTTATTTACACAATTTTACACTATAATATCTATATATGACTGTGGTTAATTTAATATTTACATAGGTTCAGCCCTCTTCTATCTTTCTTATACAATTTTTCACCTTACTTTTGGTCTTCTCTATATAAATCATATCATCTAATGATTGTAATTAGTGTACACACATAGTACCTAATTTATTATATATAATGGTTATCTTTTAATTAGTTCAGAACCCTTCAATCTTTCAGTAATGGCTCTGTTTATGTTGTGTCATATCATAGTAGTCATTTATTTTTTCTAATACAACAACTAAATTGTTATTGTTCTACTTGGTTTGGATTTCCAAGGTAGCATTAGATATTATTCTAACTTTTGGTAATGTTTTCATTTACTTTTACACAAGTTTATATGTTATATTTTTCATAAATAACTTGTTTGTCATTGTTTGTTTACATTTGGTTTTCTTCATAATAGTCATTTGGTTTTTAATTGTTTGTATATAAAATGACTGTTTTTATGGTCATTATCTGTTCTCAAAGTAGCATTGGGATTTCTTCTTACTACTGGTAACAATTGTAATAATCTGTGTTCAATATTTGATACAGTATTTTTCTTAACTAATTAGCTATACAATGGTTCAGCTTACTTCTGGTCATATGTACATAGTTAGTTAGTTTACAATAATTTAACTATAATATTGTCCTTATTATGTTCAGAATCTGTTCTCAATGTATTATCAGATATTTATCTCACTACTGGTAATACTCTTATAAACATTGATATTGATTTTGATACTGTACTTTGCCTAACTAAATTGGCATACTTTTTTCATCTCTGCTATTCTCTGTGTCATTATGTTTGACTTGTTCTCTTTGCATTGGTTTGCAATATAATACATTGTCTCTTCATATTTATTATTACTACTTATAATAAATTCTCGTTTGATAACATAGTTGATGATCATATATTTATACTAATATGTATCATTTTCTGTTGTAATAGGTATCTTCTCTGTGGGTTGTGTAACAATGTACCATCTGTTTTAGTGCAGTATTTTTCTACTACTAAACTGACTTCACTACAGTATCTTACTATAATACTTTAATTATTTTGTTACACATGTTTATACAACTCCTTCTTAAACACTAACACAAATCTTTTTTGTATTATTTACAATATTTTTCTGGTCAATGGTGGAACTTAATTCCGGTCATTGTTTGATACATAACAAATGTCTTTTATTTGTTGTCAGTTCTCTATGAACACTAACATAATTGTTCTATTTTGTTTTATTCTGGTGGTCTTATGATTATGTGTATTGATCACAACTTTATTAAATTAGTCACACTCATTGTCTGTGTTTATTTGACTATTTTAATTTTTGTTGTTTCATCATGAAATTAACATACTTTCTCACACTGTAAACTTCATCACTGTAATTGTTTGTGTGGTTTATTCAGTTAATTATTCACAGGTTTCACATTTGTATTAAGTACACACTGTAATTGTTTGTGGTTCCTTAAATGTTTCACACTGGTTTTCTTTTCACATTTATAATCATCATTTCTTTTGTCACTTACACTGTTTTTAGTACATGTGGTTTATGTTGAGTCCTTATATCTTCTGTCCATCTTCTTTCTTCTTCTTGGTGCTCTTCCTGGTCCTTCTTCTTTCTTCTTTTTCTTATATTTTCATTGTAGTTGCTATTTTTATTTTATCTCCATTGTTGTTGGAGCTTGTTGGTCCTTGTTTCGTTGATTCCCCTCACTGTTGGATCCTATTGGGTCTAGTTACTGATATTTTGTTTTGGCTCGTGGCATTTTCTTTCTTCATTTTGTATTTAATGTTGATATATTAGTATTCTCTTCTTCATCGTTGAATTTTTTATTAATATATTTGTAGATACACACTTATATACACTTAGGTTTATTTATCTAGATATACTTCCAGGTTTTTCTCATACTTGACGTTACATTAGTTCATATTATGTAACTACCATATTTTTGGTACTGTTACATATATGTTTCCATAGATATCTATAGATAGATACAGATTACTGTTTTTCCATGAGCTTCTTCTTCAATAAATCTACTTAGCCTATTGTGAGAGAACAATTGATACACTGTGGTTCAAAGTATTTTTTGATTGTTATAAAAAATTCAAAAATTTATTTTGTGTAACAGAGATGCTACATTATGTTCTTTTGTATATGAATTGTGAAAAGACCTTGTATAATTGTGTATACTTATATTTAGTCCTCTTCCAGACTGGGAGGCTGAGATCTCCTCTTGCTTTTTCATATGAATTTTGCCACTTTTTCTTATGATTTGTCAATTTTTTACTGAGTTGCAGTTTTTCCTCTTCCCCAGTTATAGGTATGGCTGTATTGATACACATTTTCCACTCTCTTCCTTTTCTATTCTTCTCTGTTTGTCTAGGTCCCAAATATTCATCACTTGTCTATTGTCTCCCACCAGTGGCAACAGTGAGGGGCATTTGGGGGTTAAATAATCCCAGGGGGATAAAGAAAAGAAGAAGTAAAAAAAGAAAAGTGCTTGTACAAATGTGGTCATATAAGTTGAATTAAATAATTAGGTCAATTAGTTATGAGAGCATTAACGTTTTTAATTGTGGTACATTATAAATGTTTTGTGAATATATCATGTCATATAAACATAGCTAGTAGTTTTGTGATGGTTCAACATTTTAATTTCCCTTTTAAGATTATGTCATCTTAGTAGGAAACAGGTACCCTTCGGATGTATATTCAGCCCACAGTATATCCAACTATGTTTATGACATTTATAGTGCAGTAATTTATTCCACAGCAACTTGAAAATTTCCACATTACACAGTTTTGTGCTTGCTATTTGAATCTTATACAAGTGTACCTATTGTGGTATATAGATTTTCAATCTGTATGTAATAATTGTTTTGTTCTTTCTGTTTTAGTACAGTGCCTCATTTCCATTTTGAAAACAAATCGAAATTAGAATTTTTTGAAATGTCTCAGTTATTCCAATAAACCTAAGGTCAAACGCGGTATTCGGAATGTCAATTTCGCATCCCATAGTGCGATTTTCAAGTGTTTGTTTTTAAGGATGTATAGTGCCTATTTTATAAAAACCTTTGATTCACTTCTGTGGCTAAAACGAGTAGACAGGTTTACTTCCATATGCTGCAAATATTTACATATATGTACTCACTAATATGAAGATTAAAAAAACTTTGAATAAAACATTTAACACTATCAGTATCTGCAGAAAATTTGTGTTTTTTTTTTCTGGCACTGTTTATCTTATTTATATTGTAAAATATGATGTCATCTTTGTTGTTTCATGACTACATTAAATTTTTGGAAATCTATTAATGTAACCATTATGTTTCCACAACTGCCTACTTGATTAGAAGGAAATAAACACCAAATAGTTATTTTAGTTTTATTCAAAGTTTAATGCCCCCCCCCCAAACAGGAAATCCTGAATGTGTATTGTTTGTACAGTGAGGGGGAGAGAGAGAGAGAGAGAGAGAGAGAGAGAGAGAGAGAGAGAGACAGATAGACAGACAGAGAGAAAAGTATGATTGTTTAACCTAAGTATATCTTCAAGCTAAAGAACTAACAAAATGTTCCATTAAATAATTCACAACTTTTCCCATTTTGACAACAAAGTTTTATTTTATATTTTTTTAAAAACAGAAGTCTGAACACTATATTAAATAACTAATTTTATACACTTACATACGTAACTAAAAACTCAACATAGAGCCTGAGCACTTAATACAGAATCCAATTTTTAAACTCTTGATGTAATTGAAAACAATACGACCAATAATTCATTTACAATTATCTGTTTGTTATCTCTTTCTGTCTTTGAGGAACCTATATGTGTTCTTCGTAAACACATAACTAACTCCTGAAGCAATTGTTGTTCCACCAGTAATAAACCTGTAAAACAAACAAAAATTGTTTATGTAAATTAAATAAACATTGAAGACAACATAAGGATATAACAGTAACTCCATTATTCCACCTATACCAAAAACAGCCTATTGTACAAACATACACCTACATACTAGTGCACCTAGTGGTTCTAGTGCAAGCATCCTTGCTCATTAAGATCAAAGTGACAGCTTTATGGACAAAAGATGGAAATGGAAATCGTACCTTACACTGAGAATAAGCTACAATCAATGCAATTTAAATTGCACAACACACACATTTCCTGCCAGCAAATGATTCAAAACATTGCCATCAACATGGAAAATGCGTGGGGCTACTTCTTTTTAACTTTCTGCCTTGGAACTTTTAAACAGACGTTTTGGTCCATTCATTGAATAAGCAAGACCTTGTACCAAGCCTACTACTTGTTTATAAAACTGAAGGAACATTTGGGTGGTGATGACGATGATGAGGTCCAAGGTGTGGAGGTGTATGGTACTGAAAACAAGAAATTGCTTTCCAGGCTTATTGAAAGCATCGAGAAATAGATACATGCATTGCCACAGTACGAAAATCCTTATGTCGGAATTATGGTATGAGTGGTAGCAAATTATTGTATTTTATTGTTTTACACACATACATGGGTAGGACTATTTCCCTTTGTAAAAAGACAACGATGCAGATTTCAGCAGAGCAAAACGATTCCAAGGTCAGGAGTGGACGTGTGAAGCCAAGCATATACAATGGCGGTATAAGTGAAACAGACTCTCAATAAGGTCCATAAGGTGGTCCATAAGGCGGGACGTCATTAAAATAAAAAGATGACATAACAACAATGACATGACAACAGGGCGTGAGCCAAATTGAAACAAAAGACAATGACGTGGATGCGCTAACACATACGCAAAATATGTGCTTTGCATCCCCCCAGTCAGCATCAGACCATCAAGGCGTCAACACGCTGTGAAAATCGCCGGCAGCTTTTTCCAGCGAAAGTGTTTCTTTGTCAAATTATCAATGTGTTAACATGTAATAATAACTACTAGACAGAAATCACTACATAACTATTCAAAATGTAAACTAAAGTCAGTGTAACCAAGAAGACACCTGGGACGTTCGGCTGAACACCTGCCTGACCATGATCGCCATCTAAGGACAGCGGAGACTCTACAACACATATCCAGGAAAGTCAAATTATATATTCCAGTCTTTCTTATCTAAATTGAGCTCAAAAAACCAAAATTCAAATGTATGTGTAAAATCGCTGTTGGCAAAATGAGTGTGTGTGTGTGTGTGTGTGTGTGTGTGTGTGTGTGTGTGTGTGTGTGTGTGTGTGTGTGTGTGTGTGTGTGTGTGTGTGTGTGTGTGTGTGTGTGTGTGTGTGTGTGTGTGTGTGTGTGTGTGTCAGACCGTACCGGTACATATAAGTAATGTTTTTTATGAGACGTTGGTTTGTGTCATGTTAGGTGTAAGAAATTATCAATTCAAAGATGATAATGGCAGTTTCATTCAAAGTTAAATTCATTATAAATTTCACAATGAAATTAACACATGAATAATGGAAAATAACAGAATAGTGATATAGCGGAACATGTGGCCGCCATTTTGTTAATTTGAGTATAAGGATTCCATTTTGTTTTGTTGATTTTGATGTCGATCTTGATTTTCCATGTTATTAAAAAGCAACTATATATATAATACGCTGTCTGATTTCATTATTCCGCACAATCGTCCTGTCTCTGATGATCGCTTAATCGAATCCTGGGACCCTTACATAAAATTTTTGAATCACGAGGTTGGTACTACAAGATGGCCGCCAAATTAGTATGACATATATGATAAATATGGTAACGAAAGTTAAGTACCAAAACAAACAAATACATTATTATTGTTATTCTAAAAATATAGAGTGAAAGATAGCAAATGCCGCCCGAACTGGTGACGTGATATAAATAAAAGTTTTATACAATAAGCCGGAGTCAGAGACGGAGGGTTGTCGGAAGAAAGGAGGGGATACATAAGATATACCTGGTACATAGATAATAAGTTATACCATGATTATAGGTTATATTATTGTTTAAATAAAATATAGAACAATTACTAAAAATAAAATTCATTATTAATATGAGCAAAATGGCAGATAATGAAAACATGAGTATAAATAATACAGCAACAGAATCTCTATTATTGAATGAACCACAAGCTAACTCAACACACATTATAAATAATAAAGTGTCATTAGAAGACCTTTTTCAGTTGATGAAGATACAGAATAATGAGTTAAAAGAGCAGAGCATTAAGTTCGATACAAAATTAGATAATTTTAATGATAAATTAAACCAATTTGATGAACAATTTAATGATATCAAAAAAGAAATTGAAAAACAAAGTTGTAATTTTAACAAGAGAATTAACGAAATAGAGACTCGTTTAGACGAGATAGAATTAGAAAATAAGAGAGGAATTGACAAATTAGAATTGAACAAAGATGACAAGGTAAGTAGGGGAGAGAATTGTAACAATATAAATAAAAGTATGATATTAGAAAATGATTATGTAAACAGGGGTAGTGATAATGAGATTTTATGGGGAATAGAATATGATAATAATGGAATGATAGTGTGTGTTGAAGGGTTAAAGAGAGTGTGTAAAGAGAGTATAATTGTAAAAGAGTTGCAGGGGGTAGATTTTTCCCTTAATGATGGAGTTGGGGGTGATGTACAGGTTTTTAGGAAGGACGAGAGTGCCTTCGATGTATATTTGGGAGACATAGGGTCTACAAATAAAGTTGTCCTTGGTTTTTTTAGTGCACTTCACAGGTGGTGCAATAGTTGTGAATTAGTGTCCCCTGCAAATGTAAAAAGAGAGAGATGTTTTAAAAGAGAGAGATGTTTTGAAAGTGAAAGGTATTGTGAGATAAAAAGAGAAATAGAAATTTCTAAGATAAGTAGAGACTATGAAGAGTTTATGGAAAGGTTAGGAGGAGAGATGATATATAATAAATATAGTAAGTACTTACCTTGTAATAAAACTGAAGTAGTAGGAGATAATGAAAATCATGACTTTGCAAATTACCTAATTATGACTGATTATACTGAAGGTGACAAAACCATACCCGATCATGAATTATATGAGTTTGAGGATAATGATAAAAAGTTGAATGGTATATATATTGGTTGATGATGATATTTTGTAGTAAGGATCTGGTGTAAGGAGTGATCAGCATGCAGCGTTGTGGCAGGCGGAGCAATTTGGGTTAGAGTGTTTGCCGATATTTGGTGGAGGGCAAATGGTTAAGTATGGGTATGGGCAGGTAGGGAACACACATCCTTGTACAATGACGAGTGGTGCCAGAGGATTTAAATGGGATTAGTGAAGGGGGTTATTATTGAGATATTGGTGTCATAATATGTTAATGGTTAGAAGCGGTTATTAGTAGAAAAAAAGGGGTAGTAAGGTTAGATGGACAAATGCCAAAATAAGATATAGAGAATAATGAATAATGGAGAGTCACCCAAACTAATAAGGATTGAGGAAAGGTTAGAAAAAAGGAAAATTCATAGCAGGAAGGTAATGTAACTGAAAGGTAAATGATAAATTTGAAATTTTTTTTTGTATAGAATCTGATATAAATGAATGTTAAATAATTAAAAGTTAATAGAGAGTTGAAGTCGTAATGTCGTATAAAGTTTTATACAAGTTGTGTAAATATAAATTGTTTAATGTAAATGTAACAATGTTAATGTTTGATGTTCCATGTTTTATTATATTTTATTGTTATTAGTAGCAATGATAACCAATTAGATGTTCAAGAAATGATAGTAATATTGGTGTTGGTCGTTAAGTCTGTAATTATGATTCTGTTGTAAAGGAAAAATAAGAGTAAAGAAAGTTGAGTAAAAAAAAAATAAAGAGTTTTGAAGTTGTTTGCCATGATAGGTATATGTTTCAATGTTATATGAAGTAAAATAGTAGAGTTAGTGGTTGTTGCTTAGAAAAGTTAAAATTTGTTTTCTGCTTAGGATAAGAATATATTTTCATGTGGTAAAGAGAGTAATTACAGTTGACTGGAGTCAGAGAGTTTTTATAAATGCAGGAATGTTTGAAAAATGGAGAGGGTTTTTCTGTCTTAAATCTTGTTTTTGTTATTTGAAAACTTATGAATTAAGAAAACCAACGCCTCAAAACACAAACCAATGCATCTAAGGGGAGACATATCAGTTACGGATATGGAAATAGATAAGGTCACTATTTTCAAATTTTGTATTGCATGTTTCAGAGTTTTGTGGTGTTGTGACCGCGGTCCTGAGCTGGCCGGTGCGTCAGAACAGGAGCGTTAAGTGCCTCATGGCCTTATGGTGTTGGGATCTCTCCTGAGAAGTCCAGTAAGGTCAGACAGGTACGATCAGCATCATGGGACCAAGGGTAAGTGATTAAATTTTTTTATATAAACACTACAGGGGGTTGTGGCAACATATCTGAACTGATCCTTTTAGAAAAGTGTGAATGAGTTAATGAAAGTTTATATGTCTTGACATAAAACCTTTCATTGAGGGGGTTTTGTGACAGTACGAAAATCCTGATGTCGGAATTATGGTATGAGTGGTAGCAAATTATTGTATTTTATTGTTTAACACACATACATGGGTAGGACTATTTCCCTTTGTAAAACGACAACGACACAGATTTCAGCAGAGCAAAACGATACCAAGGTCAGGAGCGGACGTGTGAAGCTGAGCATATACAATGGCGGTATAAGTGAAACAGACTCTCAATATCCATTCTCATTGGTCTATAAGGCGGGACGTCATTAAAATAAAAAGATGACATAACAACAATGACATGACAACAGGGCGTGAGCCAAATTGAAACAAAAGACAATGACGTGGATGCGCTAACACATACGCAAAATATGTGCTTTGCATCCCCCCAGTCAGCATCAGACCATCAAGGCGTCAACACGCTGTGAAAATCGCCGGCAGCTTTTTCCAGCGAAAGTGTTTCTTTGTCAAATTATCAATGTGTTAACATGTAATAATAACTACTAGACAGAAATCACTACATAACTATTCAAAATGTAAACTAAAGTCAGTGTAACCAAGAAGACACCTGGGACGTTCGGCTGAACACCTGCCTGACCATGATCGCCATCTAAGGACAGCGGAGACTCTACAACACATATCCAGGAAAGTCAAATTATATATTCCAGTCTTTCTTATCTAAATTGAGCTCAAAAAACCAAAATTCAAATGTATGTGTAAAATCGCTGTTGGTGAAATGAGTGTGTGTGTGTGTGTGTGTGTGTGTGTATCAGACCGTACCGGTACATATAAGTAATGTTTTTTATGAGACGTTGGTTTGTGTCATGTTAGGTGTAAGAAATTATCAATTCAAAGATGATAATGGCAGTTTCATTCAAAGTTAAATTCATTATAAATTTCACAATGAAATTAACACATGAATAATGGAAAATAACAGAATAGTGATATAGCGGAACATGTGGCCGCCATTTTGTTAATTTGAGTATAAGGATTCCGTTTTGTTTTGTTGATTTTGATGTCGATCTTGATTTTCCATGTTATTAAAAAGCAACTATATATATATATATATATATATATATATAATACGCTGTCTGATTTCATTATTCCGCACAATCGTGCTGTCTCTGATGGTCGCTTAATTGAATCCTGGGACCCTTACATAAAATTTTCGAATCACAAGGTTGGTACTACAATGGCCACCGAATTAGTATGACATATACGATAAATATGGTAACAAAAGTTAAGTACCAAAACAAACAAATACATTTTTATTGTTATTCTAAAAATATAGAGTGAAAGATAACAGCATAATAAAAACTTTTATAGACATGAGAAATTTTATACAATAAACAGAAATAGGTAAGTAAAGTGCTTTATGAACTGAATATCAATACTTTACAAATATTCCTTGTACTATTTAAACATAAAAAAGTGACAGTGGGCTACCCATGAAAATTTGTCTGGCACCACATACTGTACAGGTAATCTGTGTGAACCTACTAATGTGACATGTTTTCCCAAAAATACAATACAGTATAATGTTATATTAAATATAACAAATCTTTGGAAACAATGTATACTTTATCCATATAGATGTACAAGGTGAATAATTAAATTACAATTAGTAGTGTAGAAGTCAGCATGTAATTAAACATCAACTATTCTATAACAACTGAACTCAATTATCATTCTCTTATGACTTTGTTGGTTCACATTGACCTGTGTCATTCCATTAATATGATTGTTGCTTGCTATTTTTCTCCGTTAAAATCATAAATTTTAAAACTTATTATGCCATTATATAACACTGATATATTTTTCCATTACTAAGTTGATATTCCACTCTATTTGAACACTAAACACTTTTTTTGTGATTTTTACTGTTTTAACTTCCTTTCTTTCTACGCATTGCAAACTTCTTATATTAAGCACATCACACATCGGAGATACTAAATATTTCAGAGAGGTACAATATTCCTCCCTGAACATTCAGGACGTAAAGTACATAAAAAGTGTATGTACAAACAGTTGTAATAAAGTTTCGCCGAATAAACTGTAGTACGTGAAGATGGCAACAAAACAGTGTGTAGTATTATAATGTTATATCAAAGCAACAGGCTACATACTGTTAAGATGTTCACACAGGATCATCATGATACAGGGGAACAAAATAACTGACACCAATGAAGTCACTACTTACAAAATTTAATTAGATGCAAACAGCAGTTTTAAATCAACAAAAGGAGGCATCCTTACATAATAATTTTAGTTAAATTTGTTCAGCAACAATAAATGTCATCTTATTACAGTTTCATAGTAATTAACATAGTGATCACTTCTCACTAAACGGCAAAATTACTGTGAACTGCACTTCTAAAATCGCCAGGTGTAACTCAACGCTAAGCTGGCTGCTGACGCTTATATGTACCCTGCATAGGTTCCAGAATAACTACCATTTTCCAGGCTAGCTTTCTGCCAGAGATTGCTAGCTTTCTGATGGAGAGGACCTTCTGCATGAGAGTTGGTGATTCTGTCCCTTCTGAGAGATGAATCACTGCCGGCATCCCTCGAGGTAGTGTTTTTGGCCCCCTTCTGTTCTCAGTCTATGTCAACGACGTGCTGAGACAGCCTGGAATCCAGGTGGCCCTCTTTGCGGACAACACAGCAGTGTATACGGATGATTGTTATGCAGAACGGGCTGTCTTATGACTGCAGCGCCAGCTCATCCATGACCAGGACTTGGGAAAGATGATTGTCGGCGAGTATTTGCTGCCGGTCATTACATACTCTTGTCCAGTCTGGAGTTACCTCGCCACAGTGCATAAAAAGAAGTTGCAGAGCGTCCTCAACAGGGGCCTTCGGCTAGCGGCCAAAGTCCCCCATCACTTCTCATCTCGCCTTCTAAGGAGAGGACTTGGCATCCGATCCTTAGATCACACCTTCAGGCCCCTGGCACGCACATTTTATGCACATGCGGCGAGGTTCCCAGACAATCCTCTTGTAGCTGGGCTGGGCAGGTATCGATAAGTCCAGGTGATTTGGTGGAAACGACCTGGGTGTATACTGCGCTAGTGTAGGCTAGCACAACAGCCGAGAAACGGCCTGCTACAGAGCAAGATGGCCTACCTGGGCAGGGCCGTGAGGCAGGAGCTCCTGAAGGTAGCTCGGAACTCAGTTTCCGTAGCGGTTTGTCTCTGCGACCCACAACCGCACAACCCAGAGTCAGTTAGTCAGAATGTGGATCAGTGGTGTAACTAAGACTTGATTGATGAAATGAGCTTGAAGGCTGAACCTCTACCCCCCCCACATCTCAAAAGTTAAATGATTAAGTTAGGATTCTTCCCATATAGACATTATAAATACTCCATTCTAATTAATTTTTGACACAAAATATTATTTTCACGGCCAGTAGTCTGTAAATTTTAACAAAACAATAACTGGGCATGCAAAAAACCCTGTTGCTTCTCTGGTGCTTTACATATTCAGTGCTTTACAAATAGACTGGCGTTCACACAAAAATCAAAGATGTCATCCTTCGGATGACCACGGAACGGATGTATGGTTATCAAAGTTTGAATAATAAAACGAGAAAAGAAAAAAGGAATGTGGTTTTATTTTTGGTCAATGGCATGTCGCATCCTGACAATTTACAGTGTACTAATTCACAAAGTTGATATTTCTGCCTCCAAATACTACAAGTGCTTGCCAGCCTTTGTCGAGGAATCATAAAAAATATTACAGTCCACTACAGATGGCAGGTGGAATATTTGCAAAATAATGTCGATACCATCAAACAACTGTTCACTGAAGTATGTAATAAAATTATGAGCTTTGGATTCAATCACATGTATTATCACATCTCTTCAACAAATAAAACCACTGATGGTTTATAATTGTTTTATAAATTGTCTTTCCCTGATAAAGAAATCGTTATTGCCTCTACTGAATCTCAAGACAATAAAGCTGAAGAACTTACTTGTCTTTTCGACATGTTTGGAGAGAGCCATGGTGATTTTGTGGATATAGACAGTCAACTTGTTGTCAACCTGACAATACCAGAAATAACATAAACCATTATAACCAACCAGGATAGACCAAGTAACCACGCAAATTCCATTGACAGACCAACATATAAACTCATACCTCTAATAACCTACCAGTAATCTACCAACTATGATGTCAGAACTCGTGAAACAATGGACGCAATCCCAAAACTTACAATCATCCCTCAAGTCCATTAATAGTACACATCTTTCTCCATCTGGCAGTCTGGAATCCTATAGTTTAGCCCAGCAAACACAGAACATCAAAATATTCCTTTCTGAAAATAGTGTAGATGTTATGTTAATCTCTTAATTATATGTGGCCAAGAAAAGTTTTATAACAGGTCCCACATATTCTACTGTTCACACTGTCCAGATGTTGCAGAACATCTCTAAACATCTACATAATAAAATTCAACACCAAACATTATGTATATTGGCTAAAGACAGTAAAAAATATCTTTAAGCTGCAAGTGTAGCAACACAGTTGTAGACAGGCTAGCATTATCAACTCCTGTCTCCTGGTCATATCATAACACAACACCAATTTAAAAACTTTTTCAATACATTTGGGCATAGATTTCTAGTTTGAAAGGACTACAATTCAAAACACCATCATTGGGGTTCCAGATTTAAAACTCCAAGTGGAAGACAATTTCTTAAAACAGTGACTGTAACAGAAAACAATCTATATCAACAATCTTACACCATTCCCTTCTGTTCTCAGCAACAATCTTCCATCCTCTGATCCCCATGGTTCGCAGGTCCTCCTCAATTCACTACATCCACCTCATTCTTGGTTGTCCTCTGGGCGTAGACTCCAAGGGTTTCCATCCATTCTGTCATACCTCTCTTATTTCTGGTTTTTTCCATTCTATAAATATGTCCTAGCCATCTAATTCTCTGTGACTTAATAAACGTTACTATGTTTTCGCTATTTATTAATGTATCAAGTTCAAGTTTCATGCGGATCTGCCAAGTGCAATCTTGTTGCACTACTGGCCTAAAAATTCTTCTAAACATGACAACTACTGTACTTTAAAAATTAAGCCCTGCTAGGATTTATCACTGACCACACATGTATTCTAGTTTCTACTAGCACTCATATAAATCCTACACACATTATACTACCAAATAAGTAATACAGATTGGGATGCATTCTATTTAGAAGTTACTGACACATTAAACTTGAATTTACCCCTATAAGTTAATGAAGACATTGATAGAACAGTGGAACATTTAATTACATCAATTCAAGGAGGACGGTGAACAGCACATCCTGTATTACATAATTTATATGAATACAGAAAGTATCCTACAATATCAAACAACTGACTGTTGGAAAATGAAAGGAGATAACAAAACACTCATGCTCCCTGGGATATATTCAATCATAACAATGCAACCAAGCACCTTAAAAACTTGCTACATGATAATAAAAATGGTCAAATACAGGAGTAATCTTAGGGTAACTGAAGATGGAAATTATTATCGTTGGAAGCCAACTAAATGAATGAAACAACTAAAAGATCCTATTCCCCTCCCCTGTCATGACATAAGTAGCCCAGAGATGATTCGGAAAAAGAAGAGACCTTTACAAAGCACTTGGAAAGTGTATTCTTCCAATGTAATGGAAACACAATAGCTGACACAGAAATCTCCACCACAACATTATTCAGGGTGTCTACTAAAAACTTTATATAAAATTCCCTGACTTTTCCAGGTCATATCTGGAAAAATTCCAGGTATTGACGCGATCACTTAAACTCATAATTTAAATATTCTAGTGGTAATTTTAGTTTGTTTTATAGTCGGTCATTCATTTCTTGCATCTTTACCCTTAAAATGTATTACCTCATACATAAAAATATATAGTATAACATTCAAAAATTTCATAGGTATCTCCCGGAAATGAATACTGGACTTTTGACGAAAATTTAACATTTTATCTACTGAACCATCGCGTGTTTAAGATTAAATATACTGTATGAATTAAAATGTCCATGGAAACAGACTTTATCGCAAAAACTTCATTTAATAAAATCATTTGAAAAAATGGGCAAATAAAATTATTTTTGATTTTCTTAATATGGATGTCAGAATCATTGATCATTAAGGATTGTCCCTGCCAAAATTAAAAATGCAGACAGGTTTATGAAAATATTGTAAAATGTTGTTCAACTAAAAAAATCATCTCCTGATTTCTTTTAGAATTTTCACCGCATAGTACTGTATCTTTATAAATAATTTAAAAATTAGTAGAAATTAATACGTGTTATTATGGAGAGGTGTATAATTTCTATTACTTTATGATGAAAAAAATGCAGAGAAAATTTTGATTCTTGGCATATGAGTAAAAAATATTAGAAAGAACACAATATTTTTAAACAAGAATAATTTAATGGCTATTTATTGTGTAATTAATTGTTAAAGTCACTTTCTTGTCTAATAATAGTAATGATAATAGGTGTGTACACGTAAGTGTGGCAACATCGGAAAGCGCGGGCATTATTTTTAATTTAAAAGTAAGATTAGCCAACTTAAGGGGAGCCGGTAGGGTCAAGAAATATTTTTTTATCGATTTTCGGATTTTGATGTTTTCTTATAGTTTGAAACATTCTCTGTCAGAATATGTTATTGGTTTTCGCCATAAAAATTAGAAGGGCCCATAAAAAAACCAGAGGGTGTGGTTAAGAGCAAGAAAATTTAATTTTGAAGTCCGTTTTCCGTAAACAGTATTTTATTAGTGCAAAGGTCCATTTTTCTCAGAGTATATTTAAGTCAGACCCTTGAAATATTTGTGGATACTCCTAGTACTATCTCTATTATATAGCACTAGAATTATTCTTTTATCACTTTAGGAAATGAAAATAAAAATTATTATTTAAAAAAAATATTGACATTTTTCAAAAATTCCTAAAATATTATTTTTTAATATAACATGTCAATTCTAGTGACAGAGCCTTCCAATGAGTATAACAGTATGTGCAAAAAATTTCAGCCCCATAGCTTAAATAGTTTCTGAGAAAAGTGTTTCTAAATATGAGGTATTTAGCATTGCGGAGATAGGGCCTACCGGCTCCCCTTAAGATATAGAACGAGATATTTGTGCAATGTTGCTACGCTGTTCGTCTAGCTTCCTCTCACTCTTCACCACGCAGGGACAATCCTTATAACAGGAAATTATTGAAAAATGTGATAGTGTAAATTATTTTTTATATAAATTGCGAAGATGAGTTACAGTGTATTCATATTCTAATTCTCCATGGACAAGATATGTATCAAAAAAGTGATTCAAACAGTGATTATAGTGATGACTTGAGTTGAGTGAAGAAAAGATCAAACCTCTTGAGGTAATGTATACAGCAGAACTTTAATAATCTTTGTTGAACAGCAAAGTTGTGAATTCAGCAGAACAAATACTTTAAGAAATAAGAAATGTATTGGTGAATAATAATAAATTAAAATCAATTAGGCATTACTGTATTTCACAATGTGAATAGATTTTTTCATTTGTTATACAACTTGTATACTACGTCCATTGCTGTAAGTCACCTGTTGTACTGTGTTACATTATTAAGTCAATAGTATTTTTTGTATCAAGTATAACTTTTGTGTTGACTGAATAACCAACTGCAGCATACTGTACTGTACATAGGCATGACTACCACAGTGAAACATTCCTGGTATCCTGTGTTGGAATTCGTCATAGCTCCCGTTGGTAACCATTAAAACACGCCAATTCTATTATATGTGATTCTCTATTTTCTAGATGTGACCCTCTCAGTCACTACCAAGGGTTTTCTGTACCTTAAAAAGTAAAAAAAAAGAAGAAAATTTCTAAAAACTCCAGTTACTCTAATATTTTCTAGTGAAATAACGATTGAAAAGCAGACAGTAAATATTATGATTTTACTATAGTGAATACAGTAAACATTAAAAATTCTTACTGTTTTTTTTATTATTTTTTTACTTAAATTTGTAACTATAATGTCTAAACGACAAATAATAAAAACATAGCTTTTAAGTATATATATGTTTCCATAGATATCTATAGATAGATACAGATTACTGTTTTTCCATGAGCTTCATCTTCAATAAATCTACTTAGCCTATTGTGAGAGAACAATTGATACACTGTGGTTCAAAGTATTTTTTGATTGTTATAAAAAATTCAAAAATTTATTTTGTGTAACAGAGAGGCTACATTATGTTCTTTTGTATATGAATTGTGAAAAGACCTTGTATAATTGTGTATACTTATGTCTAGTCCTCTTCCAGACTGGGAGGCTGAGATCTCCTCTTGCTTTTTCTTATGAATTTTGCTACTTTTTCTTATGCTTTGTTAATTTTTTACTGAGTTGCAGTTTTTCCTCTTCCCCAGTTATAGGTTTGGCTGTATTGATACACATTTTCCACTCTCTTCCTTTTCTATTCTTCCCTGTTTGTCTAGGTCCCAAATATTCATCACTTGTCTAATGTCTCCCACCAGTGGCAACAGTGAGGGGCATTTGGGGGTTAAATAATCCCAGGGGGATAAAGAAAGAAGAAGTAAAAAAAGAAAAGTGCTTGTACAAATGTGGTCATATAAGTTGAATTAAATAATTAGGTCAATTAGTTATGAGAGCATTAACGTTTTTAATTGTGGTACATTATAAAGGTTTTGTGAATATATCATGTCATATAAACATAGCTAGTAGTTTTGTGATGGTTCAACATTTTAATTTCCTTTTTAAGATTATGTCATCTTAGTAGAAAACAGGTACCCTTCGGATGCATATTGTAACACCACAAAATGTTACATAACCAAAACACACACCAGAAGGGTAAATTATGACACTAAAGTTATAAAGTGAATCATTGTAATGAATGTAACCAAGAAGAGAAGGGACCAGCATAGAAGAAAGAAGAGGAAGGATCCCAAGAAGCAGTGATGAATACACTGCATGACACTACAACTTAAACACAATGACTGACTTTAACTAATGGACATGCAAAGTTCACAATAAGCTGTCAAGCGAACCAGTTCATGACATTAATGTGTAGAGTCATGTAAATAGAAACTAAATGACCAATGACTGTAATAAAGTAAAAACAATAACAGCATTCTGGCTGAAAATAGAAAACAATGATATATAAATAACTAAGACTATTACTATACTAGCAGTAGCCACAAAGCTATAAAAAGACTAGCTTTACCAACCAAGATGTAACAGCATAGAATTAAGATAATTATAAAAAGAAGTCTTATGTGTATAAGCAACCTCCTAATTAAAAAATGTAATTAGAAATAATAATTAACAGGTAATAAACCTGGTACTATAAATGTGTCTAGACCATGCATAAACGAATCTATGTCAGTAAATTAATAGGGAAACAGGACCCTAATGAACATTAAATTTACTGAATATACCCAGATTTAATATTGTTCAGCTGTAAACAGCTTTTAATTGTAATAATGTATGTATTTTTATTCATGTAATATCGTTCAAAAGAGAACACAGTGTAAATAACAAAATGTAAAAGATAGGGAAATAGTCGCATTGTGCATTATTAGCAGACGACAATAAGAAACCATGTTTCAAAACACTATTTTTATGTATTGTAAGTGAAAGCTAGGTGCAAACCAGCATTATGCCACATAAAAATAAAGAGCAGACAATAAGCTTTAATTTGATGATGATAATTTAGAGATCGAAAGTGTAATAAGTTAATAGTGAGTGTTAGCATCATTTCTTAAACCAGATTTAAGAAATTATCAGTGAAAACCAACAACAACGACAATCGGGTACAGAGAGCGCGACGGTGGCGACTAACAAAAACAATACGTCACTGTAACGGTATTTTGTACCAATCACAAAGGAGTTTACTCAGCGACTTTTGTCCCTAACGTCGATCTAAGCCAGGGGTATATAATCAGTGAGACGCTGAGAAATTCGCATTCGCTTCCTTCAACTCGAGCTAAACAGTTGCGGCTCGACGTCGTTTCATATTTTATTAATTTACTACAACAATAGTAGTAAATACTTCAAATTTTATTAAAATAATTATTAGAACAGCGATTCATCATACAAGAGTGCATCGACAAGTAATAGTGAATCTTTTTAACCAGTGCGCGTATTCAGAACGAGAAAATTTAACTTAACCTGCGAAGTAAACAACCCAGTTTCATTAAGAAGAGGGTATATTTCTCGTTCCAAGTGCGATTAAAGTGCAGTTATATAGTGATCAATATAATCCGATCGCTAAAGTGGTTATTTTTAATCTATAAGATTAAAAAAGCAAGGTAGTACAGTGGCCAATTTTATTGTTTATCTGCCTTCACTGATCGTAACTATCAACACATGTACTGACGCAAAAAACAATTACACTATTAATAACGAACACTGTATTGATTTACAGTATTTAGAGGATTTAATAATCCGAAGTAAGAATTTATGTGTTTAGAATTAGTTTTTATAATATTAATTGCGTTGTAAGCAACGAAATTATCGCTAACCTAAAATATAATTGCGAGTTTTTAAAGAGGCCAAAAATGAATTACTATCATACTAGTATATATCAAAGCAATTAATAACGTTCTATTTTGTATTTACAAGAACCTACCCATGAGGTATCTAGTTAAATAATATTAAATTTTGTTAATAAACATAAGAGTTTTTATATTGTTCTTTACTGAGCTAGTTCAAATAGCAGACGGATACTTTGAAATCCGACCGTATTATTGTAAATGTATTTTCTATTCAATTTGATTTTTGAGGGTATAATAAACCCATAATGTTATACAGCATAACTTTGGTGTTCAATTATTTCAATTTAGATACAGTAAGTAAACCTCAGTACAGCATACACTGAGGTACATTTGAAACAGTAATTTTTCAATACACTATTTAAATTATTTTGAATGCCATAAATGCATTTAAACAACAGAAAAAGTGAATACATACAAATTTAAATTTAGAAATTTTTTTTATGGGAACTTTTCTCAAGAAAACCCATATGGCGCCCACATAACCTTCAAGGTGCTACATAACCTTGATTATAAAATTTAAACTGATCAAATTAACCTTGACAGTTTATTTAGTGGCGGTGAACGTCTGAACATCTAGTACGACAACCAGGTACGTGAAAAGTGTTCTTTATATTAATTTATTTGTCCAACACTTGACTGTACTTACACAGAAGACATATTTCCAGAAGAGGAGTTCGACGCTACCGTTACATTCATTAACAAACCAGCAAATTAATAATTTATCCATAATAGATTATCACACTATAATTAAATAAATCATATTTATCAATTATCATAAAAGATAATTACTGCATGTAATACACGAGAATCCATTAAAAAACAATCGATAATTAAATCTATAAATTATATCAAATTATTTAATAGACAGGGATCACGTTTTATTACAATATTCAGCCCACAGTATATCCAACTATGTTTATGACATTTATAGTGCAGTAATTTATTCCACAGCAACTTGAAAATTTCCACATTACACAGTTTTGTGCTTGCTATTTGAATCTTATGCAAGTGTACCTATTGTGGTATATAGATTTTCGATCTGTATGTAATAAAATTGTTTTGTTCTTTCTGTTTTAGTATAGTGCTCATTTCCATTTTGAAAACAAATCGAAATTAGAATTTTTTGAAATGTCTCAGTTATTCCAATAAACCTAAGATTAAACGCGGCATTCGGAATGTCAATTTCGCATCCCATAGTGCGATTTTCAAGTGTTTGTTTTTAAGGATGTATAGTGCCTATTTTATAAAAACCTTTGATTCACTTCTGTGGCTAAACGAGTAGACAGGTTTAATTCCATATGCTGCAAATATTTACATATATGTACTCACTAATATGAAGATCAAAAAGCTTTGAATAAAACATTTAACACTATCAGTATCTGCAGAAAATTTGTGTTTTTTTTTTCTGGCACTGTTTATCTTATTTATATTGTAAAATATAATGTCATCTTTGTTGTTTCATGACTACATTAAATTTCTGGAAATCTATTAATGTAACCATTATGTTTCCACAACTGCCTACTTGATTAGAAGGAAATAAACACCAAATAGTTATTTTAGTTTTATTCAAAGGATTAATGCCCCCCCCCCAAAAAAAAGGAAATCCTGAATGTGTATTGTTTGTACAGTGAGGGAGAGAGAGATAGAGAGAGACAGACAGAGCGAGAGAAACAGAGAAGTTAAGTACGATTGTTTAACCTAAGTATATCTTCAAGCTAATGAACTAACAAAATGTTCCATTAAATAATTCACAACTTTTCCCATTTTGACAACAAAGTTTTGTTTTATATTTTTTTTAAAACAGAAGTCTGAACACTATATTACATAACTGATTTTATACACTTACATACGTAACTAAAAACTCAACATAGAGCCTGAGCACTTAATACAGAATCCAATTTTTAAACTCTTGATGTAATTGAAAACAATACGACCAATAATTCATTTACAATTATCTGTTTGTTATCTCTTTCTGTCTTTGAGGAACCTATATGTGTTCTTTGTAAACATATAACTAACTGCTGAAGCAATTGTTGTTCCACCAGTAATAAACCTGTAAAACAAACAAAAATTGTTTATGTAAATTAAATAAACATTGAAGAAAACATAAGGATATAACAATAACTCCATTCCAGCTATACCAAAAACAGCCTATTGTACAAACATACACCTACATACTACACATGTACACACATGTGTACGTGTCTGTATAATTTGCAGAAAACGAAACATGGCGAATAATAAAAGTGTATGAGAGTAATGTTATAAAATAATCTTTATGTACTGGCAGTAATGTTCAAAATTAATTTAAAATATAATGGGAAAAAATAATGTATTTGATAAAATACCATAACATATAAAACCAATTTAAAAAAATCTATTCTCCCTGCATTTTTTCACCATCCTTTGAAAGAATATAATATCCATTCTTAGATTCTGTACACACTCTAGTTGTTTCTGTGTTTTTCTTTGTGTCTTCTATCTTGTTCCTATTCTGCCACTGTTTTAGGAATTCTATCATTTTTCCATATCTATGCCTCTACTCTCTTCATATTCTTGACTCTTTCGATCCTGGATTTTAAATTGATGTACTATTTTTAAAATCTGCTTGCTACTGATGAAACCACTGGTAAAACCAAAGTGGAGAAAAACTGCATGTTAATAATGGTACTTAACGAATTAATTTTTACCCCCATCGGCAACTGCCTCTTAGGTCCAAAAATGCGGACAGACATGATTATCACAAAATCAAGTGGTTCTAGTGCAAGCATCCCTGCTCATTAAGATCAAAGTCACAGCTTCATAGACAAAAGATGGAAATGGAAATCTTACCTTACATTGAGAATAAGCTAGAATCAATGCAATTTAAATTGCACAACACACACATTTCCTGCCAGCAAATGATTCAAAACATTGCCATAAACATGGAAAATGCGTGGGGCCACTTCTTTTCAACTTTCTGCCTTGGAACTTTTAAACAGACGTTTTGGTCCATTCATTGAATAAGCAAGACCTTGTACCAAGCCTACTACTTGTTTATAAAACTGAAGGAACATTTGGGTGGTGATGACGATGATGAGGTCCAAGGTGTGGAGGTGTATGGTACTGAAAACAAGAAATTGATTTCCAGGCTTATTGAAAGCATCGAGAAATAGATACATGCATAATAAAAACTTTTATAGACATGAGAAATTTTATACAATAAACAGAAATAGGTAAGTAAAGTGCTTTATGAACTGAATATCAATACTTTACAAATATTCCTTGTACTATTTAAACATAAAAAAGTGACAGTGGGCTACCCATGAAAATTTGTCTGGCAGCACATACTGTACAGGTAATCTGTGTGAACCTACTAATGTGACATGTTTTCCAAAAAATACAATACAGTATAATGTTATACCTACACAGCCAAATCTGTGGAAATAATGTATACTTTATCCATATAGATGTACAAGGTGAACAATTAAATTACAATTAGTAGTGTAGAAGTCAGCATGTAATTAAACATCAACTACTCTATAACAACTGAACTAATTATCATTCTCTTATGACTTTGTTGGTTCACATTGACCTGTGTCATTCCATTAATATGATTGTTGCTTGCTATTTTTCTCCGTTAAAATCATAAATTTTAAAACTTAATATGCCATTATCTAACACTGATATATTTTTCCATTACTAAGTTGATATTCCACTCTATTTGAACACTGAACACTTTTTTTGTGATTTTTACTGTTTTAACTTCCTTTATTTCTAAGCATTGCAAACTTCTTATATTAAGCACATCACACATCGGAGATACTAAATATTTCAAGAGAGGTACAATATTCCTCCCTGAACATTCAGGACGTAAAGTACATACAAAGTGTATGTACAAACAGTTGTAATAAAGTTTTGCCGAATAAACTGTAGTACGTGAATATGGCAACATAACAGTGTGTAGTATTATAATGTTATACCAAAGCAACAGGCTACATACTGTTAAGATGATCACACAGGATCATCATGATACAGGGGAACAAAACAACTGACACCAATGAAGTCACTACTTACAAAATTTATTTAGATGCAAACAGCAGATTTAAATCAACAAAAGGCGGCATCCTTACATAATAATTTTAGTTAAATTTGTTCAGCTACAATAAATGTCACCTTATTACAGTTTTGTACTAATTAACATAGTGATCACTTCTCACTAAACGGCAAAATTACTGTGAACTGCACTTCTAAAATCGCCAGGTGTAACTCAACGCTAAGCTGGCTGCTGATGCTTATATGTACCCTGCATAGGTTCCAGAATAACTACCATTTTCCAGGCTAGCTTTCTGCCAGAGATTGCTAGCTTTCTGATGGAGAGGACCTTCTGCATGAAAGTTCGTGATTCTGTCTCTTCTGAGAGATGAATCACTGCCGGCATCCCTCAAGGTAGTGTTCTTGGCCCCCTCCTGTTCTCAGTCTATGTCAACGACGTCCTGAGACAGCCTGGAGTCCAGGTGACCCTCTTTGCGGACAACACAGCCGTGTATACGGACGATCGTTATGCAGAACGGGCTGTCTTACGACTGCAGCGCCAGCTCGGGGACTGGACTGATAACTGCAGGTTGTCTCTCAATGCTACCAAGAGTGTATCCATCGAATTCTCTAGGCAACGGAAGAACCCTGTTAGGCAACTACGCATCAGTAGGACGTACTTGTGCTGGTCCAATGAGGTTAAGTACCTCAGAGTACACCTTGACCGTCAGCTCACCTGGCGTACCCTCACTCTGACAGTTCTTAAGCGAGCATCCACTCATCTGAGCTTACTGTTTCCACTCCTGATCAGCTCAGCCATGACCAGAAACTTGGGAAAGATGATTGTCGGCGCGTATTTGCTGCCGGTCATTACATACTCTTGCCCAGTCTGGAGTTACCTCGCCACAGTGCATAAAAAGAAGTTGCAAAGCGTCCTCGACAGGGGTCTTCGGCTAGTGGCCAAAGTCCCCCATCACTTCTCATCTCGCCTTCTAAGGAGAGGACTTGGTGTCCGATCCTTAGATCACACCTTCAGGCGCCTGGCACGCACAATTTATGCACATGCGGTGAGGTTCCCAGACAATCCTCTTGTAGCTGGGCTGGGCAGGTATCGATAAGTCCAGGTGATTTGGTGGAAACGACCTGGGTGTATACTGCGCTAGTGTAGGCTAGCACAACAGCTGAGAAACGGCCTGCTACAGAGCAAGATGGCCTACTTGGGCAGGGCCGTGAGGCAGGAGCTCCTGAAGGTAGCTCGGAACTCAGTTTCCGTAGCGGTTTGTCTCTGCAACCCACAACCGCGCAACCCAGAGTTAGTTAGTCAGAATGTGGATCAGTGGTGTAAATAAGACTTGATTGATGAAATGAGCTTGAAGGCTGAACCTCTACCCCCCCCACATATCAAAAGTTAAATGATTAAGTCAGGATTCTTCCCATATAGACATTATAAATACTCCATTCTAATTAATTTTTGACACAAAATATTATTTTCATGGCCAGTAGTCTGTAAATTTTAACAAAACAATCTTTAATAACTGGGCATGCAAAAAACCCTGTTGCTTCTCTGGTGCTTTACATATATCGGTGCTTTACAAATAGACTGGCATTCACACAAAAATCAAAGATGTCATCCTTCGGATGACCGCGGAACGGATGTATGGTTATCAAAATTTGAATAATAAAACGAGAAAAGAAAAAAGGAATGTGGTTTTATTTTTGGTCAATGGCATGTCGCATCCTGACAATTTACAGTGTACTAATTCACAAAGTTGATATTTCTGCCTCCAAATACTACAAGTGCTTGCCAGCCTTTGTCGAAGAATCATAAAAAATATTACAGTCCACTACAGATGGCAGGTGGAATATTTGCAAAATAATGTCAATACCATGAAACAACTGTTCACTGAAGTATTTAATAAAATTATGAGCTTTGGATTCAATCACATGTATTATCACATCTCTTCAACAAATAAAACCACTGATGGTTTATAATTGTTTTATAAATTCTCTTTCCCTGATAAAGACATCGTCATTGCCTCTAGTGAATCTCAAGACAATAAAGCTGAAGAACTTACTTGTCTTTTAGACATGTTTGGAGAGAGCCATGGTGATTTTGTGTATATAGACAGTCAACTTGTTGTCAACCTGACAGTACCAGAAATAACATAAACCATTATAACCAACCAGCATAGACCAAGTAACCACGCAAATTCCATTGACAGACCAACCTATAAACTCATACCTCTAATAACCTACCAGTAATCTACCAACTATGATGGCAGAACTCGTGAAAGAATGGACGCAATCCCAAAACTTACAATGATTCCTCAAGTGCATTAATAGTACACATCTTTCTCCATCTGGCAGTCTGGAATACTATAGTTTAGCCCAGCAAACACAGAACATCAAAATATTCCTTTCTGAAAATGGTGTACATGTTATGTTAATCTCTTAATTATATGTGGTCAAGAAAAGTTTTATAACAGGTCCCACATATTCTATTGTTCACACTGTCCAGATGTTGCAGAACATCTCTAAACATCTACATAATAAAATTCAATGCCAAACATTATGTATACTGGCTAAAGACAGTAAAAAATATCTAAGCTGCAAGTGTAGCAACACAGTTGTAGACAGGCTAGCATTATCAACTCCTGTCTCCTGGTCATATCATAACACAACACCAATTTAAAAACTTTTTCAATACATTTGGGCATAGATTTCTAGTTTGAAAGGACTACAACTCAAAACACCATCATTAGGGTTCCAGATTTAAAACTCCAAGTGGAAGACAATTTCTTAAAACAGTGACTGTAACAGAAAACAATCTATATCAACAATCTTACACCATTCCCTTCTGTTCTCAGCAACAATCTTCCATCCTCTGATCCCCATGGTTTGCAGGCAGGGGCGGATTTACCATTTTGCTGCCCGTAGGCAGTATAAATTTAGCGCACTCCCACAAAACTCTGTTGTGGGGGGTTTATATATTTACGGGTTTAAACCAATCCTTCATATTTTCAGTTACTCTAAAATTTGTTCTTTATATAATATTTTCTTCTTAATTTTTCTTAATACATTTCTATAGAACAATTTACATAACGTACTATGAAGAGTACAACACACATTAAATTACTGTAGACATGTTTATTCCAAAATATTTTAACTGAAGTTCAAACTTAAAACATAGCAATTTAATACAATTTTTTTTATGCAAGTTGGTACAAAATTAAAAAGATAAAGGGAGTTGTAATAATAGTCTTTGAAATAATTTTTAAACATTACGTCGTGATTTTTGATGGGCAAAATTATTAATAACATCTGTCAGGACCATCTTCTTTAATAACTCTCCTACAATGGACAATATAAGCAATGAATTCAAACGACCTTCTCCCATATTCGTGCGTAGATAATTCTTTACTCTTCTGAACCACAAGAACGCTCGCTAAGCTGAGCAGTTTGAGGCTGACGGTTAACGCCAAATATTTCAACGGTTGAAAACATAAACATTCGCCCGTATTACTTTTGGGAGAAAAACGATAACTGCGTTATAGTTAAAAATTAAGTGGAGATAATTTTATATTTGTGTGTGCTTAATTGAACTGGCTTTTATACTTATAAATTTGTTTGACTCTAAAAATATCATTTCTTAACTTTGCCGCTCCCCAAAATTTGCTGCCCCAGGCATGTGCCTAGTCTTCCTGTGCGTAAATTCGCCCCTGTTCGCAGGTCCTCCTCAATTCACTACATCCACCTCATTCTTGGTTGTCCTCTGGGCGTAGACTCCAAGGGTTTCCATCCACTCTGTCATAGCTCTCGTATTTCTGGTTTTCTCCATTCTATAAATATGTCCTAGCCATCTAATTCTCTGTGACTTAATAAACGTTACTATGTTTTCGCAATTTATTAATGTATCAAGTTCAAGTTTCATGCAGATCTGCAAAGTACAATCTTGTTGCACTACTGGCCTAAAAATTCTTCTAAACATGACAACTACTTTAAAAATTAAGCCCTGCTAGGATTTATCACTGACCACACATGTATTCTAGTTTCTACTAGCACTCACATAAATCCTACACACATTATACTACCAAAGAAGTAATACAGATTGGGATGCATTCTATTTAGAAGTTACTGACACATTAAACTTGAATTTACCCCTATAAGTTAATGAAGACATTGATAGAACAGTGGAACATTTAATTACATCAATTCAAGGAGGACGGTGAACAGCACATCCTGTATTACATAATTTATATGAATACAGAAAGTATCCTACAATATCAAACAACTGACTGTTGGAAAATGAAAGGAGATAACAAAACACTCATGCTCCCTGGGATATATTCAATCATAACAATGCAACCAAGCACCTTAAAAACTTGCTACATGATAATAAAAATGGTCAAATACAGGAGTAATCTTATGGTAACTGAAGATGGAAACTATTATTGTTGGAAGCCAACTAAATGAATGAAACAACTAAAAGATCCTATTCCCCTCCCCTGTCATGACATAAGTAGCCCAGAGATGATTCGGAAAAAGAAGAGACCTTTACAAAGCACTTGGAAAGTGTATTCTTCCAATGTAATGGAAACACAATAGCTGACACAGAAATCTCCACCACAACATTATTCAGGGTGTCTACTAAAAACTTTATATAAAATTCCCTGACTTTTCCAGGTCATATCTTGAAAAATTCCAGGTATTGACGCGATCACTTAAACTCATAATTTAAATATTCTAGTGGTAATTTTAGTTTGTTTTATAGTCGGTCATTCATTTCTTGCATCTTTACCCTTAAAATGTATTACCTCATACATAAAAATATATAGTATAACATTCAAAAATTTCATAGGTATCTCCCGGAAATGAATACTGGACTTTTGACGAAAATTTAACATTTTATCTACTGAAGCATCGCGAGTTTAAGATTAAATATACTGTATGAATTAAAATGTCCATGGAAACAGACTTTATCGCAAAAACTTCATTTAATAAAATCATTTAAAAAAATGGGCAAATAAAATTATTTTTGAGTTTCTTAATATGGATGTCAGAATCATTGATCATTAAGGATTGTCCCTGCCAAAATTAAAAATGCAGACAGGTTTATGAAAATTTTGTAAAATGTTCAACTAAAAAAATCATCTCCTGATTTTGTTTAGAATTTTTTACCGCATAGTATCTTTATAAATAATTTAAAAAGTAGTAGAAATTAATACGTGTTATTATGGAGAGGTGTATAATTTCTATTACTTTATGATGAAAAAATGCAGAGAAAAATTTGATTCTTGGCATACGTGTAAGAAATATTAGAAAGAACACAATATTTTTAAACAAGAATAATTTAACGGCTATTTATTGTGTAATTAATTGTTAAAGTCACTTTCTTGTCTAATAATAGTAATGATAATAGGTGTGTACACGTAAGCGTAAAACGTTACGAGTTAAATTTAAATTATTAATATAGAATTTTGTCCCTTTTTAGGGCATCAATTAAAGCAATACAGATTAATGACATCATAAATATTGTATTTTATGGTAACACCTACCTTTCGTAAAACTTCCAGGGTCTCGTCTGGTGTACTCATTAGCAGAGAGAAATAGGTAAACGCAATAACCAATACATCTTGCTATGTGAAATTAACCCTGTTTTATTATATCTACTTCAAACATCTAAATAGTATCAAACAATTTATTTTATGTATCACTGTAATACTCATTGTATATGGTTGACTTTACTTACGTTATACAGGAAACCAAATTTGTTACGCCATTTAACACTAATGCTTATACCCTAACCAAACTAACAAAAGTTACTAAACTAATTAGGCCGCCCAGCCTGCTCACGCACAACATTCATTCCATTTTAAAATCCCATTTTGTTTTAATTAATTGAATTGAACATTTTTAATAGATGAAGTTATTTGGATGAAGTGGATTACCCAACCGGCGTCACTCCTCTCGTTGCAATGTGCCGCATGTTTTTTGATGTCCGAAAGTTTCTTTTAGTTCACATTTTTTCTTTGTCCCGTTTACGTCACTGACTCTATTTCGCTATATTAGTTCATTTTTAACTTCTGGTTAATACTTTTTTACAATAGAAATTCAAAATTGTTGTGCACACGTTTTTAACTTCGTCCCCGGCCGGGGTAACGATGCAATTCAACTGGGCCGAGAGTCACCAACAAAGTCTCCCACCATAAGTTAGGCATAGCGGAACTTACAATGCCTTATGATCGAATCGTCCGTCACTGTTCATTCAACAAGGGTTACGCCTGTGTGTCGGACGTCGACGAAATTTAGTGTTTACTGGTCGACGTCACAAATGTGGGCAGGACTTGATCTCGTTTCCGTCATGTTGAGACCACGTGCGGACAAAATTCATCTCCAAGCCATGTTGTTTTACTAACTTGGCGTCGTCTGCGCACCTGCTGGATTTAGCGCGCTTGTGCGTGTGTGTCACACAATCGCAAAGTTCTGAGAATCATCAACCCGCACATTCCATTGAAATTGTTTCATCACCGTTTCTTTGTTCGAACTACTCTTTATCTGAACACGTGGCTGTCCATACAGATGAAGTGAATATTTTAATAAAACAAAACCCAAAGTTAATAAAATAAAAAGCCCCCCTTTTGCCCTGTTACAATACCCCCCCCCAATGAGATATCTTCTGCCGAAACAGAAGAAATCTCATTGCTGAACCCCTAAGAGGATCGGTGAGGATATGGTGCCAGCAACCCCCATTAGTTCTTATACATCATGGGTAAACTACCCCCTGGCTCGGCGACCATGGCCGCACCTGAACGAGATTACTGGACTTCTCTATACGAGATCCCAACACCATAAAATCGAACAGACACGCACCACAGCGCACCTAACCGTTAACATGCCGCCCCAAAATCCAAACCCCTGGTCTTATACCATGCCAGATCCTCAACCGATATGTTCCCCTTACCATGCACACTGGGCTGCCTTTAGCAGTTACTGGGCTCGTACATACTCTCATAATATCTTATAAACAAACTCATCATTTAAAAGTCACAAAATATTTATCTTTAAATTCACAATTCTTTTAAGTTCAAAATCAGATTGTCATATTATTATTATTTTCATCAAAACCAAAAACAAATCTTTTATCTACATTTATCAATTTTCTTCATTACTATTAATACTCAGAAAAACAAACAAATTGAACCTCCACTTAAAACATGAATTCATTTATCCTAACATGTGATTATACATACATACTAAACAATATAATTCAATAAAACCCTAGTAATATACAAAAACAATAATACAATCAAAATTCAAAACATCAATTAGATGGCAGGCACAGAGAATCAAAAAATTTTTTTTTCAAATAAAAAAAAAATTTTAATTTATTAAAATGTACTTTTCTCAATATTAAGAAAATTTAAAATTATTTCAATTAATTAAACAACCAAATTTGCATCACTTCATTGCCAAAACTGGTCTAGTTTCTAACATCACCCATCAGCTGATCAAACTGGGTCAAGTCAACAACCTTGACCTACATAGGTTATATATATAGGCTACATCACAAAATACATTAATCATCTTTAAAATTTTTACCTTCAAACACAATAAAACATAATAAAATAAGACATTTAAAATTAACATAGTATTATTACAATTAACAATAAAATTGACATTTAAATTAATCAACATCACACATTTTATAGCTTTAATTGGTTTCAGCTTCTATTAAAATTTATCACTTGTACCAATCAATTGTTTAATTATATTCGAATACGTAACTCCATTGAGAAATTTTCAAATCATTTATAAGTGACACACTACAGCTGATCAGTTGATTTTATTAGCATGGTGAACGACCTTACTATAGACACATTTCAAAATTTGTACGTCATGTGAAATACATTACACGTTGACAAACCTTATATCCTAACATAACATAATAAAACACAATAAGACACACTAAATACAATATGATAAACATCGGATATACCTATTTGTCAAATCAAACTACAATTCTTGAATTACTGCAAGAGCGAGTCATAATCATTAAGTTACAAAATTTTCATTCGTTGCTACCCTGAGCAACCACGCTGCCACACACACTATTATTTTTTATGGTGGACCGTTGCGCCCATGTGCTTCCACAAGGACAGCATAGGTGGAGGAATTTAACATCTCCGTTGTGACGATTTAATTGATAATAAAATATTTAATAATAAAAAAAAATTGAAAAAGCAATTAAGTATTTTTAAGTTGCACAATTAAACCTAATACCCCTGTACTAACCCAGAATAAGTATGAGATTTAAATAAAAGAAATCTAACTAAACAAGTAATAAAAAAATCGTATTGAAAAAAGCTAATAATATCACAGTTAACCCTTTAGTAAATCATCATGCGTTGACCTGTTTAATTCCGGACACAACGTGCTTAGCGAACCGTCTGTAACTTAGAAATGTCTGAAAATCATAATGTAAGTAATTAATAATTTGAAGGCACGAGTAGTAGTTAAAATAATTCCTGTAAATTAAATAAGTATAAATAATTTATTTCATCTTGTTATAATAATGTATATTTAAATAAAAGTAGGAACTATATTATCGCGGAGTACTCGCTCCGCTTCGTTGTAATGTACCAGTCGTATCAAGTTAAGAGTTACTATGCCGCCGTCAGACAGTACACACCTCCGAGCGAGAGCTCTTCAGAAATGTGTTAATTAAATTTAAATATAATGGTTAGCTACCACTACAAAACGTGGGGAGCTAGTATTTTTTAAATATATAAGATGTAGAAAAGTTTGTTTAAGAAATGTAATAATTTAAAGAAAATAAACAACACGTAAAGAAGGTGACGTCTCTACTTAAGATGTAAACTCTAGTACAACTCTACATGTGAATATGTGACCTGTACAAACTGAACATATGGACGTCTACAACCCGTACAACGCTGACCAGGACCTACGTGGATCAACCCAACTTTAACCAGCATTACTTCAATCTCCTCACTGATACAGCTGTAAAATATTTGCCTGAGATACGACCCAGATGAGTACGCCGACTACCAGAATTCCCAAGATGTCACACCCCAGGACGAGGACAGCAAAGCTTATTTTAAAGGTGACTCGATAGCTTGGCTATCGAGAATTAATTACATTTGAGACAAAACTTTATAGATGAAAGAGACTTTTCAAAGACTACAATTTTCTTTAATCAATAAATAAAACCAAAGAAATGTAAACTGTAGAATTGAAAATCATACGTTGTAACATTAATATGGAAATGTTAATTATAATCCCTTTAGTAAATGATACCATTCTTCAAATGGTTAGTGTAATCTTGCAAGCTCCTAGATGAGCATAGTATAACTCAGACGTCTTTACTATATTTAAAGTAAACTCGGATCCGAGGTAAAAGTACATGATCAATATGATCCCTTGTTTTACAGCAAACCCTTTTGAATATTTTAGTATAAATAATTATGTTATGGGATCTTTTCAAATAATTTGTAAATAAAGAGATGTCATCTTATTACACATTGAAATGAGTGCATAAATCAGTGAAATACCTTCCCCTTGTGTCCTAATAAATAGCGTAAATACTATTGTTATTTGTGTTGAGTTTAATTTCAGTTCGTTACAACGTAGGCAGCCTGTATAATTGGCGAGTGTCAATTATGATGGGTTTCCTGGATTTGTAACGTAGCCACAATGTTACACCGTGTCCTTGCTTCAGCGTTACATTGGAAATTATTTGGATATCATCATATCCATGTTACAAATTCATACGCCCTTAAGACGGGTCTACCACCTGGCCTTGCTGTTCCTACTCGAACAGAGTGGCAGCCGCTGTTCCATAGTTTCCGGGATTTCCCCTAATGTCACCCCCCATCAATTTCTAATATAGACCAATTTCAAGCCAGCTATGGTCAAGGTTCTTAATTTATGGCCATAGCTGACCGCTAGCCAAAATCACGATTAGTGATGGTAAGGCAGTAATCGCCCGAAAAGTCGGGGAAATCTACTCTACTTTCAAGCATGTTCTAATCGTCATTTATATGCACGTAACAGCAATCTATCAGTATACAATATAAAGTTGTATAAAAGGGTGTGCCGTGCATTTTACGCCATTTTGGCCTCCGATGGAGGTAACACTCTCTGTTACCCCCAACACTTTCCGCTATCCACTGTGGCACATGCCACCACAGCGATAACACACTAATAACTAAACTAAATCTTCCACATAACATCATTTCATTATTTCTCACTCACTACAATTAGATTCCTCAAAAAATTTCAAATTTATTATTAACATTTGTTTTATCTCATATTTCAGTTATTATTACCTTTTGAGTATGGTTTCTATTTAGTACAATTATCTCAAAATATTTTCATCATTGAATTTAAAATTTTTTCAACATCTGTAAACATTTTATTCTATTTAACTTGTATTGTAAAATTTATACTTACAGTAAGCACGCAAATATAAATATCAGTAACTCCCTGTACCTTCTGCAACATTTTAACAACAATGTTATTCCATACTAAACAATTTAACATTTATTTATTTATTGATTATTATCAAATTCACATCTCATAAAATAATTTAAATCCATCAGAAAAATTCAATTATATAACATTTAAATCAATCAAAAATATTTAAACATCTCAAATTATTTTAATTAAATTAATTATTGAAAACATAACATTTTTAATTACTCTCACCAATTACAATTCATTTGTTATCCTCTTCAAAATTATTTTTGTTATTTATTTAGACTGCAAAATATTAATATTATTATTACAACAATTTCTACTACATACACACATTGTTTACCTAACATTTTACAATACACACAATTAATTTCACTATCAATTATTTACAATTCTTCACCATTGTTCAATGTGATCACACTTCATTTCCAAAAGCAGCAAGATCAGAACCATAAATCAAAATATTTAAAATGTCCATTTATTAAGTTTATGTTCAGCCTCCATCATCAAAAATTAGTCTTGGCTTCACATACCATTTCTCAATTTTATTTACGTACATCGTATGGCTATCTTGTGTGTAATAACCATAAACTTTTAGTTTATTCATTTTACCACAATAATCATACATAGGGTTACTTCCCATTATAATTATTTTATCATAAACCAAGTCAACATTATTTATTTCTGTCCAGTCTCCATCAGTAGTTATATTCAATATACGGTCAGTTATTTTCTCATTCATTACAACATAAGGTAAATTATTATTATTTACAATGGTATTATCTAAATATTTATTTATCTCTCTTTCAACAGGTACGCTATTCATATCATCTATTTCCTTCCATTCTAACATCTCTTTCAACTCTTCATAATATCTCTTCAACTTATATAATTCTATCTCTCTATCAACACACAACTCTCTCTCTAAATCTCTCTCACCATCATAACACCAATTCATGCTTTTGCTATCATTCCGTACAGAGGGTATTGACTCATATAAACGCCTACTAAAAATAAAAAAATTATTTAGATATACATCACTTTCTTGTAAGGGACTCTTGCCCTTCAAAAACATTTGTAACCAGCTTGGTTTACCATAAAACTGGGGAAAATTTACCCTCTGCCCTATATTCACAAAATCATTCTCTTCATACTCTCTCTGTAACTTACAAACACTCTCTCCTCTCTCTCTCACTGTTTCTATATTATTATGATCGCTAATTATTTTAACTGTATTATTTTTATATATCTCGTTTTCAACTATCTTACTGCTATCGGTTGTTAATTCATTTTCGTAATTATTTGTTATTTTATTATTACCTGGTCGTCTGTTATTTCGTCACAATCACTCGTAACTGTGTCATTTTCTACCTTCTCCTTCCGCGTTCTACTTTCGTTTATTTTGTTTTGTATTTTGTGTATATTTATTGTTATCTCACCTCTCATGCCCGCAATAGTCTTATTCTGTTCTTCTAACTTATTGTCTATTTCTCTTAATTTTTGGTCTTGTTTGTTTATTTCCGTTTTCAATTCTATGTTACTAGCATTTATTTCTGAATTGATTTCAATCTTAAATTCATTCAAGCTCGTCCTTAAATTATTATTTTCTGATTTCAACTCATTTAAGCTCATATTTACGACATTTATTTCGGATTTGATCTCAGTTTTCATTTCTGACATCATCTCCATCATCAATGCTAATTGGTTAAATATATTTACCCCATTATCTTTACTACCCCCGCTACTACAGTTTTCTTTACATCTATTTCAACATTTTCATCAACAATATCATTGGTTGTTACCATATGATCTTGCGTAATATTTAAAATAGATTCTTCTACGCTACTTTTACATAAATCTGCATTCTTATTTCCCTCTGCCATTTTCGACCAGTTTGTAAACTAATTTAATTTTTTAATTTACAAAGTCCCTGTTCGGGCGCCAATTAAAACGTTACGAGTTAAATTTAAATTATTAATATAGAATTTTGTCCCTTTTTAGGGCATCAATTAAAGCAATACAGATTAATGACATCATAAATATTGTATTTTATGGTAACACCTACCTTTCGTAAAACTTCCAGGGTCTCGTCTGGTGTACTCATTAGCAGAGAGAAATAGGTAAACGCAATAACCAATACATCTTGCTATGTGAAATTAACCCTGTTTTATTATATCTACTTCAAACATCTAAATAGTATCAAACAATTTATTTTATGTATCACTGTAATACTCATTGTATATGGTTGACTTTACTTACGTTATACAGGAAACCAAATTTGTTACGCCATTTAACACTAATGCTTATACCCTAACCAAACTAACAAAAGTTACTAAACTAATTAGGCCGCCCAGCCTGCTCACGCACAACATTCATTCCATTTTAAAATCCCATTTTGTTTTAATTAATTGAATTGAACATTTTTAATAGATGAAGTTATTTGGATGAAGTGGATTACCCAACCGGCGTCACTCCTCTCGTTGCAATGTGCCGCGTGTTTTTTGATGTCCGATAGTTTCTTTTAGTTCACATTTTTTCTTTGTCCCGTTTACGTCACTGACTCTATTTGGCTATATTAGTTCATTTTTAACTTCTGGTTAATACTTTTTTACAATAGAAATTCAAAATTGTTGCGCACACGTTTTTAACTTCGTCCCCGGCCGGGGTAACGATGCAATTCAACTGGGCCGAGAGTCACCAACAAAGTCTCCCACCATAAGTTAGGCATAGCGGAACTTACAATGCCTTATGATCGAATCGTCCGTCACTGTTAATTCAACAAGGGTTACGCCTGTGTGTCGGACGTCGACGAAATTTAGTGTTTACTGGTCGACGTCACAAATGTGGGCAGGACTTGATCTCGTTTCCGTCATGTTGAGACCACGTGCGAACAAAATTCATCTCCAAGCCATGTTGTTTTACTAACTTGGCGTCGTCTGCGCACCTGCTGGATTTAGCGCGCTTGTGCGTGTGTGTCACACAATCGCAAAGTTCTGAGAATCGTCAACCCGCACATTCCATTGCAATTATTTCATCACCGTTTCTTTGTTCGAACTACTCTTTATCTGAACACGTGGCTGTCCATACAGATGAAGTGAATATTTTAATAAAACAAAACCCAAAGTTAATAAAATAAAAAGCCCCCCTTTTGCCCCGTTACAAGCACGGGCATTATTTTTAATTTAAAAGTAAGATTAGCCAACTTAAGGGGAGCCGGTAGGGTCAAAAAATATTTTTTTATCGATTTTCGGATTTTGATGTTTTCTTATAGTTTGAAACATTCTCTATCAGAATATGTTATTGGTTTTCGCCATAAAAATTATAAAGGCCCATAAAAAAACCAGAGGTTGTGGTTAAGAGCAAGAAAATTTAATTTTGAAGTCCGTTTTCCGTAAACAGCATTTTATTAGTGCAAAGGTACATTTTTCTCAGAGTATATTTAAGTCACAGCCTTGAAATATTTGTGGATACTCCTAGTACTATCTCTATTATATAGCACTAGAATTATTCTTTTATCACTTTAGGAAATGAAAATAAAAATTATTATTTAAAAAAAAATAGGAAAAAAATATTGACATTTTTCAAACATTCCTAAAATATTATTTTTTAATATAACAAGTCAATACTAGTGACAGAGCCTTACAATGAGTATAACAGTATGTGCAAAAAATTTCAGCCCCATAGCTTAAATAGTTTCTGAGAAAAGTGTTTCTAAATATGAGGTATTTAGCATTGCGGAGATAGGGCCTACCGGCTCCCCTTAAGATATAGAACGAGATATTTGTGCAATGTTGCTACGCTGTTCGTCTAGCTTCCTCTCACTCTTCACCACGGCAGGGACAATCCTTATAACAGGAAATTATTGAAAAATGTGATAGTGTAAATTATTTTTTATATAAATTGCGAAGATGAGTTACAGTGTATTCATATTGTAATTCTCCATGGACAAGATATGTATCAAAAAAGTGATTCAAACAGTGATAATAGTGATAACTTGAATTGAGTGAAGAAAAGATCAAACCTCTTGAGGTAATGTATACAGCAGAACTTTAATAATCTTTGTTGAACAGCAAAGTTGTGAATTCAGCAGAACAATTACTTTAAGAAATAAGAAATGTATTGGTGAATAATAATAAATTAAAATCAATTAGGCATTACTGTATTTCACAATGTGAATAGATTTTTTCATTTGTTATACAACTTGTATACTACGTCCATTGCTGTAAGTCACCTGTTGTACTGTGTTACATTATTAAGTCAATCAGTATTTTTTGTATCAAGTATAACTTTTGTGTTGACTGAATAACCAACTGCAGCATACTGTACTGTACATAGGCATGACTACCACAGTGAAACATTCCTGGTATCCTGTGTTGGAATTCGTCATAGCTCCCGTTGGTAACCATTAAAACACGCCAATTCTATTATCTGTGATTCTCTATTTTCTAGATGTGACCCTCTCAGTCACAACCAAGGGTTTTCTGTACCTTAAAAAGTAAAAAAAAGAAGAAAATTTCTAAAAACTCCAGTTACTCTAATATTTTCTAATGAAATAACGATTGAAAAGGAGACAGTAAATATTATGATTTTACTATAGTGAATACAGTAAACATTAAAAATTGTTACTGTTTTTTTTTAATTATTTTTTTACTTAAATTTGTAACTATAATGTCTAAACGACAAATAATAAAAACATAGCTTTTAAGTATATATATGTTTCCATAGATATCTATAGATAGATACAGATTACTGTTTTTCCATGAGCTTCATCTTCAATAAATCTACTTAGCCTATTGTGAGAGAACAATTGATACACTGTGGTTCAAAGTATTTTTTGATTGTTATAAAAAATTCAAAAATTTATTTTGTGTAACAGAGAGGCTACATTATGTTCTTTTGTATATGAATTGTGAAAAGACCTTGTATAATTGTGTATACTTATATCTAGTCCTCTTCCAGACTGGGAGGCTGAGATCTCCTCTTGCTTTTTCTTATGAATTTTGCCACTTTTTCTTATGCTTTGTTAATTTTTTACTGAGTTGTAGTTTTTCCTCTTCCCCAGTTATAGGTTTGGCTGTATTGATACACATTTTCCACTCTCTTCCTTTTCTATTCTTCTCTGTTTGTCTAGGTCCCAAATATTCATCACTTGTCTAATGTCTCCCACCAGTGGCAACAGTGAGGGGCATTTGGGGGTTAAATAATCCCAGGGGAATAAAGAAAAGAAGAAGTAAAAAAATAAAAGTGCTTGTACAAATGTGGTCATATAAGTTGAATTAAGTAATTAGGTCAATTAGTTATGAGAGCATTAACGTTTTTAACTGTGGTACATTATAAACGTTTTGTGAATATATCATGTCATATAAACATAGCTAGTAGTTTTATGATGGTTCAACATTTTAATTTCCTTTTTAAGATTATGTCATCTTAGTAGAAAACAGGTACCCTTCGGATGTATATTGTAACACCACAAAATGTTACATAACCAAAACACACACCAGAAGGGTAAATTATGACACTAAAGTTATAAAGTGAATCATTATAATGAATGTAACCAAGAAGAGAAGGGACCAGCATAGAAGAAGAAGAGGAAGGATCCCAAGAAGCAGTGATGAATACACTGCATGACACTACAACTTAAACACAATGACTGACTTTAACTAATGGACATGCAAAGTTCACAATAAGCTGTCAAGCAAACCAGTTCATGACATTAATGTGTAGAGTCATGTAAATATAAACTAAATGACCAATGACTGTAATAAAGTAAAAACAATAACAGCATTCTGGCTGAAAATAGAAAAACAATGATATATAAATAACTAAGACTATTACTATACTAGCAGTAGCCACAAAGCTACAAAAAGACTAGCTTTACCAACCAAGATGTAACAACATAGAATTAAGATAATTATAAAAAGAAGTTTTATGTGTATAAGCAACCTCCTAATTAAATAATGTAATTAGAAATAATAATTAACAGGTAATAAACCTGGTACCATAAATGTGTCTAGACCATGCATAAACGAATCTATGTCAGTAAATTAATAGGGAAACAGGACCCCTAATGAACATTAAATTTACTGAATAGTAAAAATAACGAATGAGATGTGAAATACCACCACTCAATTAATATTGTATGCCTTTAAAATGAGTAGGCCAAGTAAAAATGTATTAAGTTAATAGTGAGTGTTAGCATCATTTCTTAAACCAGATTTAAGAAATTATCAGTGAAAACCAACAACAACGACAATCGGGTACAGAGAGCGCGTCGGTGGCGACTAACAAAAACAATACGTCACTGTAACGGTATTTTGTACCAATCACAAAGGAGTTTACTCAGCGACTTTTGTCCCTAACGTCGATCTAAGCCAGGGGTATATAATCAGTGAGACGCTGAGAAATTCGCATTCGCTTCCTTCAACTCGAGCTAAACAGTTGCGGCTCGAGGTCGTTTCATATTTTATTAATTTACTACAACAATAGTAGTAAATACTTCAAATTTTATTAAAATAATTATTAGAACAGCGATTCATCAGACAAGAGTGCATCGACAAGTAATAGTGAATCTTTTTAACCAGTGCGCGTATCCAGAACGAGAAAATTTAACTTAACCTGCGAAGTAAACAACCCAGTTTCATTAAGAAGAGGGTATATTTCTCGTTCCAAGTGCGATTAAAGTGCAGTTATATAGTGATCAATATAATCCGATCGCTAAAGTGGTTATTTTTAATCTATAAGATTAAAAAAGCAAGGTAGTACAGTGGCCAATTTTATTGTTTATCTGCCTTCACTGATCGTAACTATCAACACATTGTACTGACGCAAAAAACAATTACACTATTAATAACGAACACTGTATTCATTTATTTAGAGGATTTAATAATCCGAAGTAAGAATTTATGTGTTTAGAATTAGTTTTTATAATATTAATTGCGTTGTAAGCAACGAAATTATCGCTAACCTAAAATATAATTGCGAGTTTTTAAAGAGGCCAAAAATGAATTACTATCATAGTAGTATATATCAAAGCAATTAATAACGTTCTATTTTGTATTTACAAGAACCTACCCATGAGGTATCTAGTTAAATAATATTAAATTTTGTTAATAAACATAAGAGTTTTTATATTGTTCTTTACTGAGCTAGTTCAAATAGCAGACGGACACTTTGAAATCCGACCGTATTATTGTAAATGTATTTTCTATTCAATTTGATTTTTGAGGGTATAATAAACCCATAATGTTATACAGCATAACCTTGGTGTTCAATTATTTCAATTTAGATACAGTAAGTAAACCTCAGTACAGCATACACTGAGGTACATTTGAAACAGTAATTTTTCAATACACTATTTAAATTATTTTAAATGCCATAAATGCATTTAAACAACAGAAAAAGTGAATACATACAAATTTAAATTTAGAAATTTTTTTTATGGGAACTTTTCTCAAGAAAACCCATATGGCGCCCACATAACCTTCAAGGTGCTACATAACCTTGATCATAAAATTTAAACTGATCAAATTAACCTTGACAGTTTATTTAGTGGCGGTGAACGTCTGAACATCTAGTACGACAACCAGGTACGTGAAAAGTGTTCTTTATATTAATTTATTTGTCCAGACAACACTTGACTCTACTTACACAGACGACATATTTCCAGAAGAGGAGTTCGACGCTACCGTTACATTCATTAACACACCAGCAAATTAATAATTTATCCATAATAGATTATCACACTATAATTAAATAAATCATATTTATCAATTATCATAAAAGATAATTACTGCATGTAATACACGAGAATCCATTAAAAAACAATCGATAATTAAATCTATAAATTATGTAACGGTACGAAATTGTAGGGCCAAGATAACATTTTAAAATTTATATTATCCATGTAGTCATTGTTCACCCTTGTAGAACCCCGAGTTAGTCAACTAAGTATGCTGTGTTTATTGTAAAACAAAACGCCTATGTTTTGTCTCCGCACTCGAGCATCGTAGACAGGTTGTGAAATAACACCTAACTTTACATCAGCCGTGAATCACGGAAAAAATAATGTAATTTCATATTGCGCCAGGCGGCAAAATATTGCTAAAACTTATGCCTAAGCTTTAGCGCTCTTTTAACAGCACCAATGGGAGCGCAGTCTCACGATCACGTGACCAGAAAACCAGAAACTGTGTGTGACCAGCTGTAGCCGACTAACGCCAGTTCCATTGCAACTCACGGCTGAGCGGCCAGACAATCAGCAGACAGTTACCAGTACAAAAACGGTAGCCTCGGACGAGTTCTTGGTAGGCCGAAAAATACAAAAGTAGGCCTACCAAGTAATATAAAATGTACAAATAGCAAAGTGACGAGTAAATGACGTAAGGTAATAATAAACTGTGTTTGGAGTGGAGAGTGATTTTAGTGAAAACAGTTCCGGACAATATCGTGTACAACGTTTGGATATTACGCAAATAGGTAACAAGTGTAAAGACAGTTTCATTTGGCCAAAACATTATAATTAATAAAGAGCTCATTAATTAAATAGGAAGTTTTAAAAATAAATGTAAATTGAGTGAGTGTGTGTATGGGTTATAAAAAGTACTGGCTCAACTAGAAAGATGTAGTAGTAGTCTATACCAAATTATTGGACTAAAATTAGTAAAAAATTATAAATATAAAGAAAACATAATAATCAATGATAGAGTAAATGGTAAAAAATTAAAAGGTTCATTCTTCTATAAACATGTGTTAGTCTAGTTATTACGCCACAACCATTTCCTAGTTTTCTGTGCTGACAACTCGTTTAACGTAATCGGGGGTTTTCTGAAATTTTATTACAGTCAGATAGCGGGATTTTTATAAGGGCAAGTGTTCAAAGTTTACATGTATAACTAAAAAACATGTTAGTGACCTGGGCAGTTTTAAAAGGTAAGTTTTACGGGGACCATGACGGTAAGTAAAATTCTGGCAGCGGTGAGTATTTTATGATGAGTGTATTATTTAATTAAAAGGGTAAAAGGCGAGTACCTTTACAACGGCGACCCTGCCAGGATGTTCGTATAAATATTATAGGAGCTAGACCTGTTTTAAAGCACAGAAAGTAGGATTTGGTAACGGCGTATTTGTAAAATTAATCGTATATAATTACGTTGTGGAAATTAGGTTATGTTTTGGTAGCGTAAATGTTGGGTTTATAAATAAATTTTGAAGTACGAGTATAAATATGGGTGAAGTAGGTGAAATGACTGACGAGGAGTGGGGTAAGATAACAAATGATAAAGGTAAGATAGTTGAAGTAATAGGGGTAGAAAATAAGGCAGTAAATAGGCCTAGTGATAATGATGATAGTGTGGTGGTGATAAATAAAGGTAGAGAGACAGACCAAGTTAACAAAAATAAAGACGATCAGGTGACAGATAATGAGGTAATTAATGATAATATGTGTGATATGTTGAACCTTATAAAAACAGAGATGGTTAAGTGGTTTGATATGATTAATAAACGGTTTGACGAAAGGGACAAAATATTGGATGAATGGTTGCGGGAACTAAAGACAGACCGATTAAAGGAGAACTCAGAAGTTGAATTAAAACAGGTAAGTGATAATAATGTTGTTAATGATAGTGAGGAAATAATTAACCAGGTGAGTGATAACGATAATTCTAATAATGAATTCATAAATAACAGTGACAAAATAGTGGGAGAGGTAGTGTTGACTAGTGAAGATATTGATGGTAATTACAATTCTGAGGTAAGTGGTAGTACTACAAGTAATCATAATGATGAAATAACATTAAATAAGAATAATGATTATATGGCTGAAAATGGGGTATCTAAGAATGATACGATAAGTAATAGTGGTGAAATTAAAAACGTGGTGTTAGAGTGTAAGGTTGTGAGCAGAGAAAGTGTTGATGAGGTTATAAGTGTGTGTGTAGAGAGGTTAAATGGGCAAAGGGCAGATGTTCCCCAAGTTTATGGTGAAACAGAGTTTTCACAGGTGTTTAATGAGGACAGAGTTTCCTCCTGTATTTGTATGGAAGACGAGGTGTCTTCAGATGGTCCCTGTATTTTTTGTGATTTATCTGGTAAAGCCAGCAGAGGTAATAAATATTTAATGGTGCCCTTTGCATGGAATGGGAGCATTCAGTATGGTTATGAGAGGTGTTGTAATGAAAGAGAGAGAGAAATAAAAAATTTTGAGATTAATAGAGGTTATGAAATGTTGGTGCAGGTGTTAGATATTGAGAGAGATGAAGAAAGTGAATTGCATTATGAAACAGAGAGAGAGAGGAATACTTGAATACTTGGTCCATACACTGAATAAATACTGCTACAGAGTTCACTAATCCGAAGGGCAATCGTTTGAAATGGTAGTTGCGCCCTTCGAAAATAAAGGCTACATATTTCTGGCTGTGGGGGTGCAGTTCCACCTGCCAGTATCCGCAGACGGTGTCCCATGAACTAATAAATTGTGTGCCATGAAACTTCTTTAAAATTTCCTCTATTTCGCCAGGAGATGTTCGGTCATTAATTAGGTTTTTATTAATCTCCCTAGCATCTAGGCAAAGTCTCACCTAACTATATTTAATATTACCTTGTGTATCCAGGTACACTGGTGCTCCTCCTTGCAACTTCAATGTTTCTTTAAAAACTACGCGTTTCGGGACTCATGGTCCCATCATCAGGTTGGTAAAAAACAAGAATCACTCACATGGAGTACGTCAACTTAATAAGATATAAATAAAAATAAAAAGTTTCACTCGCACATACCGCGTGTATACAATTACACAACTACACGATGCGCATCGTATCAGAACTTGCAAGCGACTAACCGTTACGCGTCGCACTATCTCTACCTTTATCTATGTGTTGTTCCAACACGCGTATGGCCGTGTCATACAGTCCGTTGGACTTAAAAGAAAGCTTGTCGTTCAAGAGCTGATTACCTTGGGTTTTTGAGGCCTTATAAATTTCAAATTCTTCCAGCGCGTCCATAAGCCTGCCCTTTTTACAGAAATGCAACGGCTTGAAGCTACTTTGAAAACTCGAGTAATTATGGTTCTGGTTGACTATATGCAAGGCAAAGTTTGATTTTATCTTCTGGATATCACCTCTAGGGAGATGTTCTCTGTACCTATCCAGAAATTTCCTGCCCGTTTGTCCAACATAAAAATTATTGCAGTCCTCGCATTCTATTTTATAAATACCAGAACAGTTTTCTACTAGTCTGTTGGTCACTGGTCTCAAAGCGTTCAAAATACAATTACTCGTTTTGAAAGAAACTGCGAAACCGTGTTTTTTAAAAACGTTCTTAATAGTATTAGGCAAAAGATTTGTAAATTCCGTTGGTATATATTTAATGTCACTGTTGTGTGTTTTGTTTATGCTCCTATTTTTATATATGTTCCTCCTCTGCCTCGCTACTATTTTGTCTATAACTGTACTATTGTAACCGTTGGCCACCGCGATATACTTTATCGTATTAAGCTCATCGATGTAGTCTTTCGCCTCTAACGGAATTTTTAGTAATCTGTTAACCAACGAGTTGAATGATGCCATTTTTTGTGCAAATGGATGAAATGAAGAAGCGTGAATAGTAATATCTGTGGCAGTTGGCTTCCTATAGATGTTGAACCTAAACAAATTATTTATTTTTCGCACAGTTATGTCCAGAAAATTTAGGCTACTGTTATTTTCCATCTCCAACGTGAACTTTATTTTTGAGTGTATACTATTCATGTATTTACTCAAGGTTTCTATTTGTCTATGTGTGCCATTAATAACAAGGAATGTGTCATCCACATACCGAGTGTATGAGATGATATTTTTGTAAAGCTTGTTTTTATGCAATAAAATATGTTCATTTTCAAAATAGTTTTGAAACGAGGCTCGCGTGTTCATTAATAACAAACTGAACCGTATGTTAAAAAGTGAAAAGCGTCCACCTGACTACAAATATCACAGGGATATAAAAACTGTACGCAATATTAAGCAAAAACTCGAGAACAATAATGCTATCATAACTAAAGCTGATAAAGGCAATACGATTATAATCTTAAATCAAGACGAATACAAACAGAAAGTTTATGAGTTTATTCACGATAATAACATATGTACTTTGACTAGAGACCCCACTACAAAATACGTTAGGGATATCAACAACTGTATTAATAGATCCACATGCCTATTTGATACACGCACTATGCGTCTGCTAAAACCAATACACGCCCAAGCTCCCGCACTTAACGGCCTCCCAAAATTACACAAGGAGAATATGCCCATACGTCCTGTGGTTAATTTTACCACAGCACCTGGGTATAAGGTAGCTAAGAAACTTTTACAGATCTTAAAAAGTAATATTAAAATAGACATTAACCACAGCATCAGAAATAGTATTGAATTTGTGGACAGAGTGAAATCGTTAGTAGTATTACCACAATATAAGTTGGTGTCCTTTGACGTTACGAACCTTTACACTAATGTTCCTGTGCCCCAAACGATTGATATTTTACAGAAAAACCTGGAGGATTCAGGCACTTTGGATCAGCAAAAAATCCATGAACTTATCGCGTTACTACGAATAATATTAGGCCAGAATTATTTCACTTTTGACAACCGATTTTTTGCACAGGACGACGGCCTTGCAATGGGATCGCCACTTAGTGGTTTCTTGGCCGATCTTTATCTTAACTATTTTGAAAATGAACCTATTTTATCGCATAAAAACAAGCTTTACAAAAATATCATCTCATACACTCGGTATGTGGATGACACATTCCTTGTTATTAATGGCACACATAGACAAATAGAAACCTTGAGTAAATACATGAATAGTATACACTCAAAAATAAAGTTCACATTGGAGATGGAAAATAACAGTAGCCTAAATTTTCTGGACATAACTGTGCGAAAAATAAATAATTTGTTTAGGTTCAACATCTATAGGAAGCCAACTGCCACAGATATTACTATTCACGCTTCTTCATTTCATCCATTTGCACAAAAAATGGCATCATTCAACTCGTTGGTTAACAGATTACTAAAAATTCCGTTAGAGGCGAAAGACTACATCGATGAGCTTAATACGATAAAGTATATCGCGGTGGCCAACGGTTACAATAGTACAGTTATAGACAAAATAGTAGCGAGGCAGAGGAGGAACATATATAAAAATAGGAGCATAAACAAAACACACAACAGTGACATTAAATATATACCAACGGAATTTACAAATCTTTTGCCTAATACTATTAAGAACGTTTTTAAAAAACACGGTTTCGCAGTTTCTTTCAAAACGAGTAATTGTATTTTGAACGCTTTGAGACCAGTGACCAACAGACTAGTAGAAAACTGTTCTGGTATTTATAAAATAGAATGCGAGGACTGCAATAATTTTTATGTTGGACAAACGGGCAGGAAATTTCTGGATAGGTACAGAGAACATCTCCCTAGAGGTGATATCCAGAAGATAAAATCAAACTTTGCCTTGCATATAGTCAACCAGAACCATAATTACTCGAGTTTTCAAAGTAGCTTCAAGCCGTTGCATTTCTGTAAAAAGGGCAGGCTTATGGACGCGCTGGAAGAATTTGAAATTTATAAGGCCTCAAAAACCCAAGGTAATCAGCTCTTGAACGACAAGCTTTCTTTTAAGTCCAACGGACTGTATGACACGGCCATACGCGTGTTGGAACAACACATAGATAAAGGTAGAGATAATGCGACGCGTAACGGTTAGTCGCTTGCAAGTTCCGATACGATGCACATCGTGTAGTTGTGTAATTGTATACACGCGGTATGTGCGAGTGAAACTTTTTATTTTTATTTATATCTTATTAAGTTGACGTACTCCATGTGAGTGATTCTTGTTTTTTACCAACCTGATGATGGGACCATGAGTCCTGAAACGCGTAGTTTTTAAAGAAACATTGAAGTTGCAAGGAGGAGCACCAGTGTACCTGGATACACAAGGTAATATTAAATATAGTTAGGTGAGACTTTGCCTAGATGCTAGGGAGATTAATAAAAACCTGATTAATGACCGAACATCTCCTGGCGAAATAGAGGAAATTTTAAAGAAGTTTCATGGCACACAATTTATTAGTTCATGGGACACCGTCTGCGGATACTGGCAGGTAGAACTGCACCCCCACAGCCGGAAATACGTAGCCTTTACTTTCGAAGGGCGCAACTACCATTTCAAACGATTGCCCTTCGGATTAGTGAACTCTGTAGCAGTATTTATTCAGTGTATGGACAAAGTATTAGGCCAAGAAGGGCTCCAGTTCACTACCATTTATATAGATGATCTACTCATAACATCTATAAACTGGGAAGAACATTGTCATAGAATAAACCATGTATTGAACAAATTGTCTGAAAACAACATCACATTGAAACTTGAAAAATCACAACTAATAGCAAAAGAAGTACAATTTTTAGGTTTCCAATTAACAGAACTGGGGATAACACCATCTAAGGAAAAAATAGAATCCATACAACAATTCCCCACCCCAAGAAACAAAAACAATTACAGTCTTTTTTAGGCCTGTGCAATTATTATCGCAAATTCCAAAATAACTATTCGGAATTAACTACAAAATTATCACCACAATTATCTTCAAAGGACAAATGGACATGGGGACCAACTCAAGACATAGTGTTCCAACAAATTAAGACCAAATTCCTAGAGACAGTGATGCTACATCACCCAGATTTCAATAAACCTTTTTACCTCAATTGTGACGCAAGTGACATCAGTTTAGGGTCTACACTATACCAAGAGGATGGAGATGGGAACCATCTGGTGATAAGCTTCGCCAGTAGAACACTGAACAAATGCGAACGAAATTACAATGTGACAGAAAAAGAGCTGTTAAGTGTTGTATTTGCCTGTGGAAAATTCCGGACCTATATCTTAGGATATTCAATAACAGTACGGACAGACCACATGTCCATATCCTTCCTAAAAAACTGTAAACTAAGCCACGGTCGATTAGCAAGATGGACCCTAGTCTTACAAGAATATAACATCAGTTGGGAGTACATTCCAGGCAAAAAGAATATAGCAGCAGACGTATTGTCACGCATAAACATAACCAATCAGACCTATGAAGGAGAGAAGGAAACAATTGCAAAGGTCTATCACATCATTAAGAGTCGGTCAGACTTAGAAGAAGTAGTTCAAGAAATAGAAAAACACCAGAAGCAAGACAGCAAATTAATGCAGATCCATCAGAGGCTAAGTGCACAAGACAGTAGAGTAATACAATACTACTGTTTACACAACAATTTATTATTCATTAAGACAAAATACCATAACAATACCTGGAAATTGGTAATGCCCAAAACGTTGGAAAAAGAAATTATAACGGATTATCACATTCGTTATGGACACATGGGAGCACTCAAGGTTGTAAGAGTACTAGAAGAACACCTGTATATTAAGGACATAAACAGAAGAGTGCGTAATTATATCAGGAGTTGCCACATATGTCAACTGGTGAAATTCACCAACGATAGAAAAGATGGACTAATGATACCTATAACTTCATCAAACAAGTTAGAAAAAGTTTTCGTAGACATCTGCGGTCCATTCCCTAGAAGTGGAGGTAGACGTCAATATAAATACCTCATAATAATTTTCGACCATTACACAAAATACACGAAATTATATCCAATAAATCGTGCGACTACAAATAAAATACTTAATATCATTATACAAAGCTATATACCTGAAGTGGGGAGTCCGAAAACTATCATAACGGATCATGGTATCCAGTTCAAGGGCAAAAGATGGAGGGACACACTGCTGGATCATGGGGTGAAAACATATAAAACCTCAGTATACCATCCCAGCAGTAACCCGTCCGAAAGAGTGCTGAGAGAAGTTGGGAGAATTCTCAGAACATATTGTTCCAACCAGCAAAGGGAGTGGAGTGAGTATATATCAGCAACAGAAGACTTCATAAATCTAGCTCACCACCAATCAATAGAAACCACACCTTATAATGCTATGTTTGAGAAACCTCCACCACGAGAAATTTGTGACCTTATTAATTTTCCACAAAGCCAAGAGTACCAATTCGACAAAATCCAATTCCATAATAAGATTGTCGAGATAATCGAACAGAGAAAAAGAAAGTACCAAAACAAGGTACCATCTAAAATCATACAGTACCATGTAGGTGACCAAATACTACTAAGAAATAGAGAATTACCCAGTACAATGGAGGGTATCACTAAGAAACTGCTATTACTGTATACAGGTCCGTATACAATAACAAAGAACAATCAGAACAATACTTATGAAATTTCTGATCCAATAAGTAAGAAAATCAAGGGTACATTTAACCAAGCATCCTTGAAAAAATATTATGTATAATGAAAACTATCATGAAATGTAGAAATGTCACAATGTTTACAGTACCAAGATATATAATACTATAAGCACAAATAAATGAAGTGACCCCAAGAAAACGTAATTGACCCATAATGAGCCCAATAGAATGGTGAAAGCAAGCAAAATTTTTACCTATTGAATAAATATAATATACTATATTGAATAAACCTAATATAATATAATGCTCTAATACTTCAACATTAATTTCAACAAACGGAATTAAATCATCCAGAATAAGTGTTCAAACATCTATCACTTGAAGGAGAAGAGGAGCAAACCACCAAAGCGAGTAATACAAGAGAAGGCTATTATTATAAAGGAAAGAAAAGAAAAGGAAAATGTTTATCAAATGAGTATAGTATATAACAAAGAATGTTTATCAGATATTGTATACAACAAAATGTTTATCAAATGAATATTGTATATGACAAAGAATGTTTATCAAATGAGTATTGTAAACCCCTTGATAACCCAAGAAAATAACGAACAACGTGTTAAAAATCCAGTGTATAAACAGTGTTAAAAGTGAACTATGGTGAAAATAAAGAAGAATTTGAAGGACCAACTGCATAATTATATAGTGAAAAATTTAAGTGTGTAATTTAAAAACATTGAAATAACCAAAACAACTTACAAACTAGTGTTGATGAATAGCAGCAAGGCTGATAATAAATATAACAAATATGTCAAGTTATAAATAAAATAAAGACCTGTGAAGAGAAGTATGTTAGATAAGATGATAAAGCATTAACAGTGATAATAATGAAACCTCTTATCCCTTGAATGTTATATTGAATACGATGTCTTATATGGAAAAATAAATGATATATTATGTGTTATATGTTGTGATAGTACAACTTTTTTTATGTGCAACTTTTTATTGTCCCAGACAGAGATGAAGATTCCTCTGATTCTGTGGGTGTATAGTTGAGGAACGGCGGAGAATGGATGCCAAATAGAGCCCCTCTGACTCCGAACCCGCTATAAATGTTAGGGAATTGTAATATGTCAAGGATTAAATAAGCCACTGTGAGGTAAATGAAAAACAAAAGAGTTTGTCACATGAATCAAGATGTGTATGATGTAAAGAAAAATGTATTATTGAAAAACAGGGAAATTGTTAATTTAAGAACTAAGATATAATATAACTAAATGATTAAAAATATAAAAAAAATGAACAATACTAGTGAGCTAAAAATAATACTAGCAAAGAACGCAGTCTAGAGCAACACACCAACAGACTATTGAACTTAATGCAGATAAAAGCAGTAATATTATGATTAAACAGAATAAAGTGATAATTTCTTCAAACTATAAAACTTTTCTCAAATTATCAAATTTGAGAGGGGAGTATATGTAACACCACAAAATGTTACATAACCAAAACACACACCAGAAGGGTAAATTATGACACTAAAGTTATAAAGTGAATCATTGTAATGAATGTAACCAAGAAGAGAAGGGACCAGCATAGAAGAAAGAAGAGGAAGGATCCCAAGAAGCAGTGATGAATACACTGCATGACACTACAACTTAAACACAATGACTGACTTTAACTAATGGACATGCAAAGTTCACAATAAGCTGTCAAGCGAACCAGTTCATGACATTAATGTGTAGAGTCATGTAAATAGAAACTAAATGACCAATGACTGTAATAAAGTAAAAACAATAACAGCATTCTGGCTGAAAATAGAAAAACAATGATATATAAATAACTAAGACTATTACTATACTAGCAGTAGCCACAAAGCTACAAAAAGACTAGGTTTACCAACCAAGATGTAACAACATAGAATTAAGATAATTATAAAAAGAAGTTTTATGTGTATAAGCATCCTCCTAATTAAATAATGTAATTAGAAATAATAATTAACAGGTAATAAACCTGGTACCATAAATGTGTCTAGACCATGCATAAACGAATCTATGTCAGTAAATTAATAGGGAAACAGGACCCCTAATGAACATTAAATTTACTGAATAGTAAAAATAACGAATGAGATGTGAAATACCACCACTCAATTAATATTGTATGCCTTTAAAATGAGTAGGCCAAGTAAAAATATATTTAGAGTAAGGAATTGTCAGAGTAATGTATTATCATAAGTATACCCAGATTTAATATTGTTCAGCTGTAAACAGCTTTTAATTGTAATAATGTATGTATTTTTATTCATGTAATATCGTTCAAAAGAGAACACAGTGTAAATAACAAAATGTAAAAGATAGGGAAATAGTCGCATTGTGCATTATTAGCAGACGACAATAAGAAACCATGTTTCAAAACACTATTTTTATGTATTGTAAGTGAAAGCTAGGTGCAAACCAGCATTATGCCACATAAAAATAAAGAGCAGACAATAAGCTTTAATTTGATGATGATAATTTAGAGATCGAAAGTGTAATAAGTTAATAGTGAGTGTTAGCATCATTTCTTAAACCAGATTTAAGAAATTATCAGTGAAAACCAACAACAACGACAATCGGGTACAGAGAGCGCGACGGTGGCGACTAACAAAAACAATACGTCACTGTAACGGTATTTTGTACCAATCACAAAGGAGTTTACTCAGCGACTTTTGTCCCTAACGTCGATCTAAGCCAGGGGTATATAATCAGTGAGACGCTGAGAAATTCGCATTCGCTTCCTTCAACTCGAGCTAAACAGTTGCGGCTCGAGGTCGTTTCATATTTTATTAATTTACTACAATAGTAGTAAATACTTCAAATTTTATTAAAATAATTATTAGAACAGCGATTCATCAGACAAGAGTGCATCGACAAGTAATAGTGAATCTTTTTAACCAGTGCGCGTATTCAGAACGAGAAAATTTAACTTAACCTGCGAAGTAAACAACCCAGTTTTATTAAGAAGAGGGTATATTTCTCGTTCCAAGTGCGATTAAAGTGCAGTTATATAGTGATCAATATAATCCGATCGCTAAAGTGGTTATTTTTAATCTATAAGATTAAAAAAGCAAGGTAGTACAGTGGCCAATTTTATTGTTTATCTGCCTTCACTGATCGTAACTATCAACACATTGTACTGACGCAAAAAACAATTACACTATTAATAACGAACACTGTATTCATTTATTTAGAGGATTTAATAATCCGAAGTAAGAATTTATGCGTTTAGAATTAGTTTATTATAAAATTAATTGCGTTGTAAGCAACGAAATTATCGCTAACCTAAAATATAATTGCGAGTTTTTAAAGAGGCCAAAAATGAATTACTATCATAGTAGTATATATCAAAGCAATTAATAACGTTCTATTTTGTATTTACAAGAACCTACCCATGAGGTATCTAGTTAAATAATATTAAATTTTGTTAATAAACATAAGAGTTTTTATATTGTTCTTTACTGAGCTAGTTCAAATAGCAGACGGATACTTTGAAATCTGACCATATTATTGTAAATGTATTTTCTATTCAATTTGATTTTTGAGGGTATAATAAACCCATAATGTTATACAGCATAACCTTGGTGTTCAATTATTTCAATTTAGATACAGTAAGTAAACCTCAGTACAGCATACACTGAGGTACATTTGAAACAGTAATTTTTCAATACACTATTTAAATTATTTTAAATGCCATAAATGCATTTAAACAACAGAAAAAGTGAATACATACAAATTTAATTTTAGAAATTTTTTTTTTGGGAACTTTTCTCAAGAAAACCCATATGGCGCCCACATAACCTTCAAGGTGCTACATAACCTTGATTATAAAATTTAAACTGATCAAATTAACCTTGACAGTTTATTTAGTGGCGGTGAACGTCTGAACATCTAGTCGACATATTTCCAGAAGAGGAGTTCGACGCTACCGTTACATTCATTAACAAACCAGCAAATTAATAATTTATCCATAATAGATTATCACACTATAATTAAATAAATCATATTTATCAATTATCATAAAAGATAATTACTGCATGTAATACACGAGAATCCATTAAAAAACAATCGATAATTAAATCTATAAATTATATCAAATTATTTAATAGACGGGGATCATGTTTTATTACAAAGTGGCACCCAACGTGGGGCAGAATAACACGGGATAAAACGTTTCATTACAAAGTGGCGACCAACAGAGTGCGGCTTTAAAAATATTAAATTAATAAATTTTTAATATTAAATTAGCCTGACAAATACAATAGAACAATCATGCCTCACACACACAGACACGATACTAGGTACAAGGCCAGCCAAGGAGAAGGTGCACAAGCGAACACCGAAGCAAATATGGAGGTACAGGAGACGCAACCAACAACCGAAATGGAAGTTGCAACCAATAATACCTTGGAAACCCAACAAGAGGGAATGCCTCCTGCAGAACCCGAGCAACCCAGACAACCTGAGAGACTCACACGAATTGGGGACATTGATCTCATGGAAATGATGAAGAATATGATGGAAGAAAATAGGAGTTATAACGAGTCACTGAAGGAAGATAATAAGAAATCCAGGGAAGAGAATCAGAAAAATAATGAATTATTAACGAAGAATATGGAAGCATTGAACAAGAAAATAGACGACAACAGCAAAGCATTGAAGGAAGATAGTCAAAGGAATATAGAATCATTGAAGGAAGATAATCAGAAGAATATGGAATTGTTAAATAAGAAAATGGACGATGTCAGCCAGAAGATGGAGGAGAATAACAAAAAAATAAACACAAAAATAGACAGAGAAATAGCGGTGGTCAGAAGACAGGTCACGGAAGTACACGAGAGGTGTGAACAATACCACCAAGAGTTACAGCATACCAGAGAAGAGGTTGATGGGCGGATCAACAGTATTGAAGAAATTAATGAAGCCCGAATCGAGTCTCTGAAGAAGATGAACCAGGACGAAATAAAACGTGTAAGAACGGACGTAGGAGAAAGATGTGAAGAAATAGACGCATCAGTGAACACTATAAGAACCCTGATGGTCACCAATAAAGAAAAAATCGAGGAACTACGTCAACGGGAGATCCTACAAATACGCGAAGAACTCGAAACCATTCGTAACCGGCCAGCACAGGGTCACTATTTACAGCCCATAGACAACCGCGATGTTATCAACTTTAAAAATTACAAGAAGAACCCGATCGAATTTCTGGAACGAGTGGAGGAAAATCTGACCAGAATCCGGGAAAGCAGATGGACGGTAGTCCGCAGTTTGATCGATGAATACTTCAAAGAAATACACGATAACTGGTGGACTGCAACCCGCCACGAGATCCAAAGTTACGAAGAGTTCAAGACACTGTTCAGGGCCAAATACTGGTCGGAGTCTACTCAAAACATCGTACGTGATGATATCTGTCATGGCAAATATGACGCCAGTCGAGGAACTACTCCAACTTCCTACTTCCTTGGCAAGGTATGTTTGGCACGAAACCTTGAACCAAGGATACCAGAGGAGTGCCTGGTCACCAAGCTGGCTTATCATTATGAGGAGGGAGTAGCAAGATCATGACAATGGGGGCAGATAAAAACTGTCCAAGCCATGGCAGCGCTGCTCGAGGATAGCGAACACGAGGGCTACTATAGATGGAGCCGTAAGAGGAACGACAACTTCCAAGACAGAAGTAACAACCAAAATAATAATAACCCCAACTTCCGGAATTATCGAAGTAACTATAATAATTATAATAATAATGCAAATCAAAATAATGAGAACAATTATCGGCCAAATAATCAGGGTAATAATAATAATTACACTGGCAACAATAATAATAATACGAGACGGCCGCAAAATAATAACAACAACAACCCCAACCGACCCCAGAACCAAGGTGGAAACACCAACCACAACAATATAGGAGGGCCAATTATGTCCAGGCCAACAATGAGCAGGGGAGAAGGCGGTACTATACAAGGCGCCGTAGCTTCAATGGACACGACGACGATGAGTACCAGTGCGAAGACAGGAGAAATTCGAGAGGCTGGCAACGAAGGAGTAGGAGTATTGAAGGCGACAGCCGAAACAACGATTATCGACCCCAAGTTCATTTCATACCAAACAATGATCAGAATCACCATGGGGGACGGCCCGATATAGAAGAAAGGAGTCAGGTAAACACACCGGACAGACGCGATGAAGAGAATGAACTCTCTTTAAACCCATCGCGGCAGTGAGAAACCAATCAGACCCTTCGCTGAACCATTCTATTGGGTGCAATTACAAAACGACTTCGAACCGAACCATAACAATAATAAGAAGTCACTATTTAAAAAATATCAGGCAAGAACTGCTTGAAGAGGAGGAAATTGACCACCATCAATGCAACAATGACATAGCGTATATGACTGCCAAAATAAACGGGGTGGCCACCACATTGATGATCGACACGGGTGCAAATGTCTCGTTAATGGATAGCACAGAAATCAACCGCATCCAAGAAGAAAGTAAATCGGTAATACCAACCCTGCCGACTAACAATATAATATTAGTGGGAGCGACTGGACGACAGAATAAAACCGTCAAGAAACAGGTCAGTCTTGAAGTGACCAGTCATGGAGTCAAGATCCCAATGATATTTTTGGTAGCTAGTGGGTTACCATTTCGCAGTTTAATTGGCTGCGACATCCTGCGGAAATACTCAGCTATTATTGACATGAGTAGAGCAAAATTAACACTGAGATGCCAGACTTGGAATGGACGGCTAAGATCATTGGGAGTAAGGAAGCTCCCCAAGACCGCACCATTTTCCACATAAGAGAAGTAATAAACCCTAGATACCAGACGCCTACTGAAGAAGTTGAGTATCAGCCGAAAAATGACTTTTTGTGGGATGAAAAAATCAATGAAATCCGACAATTTAAGTCAACCACAAGAGACCATTCACCAAACCCAGACCAAATTGAAATGTTGGTCAAAATATACAACAGATACCGGCATGTATTCTCAGACATCCCGGGGAAGGTAAAAAATTACCAATGTGTGTTGAGATTTAAAGAACCCGTAAATTTTAATCGGAAGTCATACCCAATTGCTTATTCTTTAAAAGAAGCAGTTAGGACCGAGATTAACCAATTACTAAAGGATGATATCATTGACTGCAGTCAGTCACCCTATACTAGCCCTATTGTAGCTATAAAAAAGAAGAACGGGAAGGTGAGACTTTGCCTAGATGCTAGGGAGATTAATAAAAACCTGATTAATGACCGAACATCTCCTGGCGAAATAGAGGAAATTTTAAAGAAGTTTCATGGCACACAATTTATTAGTTCATGGGACACCGTCTGCGGATACTGGCAGGTGGAACTGCATCCGCACAGCCGGAAATATGTAGCCTTTATTTTCGAAGGGCGCAACTACCATTTCAAACGATTGCCCTTCGGATTAGTGAACTCTGTAGCAGTATTTATTCAGTGTATGGACCAAGTATTAGGCCAAGAAGCGCTCCAGTTCACTACCATTTATATAGATGATCTACTCATAACATCTACAAACTGGGAAGAACATTGTCATAGAATAAACCATGTATTGAACAAATTGTCTGAAAACAACATCACATTGAAACTTGAAAAAGTCACAACTAATAGCAAAAGAAGTACAATTTTTAGGTTTCCAATTAACAGAACTGGGGATAACACCATCTAAGGAAAAAATAGAATCCATACAACAATTCCCCACCCCAAGAAACAAAAAACAATTACAGTCTTTTTTAGGCCTGTGCAATTATTATCGCAAATTCCAAAATAACTATTCGGAATTAACTACAAAATTATCACCACAATTATCTTCAAAGGACAAATGGACATGGGGACCAACTCAAGACATAGTGTTCCAACTAATTAAGACCAAATTCCTAGAGACAGTGATGCTACATCACCCAGATTTCAATAAACCTTTTTACCTCAATTGTGATGCAAGTGACATCAGTTTAGGGTCTACACTATACCAAGTGGATGGAGATGGGAACCATCTGGTGATAAGCTTCGCCAATAGAACACTGAACAAATGCGAACGAAATTACAATGTGACAGAAAAAGAGCTGTTAAGTGTTGTATTTGCCTGCGGAAAATTCTGGACCTATATCTTAGGATATTCAATAACAGTACGGACAGACCACAAGTCCATATCCTTCGTAAAAAACTGTAAACTAAGCCACGGTCGATTAGCAAGATGGACCCTAGTCTTACAAGAATATAACATCAGTTGGGAGTACATTCCAGGCAAAAAGAATATAGCAGCAGACGTATTGTCACGCATAAACATAACCAATCAGACCTATGAAGGAGAGAAGGAAACAATTGCAAAGGTCTATCACATCATTAAGAGTCGGTCAGACTTAGAAGAAGTAGTTCAAGAAATAGAAAAACACCAGAAGCAAGACAGCAAATTAATGCAGATCCATCAGAGACTAAGTGCACAAGACAGTAGAGTAATACAATACTATTGTTTACAAAACAATTTATTATTCATTAAAACAAAATACCATAACAATACCTGGAAATTGGTAATACCCAAAACGTTGGAAAAAGAAATTATAACAGATTATCACATTCGTTATGGACACATGGGAGCACTCAAGGTGGTAAGAGTACTAGAAGAACACCTGTATATTAAGGACATAAACAGAAGAGTGCGTAATTATATCAGGAGTTGCCACATATGTCAACTGGTGAAATGCACCAACGATAGAAAAGATGGACTAATGATACCTATAACTTCATCAAACAAGTTAGAAAAAGTTTTCCTAGACATCTGCGGTCCATTCCCTAGAAGTGGAGGTAGACGTCAATATAAATACCTCATAATAATTTTCGACCATTACACAAAATACACGAAATTATATCCAATAAATCGTGCGACTACAAATAAAATACTTAATATCATTATACAAAGCTATATACCTGAAGTGGGGAGTCCGAAAACTATCATAACGGATCATGGTATCCAGTTCAAGGGCAAAAGATGGAGGGACACACTGCTGGATCATGGGGTGAAAACATATAAAACCTCAGTATACCATCCCAGCAGTAACCCGTCCGAAAGAGTGCTGAGAGAAGTTGGGAGAATTCTCAGAACATATTGTTCCAACCAGCAAAGGGAGTGGAGTGAGTATATATCAGCAACAGAAGACTTCATAAATCTAGCTCACCACCAATCAATAGAAACCACACCTTATAATGCTATGTTTGAGAAACCTCCACCACGAGAAATTTGTGACCTTATTAATTTTCCACAAAGCCAAGAGTACCAATTCGACAAAATCCAATTCCATAATAAGATTGTCGAGATAATCGAACAGAGAAAAAGAAAGTACCAAAACAAGGTACCATCTAAAATCATACAGTACCATGTAGGTGACCAAATACTACTAAGAAATAGAGAATTACCCAGTACAATGGAGGGTATCACTAAGAAACTGCTATTACTGTATACAGGTCCGTATACAATAACAAAGAACAATCAGAACAATACTTATGAAATTTCTGATCCAATAAGTAAGAAAATCAAGGGTACATTTAACCAAGCATCCTTGAAAAAATATTATGTATAATGAAAACTATCATGAAATGTAGAAATGTCACAATGTTTACAGTACCAAGATATATAATACTATAAGCACAAATAAATGAAGTGACCCCAAGAAAACGTAATTGACCCATAATGAGCCCAATAGAATGGTGAAAGCAAGCAAAATTTTTACCTATTGAATAAATATAATATACTATATTGAATAAACCTAATATAATATAATGCTCTAATACTTCAACATTAATTTCAACAAACGGAATTAAATCATCCAGAATAAGTGTTCAAACATCTATCACTTGAAGGAGAAGAGGAGCAAACCACCAAAGCGAGTAATACAAGAGAAGGCTATTATTATAAAGGAAAGAAAAGAAAAGGAAAATGTTTATCAAATGAGTATAGTATATAACAAAGAATGTTTATCAGATATTGTATACAACAAAATGTTTATCAAATGAATATTGTATATGACAAAGAATGTTTATCAAATGAGTATTGTAAACCCCTTGATAACCCAAGAAAATAACGAACAACGTGTTAAAAATCCAGTGTATAAACAGTGTTAAAAGTGAACTATGGTGAAAATAAAGAAGAATTTGAAGGACCAACTGCATAATTATATAGTGAAAAATTTAAGTGTGTAATTTAAAAACATTGAAATAACCAAAACAACTTACAAACTAGTGTTGATGAATAGCAGCAAGGCTGATAATAAATATAACAAATATGTCAAGTTATAAATAAAATAAAGACCTGTGAAGAGAAGTATGTTAGATAAGATGTGTTAAGTAAGAAGATTGATCCGTACTGTGAGGACCAAAAAATGTTAAGTGTCCGGTCCGAGTGGACCAAAAAATGTTAATGGCGGCCCGTGGGACCGAAAATGTTTTGTTGAAGAATATTGAGTGTGAAATTTTGTACTTAGTTGATTCGCCAGGATGCAGAAATGATGAAGCGAGTGGACTGTATTTAATTCATTTATTTGATATTCAAAAGTACATTAGAAATATGCAGTTAGAAGTTGTTTTGAATGACAGGTTGGCTAATAAGCATGATGTGGATACAATTCGTATCAAAATTTAAATTACATTAATAAACGGGCCTAATGGGCCATAAGTAAAGTGTGTTGGCCTAAGGCCTACATTGAATGTCGTGACAAGAAAAAATATGACAGTGAGGCTGCGGGCGTGCCGACCGCCGCTTACTAGCGTTTGAGACGTACTGTGCAGAGCACTGACATGAATGATCAGATTACCGTAAAAATTAAAGCGCAGATTAGCCAACCTATAGAGTAAAATTATCGCGCTACTGTACATAAGGCTGCCCGTCAAAATCAATAGATTTTTTTACTACATTTTAATAAATTATTATGCATTTTGGTAACTTAGTTTATAACATACAGTGTTCCTAATAATGAAAGTTAATTTCAAGGCTGAATTGAACCTTGAATTGTAATATTAGATTACAGCTGTACGTTAATGGTTTAGCGATAAGCATGAATAAAGATAAGCTTTAAAGATAAGCGTTTGTAAGCCAAGGTTAGCGAACAAACTGGTCTCATGCATGAATAAAAATGTATGCGTTGGCAAAGTATTGCCGTCATATATTGTATGTGTACAATATCGAACGTTATGAAACATGAAAAATACATAATTAGACAATGCTTAATAATGTATGATCGGAAGCTCATCACATGATGGCCCGATAGCTTGTAACCCTATGCAAGTTATACATGGTTACCGTGAAATAATTGAGGCCAGTAGACCTGTACAGAGTATTGTTTACATGAACAAAATTGCCACAAATTACATGTTTAAGCGTAAATTTAGCATGGCGTCATGTATTGACCAAGTCATGCTATTCCTGAAGTTTCAGGAACTTACAATATGTTGTTGTGTGAGAACAAGCTAGATAGCTGACTGAATGCAAGCACATATATGATGACATGTATGTCATAATTTAAACAGAAATAATAATTGTGCAGTGCTTAATCACAAAATACAAATACAATATAACAATACAATATAAAATAAATCCAGACGTGGCATGGTTACATACAGTAGACGCAAAAACGATATGTTTTACATAAACGCAAGTTATATAATAAATATAATAAACAACTATTTAGTTAATTACAATATGAATAATTGCAATGGCATAAGTAACAAATACGACACTGTGATTACAAACGTAATACATGAGTTGAACAATTGAAAAAGATATTCACAGAACAATAAATCACACATATTAACAACTGTGTAAAAAATGCATGCATGGTTGCGTAACTGCAAAACATGCAAACATTATGTAACAAATTTTTATAAAATAATACCACCGAAAACATGACACATACCCAATACATCAAAATGTAAATGTGTAGGACATAGTATGCCACGCAAAATATTAACATACAAATACAAATAGTAATATACCACCATAAAACTATGATGATTATAGAAACACGCAATGGCGCAAATTTTTATGAAAATGTTGTGATAATACATCACAATTAAGTTGACCAAATGGTCATAATAAGTAATAAGCCAATGGCTGAGTAAAATAGCATTGTGCTAAATGATCATAATAATCTTGTGTCAAATCTCGTCCCGCGCTGGCAACAGACATGACTTATGTACTGGTCTCCGCAAAACACCAGTAGGTGTGCGAATGTCTACGACTCGAATTAAGTTATCTGGGCCGGGAAATGTGGCGGTAATTACACCAAATTTCCAGGCTAATGGAGGTAGATTATCCTCAATAAGTAAAACTAGGTACCCAATGGAAACATTATCCTTAGCGAATTTCCATTTGTGACGCTGTTGTAACTGGTGTAAATTAGTCGCGAGACCACGCCTTCCAAATGCCTTAGACAAACTTCTGTAGAAGTTGCCAACGCCCAAGACGAGAGATAGGAATATGGGATAAGTCTGGGTCCGCTATCGCCGTTAATGGTGCGCAAATCAAAAAATGGCCAGGTGTGAGTGGCACCGGATCATTTACATCCGAAGAGATGGCAAATAACGGTCGAGAGTTCAGACATGCCTCTATCTGAGACAAAACTGTCGTAAACTCCTCGAAGGTGAGTATAGACTTGCCTACCACGCGGCGCAGATGAAACATCAAACTCTTTATGCCGCTCTCCCAAAGGCTACTGAAATGAGGTGACGAGGGCGGAATAAATGACCATGAGATCCCCTGAGAGGACGTGAATGACTTGAGTGATGAGATGGCATCCTTATTATGCCAAAGGTTGTAGAGATCATGTAAAATATTGCGGGCCTTCCTAAAGTTTGGGCCATTATCAGAGTATAACTGACTGGGTATGCCCCTGCGGGCCATAAAACGACGTAAGGCAGCTATAAACGCACTGGCTGTAAGGTCGGAGACCAATTCCAAGTGAATGGCCCTGGTTGCTAAGCAAATAAACAAAGACACGTATGCCTTAGAGAGAGTTCTGGATTTCTGCCCACCATGACGAATCATGAAGGGACCACCATAATCAACCGCGCAGAACAGAAACGGCCGTGATGGAGTGACTCTAGGAGATGGTAAAATACTAAGCCTCTGAACCTGCTGTTTGGCACTAAACCTGAGACACTTGACACATTTGCGAATGATGGAGCGAATGACTATCCTGGCATTAACAATCCACCAACGTTGACGCAGTGAGTGATGCACGAGTTGAGCACCAGCGTGAAGTAGACGAATGTGTTCGCGTTCAATGATGAGGCGAGTGATGTGCGCCGATGGATGTAAGACAATAGGATGTTTAGCGTCGTAAGGTAATTGCGACTGCTGTAATCGCCCGCCTACGCGTATCACTCCAGAATCATCAAGAAACGGGTCGAGAGAAGCCAACTTACTCCTAATGGAAACAGAAGATCCGTTACGAAGACAATTAATTTCGGCTGCGAAGTGGATCGACTGAGATTGTTTTATGAAGAAATTGAGAGCATGATGAATTTCGACAGGGGTAAGATCGCCCGTAAATTTGTCAGCACTGGAGAGTCTAATATTTTTGATGAACCGAAAACAGTAAGCGTATACGCGCGTTAGATGGTGCAACGAGGAAAAGTCCTTAGAAAGATCGATAGCCAGGGTAGACATTAGAGAAAGATTATTGGTATGTTTCTCTTCCGCGGTGACTTCAGAAGACGACGGATTAGAAGGTAAAAAGTGTGGAAAAGGATTGGACTCTGAAGATTGAGACAAACAAGTGGGACCAAAGCGAACAATCGCGCAAAACATCAGGGAGACACCCCCTGGAGATAATATCAGCAGGATTGTGTCTAGAATTGATGTGATGCCAAGTATAGGTTTGCGTAAGACGCTGAATTTCAGCAACACGATTAGCGACGTATGTTTTCCACCTCGTTGACTGGGCATGAATCCAGTAAAGAGACACCATAGAGTCAGAATACAAATGAACACTATTAATGAACGAATAAAGCGCAGGAACGACCTTAAATACGAGTCGCGATAGCAACAAGCAAGCGCAGAGTTCGATGCGAGGTAATGACACCTGTCGTAAGGGAGCTACACGAGACTTAGAACACAGGAGATGACAAGAGGCCGATGAATCTTGATAAATGACTCTAACATAAATACAACACCCAAACCCCCTTTCAGAGGCATCCGAAAAACCATGTAATTCAACTGTACTTGCCTCAAGCTTGCGACGAATAGAACGTGGGACCACAATTTTGCTAATCAGACCCAATTTGTTGCACAAAGAATGCCAATCCAAACATGATTGGCCGGAGATCGGTTTATCCCAACCAAGCTTGCAAAGCCAGAGTTGCTGCATAAACTGTTTGTACCAAAAGACAACGGGACCGATCAGTCCAAGAGGATCGTATATGCCTGCAATAATCGAAAGAATTCTCCTCTTGGAGATGCTTGATTCAACTGGGAATGATTTAATGTCAAACAGAAATGAATCGGCAGTATTATTCCAGAGAATGCCCAGGGTATGCACATTGTCCTGTTTGTTTAAGGGGCGTGATAAATTGTCATGATTTGCGACCATTCTGGGTTCATTAGATGCCCATTTATGCAACGTGAGGCCCATTTATGGTGTCAGAACCGGTAAGCAGATCGTCGACATAGAAATCATTCGTTATAGCTAACGCCGCATCAGGAAATGAAGCTTGATGGTCCCTACCAATTTGAATAAGACAGCGAGTGGCCAAAAACGAAGCACTAGCCGTGCCGTAGGTTACCGTTCGCAATGCAAAGTGTTTAAATGGTTCGAGAGGAGAATCACGCCACAGAATACGTTGATAGTGACAATCCCCTTCAGCTACGCGGATTTGTCGATACATCTTCTCGATGTCGGCGATGAGAACATATTTATGCATGCGGAAACGTAAAAGAATAGAAAAAAGGTCTTGTTGAACATTCCAGCCTACCAACAATATGTCATTGAGAGAAAGGCCATTGGTAGTTTTGGACGAACCATCAAAAACGACGCGCAGTTTTGTGGTCAAGCTAGACTGTTTAAATACGGCATGGTGAGGCAGATAGTAAGTATTTGACGCTGCTGAATTGATAGCGCAATTATCGATAAGCGTCATGTGTCCAAGATCCTTATATGCGTTAATAAAGTCTGCGTAATCGCGCGTGAGCTTAGCATCACGCCTGAATCGACGCTCTAAAATCACAAATCTTGCTTCAGCATTGGTGTAAGATTCCCCCAACTGGAGATGATCCGGCTTAAATGGCAGTGAAACCACGAACCTACCCTCGTGGTTGCGATGGGTAGAGCGCACGAAATGCTCTTCACAGGCTGACTCGTTATCAGGTGTGTTGTCAGGGATAGTTTCTGCTTCCCAAAATCTTTCGAGAGACTGCAGAATTTGACTGTCATTGTTCCTAGCTAGGAACGAAACAGCAGGACCCTTGTAGCGGCAGTGTTTGGGCAGATTGCCAGCCAAAATGTAGCCTAGCTAAACAAAGCTAAACAGGAAACAATCCTGAATGATGGGAAAATGAGGGCCGCGTACGTATTTATTAGCTAAAATTAAATCCAGGTAAAATTGCGCCCTAAGAGTATGTTGATTTCAGAGGATATATTGAAATTTGGGTCAGCCAGAAAGATGTTCTCCGGAATGTGGAATTGATTTATGTCAAACGATTGTGCCGGCAGATTGTGGGTTAATGCAGATAAGATAGCACATTTTGCCTCGATGCTAAATCTCTGATAACGAGACATAATGCATATAGATTAGTGGCGTAACACGCTGTATTGTTTATACCCGTAATTGGTATGTTGGATTTAGTTAAATTAAGCCGTAATTTCCTTGCAAATGATTTTGTGCAAAAATTTATTTGTGACTCGGCGTCTAAAAGAACTCTTGCCCTATGTCTGTTGCCAGCCTGGTCAATGACAAATACAACTGCTGTTGATAAAAGAACATTGTTCGTGGATTGTAATTTAAGTGAGCAATAATTACTACTACTGGCAGATATTGAGTTCGGTACGTTGTTCGCGTGCAACAATGTGTGGTGTCGTTTTGAACAGATCTTACACACCTGCTTATTCTTACAGCTAGATACAAAATGATCTGATCTAAGACAATTGGTACAACATTTGTGACTTGATACAAATTGTCCTCGCTCAGCAGTGCTTAATGCACGAAATTTATCACATATGTAAAGCGGGTGATTAGATTTACAACACAAACATGAATAATTGCTTGACGCTGAGTGATAACTCTTAAATGTAGTACTGCCAGCAGCGTTTCTTGATTTATATTTATCATATTTATTGTTAAGTCTTAAATTCGGCTTGTTGAGTTGCTGTCCGGCATCGATAGGCAGTGTATTTTCTAACAGCTGTCTACGTGAGTTTAAAAAATGAATGAAATCTTGAAAGTTAGGAAAATTATCAGGGTCGATAGACTCCTTCCATAGTTTAAAAGTAGTAGGGTCGAGTTTAGTTGATAATAATTGTATAGTAATAAATTCAAATGAATTCAATGACAGTTGCATTGCCGCCAGTGAATTAACGGAAGACGTTATTGTGTTTGTGAATTCTGCCAAACTTTGGACAGAGTCCTTAATTGTTGACTTGACTTGAAGTAAATTTTGAACATAGTATTTTGCTAGTATGAACTTATCATACCTTGCGACAGCAAACTCAACGCTATTGAGTAATTTTCCTTACAGATAGGTAGTGACTTAATTAAATCTAAAGGTTTATTTTTTAAAGAAGAATGTAAATAATGTAACTTCTGCACTGGCGTTAAATCGGATCTTGTATGCACCAAGTCCGTAAAAATTGAATGAAAATGCTGCCATTCCAATATGTTGCCTGAGAAGCAGGGCAAACTTTTTGGTTTTAATTGCATGTGGGTCGATAATACGGGAGGTACAGTCTGAACATTAAATGTATCAATTAATTGCAAAATATATGCTTCAGTCGAATATAGCATTTCTTCGACCTCAACTCGGTCATCTTGAGCCGCGCTTATGTCTTTACAAATAAGTTCTATTTCAGACTGCACCTTGTCGTACTTCGATGCCAAGCTTTTCAGACTTTCAAGCCTTACTGTTAAAAAATGTTTTGTATTGGAATTTATATCAAAGTTATTTACGGCTGATTGTATTCGCACTATTGCGGACTTTAAGCCGCCTCTCTTTCTGGTTAACACTTTGAGGCCTTCTTCAGCCATTGTACGCACCTTGTTATGATGTTATTGAGGTGATACCTTGTAGGCGACGTCCTGCAGCGTCGACGCCGTGAAGAAGATGGCAAACACAGCTCGGAGAGATGACAGCCCTGTTTGAAGCACTGAAGCTAGCAGGCTCTTGCGATGATGTTGTCAGGAGGCTCAAAGGCGACGAGCGAAATGCCGATGGAATCACGCCACGGTCGTATCAGCAGATATGCTGATTCGCCCGTGATGGCCAGAAATAGTGGCAGAAAAATAATAGTTATGAATCATACATCGGAAATCCAGGTCCGGAGCGACCAAAAATGTTAAGTAAGAAGATTGATCCGTACTGTGAGGACCAAAAAATGTTAAGTGTCCGGTCCGAGTGGACCAAAAAATGATAATGGCGGCCCGTGGGACCGAAAATGTTTTGTTGAAGAATATTGAGTGTGAAATTTTGTACTTAGTTGATTCGCCAGGATGCAGAAATGATGAAGCGAGTGGACTGTATTTAATTCATTTATTTGATATTCAAAAGTACATTAGAAATATGCAGTTAGAAGTTGTTTTGAATGACAGGTTGGCTAATAAGCATGATGTGGATACAATTCGTATCAAAATTTAAATTACATTAATAAACGGGCCTAATGGGCCATAAGTAAAGTGTGTTGGCCTAAGGCCTACATTGAATGTCGTGACAAGAAAAAATATGACAGTGAGGCTGCGGGCGTGCCGACCGCCGCTTACTAGCGTTTGAGACGTACTGTGCAGAGCACTGACATGAATGATCAGATTACCGTAAAAATTAAAGCGCAGATTAGCCAACCTATAGAGTAAAATTATCGCGCTACTGTACATAAGGCTGCCCGTCAAAATCAATAGATTTTTTTACTACATTTTAATAAATTATTATGCATTTTGGTAACTTAGTTTATAACATACAGTGTTCTTAATAATGAAAGTTAATTTCAAGGCTGAATTGAACCTTGAATTGTAATATTAGATTACAGCTGTACGTTAATGGTTTAGCGATAAGCATGAATAAAGATAAGCTTTAAAGATAAGCGTTTGTAAGCCAAGGTTAGCGAACAAACTGGTCTCATGCATGAATAAAAATGTATGCGTTGGCAAAGTATTGCCGTCATATATTGTATGTGTACAATATCGAACGTTATGAAACATGAAAAATACATAATTAGACAATGCTTAATAATGTATGATCGGAAGTTCATCACATGATGGCCCGATAGCTTGTAACCCTATGCAAGTTATAGATGGTTACCGTGAAATAATTGAGGCCAGTAGACCTGTACAGAGTATTGTTTACATGAACAAAATTGCCACAAATTACATGTTTAAGCGTAAATTTAGCATGGCGTCATGTATTGACCAAGTCATGCTATTCCTGAAGTTTCAGGAACTTACAATATGTTGTTGTGTGAGAACAAGCTAGATAGCTGACTGAATGCAAGCACATATATGATGACATGTATGTCATAATTTAAACAGAAATAATAATTGTGCAATGCTTAATCACAAAATACAAATACAATATAACAATACAATATAAAATAAATCCAGACGTGGCATGGTTACATACAGTAGACGCAAAAACGATATGTTTTACATAAACGCAAGTTATATAATAAATATAATAAACAACTATTTAGTTAATTACAATATGAATAATTGCAATGGCATAAGTAACAAATACGACACTGTGATTACAAACGTAATACATGAGTTGAACAATTGAAAAAGATATTCACAGAACAATAAATCACACATATTAACAACTGTGTAAAAAATGCATGCATGGTTGCGTAACTGCCAAACATGCAAACATTATGTAACAAATTTTTATAAAATAATACCACCGAAAACATGACACATACCCAATACATCAAAATGTAAATGTGTAGGACATAGTATGCCACGCAAAATATTAACATACAAATACAAATAGTAATATACCACCATAAAACTATGATGATTATAGAAACACGCAATGGCGCAAATTTTTATGAAAATGTTGTGATAATACATCACAATTAAGTTGACCAAATGGTCATAATAAGTAATAAGCCAATGGCTGAGTAAAATAGCATTGTGCTAAATGATCATAATAATCTTGTGTCAAATCTCGTCCCGCGCTGGCAACAGACATGACTTATGTACTGGTCTCCGCAAAACACCAGTAGGTGTGCGAATGTCTACGACTCGAATTAAGTTACCTGGGCCGGGAAATGTGGCGGTAATTACACCAAATTTCCAGGCTAATGGAGGTAGATTATCCTCAATAAGTAAAACTAGGTACCCAATGGAAACATTATCCTTAGCGAATTTCCATTTTTTGACGCTGTTGTAACTGGTGTAAATTAGTCGCGAGACCACGCCTTCCAAATGCCTTGGACAAACTTCTGTAGAAGTTGCCAACGCCCAAGACGAGAGATAGGAATATGGGATAAGTCTGGGTCCGCTATCGCCGTTAATGGTGCGCAAATCAAAAAATGGCCAGGTGTGAGTGGCACCGGATCATTTACATCCGAAGAGATGGCAAATAACGGTCAAGAGTTCAGACATGCCTCTATCTGAGACAAAACTGTCGTAAACTCCTCGAAGGTGAGTATAGACTTGCCTACTACGCGGCGCAGATGAAACTTCAAACTCTTTATGCCGCTCTCCCAAAGGCCACTGAAATGAGGTGACGAGGGCGGAATAAATGACCATGAGATCCCCTGAGAGGACGTGAATGACTTGAGTGATGAGATGGCATCCTTATTATGCCAAAGGTTGTAGAGATCATGTAAAATATTGCGGGCCTTCCTAAAGTTTGGGCCATTATCAGAGTATAACTGACTGGGTATGCCCCTGCGGGCCATAAAACGACGTAAGGCAGCTATAAACGCACTGGCTCTAAGGTCGGAGACCAATTCCAAGTGAATGGCCCTGGTTGCTAAGCAAATAAACAAAGACACGTATGCCTTAGAGAGAGTTCTGGATTTCTGCCCACCATGACGAATCATGAAGGGACCACCATAATCAACCGCGCAGAACAGAAACGGCCGTGATGGAGTGACTCTAGGAGATGGTAAAATACTAAGCCTCTGAACCTGCTGTTTGGCACTAAACCTGAGACACTTGACACATTTGCGAATGATGGAGCGAATGACTATCCTGGCATTAACAATCCACCAACGTTGACGCAGTGAGTGATGCACGAGTTGAGCACCAGCGTGAAGTAGACGAATGTGTTCGCGTTCAATGATGAGGCGAGTGATGTGCGCCGATGGATGTAAGACAATAGGATGTTTAGCGTCGTAAGGTAATTGCGACTGCTGTAATCGCCCGCCTACGCGTATCACTCCAGAATCATCAAGAAACGGGTCGAGAGAAGCCAACTTACTCCTAATGGAAACAGAAGATCCGTTACGAAGACAATTAATTTCGGCTGCGAAGTGGATCGACTGAGATTGTTTTATGAAGAAATTGAGAGCATGATGAATTTCGACAGGGGTAAGATCGCCCGTAAATTTGTCAGCACTGGAGAGTCTAATATTTTTGATGAACCGAAAACAGTAAGCGTATACGCGCGTTAGATGGTGCAACGAGGAAAAGTCCTTAGAAAGATCGATAGCCAGGGTAGACATTAGAGAAAGATTATTGGTATGTTTCTCTTCCGCGGTGACTTCAGAAGACGACGGATTAGAAGGTAAAAAGTGTGGAAAAGGATTGGACTCTGAAGATTGAGACAAACAAGTGGGACCAAAGCGAACAATCGCGCAAAACATCAGGGAGACACCCCCTGGAGATAATATCAGCAGGATTGTGTCTAGAATTGATGTGATGCCAAGTATAGGTTTGCGTAAGACGCTGAATTTCAGCAACACGATTAGCGACGTATGTTTTCCACCTCGTTGACTGGGCATGAATCCAGTAAAGAGACACCATAGAGTCAGAATACAAATGAACACTATTAATGAACGAATAAAGCGCAGGAACGACCTTAAATACGAGTCGCGATAGCAACAAGCAAGCGCAGAGTTCGATGCGAGGTAATGACACCTGTCGTAAGGGAGCTACACGAGACTTAGAACACAGGAGATGACAAGAGGCCGATGAATCTTGATAAATGACTCTAACATAAATACAACACCCAAACCCCCTTTCAGAGGCATCCGAAAAACCATGTAATTCAACTGTACTTGCCTCAAGCTTGCGACGAATAGAACGTGGGACCACAATTTTGCTAATCAGACCCAATTTGTTGCACAAAGAATGCCAATCCAAACATGATTGGCCGGAGATCGGTTTATCCCAACCAAGCTTGCAAAGCCAGAGTTGCTGCATAAACTGTTTGTACCAAAAGACAACGGGACCGATCAGTCCAAGAGGATCGTATATGCCTGCAATAATCGAAAGAATTCTCCTCTTGGAGATGCTTGATTCAACTGGGAATGATTTAATGTCAAACAGAAATGAATCGGCAGTATTATTCCAGAGAATGCCCAGGGTATGCACATTGTCCTGTTTGTTTAAGGGGCGTGATAAATTGTCATGATTTGCGACCATTCTGGGTTCATTAGATGCCCATTTATGCAACGTGAGGCCCATTTATGGTGTCAGAACCGGTAAGCAGATCGTCGACATAGAAATCATTCGTTATAGCTAACGCCGCATCAGGAAATGAAGCTTGATGGTCCCTACCAATTTGAATAAGACAGCGAGTGGCCAAAAACGAAGCACTAGCCGTGCCGTAGGTTACCGTTCGCAATGCAAAGTGTTTAAATGGTTCGAGAGGAGAATCACGCCACAGAATACGTTGATAGTGACAATCCCCTTCAGCTACGCGGATTTGTCGATACATCTTCTCGATGTCGGCGATGAGAACATATTTATGCATGCGGAAACGTAAAAGAATAGAAAAAAGGTCTTGTTGAACATTCCAGCCTACCAACAATATGTCATTGAGAGAAAGGCCATTGGTAGTTTTGGACGAACCATCAAAAACGACGCGCAGTTTTGTGGTCAAGCTAGACTGTTTAAATACGGCATGGTGAGGCAGATAGTAAGTATTTGACGCTGCTGAATTGATAGCGCAATTATCGATAAGCGTCATGTGTCCAAGATCCTTATATGCGTTAATAAAGTCTGCGTAATCGCGCGTGAGCTTAGCATCACGCCTGAATCGACGCTCTAAAATCACAAATCTTGCTTCAGCATTGGTGTAAGATTCCCCCAACTGGAGATGATCCGGCTTAAATGGCAGTGAAACCACGAACCTACCCTCGTGGTTGCGATGGGTAGAGCGCACGAAATGCTCTTCACAGGCTGACTCGTTATCAGGTGTGTTGTCAGGGATAGTTTCTGCTTCCCAAAATCTTTCGAGAGACTGCAGAATTTGACTGTCATTGTTCCTAGCTAGGAACGAAACAGCAGGACCCTTGTAGCGGCAGTGTTTGGGCAGATTGCCAGCCAAAATGTAGCCTAGCTAAACAAAGCTAAACAGGAAACAATACTGAATGATGGGAAAATGAGGGCCGCGTACGTATTTATTAGCTAAAATTAAATCCAGGTAAAATTGCGCCCTAAGAGTATGTTGATTTCAGAGGATATATTGAAATTTGGGTCAGCCAGAAAGATGTTCTCCGGAATGTGGAATTGATTTATGTCAAACGATTGTGCCGGCAGATTGTGGGTTAATGCAGATAAGATAGCACATTTTGCCTCGATGCTAAATCTCTGATAACGAGACATAATGCATATAGATTAGTGGCGTAACACGCTGTATTGTTTATACCCGTAATTGGTATGTTGGATTTAGTTAAATTAAGCCGTAATTTCCTTGCAAATGATTTTGTGCAAAAATTTATTTGTGACTCGGCGTCTAAAAGAACTCTTGCCCTATGTCTGTTGCCAGCCTGGTCAATGACAAATACAACTGCTGTTGATAAAAGAACATTGTTCGTGGATTGTAATTTAAGTGAGCAATAATTACTACTACTGGCAGATATTGAGTTCGGTACGTTGTTCGCGTGCAACAATGTGTGGTGTCGTTTTGAACAGATCTTACACACCTGCTTATTCTTACAGCTAGATACAAAATGATCTGATCTAAGACAATTGGTACAACATTTGTGACTTGATACAAATTGTCCTCGCTCAGCAGTGCTTAATGCACGAAATTTATCACATATGTAAAGCGGGTGATTAGATTTACAACACAAACATGAATAATTGCTTGACGCTGAGTGATAACTCTTAAATGTAGTACTGCCAGCAGCGTTTCTTGATTTATATTTATCATATTTATTGTTAAGTCTTAAATTCGGCTTGTTGAGTTGCTGTCCGGCATCGATAGGCAGTGTATTTTCTAACAGCTGTCTACGTGAGTTTAAAAAATGAATGAAATCTTGAAAGTTAGGAAAATTATCAGGGTCGATAGACTCCTTCCATAGTTTAAAAGTAGTAGGGTCGAGTTTAGTTGATAATAATTGTATAGTAATAAATTCAAATGAATTCAATGACAGTTGCATTGCCGCCAGTGAATTAACGGAAGACGTTATTGTGTTTGTGAATTCTGCCAAACTTTGGACAGAGTCCTTAATTGTTGACTTGACTTGAAGTAAATTTTGAACATAGTATTTTGCTAGTATGAACTTATCATACCTTGCGACAGCAAACTCAACGCTATTGAGTAATTTTCCTTACAGATAGGTAGTGACTTAATTAAATCTAAAGGTTTATTTTTTAAAGAAGAATGTAAATAATGTAACTTCTGCACTGGCGTTAAATCGGATCTTGTATGCACCAAGTCCGTAAAAATTGAATGAAAATGCTGCCATTCCAATATGTTGCCTGAGAAGCAGGGCAAACTTTTTGGTTTTAATTGCATGTGGGTCGATAATACGGGAGGTACAGTCTGAACATTAAATGTATCAATTAATTGCAAAATATATGCTTCAGTCGAATATAGCATTTCTTCGACCTCAACTCGGTCATCTTGAGCCGCGCTTATGTCTTTACAAATAAGTTCTATTTCAGACTGCACCTTGTCGTACTTCGATGCCAAGCTTTTCAGACTTTCAAGCCTTACTGTTAAAAAATGTTTTGTATTGGAATTTATATCAAAGTTATTTACGGCTGATTGTATTCGCACTATTGCGGACTTTAAGCCGCCTCTCTTTCTGGTTAACACTTTGAGGCCTTCTTCAGCCATTGTACGCACCTTGTTATGATGTTATTGAGGTGATACCTTGTAGGCGACGTCCTGCAGCGTCGACGCCGTGAAGAAGATGGCAAACACAGCTCGGAGAGATGACAGCCCTGTTTGAAGCACTGAAGCTAGCAGGCTCTTGCGATGATGTTGTCAGGAGGCTCAAAGGCGACGAGCGAAATGCCGATGGAATCACGCCACGGTCGTATCAGCAGATATGCTGATTCGCCCGTGATGGCCAGAAATAGTGGCAGAAAAATAATAGTTATGAATCATACATCGGAAATCCAGGTCCGGAGCGACCAAAAATGTTAAGTAAGAAGATTGATCCGTACTGTGAGGACCAAAAAATGTTAAGTGTCCGGTCCGAGTGGACCAAAAAATGATAATGGCGGCCCGTGGGACCGAAAATGTTTTGTTGAAGAATATTGAGTGTGAAATTTTGTACTTAGTTGATTCGCCAGGATGCAGAAATGATGAAGCGAGTGGACTGTATTTAATTCATTTATTTGATATTCAAAAGTACATTAGAAATATGCAGTTAGAAGTTGTTTTGAATGACAGGTTGGCTAATAAGCATGATGTGGATACAATTCGTATCAAAATTTAAATTACATTAATAAACGGGCCTAATGGGCCATAAGTAAAGTGTGTTGGCCTAAGGCCTACATTGAATGTCGTGACAAGAAAAAATATGACAGTGAGGCTGCGGGCGTGCCGACCGCCGCTTACTAGCGTTTGAGACGTACTGTGCAGAGCACTGACATGAATGATCAGATTACCGTAAAAATTAAAGCGCAGATTAGCCAACCTATAGAGTAAAATTATCGCGCTACTGTACATAAGGCTGCCCGTCAAAATCAATAGATTTTTTTACTACATTTTAATAAATTATTATGCATTTTGGTAACTTAGTTTATAACATACAGTGTTCTTAATAATGAAAGTTAATTTCAAGGCTGAATTGAACCTTGAATTGTAATATTAGATTACAGCTGTACGTTAATGGTTTAGCGATAAGCATGAATAAAGATAAGCTTTAAAGATAAGCGTTTGTAAGCCAAGGTTAGCGAACAAACTGGTCTCATGCATGAATAAAAATGTATGCGTTGGCAAAGTATTGCCGTCATATATTGTATGTGTACAATATCGAACGTTATGAAACATGAAAAATACATAATTAGACAATGCTTAATAATGTATGATCGGAAGTTCATCACATGATGGCCCGATAGCTTGTAACCCTATGCAAGTTATAGATGGTTACCGTGAAATAATTGAGGCCAGTAGACCTGTACAGAGTATTGTTTACATGAACAAAATTGCCACAAATTACATGTTTAAGCGTAAATTTAGCATGGCGTCATGTATTGACCAAGTCATGCTATTCCTGAAGTTTCAGGAACTTACAATATGTTGTTGTGTGAGAACAAGCTAGATAGCTGACTGAATGCAAGCACATATATGATGACATGTATGTCATAATTTAAACAGAAATAATAATTGTGCAATGCTTAATCACAAAATACAAATACAATATAACAATACAATATAAAATAAATCCAGACGTGGCATGGTTACATACAGTAGACGCAAAAACGATATGTTTTACATAAACGCAAGTTATATAATAAATATAATAAACAACTATTTAGTTAATTACAATATGAATAATTGCAATGGCATAAGTAACAAATACGACACTGTGATTACAAACGTAATACATGAGTTGAACAATTGAAAAAGATATTCACAGAACAATAAATCACACATATTAACAACTGTGTAAAAAATGCATGCATGGTTGCGTAACTGCCAAACATGCAAACATTATGTAACAAATTTTTATAAAATAATACCACCGAAAACATGACACATACCCAATACATCAAAATGTAAATGTGTAGGACATAGTATGCCACGCAAAATATTAACATACAAATACAAATAGTAATATACCACCATAAAACTATGATGATTATAGAAACACGCAATGGCGCAAATTTTTATGAAAATGTTGTGATAATACATCACAATTAAGTTGACCAAATGGTCATAATAAGTAATAAGCCAATGGCTGAGTAAAATAGCATTGTGCTAAATGATCATAATAATCTTGTGTCAAATCTCGTCCCGCGCTGGCAACAGACATGACTTATGTACTGGTCTCCGCAAAACACCAGTAGGTGTGCGAATGTCTACGACTCGAATTAAGTTACCTGGGCCGGGAAATGTGGCGGTAATTACACCAAATTTCCAGGCTAATGGAGGTAGATTATCCTCAATAAGTAAAACTAGGTACCCAATGGAAACATTATCCTTAGCGAATTTCCATTTTTTGACGCTGTTGTAACTGGTGTAAATTAGTCGCGAGACCACGCCTTCCAAATGCCTTGGACAAACTTCTGTAGAAGTTGCCAACGCCCAAGACGAGAGATAGGAATATGGGATAAGTCTGGGTCCGCTATCGCCGTTAATGGTGCGCAAATCAAAAAATGGCCAGGTGTGAGTGGCACCGGATCATTTACATCCGAAGAGATGGCAAATAACGGTCAAGAGTTCAGACATGCCTCTATCTGAGACAAAACTGTCGTAAACTCCTCGAAGGTGAGTATAGACTTGCCTACCACGCGGCGCAGATGAAACTTCAAACTCTTTATGCCGCTCTCCCAAAGGCCACTGAAATGAGGTGACGAGGGCGGAATAAATGACCATGAGATCCCCTGAGAGGACGTGAATGACTTGAGTGATGAGATGGCATCCTTATTATGCCAAAGGTTGTAGAGATCATGTAAAATATTGCGGGCCTTCCTAAAGTTTGGGCCATTATCAGAGTATAACTGACTGGGTATGCCCCTGCGGGCCATAAAACGACGTAAGGCAGCTATAAACGCACTGGCTGTAAGGTCGGAGACCAATTCCAAGTGAATGGCCCTGGTTGCTAAGCAAATAAACAAAGACACGTATGCCTTAGAGAGAGTTCTGGATTTCTGCCCACCATGACGAATCATGAAGGGACCACCATAATCAACCGCGCAGAACAGAAACGGCCGTGATGGAGTGACTCTAGGAGATGGTAAAATACTAAGCCTCTGAACCTGCTGTTTGGCACTAAACCTGAGACACTTGACACATTTGCGAATGATGGAGCGAATGACTATCCTGGCATTAACAATCCACCAACGTTGACGCAGTGAGTGATGCACGAGTTGAGCACCAGCGTGAAGTAGACGAATGTGTTCGCGTTCAATGATGAGGCGAGTGATGTGCGCCGATGGATGTAAGACAATAGGATGTTTAGCGTCGTAAGGTAATTGCGACTGCTGTAATCGCCCGCCTACGCGTATCACTCCAGAATCATCAAGAAACGGGTCGAGAGAAGCCAACTTACTCCTAATGGAAACAGAAGATCCGTTACGAAGACAATTAATTTCGGCTGCGAAGTGGATCGACTGAGATTGTTTTATGAAGAAATTGAGAGCATGATGAATTTCGACAGGGGTAAGATCGCCCGTAAATTTGTCAGCACTGGAGAGTCTAATATTTTTGATGAACCGAAAACAGTAAGCGTATACGCGCGTTAGATGGTGCAACGAGGAAAAGTCCTTAGAAAGATCGATAGCCAGGGTAGACATTAGAGAAAGATTATTGGTATGTTTCTCTTCCGCGGTGACTTCAGAAGACGACGGATTAGAAGGTAAAAAGTGTGGAAAAGGATTGGACTCTGAAGATTGAGACAAACAAGTGGGACCAAAGCGAACAATCGCGCAAAACATCAGGGAGACACCCCCTGGAGATAATATCAGCAGGATTGTGTCTAGAATTGATGTGATGCCAAGTATAGGTTTGCGTAAGACGCTGAATTTCAGCAACACGATTAGCGACGTATGTTTTCCACCTCGTTGACTGGGCATGAATCCAGTAAAGAGACACCATAGAGTCAGAATACAAATGAACACTATTAATGAACGAATAAAGCGCAGGAACGACCTTAAATACGAGTCGCGATAGCAACAAGCAAGCGCAGAGTTCGATGCGAGGTAATGACACCTGTCGTAAGGGAGCTACACAAGACTTAGAACACAGGAGATGACAAGAGGCCGATGAATCTTGATAAATGACTCTAACATAAATACAACACCCAAACCCCCTTTCAGAGGCATCCGAAAAACCATGTAATTCAACTGTACTTGCCTCAAGCTTGCGACGAATAGAACGTGGGACCACAATTTTGCTAATCAGACCCAATTTGTTGCACAAAGAATGCCAATCCAAACATGATTGGCCGGAGATCGGTTTATCCCAACCAAGCTTGCAAAGCCAGAGTTGCTGCATAAACTGTTTGTACCAAAAGACAACGGGACCGATCAGTCCAAGAGGATCGTATATGCCTGCAATAATCGAAAGAATTCTCCTCTTGGAGATGCTTGATTCAACTGGGAATGATTTAATGTCAAACAGAAATGAATCGGCAGTATTATTCCAGAGAATGCCCAGGGTATGCACATTGTCCTGTTTGTTTAAGGGGCGTGATAAATTGTCATGATTTGCGACCATTCTGGGTTCATTAGATGCCCATTTATGCAACGTGAGGCCCATTTATGGTGTCAGAACCGGTAAGCAGATCGTCGACATAGAAATCATTCGTTATAGCTAACGCCGCATCAGGAAATGAAGCTTGATGGTCCCTACCAATTTGAATAAGACAGCGAGTGGCCAAAAACGAAGCACTAGCCGTGCCGTAGGTTACCGTTCGCAATGCAAAGTGTTTAAATGGTTCGAGAGGAGAATCACGCCACAGAATACGTTGATAGTGACAATCCCCTTCAGCTACGCGGATTTGTCGATACATCTTCTCGATGTCGGCGATGAGAACATATTTATGCATGCGGAAACGTAAAAGAATAGAAAAAAGGTCTTGTTGAACATTCGGGCCTACCAACAATATGTCATTGAGAGAAAGGCCATTGGTAGTTTTGGACGAACCATCAAAAACGACGCGCAGTTTTGTGGTCAAGCTAGACTGTTTAAATACGGCATGGTGAGGCAGATAGTAAGTATTTGACGCTGCTGAATTGATAGCGCAATTATCGATAAGCGTCATGTGTCCAAGATCCTTATATGCGTTAATAAAGTCTGCGTAATCGCGCGTGAGCTTAGCATCACGCCTGAATCGACGCTCTAAATTCACAAATCTTGCTTCAGCATTGGTGTAAGATTCCCCCAACTGGAGATGATCCGGCTTATTGGCAGTGAAACCACGGACCTACCCTCGTGGTTGCGATGGGTAGAGCGCACGAAATGCTCTTCACAGGCTGACTCGTTATCAGGTGTGTTGTCAGGGATAGTTTCTGCTTCCCAAAATCTTTCGAGAGACTGCAGAATTTGACTGTCATTGTTCCTAGCTAGGAACGAAACAGCAGGACCCTTGTAGCGGCAGTGTTTGGGCAGATTGCCAGCCAAAATGTAGCCTAGCTTTGTTTCCTGAATGATGGGAAAATGAGGGCCGCGTACGTATTTATTAGCTAAAATTAAATCCTGGTAAAATTGCGCCCTAAGAGTATGTTGATTTCAGAGGATATATTGAAATTTGGGTCAGCCAGAAAAATGTTGTCCGGAATGTGGAATTGATTTATGTCAAACGATTGTGCCGGCAGATTGTGGGTTAATGCAGATAAGATAGCACATTTTGCCTCGAAGCTAAATCTCTGATAACGAGACATAATGCATATAGATTAGTGGCGTAACACGCTGTATTGTTTATACCCGTAATTGGTATGTTGGATTTAGTTAAATTAAGCCGTAATTTCCTTGCAAATGATTTTGTGCAAAAATTTATTTGTGACTCGGCGTCTAAAAGAACTCTTGCCCTATGTCTGTTGCCAGCCTGGTCAATGACAAATACAACTGCTGTTGATAAAAGAACATTGTTCGTGGATTGTAATTTAAGTGAGCAATAATTACTACTACTGGCAGATATTGAGTTCGGTACGTTGTTCGCGTGCAACAATGTGTGGTGTCGTTTTGAACAGATCTTACACACCTGCTTATTCTTACAGCTAGATACAAAATGATCTGATCTAAGACAATTGGTACAACATTTGTGACTTGATACAAATTGTCCTCGCTCAGCAGTGCTTAATGCACGAAATTTATCACATATGTAAAGCGGGTGATTAGATTTACAACACAAACATGAATAATTGCTTGACGCTGAGTGATAACTCTTAAATGTAGTACTGCCAGCAGCGTTTCTTGATTTATATTTATCATATTTATTGTTAAGTCTTAAATTCGGCTTGTTGAGTTGCTGTCCGGCATCGATAGGCAGTGTATTTTCTAACAGCTGTCTACGTGAGTTTAAAAAATGAATGAAATCTTGAAAGTTAGGAAAATTATCAGGGTCGATAGACTCCTTCCATAGTTTAAAAGTAGTAGGGTCGAGTTTAGTTGATAATAATTGTATAGTAATAAATTCAAATGAATTCAATGACAGTTGCATTGCCGCCAGTGAATTAACGGAAGACGTTATTGTGTTTGTGAATTCTGCCAAACTTTGGACAGAGTCCTTAATTGTTGACTTGACTTGAAGTAAATTTTGAACATAGTATTTTGCTAGTATGAACTTATCATACCTTGCGGACAGCAAACTCAATGCTATTGAGTAATTTTCCTTACAGATAGGTAGTGACTTAATTAAATCTAAAGGTTCATTTTTTAAAGAAGAATGTAAATAATGTAACTTCTGCACTGGCGTTAAATCGGATCTTGTATGCACCAAGTCCGTAAAAATTGAATGAAAATGCTGCCATTCCAAAATGTTGCCTGAGAAGCAGGGCAAACTTATTGGTTTTAATTGCATGTGGGTCGATAATACGGGAGGTACAGTCTGAACATTAAATGTATCAATTAATTGCAAAATATTTGCTTCAGTCGAATATAGCATTTCTTCGACCTCAACTCGGTCATCTTGAGCCGCGCTTATGTCTTTACAAATAAGTTCTATTTCAGACTGCACCTTGTCGTACTTCGATGCCAAGCTTTTCAGACTTTCAAGCCTTACTGTTAAAAAATGTTTTGTATTGGAATTTATATCAAAGTTATTTACGGCTGATTGTATTCGCACTATTGCGGACTTTAAGCCGCCTCTCTTTCTGGTTAACACTTTGAGGCCTTCTTCAGCCATTGTACGCACCTTGTTATGATGTTATTGAGGTGATACCTTGTAGGCGACGTCCTGCAGCGTCGACGCCGTGAAGAAGATGGCAAACACAGCTCGGAGAGATGACAGCCCTGTTTGAAGCACTGAAGCTAGCAGGCTCTTGCGATGATGTTGTCAGGAGGCTCAAAGGCGACGAGCGAAATGCCGATGGAATCACGCCACGGTCGTATCAGCAGATATGCTGATTCGCCCGTGATGGCCAGAAATAGTGGCAGAAAAATAATAGTTATGAATCATACATCGGAAATCCAGGTCCGGAGCGACCAAAAATGTTAAGTAAGAAGATTGATCCGTACTGTGAGGACCAAAAAATGTTAAGTGTCCGGTCCGAGTGGACCAAAAAATGATAATGGCGGCCCGTGGGACCGAAAATGTTTTGTTGAAGAATATTGAGTGTGAAATTTTGTACTTAGTTGATTCGCCAGGATGCAGAAATGATGAAGCGAGTGGACTGTATTTAATTCATTTATTTGATATTCAAAAGTACATTAGAAATATGCAGTTAGAAGTTGTTTTGAATGACAGGTTGGCTAATAAGCATGATGTGGATACAATTCGTATCAAAATTTAAATTACATTAATAAACGGGCCTAATGGGCCATAAGTAAAGTGTGTTGGCCTAAGGCCTACATTGAATGTCGTGACAAGAAAAAATATGACAGTGAGGCTGCGGGCGTGCCGACCGCCGCTTACTAGCGTTTGAGACGTACTGTGCAGAGCACTGACATGAATGATCAGATTACCGTAAAAATTAAAGCGCAGATTAGCCAACCTATAGAGTAAAATTATCGCGCTACTGTACATAAGGCTGCCCGTCAAAATCAATAGATTTTTTTACTACATTTTAATAAATTATTATGCATTTTGGTAACTTAGTTTATAACATACAGTGTTCTTAATAATGAAAGTTAATTTCAAGGCTGAATTGAACCTTGAATTGTAATATTAGATTACAGCTGTACGTTAATGGTTTAGCGATAAGCATGAATAAAGATAAGCTTTAAAGATAAGCGTTTGTAAGCCAAGGTTAGCGAACAAACTGGTCTCATGCATGAATAAAAATGTATGCGTTGGCAAAGTATTGCCGTCATATATTGTATGTGTACAATATCGAACGTTATGAAACATGAAAAATACATAATTAGACAATGCTTAATAATGTATGATCGGAAGTTCATCACATGATGGCCCGATAGCTTGTAACCCTATGCAAGTTATAGATGGTTACCGTGAAATAATTGAGGCCAGTAGACCTGTACAGAGTATTGTTTACATGAACAAAATTGCCACAAATTACATGTTTAAGCGTAAATTTAGCATGGCGTCATGTATTGACCAAGTCATGCTATTCCTGAAGTTTCAGGAACTTACAATATGTTGTTGTGTGAGAACAAGCTAGATAGCTGACTGAATGCAAGCACATATATGATGACATGTATGTCATAATTTAAACAGAAATAATAATTGTGCAATGCTTAATCACAAAATACAAATACAATATAACAATACAATATAAAATAAATCCAGACGTGGCATGGTTACATACAGTAGACGCAAAAACGATATGTTTTACATAAACGCAAGTTATATAATAAATATAATAAACAACTATTTAGTTAATTACAATATGAATAATTGCAATGGCATAAGTAACAAATACGACACTGTGATTACAAACGTAATACATGAGTTGAACAATTGAAAAAGATATTCACAGAACAATAAATCACACATATTAACAACTGTGTAAAAAATGCATGCATGGTTGCGTAACTGCAAAACATGCAAACATTATGTAACAAATTTTTATAAAATAATACCACCGAAAACATGACACATACCCAATACATCAAAATGTAAATGTGTAGGACATAGTATGCCACGCAAAATATTAACATACAAATACAAATAGTAATATACCACCATAAAACTATGATGATTATAGAAACACGCAATGGCGCAAATTTTTATGAAAATGTTGTGATAATACATCACAATTAAGTTGACCAAATGGTCATAATAAGTAATAAGCCAATGGCTGAGTAAAATAGCATTGTGCTAAATGATCATAATAATCTTGTGTCAAATCTCGTCCCGCGCTGGCAACAGACATGACTAATGTACTGGTCTCCGCAAAACACCAGTAGGTGTGCGAATGTCTACGACTCGAATTAAGTTACCTGGGCCGGGAAATGTGGCGGTAATTACACCAAATTTCCAGGCTAATGGAGGTAGATTATCCTCAATAAGTAAAACTAGGTACCCAATGGAAACATTATCCTTAGCGAATATCCATTTGTGACGCTGTTGTAACTGGTGTAAATTAGTCGCGAGACCACGCCTTCCAAATGCCTTGGACAAACTTCTGTAGAAGTTGCCAACGCCCAAGACGAGAGATAGGAATATGGGATAAGTCTGGGTCCGCTATCGCCGTTAATGGTGCGCAAATCAAAAAATGGCCAGGTGTGAGTGGCACCGGATCATTTACATCCGAAGAGATGGCAAATAACGGTCAAGAGTTCAGACATGCCTCTATCTGAGACAAAACTGTCGTAAACTCCTCGAAGGTGAGTATAGACTTGCCTACCACGCGGCGCAGATGAAACTTCAAACTCTTTATGCCGCTCTCCCAAAGGCCACTGAAATGAGGTGACGAGGGCGGAATAAATGACCATGAGATCCCCTGAGAGGACGTGAATGACTTGAGTGATGAGATGGCATCCTTATTATGCCAAAGGTTGTAGAGATCATGTAAAATATTGCGGGCCTTCCTAAAGTTTGGGCCATTATCAGAGTATAACTGACTGGGTATGCCCCTGCGGGCCATAAAACGACGTAAGGCAGCTATAAACGCACTGGCTGTAAGGTCGGAGACCAATTCCAAGTGAATGGCCCTGGTTGCTAAGCAAATAAACAAAGACACGTATGCCTTAGAGAGAGTTCTGGATTTCTGCCCACCATGACGAATCATGAAGGGACCACCATAATCAACCGCGCAGAACAGAAACGGCCGTGATGGAGTGACTCTAGGAGATGGTAAAATACTAAGCCTCTGAACCTGCTGTTTGGCACTAAACCTGAGACACTTGACACATTTGCGAATGATGGAGCGAATGACTATCCTGGCATTAACAATCCACCAACGTTGACGCAGTGAGTGATGCACGAGTTGAGCACCAGCGTGAAGTAGACGAATGTGTTCGCGTTCAATGATGAGGCGAGTGATGTGCGCCGATGGATGTAAGACAATAGGATGTTTAGCGTCGTAAGGTAATTGCGACTGCTGTAATCGCCCGCCTACGCGTATCACTCCAGAATCATCAAGAAACGGGTCGAGAGAAGCCAACTTACTCCTAATGGAAACAGAAGATCCGTTACGAAGACAATTAATTTCGGCTGCGAAGTGGATCGACTGAGATTGTTTTATGAAGAAATTGAGAGCATGATGAATTTCGACAGGGGTAAGATCGCCCGTAAATTTGTCAGCACTGGAGAGTCTAATATTTTTGATGAACCGAAAACAGTAAGCATATACGCGCGTTAGATGGTGCAACGAGGAAAAGTCCTTAGAAAGGTCGATAGCCAGGGTAGACATTAGAGAAAGATTATTGGTATGTTTCTCTTCCGCGGTGACTTCAGAAGACGACGGATTAGAAGGTAAAAAGTGTGGAAAAGGATTGGACTCTGAAGATTGAGACAAACAAGTGGGACCAAAGCGAACAATCGCGCAAAACATCAGGGAGACACCCCCTGGAGATAATATCAGCAGGATTGTGTCTAGAATTGATGTGATGCCAAGTATAGGTTTGCGTAAGACGCTGAATTTCAGCAACACGATTAGCGACGTATGTTTTCCACCTCGTTGACTGGGCATGAATCCAGTAAAGAGACACCATAGAGTCAGAATACAAATGAACACTATTAATGAACGAATAAAGCGCAGGAACGACCTTAAATACGAGTCGCGATAGCAACAAGCAAGCGCAGAGTTCGATGCGAGGTAATGACACCTGTCGTAAGGGAGCTACACAAGACTTAGAACACAGGAGATGACAAGAGGCCGATGAATCTTGATAAATGACTCTAACATAAATACAACACCCAAACCCCCTTTCAGAGGCATCCGAAAAACCATGTAATTCAACTGTACTTGCCTCAAGCTTGCGACGAATAGAACGTGGGACCACAATTTTGCTAATCAGACCCAATTTGTTGCACAAAGAATGCCAATCCAAACATGATTGGCCGGAGATCGGTTTATCCCAACCAAGCTTGCAAAGCCAGAGTTGCTGCATAAACTGTTTGTACCAAAAGACAACGGGACCGATCAGTCCAAGAGGATCGTATATGCCTGCAATAATCGAAAGAATTCTCCTCTTGGAGATGCTTGATTCAACTGGGAATGATTTAATGTCAAACAGAAATGAATCGGCAGTATTATTCCAGAGAATGCCCAGGGTATGCACATTGTCCTGTTTGTTTAAGGGGCGTGATAAATTGTCATGATTTGCGACCATTCTGGGTTCATTAGATGCCCATTTATGCAACGTGAGGTTCATTTATGGTGTCAGAACCGGTAAGCAGATCGTCGACATAGAAATCATTCGTTATAGCTAACGCCGCATCAGGAAATGAAGCTTGATGGTCCCTACCAATTTGAATAAGACAGCGAGTGGCCAAAAACGAAGCACTAGCCGTGCCGTAGGTTACCGTTCGCAATGCAAAGTGTTTAAATGGTTCGAGAGGAGAATCACGCCACAGAATACGTTGATAGTGACAATCCCCTTCAGCTACGCGGATTTGTCGATACATCTTCTCGATGTCGGCGATGAGAACATATTTATGCATGCGGAAACGTAAAAGAATAGAAAAAAGGTCTTGTTGAACATTCGGGCCTACCAACAATATGTCATTGAGAGAAAGGCCATTGGTAGTTTTGGACGAACCATCAAAAACGACGCGCAGTTTTGTGGTCAAGCTAGACTGTTTAAATACGGCATGGTGAGGCAGATAGTAAGTATTTGACGCTGCTGAATTGATAGCGCAATTATCGATAAGCGTCATGTGTCCAAGATCCTTATATGCGTTAATAAAGTCTGCGTAATCGCGCGTGAGCTTAGCATCACGCCTGAATCGACGCTCTAAATTCACAAATCTTGCTTCAGCATTGGTGTAAGATTCCCCCAACTGGAGATGATCCGGCTTAAATGGCAGTGAAACCACGAACCTACCCTCGTGGTTGCGATGGGTAGAGCGCACGAAATGCTCTTCACAGGCTGACTCGTTATCAGTTGTGTTGTCAGGGATAGTTTCTGCTTCCCAAAATCTTTCGAGAGACTGCAGAATTTGACTGTCATTGTTCCTAGCTAGGAACGAAACAGCAGGACCCTTGTAGCGGCAGTGTTTGGGCAGATTGCCAGCCAAAATGTAGCCTAGCTTTGTTTCCTGAATGATGGGAAAGTGAGGGCCGCGTACGTATTTATTAGCTAAAATTAAATCCAGGTAAAATTGCGCCCTAAGAGTATGTTGATTTCAGAGGATATATTGAAATTTGGGTCAGCCAGAAAAATGTTGTCCGGAATGTGGAATTGATTTATGTCAAACGATTGTGCCGGCAGATTGTGGGTTAATGCAGATAAGATAGCACATTTTGCCTCGAAGCTAAATCTCTGATAACGAGACATAATGCATATAGATTAGTGGCGTAACACGCTGTATTGTTTATACCCGTAATTGGTATGTTGGATTTAGTTAAATTAAGCCGTAATTTCCTTGCAAATGATTTTGTGCAAAAATTTATTTGTGACCCGGCGTCTAAAAGAACTCTTGCCCTATGTCTGTTGCCAGCCTGGTCAATGACAAATACAACTGCTGTTGATAAAAGAACATTGTTCGTGGATTGTAATTTAAGTGAGCAATAATTACTACTACTGGCAGATATTGAGTTCGGTACGTTGTTCGCGTGCAACAATGTGTGGTGTCGTTTTGAACAGATCTTACACACCTGCTTATTCTTACAGCTAGATACAAAATGATCTGATCTAAGACAATTGGTACAACATTTGTGACTTGATACAAATTGTCCTCGCTCAGCAGTGCTTAATGCACGAAATTTATCACATATGTAAAGCGGGTGATTAGATTTACAACACAAACATGAATAATTGCTTGACGCTGAGTGATAACTCTTAAATGTAGTACTGCCAGCAGCGTTTCTTGATTTATATTTATCATATTTATTGTTAAGTCTTAAATTCGGCTTGTTGAGTTGCTGTCCGGCATCGATAGGCAGTGTATTTTCTAACAGCTGTCTACGTGAGTTTAAAAAATTAATGAAATCTTGAAAGTTAGGAAAATTATCAGGGTCGATAGACTCCTTCCATAGTTTAAAAGTAGTAGGGTCGAGTTTAGTTGATAATAATTGTATAGTAATAAATTCAAATGAATTCAATGACAGTTGCATTGCCGCCAGTGAATTAACGGAAGACGTTATTGTGTTTGTGAATTCTGCCAAACTTTGGACAGAGTCCTTAATTGTTGACTTGACTTGAAGTAAATTTTGAACATAGTATTTTGCTAGTATGAACTTATCATACCTTGCGGACAGCAAACTCAATGCTATTGAGTAATTTTCCTTACAGATAGGTAGTGACTTAATTAAATCTAAAGGTTCATTTTTTAAAGAAGAATGTAAATAATGTAACTTCTGCACTGGCGTTAAATCGGATCTTGTATGCACCAAGTCCGTAAAAATTGAATGAAAATGCTGCCATTCCAATATGTTGCCTGAGAAGCAGGGCAAACTTATTGGTTTTAATTGCATGTGGGTCGATAATACGGGAGGTACAGTCTGAACATTAAATGTATCAATTAATTGCAAAATATTTGCTTCAGTCGAATATAGCATTTCTTCGACCTCAACTCGGTCATCTTGAGCCGCGCTTATGTCTTTACAAATAAGTTCTATTTCAGACTGCACCTTGTTGCACTTCGAAGCCAAGCTTTTCAGACTTTCAAGCCTTACTGTTAAAAAATGTTTTGTATTGGAATTTATATCAAAGTTATTTACGGCTGATTGTATTCGCACTATTGCGGACTTTAAGCCGCCTCTCTTTCTGGTTAACACTTTGAGGCCTTCTTCAGCCATTGTACGCACCTTGTTATGATGTTATTGAGGTGATACCTTGTAGGCGACGTCCTGCAGCGTCGACGCCGTGAAGAAGATGGCAAACACAGCTCGGAGAGATGACAGCCCTGTTTGAAGCACTGAAGCTAGCAGGCTCTTGCGATGATGTTGTCAGGAGGCTCAAAGGCGACGAGCGAAATGCCGATGGAATCACGCCACGGTCGTATCAGCAGATATGCTGATTCGCCCGTGATGGCCAGAAATAGTGGCAGAAAAATAATAGTTATGAATCATACATCGGAAATCCAGGTCCGGAGCGACCAAAAATGTTAAGTAAGAAGATTGATCCGTACTGTGAGGACCAAAAAATGTTAAGTGTCCGGTCCGAGTGGACCAAAAAATGATAATGGGGGCCCGTGGGACCGAAAATGTTTTGTTGAAGAATATTGAGTGTGAAATTTTGTACTTAATTGATTCGTCAGGATGCAGAAATGATGAAGCGAGTGGACTGTATTTAATTCATTTATTTGATATTCAAAAGTACATTAGAAATATGCAGTTAGAAGTTGTTTTGAATGACAGGTTGGCTAATAAGCATGATGTGGATACAATTCGTATCAAAATTTAAATTACATTAATAAACGGGCCTAATGGGCCATAAGTAAAGTGTGTTGGCCTAAGGCCTACATTGAATGTCGTGACAAGAAAAAATATGACAGTGAGGCTGCGGGCTTGCCGACCGCCGCTTACTAGCGTTTGAGACGTACTGTGCAGAGCACTGACATGAATGATCAGATTACCGTAAAAATTAAAGCGCAGATTAGCCAACCTATAGAGTAAAATTATCGCGCTACTGTACATAAGGCTGCCCGTCAAAATCAATAGATATTTTTACTACATTTTAATAAATTATTATGCATTTTGGTAACTTAGTTTATAACATACAGTGTTCTTAATAATGAAAGTTAATTTCAAGGCTGAATTGAACCTTGAATTGTAATATTAGATTACAGCTGTACGTTAATGGTTTAGCGATAAGCATGAATAAAGATAAGCTTTAAAGATAAGCGTTTGTAAGCCAAGGTTAGCGAAAAAACTGGTCTCATGCATGAATAAAAATGTATGCGTTGGCAAAGTATTGCCGTCATATATTGTATGTGTACAATATCGAACGTTATGAAACATGAAAAATACATAATTAGACAATGCTTAATAATGTATGATCGGAAGCTCATCACATGATGGCCCGATAGCTTGTAACCCTATGCAAGTTATACATGGTTACCGTGAAATAATTGAGGCCAGTAGACCTGTACAGAGTATTGTTTACATGAACAAAATTGCCACAAATTACATGTTTAAGCGTAAATTTAGCATGGCGTCATGTATTGACCAAGTTATGCTATTCCTGAAGTTTCAGGAACTTACAATATGTTGTTGTGTGAGAACAAGCTAGATAGCTGACTGAATGCAAGCACATATATGATGACATGTATGTCATAATTTAAACAGAAATAATAATTGTGCAATGCTTAATCACAAAATACAAATACAATATAACAATACAATATAAAATAAATCCAGACGTGGCATGGTTACATACAGTAGACGCAAAAACGATATGTTTTACATAAACGCAAGTTATATAATAAATATAATAAACAACTATTTAGTTAATTACAATATGAATAATTGCAATGGCATAAGTAACAAATACGACACTGTGATTACAAACGTAATACATGAGTTGAACAATTGAAAAAGATATTCACAGAACAATAAATCACACATATTAACAACTGTGTAAAAAATTCATGCATGGTTGCGTAACTGCAAAACATGCAAACATTATGTAACAAATTTTTATAAAATAATACCACCGAAAACATGACACATACCCAATACATCAAAATGTAAATGTGTAGTACATAGTATGCCACGCAAAATATTAACATAGAAATACAAATAGTAATATACCACCATAAAACTATGATGATTATAGAAACACGCAATGGCGCAAATTTTTATGAAAATGTTGTGATAATACATCACAATTAAGTTGACCAAATGGTCATAATAAGTAATAAGCCAATGGCTGAGTAAAATAGCATTGTGCTAAATGATCATAATAATCTTGTGTCAAATCTTGTCCCGCGCTGGCAACAGACATGACTTATGTACTGGTCTCCGCAAAACACCAGTAGGTGTGCGAATGTCTACGACTCGAATTAAGTTATCTGGGCCGGGAAATGTGGCGGTAATTACACCAAATTTCCAGGCTAATGGAGGTAGATTATCCTCAATAAGTAAAACTAGGTACCCAATGGAAACATTATCCTTAGCGAATTTCCATTTGTGACGCTGTTGTAACTGGTGTAAATTAGTCGCGAGACCACGCCTTTCAAATGCCTTGGACAAACTTCTGTAGAAGTTGCCAACGCCCAAGACGAGAGATAGGAATATGGGATAAGTCTGGGTCCGCTATCGCCGTTAATGGTGCGCAAATCAAAAAATGGCCAGGTGTGAGTGGCACCGGATCATTTACATCCGAAGAGATGGCAAATAACGGTCAAGAGTTCAGACATGCCTCTATCTGAGACAAAACTGTCGTAAACTCCTCGAAGGTGAGTATAGACTTGCCTACCACGCGGCGCAGATGAAACTTCAAACTCTTTATGCCGCTCTCCCAAAGGCCACTGAAATGAGGTGACGAGGGCGGAATAAATGACCATGAGATCCCCTGAGAGGACGTGAATGACTTGAGTGATGAGATGGCATCCTTATTATGCCAAAGGTTGTAGAGATCATGTAAAATATTGCGGGCCTTCCTAAAGTTTGGGCCATTATCAGAGTATAACTGACTGGGTATGCCCCTGCGGGCCATAAAACGACGTAAGGCAGCTATAAACGCACTGGCTGTAAGGTCGGAGACCAATTCCAAGTGAATGGCCCTGGTTGCTAAGCAAATAAACAAAGACACGTATGCCTTAGAGAGAGTTCTGGATTTCTGCTTACCATGACGAATCATGAAGGGACCACCATAATCAACCGCGCAGAACAGAAACGGCCGTGATGGAGTGACTCTAGGAGATGGTAAAATACTAAGCCTCTGAACCTGCTGTTTGGGACTAAACCTGAGACACTTGATACATTTGCGAATGATGGAGCGAATGACTATCCTGGCATTAACAATCCACCAACGTTGACGCAGTGAGTGATGCACGAGTTGAGCACCAGCGTGAAGTAGACGAATGTGTTCGCGTTCAATGATGAGGCGAGTGATGTGCGCCGATGGATGTAAGACAATAGGATGTTTAGCGTCGTAAGGTAATTGCGACTGCTGTAATCGCCCGCCTACGCGTATCACTCCAGAATCATCAAGAAACGGGTCGAGAGAAGCCAACTTACTCCTAATGGAAACAGAAGATCCGTTACGAAGACAATTAATTTCGGCTGCGAAGTGGATCGACTGAGATTGTTTTATGAAGAAATTGAGAGCATGATGAATTTCGACAGGGGTAAGATCGCCCGTAAATTTGTCAGCACTAGAGAGTCTAATATTTTTGATGAACTGAAAACAGTAAGCGTATACGCGCGTTAGATGGTGCAACGAGGAAAAGTCCTTAGAAAGATCGATAGCCAGGGTAGACATTAGAGGAAGATTATTGGTATGTTTCTCTTCCGCGGTGACTTCAGAAGACGACGGATTAGAAGGTAAAAAGTGTGGAAAAGGATTGGACTCTGAAGATTGAGACAAACAAGTGGGACCAAAGCGAACAATCGCGCAAAACATCAGGGAGACACCCCCTGGAGATAATATCAGCAGGATTGTGTCTAGAATTGATGTGATGCCAAGTATAGGTTTGCGTAAGACGCTGAATTTCAGCAACACGATTAGCGACGTATGTTTTCCACCTCGTTGACTGGGCATGAATCCAGTAAAGAGACACCATAGAGTCAGAATACAAATGAACACTATTAATGAACGAATAAAGCGCAGGAACGACCTTAAATACGAGTCGCGATAGCAACAAGCAAGCGCAGAGTTCGATGCGAGGTAATGACACCTGTCGTAAGGGAGCTACACGAGACTTAGAACACAGGAGATGACAAGAGGCCGATGAATCTTGATAAATGACTCTAACATAAATACAACACCCAAACCCCCTTTCAGAGGCATCCGAAAAACCATGTAATTCAACTGTACTTGCCTCAAGCTTGCGACGAATAGAACGTGGGACCACAATTTTGCTAATCAGACCCAATTTGTTGCACAAAGAATGCCAATCCAAACATGATTGGCCGGAGATCGGTTTATCCCAACCAAGCTTGCAAAGCCAGAGTTGCTGCATAAACTGTTTGTACCAAAAGACAACGGGACCGATCAGTCCAAGAGGATCGTATATGCCTGCAATAATCGAAAGAATTCTCCTCTTGGAGATGCTTGATTCAACTGGGAATGATTTAATGTCAAACAGAAATGAATCGGCAGTATTATTCCAGAGAATGCCCAGGGTATGCACATTGTCCTGTTTGTTTAAGGGGCGTGATAAATTGTCATGATTTGCGACCATTCTGGGTTCATTAGATGCCCATTTATGCAACGTGAGGCCCATTTATGGTGTCAGAACCGGTAAGCAGATCGTCGACATAGAAATCATTCGTTATAGCTAACGCCGCATCAGGAAATGAAGCTTGATGGTCCCTACCAATTTGAATAAGACAGCGAGTGGCCAAAAACGAAGCACTAGCCGTGCCGTAGGTTACCGTTCGCAATGCAAAGTGTTTAAATGGTTCGAGAGGAGAATCACGCCACAGAATACGTTGATAGTGACAATCCCCTTCAGCTACGCGGATTTGTCGATACATCTTCTCGATGTCGGCGATGAGAACATATTTATGCATGCGGAAACGTAAAAGAATAGAAAAAAGGTCTTGTTGAACATTCGGGCCTACCAACAATATGTCATTGAGAGAAAGGCCATTGGTAGTTTTGGACGAACCATCAAAAACGACGCGCAGTTTTGTGGTCAAGCTAGACTGTTTAAATACGGCATGGTGAGGCAGATAGTAAGTATTTGACGCTGCTGAATTGATAGCGCAATTATCGATAAGCGTCATGTGTCCAAGATCCTTATATGCGTTAATAAAGTCTGCGTAATCGCGCGTGAGCTTAGCATCACGCCTGAATCGACGCTCTAAATTCACAAATCTTGCTTCAGCATTGGTGTAAGATTCCCCCAACTGGAGATGATCCGGCTTAAATGGCAGTGAAACCACGAACCTACCCTCGTGGTTGCGATGGGTAGAGCGCACGAAATGCTCTTCACAGGCTGACTCGTTATCAGGTGTGTTGTCAGGGATAGTTTCTGCTTCCCAAAATCTTTCGAGAGACTGCAGAATTTGACTGTCATTGTTCCTAGCTAGGAACGAAACAGCAGGACCCTTGTAGCGGCAGTGTTTGGGCAGATTGCCAGCCAAAATGTAGCCTAGCTTTGTTTCCTGAATGATGGGAAAATGAGGGCCGCGTACGTATTTATTAGCTAAAATTAAATCCAGGTAAAATTGCGCCCTAAGAGTATGTTGATTTCAGAGGATATATTGAAATTTGGGTCAGCCAGAAAAATGTTGTCCGGAATGTGGAATTGATTTATGTCAAACGATTGTGCCGGCAGATTGTGGGTTAATGCAGATAAGATAGCACATTTTGCCTCGAAGCTAAATCTCTGATAACGAGACATAATGCATATAGACGCAAGATTAGTGGCGTAACACGCTGTATTGTTTATACCCGTAATTGGTATGTTGGATTTAGTTAAATTAAGCCGTAATTTCCTTGCAAATGATTTTGTGCAAAAATTTATTTGTGACTCGGCGTCTAAAAGAACTCTTGCCCTATGTCTGTTGCCAGCCTGGTCAATGACAAATACAACTGCTGTTGATAAAAGAACATTGTTCGTGGATTGTAATTTAAGTGAGCAATAATTACTACTACTGGCAGATATTGAGTTCGGTACGTTGTTCGCGTGCAACAATGTGTGGTGTCGTTTTGAACAGATCTTACACACCTGCTTATTCTTACAGCTAGATACAAAATGATCTGATCTAAGACAATTGGTACAACATTTGTGACTTGATACAAATTGTCCTCGCTCAGCAGTGCTTAATGCACGAAATTTATCACATATGTAAAGCGGGTGATTAGATTTACAACACAAACATGAATAATTGCTTGACGCTGAGTGATAACTCTTAAATGTAGTACTGCCAGCAGCGTTTCTTGATTTATATTTATCATATTTATTGTTAAGTCTTAAATTCGGCTTGTTGAGTTGCTGTCCGGCATCGATAGGCAGTGTATTTTCTAACAGCTGTCTACGTGAGTTTAAAAAATGAATGAAATCTTGAAAGTTAGGAAAATTATCAGGGTCGATAGACTCCTTCCATAGTTTAAAAGTAGTAGGGTCGAGTTTAGTTGATAATAATTGTATAGTAATAAATTCAAATGAATTCAATGACAGTTGCATTGCCGCCAGTGAATTAACGGAAGACGTTATTGTGTTTGTGAATTCTGCCAAACTTTGGACAGAGTCCTTAATTGTTGACTTGACTTGAAGTAAATTTTGAACATAGTATTTTGCTAGTATGAACTTATCATACCTTGCGGACAGCAAACTCAATGCTATTGAGTAATTTTCCTTACAGATAGGTAGTGACTTAATTAAATCTAAAGGTTCATTTTTTAAAGAAGAATGTAAATAATGTAACTTCTGCACTGGCGTTAAATCGGATCTTGTATGCACCAAGTCCGTAAAAATTGAATGAAAATGCTGCCATTCCAATATGTTGCCTGAGAAGCAGGGCAAACTTATTGGTTTTAATTGCATGTGGGTCGATAATACGGGAGGTACAGTCTGAACATTAAATGTATCAATTAATTGCAAAATATTTGCTTCAGTCGAATATAGCATTTCTTCGACCTCAACTCGGTCATCTTGAGCCGCGCTTATGTCTTTACAAATAAGTTCTATTTCAGACTGCACCTTGTTGCACTTCGAAGCCAAGCTTTTCAGACTTTCAAGCCTTACTGTTAAAAAATGTTTTGTATTGGAATTTATATCAAAGTTATTTACGGCTGATTGTATTCGCACTATTGCGGACTTTAAGCCGCCTCTCTTTCTGGTTAACACTTTGAGGCCTTCTTCAGCCATTGTACGCACCTTGTTATGATGTTATTGAGGTGATACCTTGTAGGCGACGTCCTGCAGCGTCGACGCCGTGAAGAAGATGGCAAACACAGCTCGGAGAGATGACAGCCCTGTTTGAAGCACTGAAGCTAGCAGGCTCTTGCGATGATGTTGTCAGGAGGCTCAAAGGCGACGAGCGAAATGCCGATGGAATCACGCCACGGTCGTATCAGCAGATATGCTGATTCGCCCGTGATGGCCAGAAATAGTGGCAGAAAAATAATAGTTATGAATCATACATCGGAAATCCAGGTCCGGAGCGACCAAAAATGTTAAGTAAGAAGATTGATCCGTACTGTGAGGACCAAAAAATGTTAAGTGTCCGGTCCGAGTGGACCAAAAAATGATAATGGGGGCCCGTGGGACCGAAAATGTTTTGTTGAAGAATATTGAGTGTGAAATTTTGTACTTAATTGATTCGTCAGGATGCAGAAATGATGAAGCGAGTGGACTGTATTTAATTCATTTATTTGATATTCAAAAGTACATTAGAAATATGCAGTTAGAAGTTGTTTTGAATGACAGGTTGGCTAATAAGCATGATGTGGATACAATTCGTATCAAAATTTAAATTACATTAATAAACGGGCCTAATGGGCCATAAGTAAAGTGTGTTGGCCTAAGGCCTACATTGAATGTCGTGACAAGAAAAAATATGACAGTGAGGCTGCGGGCTTGCCGACCGCCGCTTACTAGCGTTTGAGACGTACTGTGCAGAGCACTGACATGAATGATCAGATTACCGTAAAAATTAAAGCGCAGATTAGCCAACCTATAGAGTAAAATTATCGCGCTACTGTACATAAGGCTGCCCGTCAAAATCAATAGATATTTTTACTACATTTTAATAAATTATTATGCATTTTGGTAACTTAGTTTATAACATACAGTGTTCTTAATAATGAAAGTTAATTTCAAGGCTGAATTGAACCTTGAATTGTAATATTAGATTACAGCTGTACGTTAATGGTTTAGCGATAAGCATGAATAAAGATAAGCTTTAAAGATAAGCGTTTGTAAGCCAAGGTTAGCGAAAAAACTGGTCTCATGCATGAATAAAAATGTATGCGTTGGCAAAGTATTGCCGTCATATATTGTATGTGTACAATATCGAACGTTATGAAACATGAAAAATACATAATTAGACAATGCTTAATAATGTATGATCGGAAGCTCATCACATGATGGCCCGATAGCTTGTAACCCTATGCAAGTTATACATGGTTACCGTGAAATAATTGAGGCCAGTAGACCTGTACAGAGTATTGTTTACATGAACAAAATTGCCACAAATTACATGTTTAAGCGTAAATTTAGCATGGCGTCATGTATTGACCAAGTCATGCTATTCCTGAAGTTTCAGGAACTTACAATATGTTGTTGTGTGAGAACAAGCTAGATAGCTGACTGAATGCAAGCACATATATGATGACATGTATGTCATAATTTAAACAGAAATAATAATTGTGCAATGCTTAATCACAAAATACAAATACAATATAACAATACAATATAAAATAAATCCAGACGTGGCATGGTTACATACAGTAGACGCAAAAACGATATGTTTTACATAAACGCAAGTTATATAATAAATATAATAAACAACTATTTAGTTAATTACAATATGAATAATTGCAATGGCATAAGTAACAAATACGACACTGTGATTACAAACGTAATACATGAGTTGAACAATTGAAAAAGATATTCACAGAACAATAAATCACACATATTAACAACTGTGTAAAAAATGCATGCATGGTTGCGTAACTGCAAAACATGCAAACATTATGTAACAAATTTTTATAAAATAATACCACCGAAAACATGACACATACCCAATACATCAAAATGTAAATGTGTAGTACATAGTATGCCACGCAAAATATTAACATAGAAATACAAATAGTAATATACCACCATAAAACTATGATGATTATAGAAACACGCAATGGCGCAAATTTTTATGAAAATGTTGTGATAATACATCACAATTAAGTTGACCAAATGGTCATAATAAGTAATAAGCCAATGGCTGAGTAAAATAGCATTGTGCTAAATGATCATAATAATCTTGTGTCAAATCTTGTCCCGCGCTGGCAACAGACATGACTTATGTACTGGTCTCCGCAAAACACCAGTAGGTGTGCGAATGTCTACGACTCGAATTAAGTTATCTGGGCCGGGAAATGTGGCGGTAATTACACCAAATTTCCAGGCTAATGGAGGTAGATTATCCTCAATAAGTAAAACTAGGTACCCAATGGAAACATTATCCTTAGCGAATTTCCATTTGTGACGCTGTTGTAACTGGTGTAAATTAGTCGCGAGACCACGCCTTTCAAATGCCTTGGACAAACTTCTGTAGAAGTTGCCAACGCCCAAGACGAGAGATAGGAATATGGGATAAGTCTGGGTCCGCTATCGCCGTTAATGGTGCGCAAATCAAAAAATGGCCAGGTGTGAGTGGCACCGGATCATTTACATCCGAAGAGATGGCAAATAACGGTCAAGAGTTCAGACATGCCTCTATCTGAGACAAAACTGTCGTAAACTCCTCGAAGGTGAGTATAGACTTGCCTACCACGCGGCGCAGATGAAACTTCAAACTCTTTATGCCGCTCTCCCAAAGGCCACTGAAATGAGGTGACGAGGGCGGAATAAATGACCATGAGATCCCCTGAGAGGACGTGAATGACTTGAGTGATGAGATGGCATCCTTATTATGCCAAAGGTTGTAGAGATCATGTAAAATATTGCGGGCCTTCCTAAAGTTTGGGCCATTATCAGAGTATAACTGACTGGGTATGCCCCTGCGGGCCATAAAACGACGTAAGGCAGCTATAAACGCACTGGCTGTAAGGTCGGAGACCAATTCCAAGTGAATGGCCCTGGTTGCTAAGCAAATAAACAAAGACACGTATGCCTTAGAGAGAGTTCTGGATTTCTGCTTACCATGACGAATCATGAAGGGACCACCATAATCAACCGCGCAGAACAGAAACGGCCGTGATGGAGTGACTCTAGGAGATGGTAAAATACTAAGCCTCTGAACCTGCTGTTTGGGACTAAACCTGAGACACTTGATACATTTGCGAATGATGGAGCGAATGACTATCCTGGCATTAACAATCCACCAACGTTGACGCAGTGAGTGATGCACGAGTTGAGCACCAGCGTGAAGTAGACGAATGTGTTCGCGTTCAATGATGAGGCGAGTGATGTGCGCCGATGGATGTAAGACAATAGGATGTTTAGCGTCGTAAGGTAATTGCGACTGCTGTAATCGCCCGCCTACGCGTATCACTCCAGAATCATCAAGAAACGGGTCGAGAGAAGCCAACTTACTCCTAATGGAAACAGAAGATCCGTTACGAAGACAATTAATTTCGGCTGCGAAGTGGATCGACTGAGATTGTTTTATGAAGAAATTGAGAGCATGATGAATTTCGACAGGGGTAAGATCGCCCGTAAATTTGTCAGCACTAGAGAGTCTAATATTTTTGATGAACTGAAAACAGTAAGCGTATACGCGCGTTAGATGGTGCAACGAGGAAAAGTCCTTAGAAAGATCGATAGCCAGGGTAGACATTAGAGGAAGATTATTGGTATGTTTCTCTTCCGCGGTGACTTCAGAAGACGACGGATTAGAAGGTAAAAAGTGTGGAAAAGGATTGGACTCTGAAGATTGAGACAAACAAGTGGGACCAAAGCGAACAATCGCGCAAAACATCAGGGAGACACCCCCTGGAGATAATATCAGCAGGATTGTGTCTAGAATTGATGTGATGCCAAGTATAGGTTTGCGTAAGACGCTGAATTTCAGCAACACGATTAGCGACGTATGTTTTCCACCTCGTTGACTGGGCATGAATCCAGTAAAGAGACACCATAGAGTCAGAATACAAATGAACACTATTAATGAACGAATAAAGCGCAGGAACGACCTTAAATACGAGTCGCGATAGCAACAAGCAAGCGCAGAGTTCGATGCGAGGTAATGACACCTGTCGTAAGGGAGCTACACGAGACTTAGAACACAGGAGATGACAAGAGGCCGATGAATCTTGATAAATGACTCTAACATAAATACAACACCCAAACCCCCTTTCAGAGGCATCCGAAAAACCATGTAATTCAACTGTACTTGCCTCAAGCTTGCGACGAATAGAACGTGGGACCACAATTTTGCTAATCAGACCCAATTTGTTGCACAAAGAATGCCAATCCAAACATGATTGGCCGGAGATCGGTTTATCCCAACCAAGCTTGCAAAGCCAGAGTTGCTGCATAAACTGTTTGTACCAAAAGACAACGGGACCGATCAGTCCAAGAGGATCGTATATGCCTGCAATAATCGAAAGAATTCTCCTCTTGGAGATGCTTGATTCAACTGGGAATGATTTAATGTCAAACAGAAATGAATCGGCAGTATTATTCCAGAGAATGCCCAGGGTATGCACATTGTCCTGTTTGTTTAAGGGGCGTGATAAATTGTCATGATTTGCGACCATTCTGGGTTCATTAGATGCCCATTTATGCAACGTGAGGCCCATTTATGGTGTCAGAACCGGTAAGCAGATCGTCGACATAGAAATCATTCGTTATAGCTAACGCCGCATCAGGAAATGAAGCTTGATGGTCCCTACCAATTTGAATAAGACAGCGAGTGGCCAAAAACGAAGCACTAGCCGTGCCGTAGGTTACCGTTCGCAATGCAAAGTGTTTAAATGGTTCGAGAGGAGAATCACGCCACAGAATACGTTGATAGTGACAATCCCCTTCAGCTACGCGGATTTGTCGATACATCTTCTCGATGTCGGCGATGAGAACATATTTATGCATGCGGAAACGTAAAAGAATAGAAAAAAGGTCTTGTTGAACATTCGGGCCTACCAACAATATGTCATTGAGAGAAAGGCCATTGGTAGTTTTGGACGAACCATCAAAAACGACGCGCAGTTTTGTGGTCAAGCTAGACTGTTTAAATACGGCATGGTGAGGCAGATAGTAAGTATTTGACGCTGCTGAATTGATAGCGCAATTATCGATAAGCGTCATGTGTCCAAGATCCTTATATGCGTTAATAAAGTCTGCGTAATCGCGCGTGAGCTTAGCATCACGCCTGAATCGACGCTCTAAATTCACAAATCTTGCTTCAGCATTGGTGTAAGATTCCCCCAACTGGAGATGATCCGGCTTAAATGGCAGTGAAACCACGAACCTACCCTCGTGGTTGCGATGGGTAGAGCGCACGAAATGCTCTTCACAGGCTGACTCGTTATCAGTTGTGTTGTCAGGGATAGTTTCTGCTTCCCAAAATCTTTCGAGAGACTGCAGAATTTGACTGTCATTGTTCCTAGCTAGGAACGAAACAGCAGGACCCTTGTAGCGGCAGTGTTTGGGCAGATTGCCAGCCAAAATGTAGCCTAGCTTTGTTTCCTGAATGATGGGAAAATGAGGGCCGCGTACGTATTTATTAGCTAAAATTAAATCCAGGTAAAATTGCGCCCTAAGAGTATGTTGATTTCAGAGGATATATTGAAATTTGGGTCAGCCAGAAAAATGTTGTCCGGAATGTGGAATTGATTTATGTCAAACGATTGTGCCGGCAGATTGTGGGTTAATGCAGATAAGATAGCACATTTTGCCTCGAAGCTAAATCTCTGATAACGAGACATAATGCATATAGATTAGTGGCGTAACACGCTGTATTGTTTATACCCGTAATTGGTATGTTGGATTTAGTTAAATTAAGCCGTAATTTCCTTGCAAATGATTTTGTGCAAAAATTTATTTGTGACTCGGCGTCTAAAAGAACTCTTGCCCTATGTCTGTTGCCAGCCTGGTCAATGACAAATACAACTGCTGTTGATAAAAGAACATTGTTCGTGGATTGTAATTTAAGTGAGCAATAATTACTACTACTGGCAGATATTGAGTTCGGTACGTTGTTCGCGTGCAACAATGTGTGGTGTCGTTTTGAACAGATCTTACACACCTGCTTATTCTTACAGCTAGATACAAAATGATCTGATCTAAGACAATTGGTACAACATTTGTGACTTGATACAAATTGTCCTCGCTCAGCAGTGCTTAATGCACGAAATTTATCACATATGTAAAGCGGGTGATTAGATTTACAACACAAACATGAATAATTGCTTGACGCTGAGTGATAACTCTTAAATGTAGTACTGCCAGCAGCGTTTCTTGATTTATATTTATCATATTTATTGTTAAGTCTTAAATTCGGCTTGTTGAGTTGCTGTCCGGCATCGATAGGCAGTGTATTTTCTAACAGCTGTCTACGTGAGTTTAAAAAATGAATGAAATCTTGAAAGTTAGGAAAATTATCAGGGTCGATAGACTCCTTCCATAGTTTAAAAGTAGTAGGGTCGAGTTTAGTTGATAATAATTGTATAGTAATAAATTCAAATGAATTCAATGACAGTTGCATTGCCGCCAGTGAATTAACGGAAGACGTTATTGTGTTTGTGAATTCTGCCAAACTTTGGACAGAGTCCTTAATTGTTGACTTGACTTGAAGTAAATTTTGAACATAGTATTTTGCTAGTATGAACTTATCATACCTTGCGGACAGCAAACTCAATGCTATTGAGTAATTTTCCTTACAGATAGGTAGTGACTTAATTAAATCTAAAGGTTCATTTTTTAAAGAAGAATGTAAATAATGTAACTTCTGCACTGGCGTTAAATCGGATCTTGTATGCACCAAGTCCGTAAAAATTGAATGAAAATGCTGCCATTCCAATATGTTGCCTGAGAAGCAGGGCAAACTTATTGGTTTTAATTGCATGTGGGTCGATAATACGGGAGGTACAGTCTGAACATTAAATGTATCAATTAATTGCAAAATATTTGCTTCAGTCGAATATAGCATTTCTTCGACCTCAACTCGGTCATCTTGAGCCGCGCTTATGTCTTTACAAATAAGTTCTATTTCAGACTGCACCTTGTTGCACTTCGAAGCCAAGCTTTTCAGACTTTCAAGCCTTACTGTTAAAAAATGTTTTGTATTGGAATTTATATCAAAGTTATTTACGGCTGATTGTATTCGCACTATTGCGGACTTTAAGCCGCCTCTCTTTCTGGTTAACACTTTGAGGCCTTCTTCAGCCATTGTACGCACCTTGTTATGATGTTATTGAGGTGATACCTTGTAGGCGACGTCCTGCAGCGTCGACGCCGTGAAGAAGATGGCAAACACAGCTCGGAGAGATGACAGCCCTGTTTGAAGCACTGAAGCTAGCAGGCTCTTGCGATGATGTTGTCAGGAGGCTCAAAGGCGACGAGCGAAATGCCGATGGAATCACGCCACGGTCGTATCAGCAGATATGCTGATTCGCCCGTGATGGCCAGAAATAGTGGCAGAAAAATAATAGTTATGAATCATACATCGGAAATCCAGGTCCGGAGCGACCAAAAATGTTAAGTAAGAAGATTGATCCGTACTGTGAGGACCAAAAAATGTTAAGTGTCCGGTCCGAGTGGACCAAAAAATGATAATGGGGGCCCGTGGGACCGAAAATGTTTTGTTGAAGAATATTGAGTGTGAAATTTTGTACTTAATTGATTCGTCAGGATGCAGAAATGATGAAGCGAGTGGACTGTATTTAATTCATTTATTTGATATTCAAAAGTACATTAGAAATATGCAGTTAGAAGTTGTTTTGAATGACAGGTTGGCTAATAAGCATGATGTGGATACAATTCGTATCAAAATTTAAATTACATTAATAAACGGGCCTAATGGGCCATAAGTAAAGTGTGTTGGCCTAAGGCCTACATTGAATGTCGTGACAAGAAAAAATATGACAGTGAGGCTGCGGGCATGCCGACCGCCGCTTACTAGCGTTTGAGACGTACTGTGCAGAGCACTGACATGAATGATCAGATTACCGTAAAAATTAAAGCGCAGATTAGCCAACCTATAGAGTAAAATTATCGCGCTACTGTACATAAGGCTGCCCGTCAAAATCAATAGATATTTTTACTACATTTTAATAAATTATTATGCATTTTGGTAACTTAGTTTATAACATACAGTGTTCTTAATAATGAAAGTTAATTTCAAGGCTGAATTGAACCTTGAATTGTAATATTAGATTACAGCTGTACGTTAATGGTTTAGCGATAAGCATGAATAAAGATAAGCTTTAAAGATAAGCGTTTGTAAGCCAAGGTTAGCGAACAAACTGGTCTCATGCATGAATAAAAATGTATGCGTTGGCAAAGTATTGCCGTCATATATTGTATGTGTACAATATCGAACGTTATGAAACATGAAAAATACATAATTAGACAATGCTTAATAATGTATGATCGGAAGCTCATCACATGATGGCCCGATAGCTTGTAACCCTATGCAAGTTATACATGGTTACCGTGAAATAATTGAGGCCAGTAGACCTGTACAGAGTATTGTTTACATGAACAAAATTGCCACAAATTACATGTTTAAGCGTAAATTTAGCATGGCGTCATGTATTGACCAAGTCATGCTATTCCTGAAGTTTCAGGAACTTACAATATGTTGTTGTGTGAGAACAAGCTAGATAGCTGACTGAATGCAAGCACATATATGATGACATGTATGTCATAATTTAAACAGAAATAATAATTGTGCAATGCTTAATCACAAAATACAAATACAATATAACAATACAATATAAAATAAATCCAGACGTGGCATGGTTACATACAGTAGACGCAAAAACGATATGTTTTACATAAACGCAAGTTATATAATAAATATAATAAACAACTATTTAGTTAATTACAATATGAATAATTGCAATGGCATAAGTAACAAATACGACACTGTGATTACAAACGTAATACATGAGTTGAACAATTGAAAAAGATATTCACAGAACAATAAATCACACATATTAACAACTGTGTAAAAAATGCATGCATGGTTGCGTAACTGCAAAACATGCAAACATTATGTAACAAATTTTTATAAAATAATACCACCGAAAACATGACACATACCCAATACATCAAAATGTAAATGTGTAGTACATAGTATGCCACGCAAAATATTAACATAGAAATACAAATAGTAATATACCACCATAAAACTATGATGATTATAGAAACACGCAATGGCGCAAATTTTTATGAAAATGTTGTGATAATACATCACAATTAAGTTGACCAAATGGTCATAATAAGTAATAAGCCAATGGCTGAGTAAAATAGCATTGTGCTAAATGATCATAATAATCTTGTGTCAAATCTTGTCCCGCGCTGGCAACAGACATGACTTATGTACTGGTCTCCGCAAAACACCAGTAGGTGTGCGAATGTCTACGACTCGAATTAAGTTATCTGGGCCGGGAAATGTGGCGGTAATTACACCAAATTTCCAGGCTAAGGGAGGTAGATTATCCTCAATAAGTAAAACTAGGTACCCAATGGAAACATTATCCTTAGCGAATTTCCATTTGTGACGCTGTTGTAACTGGTGTAAATTAGTCGCGAGACCACGCCTTTCAAATGCCTTGGACAAACTTCTGTAGAAGTTGCCAACGCCCAAGACGAGAGATAGGAATATGGGATAAGTCTGGGTCCGCTATCGCCGTTAATGGTGCGCAAATCAAAAAATGGCCAGGTGTGAGTGGCACCGGATCATTTACATCCGAAGAGATGGCAAATAACGGTCAAGAGTTCAGACATGCCTCTATCTGAGACAAAACTGTCGTAAACTCCTCGAAGGTGAGTATAGACTTGCCTACCACGCGGCGCAGATGAAACTTCAAACTCTTTATGCCGCTCTCCCAAAGGCCACTGAAATGAGGTGACGAGGGCGGAATAAATGACCATGAGATCCCCTGAGAGGACGTGAATGACTTGAGTGATGAGATGGCATCCTTATTATGCCAAAGGTTGTAGAGATCATGTAAAATATTGCGGGCCTTCCTAAAGTTTGGGCCATTATCAGAGTATAACTGACTGGGTATGCCCCTGCGGGCCATAAAACGACGTAAGGCAGCTATAAACGCACTGGCTGTAAGGTCGGAGACCAATTCCAAGTGAATGGCCCTGGTTGCTAAGCAAATAAACAAAGACACGTATGCCTTAGAGAGAGTTCTGGATTTCTGCTTACCATGACGAATCATGAAGGGACCACCATAATCAACCGCGCAGAACAGAAACGGCCGTGATGGAGTGACTCTAGGAGATGGTAAAATACTAAGCCTCTGAACCTGCTGTTTGGGACTAAACCTGAGACACTTGATACATTTGCGAATGATGGAGCGAATGACTATCCTGGCATTAACAATCCACCAACGTTGACGCAGTGAGTGATGCACGAGTTGAGCACCAGCGTGAAGTAGACGAATGTGTTCGCGTTCAATGATGAGGCGAGTGATGTGCGCCGATGGATGTAAGACAATAGGATGTTTAGCGTCGTAAGGTAATTGCGACTGCTGTAATCGCCCGCCTACGCGTATCACTCCAGAATCATCAAGAAACGGGTCGAGAGAAGCCAACTTACTCCTAATGGAAACAGAAGATCCGTTACGAAGACAATTAATTTCGGCTGCGAAGTGGATCGACTGAGATTGTTTTATGAAGAAATTGAGAGCATGATGAATTTCGACAGGGGTAAGATCGCCCGTAAATTTGTCAGCACTAGAGAGTCTAATATTTTTGATGAACTGAAAACAGTAAGCGTATACGCGCGTTAGATGGTGCAACGAGGAAAAGTCCTTAGAAAGATCGATAGCCAGGGTAGACATTAGAGGAAGATTATTGGTATGTTTCTCTTCCGCGGTGACTTCAGAAGACGACGGATTAGAAGGTAAAAAGTGTGGAAAAGGATTGGACTCTGAAGATTGAGACAAACAAGTGGGACCAAAGCGAACAATCGCGCAAAACATCAGGGAGACACCCCCTGGAGATAATATCAGCAGGATTGTGTCTAGAATTGATGTGATGCCAAGTATAGGTTTGCGTAAGACGCTGAATTTCAGCAACACGATTAGCGACGTATGTTTTCCACCTCGTTGACTGGGCATGAATCCAGTAAAGAGACACCATAGAGTCAGAATACAAATGAACACTATTAATGAACGAATAAAGCGCAGGAACGACCTTAAATACGAGTCGCGATAGCAACAAGCAAGCGCAGAGTTCGATGCGAGGTAATGACACCTGTCGTAAGGGAGCTACACGAGACTTAGAACACAGGAGATGACAAGAGGCCGATGAATCTTGATAAATGACTCTAACATAAATACAACACCCAAACCCCCTTTCAGAGGCATCCGAAAAACCATGTAATTCAACTGTACTTGCCTCAAGCTTGCGACGAATAGAACGTGGGACCACAATTTTGCTAATCAGACCCAATTTGTTGCACAAAGAATGCCAATCCAAACATGATTGGCCGGAGATCGGTTTATCCCAACCAAGCTTGCAAAGCCAGAGTTGCTGCATAAACTGTTTGTACCAAAAGACAACGGGACCGATCAGTCCAAGAGGATCGTATATGCCTGCAATAATCGAAAGAATTCTCCTCTTGGAGATGCTTGATTCAACTGGGAATGATTTAATGTCAAACAGAAATGAATCGGCAGTATTATTCCAGAGAATGCCCAGGGTATGCACATTGTCCTGTTTGTTTAAGGGGCGTGATAAATTGTCATGATTTGCGACCATTCTGGGTTCATTAGATGCCCATTTATGCAACGTGAGGCCCATTTATGGTGTCAGAACCGGTAAGCAGATCGTCGACATAGAAATCATTCGTTATAGCTAACGCCGCATCAGGAAATGAAGCTTGATGGTCCCTACCAATTTGAATAAGACAGCGAGTGGCCAAAAACGAAGCACTAGCCGTGCCGTAGGTTACCGTTCGCAATGCAAAGTGTTTAAATGGTTCGAGAGGAGAATCACGCCACAGAATACGTTGATAGTGACAATCCCCTTCAGCTACGCGGATTTGTCGATACATCTTCTCGATGTCGGCGATGAGAACATATTTATGCATGCGGAAACGTAAAAGAATAGAAAAAAGGTCTTGTTGAACATTCGGGCCTACCAACAATATGTCATTGAGAGAAAGGCCATTGGTAGTTTTGGACGAACCATCAAAAACGACGCGCAGTTTTGTGGTCAAGCTAGACTGTTTAAATACGGCATGGTGAGGCAGATAGTAAGTATTTGACGCTGCTGAATTGATAGCGCAATTATCGATAAGCGTCATGTGTCCAAGATCCTTATATGCGTTAATAAAGTCTGCGTAATCGCGCGTGAGCTTAGCATCACGCCTGAATCGACGCTCTAAATTCACAAATCTTGCTTCAGCATTGGTGTAAGATTCCCCCAACTGGAGATGATCCGGCTTAAATGGCAGTGAAACCACGAACCTACCCTCGTGGTTGCGATGGGTAGAGCGCACGAAATGCTCTTCACAGGCTGACTCGTTATCAGGTGTGTTGTCAGGGATAGTTTCTGCTTCCCAAAATCTTTCGAGAGACTGCAGAATTTGACTGTCATTGTTCCTAGCTAGGAACGAAACAGCAGGACCCTTGTAGCGGCAGTGTTTGGGCAGATTGCCAGCCAAAATGTAGCCTAGCTTTGTTTCCTGAATGATGGGAAAATGAGGGCCGCGTACGTATTTATTAGCTAAAATTAAATCCAGGTAAAATTGCGCCCTAAGAGTATGTTGATTTCAGAGGATATATTGAAATTTGGGTCAGCCAGAAAAATGTTGTCCGGAATGTGGAATTGATTTATGTCAAACGATTGTGCCGGCAGATTGTGGGTTAATGCAGATAAGATAGCACATTTTGCCTCGAAGCTAAATCTCTGATAACGAGACATAATGCATATAGACGCAAGATTAGTGGCGTAACACGCTGTATTGTTTATACCCGTAATTGGTATGTTGGATTTAGTTAAATTAAGCCGTAATTTCCTTGCAAATGATTTTGTGCAAAAATTTATTTGTGACCCGGCGTCTAAAAGAACTCTTGCCCTATGTCTGTTGCCAGCCTGGTCAATGACAAATACAACTGCTTTTGATAAAAGAACATTGTTCGTGGATTGTAATTTAAGTGAGCAATAATTACTACTACTGGCAGATATTGAGTTCGGTACGTTGTTCGCGTGCAACAATGTGTGGTGTCGTTTTGAACAGATCTTACACACCTGCTTATTCTTACAGCTAGATACAAAATGATCTGATCTAAGACAATTGGTACAACATTTGTGACTTGATACAAATTGTCCTCGCTCAGCAGTGCTTAATGCACGAAATTTATCACATATGTAAAGCGGGTGATTAGATTTACAACACAAACATGAATAATTGCTTGACGCTGAGTGATAACTCTTAAATGTAGTACTGCCAGCAGCGTTTCTTGATTTATATTTATCATATTTATTGTTAAGTCTTAAATTCGGCTTGTTGAGTTGCTGTCCGGCATCGATAGGCAGTGTATTTTCTAACAGCTGTCTACGTGAGTTTAAAAAATGAATGAAATCTTGAAAGTTAGGAAAATTATCAGGGTCGATAGACTCCTTCCATAGTTTAAAAGTAGTAGGGTCGAGTTTAGTTGATAATAATTGTATAGTAATAAATTCAAATGAATTCAATGACAGTTGCATTGCCGCCAGTGAATTAACGGAAGACGTTACTGTGTTTGTGAATTCTGCCAAACTTTGGACAGAGTCCTTAATTGTTGACTTGACTTGAAGTAAATTTTGAACATAGTATTTTGCTAGTATGAACTTATCATACCTTGCGGACAGCAAACTCAATGCTATTGAGTAATTTTCCTTACAGATAGGTAGTGACTTAATTAAATCTAAAGGTTCATTTTTTAAAGAAGAATGTAAATAATGTAACTTCTGCACTGGCGTTAAATCGGATCTTGTATGCACCAAGTCCGTAAAAATTGAATGAAAATGCTGCCATTCCAATATGTTGCCTGAGAAGCAGGGCAAACTTATTGGTTTTAATTGCATGTGGGTCGATAATACGGGAGGTACAGTCTGAACATTAAATGTATCAATTAATTGCAAAATATTTGCTTCAGTCGAATATAGCATTTCTTCGACCTCAACTCGGTCATCTTGAGCCGCGCTTATGTCTTTACAAATAAGTTCTATTTCAGACTGCACCTTGTCGTACTTCGATGCCAAGCTTTTCAGACTTTCAAGCCTTACTGTTAAAAAATGTTTTGTATTGGAATTTATATCAAAGTTATTTACGGCTGATTGTATTCGCACTATTGCGGACTTTAAGCCGCCTCTCTTTCTGGTTAACACTTTGAGGCCTTCTTCAGCCATTGTACGCACCTTGTTATGATGTTATTGAGGTGATACCTTGTAGGCGACGTCCTGCAGCGTCGACGCCGTGAAGAAGATGGCAAACACAGCTCGGAGAGATGACAGCCCTGTTTGAAGCACTGAAGCTAGCAGGCTCTTGCGATGATGTTGTCAGGAGGCTCAAAGGCGACGAGCGAAATGCCGATGGAATCACGCCACGGTCGTATCAGCAGATATGCTGATTCGCCCGTGATGGCCAGAAATAGTGGCAGAAAAATAATAGTTATGAATCATACATCGGAAATCCAGGTCCGGAGCGACCAAAAATGTTAAGTAAGAAGATTGATCCGTACTGTGAGGACCAAAAAATGTTAAGTGTCCGGTCCGAGTGGACCAAAAAATGATAATGGCGGCCCGTGGGACCGAAAATGTTTTGTTGAAGAATATTGAGTGTGAAATTTTGTACTTAGTTGATTCGTCAGGATGCAGAAATGATGAAGCGAGTGGACTGTATTTAATTCATTTATTTGATATTCAAAAGTACATTAGAAATATGCAGTTAGAAGTTGTTTTGAATGACAGGTTGGCTAATAAGCATGATGTGGATACAATTCGTATCAAAATTTAAATTACATTAATAAACGGGCCTAATGGGCCATAAGTAAAGTGTGTTGGCCTAAGGCCTACATTGAATGTCGTGACAAGAAAAAATATGACAGTGAGGCTGCGGGCATGCCGACCGCCGCTTACTAGCGTTTGAGACGTACTGTGCAGAGCACTGACATGAATGATCAGATTACCGTAAAAATTAAAGCGCAGATTAGCCAACCTATAGAGTAAAATTATCGCGCTACTTTACATAAGGCTGCCCGTCAAAATCAATAGATATTTTTACTACATTTTAATAAATTATTATGCATTTTGGTAACTTAGTTTATAACATACAGTGTTCTTAATAATGAAAGTTAATTTCAAGGCTGAATTGAACCTTGAATTGTAATATTAGATTACAGCTGTACGTTAATGGTTTAGCGATAAGCATGAATAAAGATAAGCTTTAAAGATAAGCGTTTGTAAGCCAAGGTTAGCGAACAAACTGGTCTCATGCATGAATAAAAATGTATGCGTTGGCAAAGTATTGCCGTCATATATTGTATGTGTACAATATCGAACGTTATGAAACATGAAAAATACATAATTAGACAATGCTTAATAATGTATGATCGGAAGCTCATCACATGATGGCCCGATAGCTTGTAACCCTATGCAAGTTATACATGGTTACCGTGAAATAATTGAGGCCAGTAGACCTGTACAGAGTATTGTTTACATGAACAAAATTGCCACAAATTACATGTTTAAGCGTAAATTTAGCATGGCGTCATGTATTGACCAAGTCATGCTATTCCTGAAGTTTCAGGAACTTACAATATGTTGTTGTGTGAGAACAAGCTAGATAGCTGACTGAATGCAAGCACATATATGATGACATGTATGTCATAATTTAAACAGAAATAATAATTGTGCAATGCTTAATCACAAAATACAAATACAATATAACAATACAATATAAAATAAATCCAGACGTGGCATGGTTACATACAGTAGACGCAAAAACGATATGTTTTACATAAACGCAAGTTATATAATAAATATAATAAACAACTATTTAGTTAATTACAATATGAATAATTGCAATGGCATAAGTAACAAATACGACACTGTGATTACAAACGTAATACATGAGTTGAACAATTGAAAAAGATATTCACAGAACAATAAATCACACATATTAACAACTGTGTAAAAAATGCATGCATGGTTGCGTAACTGCAAAACATGCAAACATTATGTAACAAATTTTTATAAAATAATACCACCGAAAACATGACACATACCCAATACATCAAAATGTAAATGTGTAGGACATAGTATGCCACGCAAAATATTAACATACAAATACAAATAGTAATATACCACCATAAAACTATGATGATTATAGAAACACGCAATGGCGCAAATTTTTATGAAAATGTTGTGATAATACATCACAATTAAGTTGACCAAATGGTCATAATAAGTAATAAGCCAATGGCTGAGTAAAATAGCATTGTGCTAAATGATCATAATAATCTTGTGTCAAATCTCGTCCCGCGCTGGCAACAGACATGACTTATGTACTGGTCTCCGCAAAACACCAGTAGGTGTGCGAATGTCTACGACTCGAATTAAGTTACCTGGGCCGGGAAATGTGGCGGTAATTATACCAAATTTCCAGGCTAATGGAGGTAGATTATCCTCAATAAGTAAAACTAGGTACCCAATGGAAACATTATACTTAGCGAATTTCCATTTGTGACGCTGTTGTAACTGGTGTAAATTAGTCGCGAGACCACGCCTTCCAAATGCCTTGGACAAACTTCTGTAGAAGTTGCCAACGCCCAAGACGAGAGATAGGAATATGGGATAAGTCTGGGTCCGCTATCGCCGTTAATGGTGCGCAAATCAAAAAATGGCCAGGTGTGAGTGGCACCGGATCATTTACATCCGAAGAGATGGCAAATAACGGTCAAGAGTTCAGACATGCCTCTATCTGAGACAAAACTGTCGTAAACTCCTCGAAGGTGAGTATAGACTTGCCTACCACGCGGCGCAGATGAAACTTCAAACTCTTTATGCCGCTCTCCCAAAGGCCACTGAAATGAGGTGACGAGGGCGGAATAAATGACCATGAGATCCCCTGAGAGGACGTGAATGACTTGAGTGATGAGATGGCATCCTTATTATGCCAAAGGTTGTAGAGATCATGTAAAATATTGCGGGCCTTCCTAAAGTTTGGGCCATTATCAGAGTATAACTGACTGGGTATGCCCTGCGGGCCATAAAACGACGTAAGGCAGCTATAAACGCACTGGCTGTAAGGTCGGAGACCAATTCCAAGTGAATGGCCCTGGTTGCTAAGCAAATAAACAAAGACACGTATGCCTTAGAGAGAGTTCTGGATTTCTGCCCACCATGACGAATCATGAAGGGACCACCATAATCAACCGCGCAGAACAGAAACGGCCGTGATGGAGTGACTCTAGGAGATGGTAAAATACTAAGCCTCTGAACCTGCTGTTTGGCACTAAACCTGAGACACTTGACACATTTGCGAATGATGGAGCGAATGACTATCCTGGCATTAACAATCCACCAACGTTGACGCAGTGAGTGATGCACGAGTTGAGCACCAGCGTGAAGTAGACGAATGTGTTCGCGTTCAATGATGAGGCGAGTGATGTGCGCCGATGGATGTAAGACAATAGGATGTTTAGCGTCGTAAGGTAATTGCGACTGCTGTAATCGCCCGCCTACGCGTATCACTCCAGAATCATCAAGAAACGGGTCGAGAGAAGCCAACTTACTCCTAATGGAAACAGAAGATCCGTTACGAAGACAATTAATTTCGGCTGCGAAGTGGATCGACTGAGATTGTTTTATGAAGAAATTGAGAGCATGATGAATTTCGACAGGGGTAAGATCGCCCGTAAATTTGTCAGCACTGGAGAGTCTAATATTTTTGATGAACCGAAAACAGTAAGCATATACGCGCGTTAGATGGTGCAACGAGGAAAAGTCCTTAGAAAGGTCGATAGCCAGGGTAGACATTAGAGAAAGATTATTGGTATGTTTCTCTTCCGCGGTGACTTCAGAAGACGACGGATTAGAAGGTAAAAAGTGTGGAAAAGGATTGGACTCTGAAGATTGAGACAAACAAGTGGGACCAAAGCGAACAATCGCGCAAAACATCAGGGAGACACCCCCTGGAGATAATATCAGCAGGATTGTGTCTAGAATTGATGTGATGCCAAGTATAGGTTTGCGTAAGACGCTGAATTTCAGCAACACGATTAGCGACGTATGTTTTCCACCTCGTTGACTGGGCATGAATCCAGTAAAGAGACACCATAGAGTCAGAATACAAATGAACACTATTAATGAACGAATAAAGCGCAGGAACGACCTTAAATACGAGTCGCGATAGCAACAAGCAAGCGCAGAGTTCGATGCGAGGTAATGACACCTGTCGTAAGGGAGCTACACGAGACTTAGAACACAGGAGATGACAAGAGGCCGATGAATCTTGATAAATGACTCTAACATAAATACAACACCCAAACCCCCTTTCAGAGGCATCCGAAAAACCATGTAATTCAACTGTACTTGCCTCAAGCTTGCGACGAATAGAACGTGAGACCACAATTTTGCTAATCAGACCCAATTTGTTGCACAAAGAATGCCAATCCAAACATGATTGGCCGGAGATCGGTTTATCCCAACCAAGCTTGCAAAGCCAGAGTTGCTGCATAAACTGTTTGTACCAAAAGACAACGGGACCGATCAGTCCAAGAGGATCGTATATGCCTGCAATAATCGAAAGAATTCTCCTCTTGGAGATGCTTGATTCAACTGGGAATGATTTAATGTCAAACAGAAATGAATCGGCAGTATTATTCCAGAGAATGCCCAGGGTATGCACATTGTCCTGTTTGTTTAAGGGGCGTGATAAATTGTCATGATTTGCGACCATTCTGGGTTCATTAGATGCCCATTTATGCAACGTGAGGCCCATTTATGGTGTCAGAACCGGTAAGCAGATCGTCGACATAGAAATCATTCGTTATAGCTAACGCCGCATCAGGAAATGAAGCTTGATGGTCCCTACCAATTTGAATAAGACAGCGAGTGGCCAAAAACGAAGCACTAGCCGTGCCGTAGGTTACCGTTCGCAATGCAAAGTGTTTAAATGGTTCGAGAGGAGAATCACGCCACAGAATACGTTGATAGTGACAATCCCCTTCAGCTACGCGGATTTGTCGATACATCTTCTCGATGTCGGCGATGAGAACATATTTATGCATGCGGAAACGTAAAAGAATAGAAAAAAGGTCTTGTTGAACATTCGGGCCTACCAACAATATGTCATTGAGAGAAAGGCCATTGGTAGTTTTGGACGAACCATCAAAAACGACGCGCAGTTTTGTGGTCAAGCTAGACTGTTTAAATACGGCATGGTGAGGCAGATAGTAAGTATTTGACGCTGCTGAATTGATAGCGCAATTATCGATAAGCGTCATGTGTCCAAGATCCTTATATGCGTTAATAAAGTCTGCGTAATCGCGCGTGAGCTTAGCATCACGCCTGAATCGACGCTCTAAATTCACAAATCTTGCTTCAGCATTGGTGTAAGATTCCCCCAACTGGAGATGATCCGGCTTAAATGGCAGTGAAACCACGAACCTACCCTCGTGGTTGCGATGGGTAGAGCGCACGAAATGCTCTTCACAGGCTGACTCGTTATCAGGTGTGTTGTCAGGGATAGTTTCTGCTTCCCAAAATCTTTCGAGAGACTGCAGAATTTGACTGTCATTGTTCCTAGCTAGGAACGAAACAGCAGGACCCTTGTAGCGGCAGTGTTTGGGCAGATTGCCAGCCAAAATGTAGCCTAGCTTTGTTTCCTGAATGATGGGAAAATGAGGGCCGCGTACGTATTTATTAGCTAAAATTAAATCCAGGTAAAATTGCGCCCTAAGAGTATGTTGATTTCAGAGGATATATTGAAATTTGGGTCAGCCAGAAAAATGTTGTCCGGAATGTGGAATTGATTTATGTCAAACGATTGTGCCGGCAGATTGTGGGTTAATGCAGATAAGATAGCACATTTTGCCTCGAAGCTAAATCTCTGATAACGAGACATAATGCATATAGATTAGTGGCGTAACACGCTGTATTGTTTATACCCGTAATTGGTATGTTGGATTTAGTTAAATTAAGCCGTAATTTCCTTGCAAATGATTTTGTGCAAAAATTTATTTGTGACTCGGCGTCTAAAAGAACTCTTGCCCTATGTCTGTTGCCAGCCTGGTCAATGACAAATACAACTGCTGTTGATAAAAGAACATTGTTCGTGGATTGTAATTTAAGTGAGCAATAATTACTACTACTGGCAGATATTGAGTTCGGTACGTTGTTCGCGTGCAACAATGTGTGGTGTCGTTTTGAACAGATCTTACACACCTGCTTATTCTTACAGCTAGATACAAAATGATCTGATCTAAGACAATTGGTACAACATTTGTGACTTGATACAAATTGTCCTCGCTCAGCAGTGCTTAATGCACGAAATTTATCACATATGTAAAGCGGGTGATTAGATTTACAACACAAACATGAATAATTGCTTGACGCTGAGTGATAACTCTTAAATGTAGTACTGCCAGCAGCGTTTCTTGATTTATATTTATCATATTTATTGTTAAGTCTTAAATTCGGCTTGTTGAGTTGCTGTCCGGCATCGATAGGCAGTGTATTTTCTAACAGCTGTCTACGTGAGTTTAAAAAATGAATGAAATCTTGAAAGTTAGGAAAATTATCAGGGTCGATAGACTCCTTCCATAGTTTAAAAGTAGTAGGGTCGAGTTTAGTTGATAATAATTGTATAGTAATAAATTCAAATGAATTCAATGACAGTTGCATTGCCGCCAGTGAATTAACGGAAGACGTTACTGTGTTTGTGAATTCTGCCAAACTTTGGACAGAGTCCTTAATTGTTGACTTGACTTGAAGTAAATTTTGAACATAGTATTTTGCTAGTATGAACTTATCATACCTTGCGGACAGCAAACTCAATGCTATTGAGTAATTTTCCTTACAGATAGGTAGTGACTTAATTAAATCTAAAGGTTCATTTTTTAAAGAAGAATGTAAATAATGTAACTTCTGCACTGGCGTTAAATCGGATCTTGTATGCACCAAGTCCGTAAAAATTGAATGAAAATGCTGCCATTCCAATATGTTGCCTGAGAAGCAGGGCAAACTTATTGGTTTTAATTGCATGTGGGTCGATAATACGGGAGGTACAGTCTGAACATTAAATGTATCAATTAATTGCAAAATATTTGCTTCAGTCGAATATAGCATTTCTTCGACCTCAACTCGGTCATCTTGAGCCGCGCTTATGTCTTTACAAATAAGTTCTATTTCAGACTGCACCTTGTCGTACTTCGATGCCAAGCTTTTCAGACTTTCAAGCCTTACTGTTAAAAAATGTTTTGTATTGGAATTTATATCAAAGTTATTTACGGCTGATTGTATTCGCACTATTGCGGACTTTAAGCCGCCTCTCTTTCTGGTTAACACTTTGAGGCCTTCTTCAGCCATCGTACGCACCTTGTTATGATGTTATTGAGGTGATACCTTGTAGGCGACGTCCTGCAGCGTCGACGCCGTGAAGAAGATGGCAAACACAGCTCGGAGAGATGACAGCCCTGTTTGAAGCACTGAAGCTAGCAGGCTCTTGCGATGATGTTGTCAGGAGGCTCAAAGGCGACGAGCGAAATGCCGATGGAATCACGCCACGGTCGTATCAGCAGATATGCTGATTCGCCCGTGATGGCCAGAAATAGTGGCAGAAAAATAATAGTTATGAATCATACATCGGAAATCCAGGTCCGGAGCGACCAAAAATGTTAAGTAAGAAGATTGATCCGTACTGTGAGGACCAAAAAATGTTAAGTGTCCGGTCCGAGTGGACCAAAAAATGATAATGGCGGCCCGTGGGACCGAAAATGTTTTGTTGAAGAATATTGAGTGTGAAATTTTGTACTTAGTTGATTCGCCAGGATGCAGAAATGATGAAGCGAGTGGACTGTATTTAATTCATTTATTTGATATTTAAAAGTACATTAGAAATATGCAGTTAGAAGTTGTTTTGAATGACAGGTTGGCTAATAAGCATGATGTGGATACAATTCGTATCAAAATTTAAATTACATTAATAAACGGGCCTAATGGGCCATAAGTAAAGTGTGTTGGCCTACATTGAATGTCGTGACAAGAAAAAATATGACAGTGAGGCTGCGGGCGTGCCGACCGCCGCTTACTAGCGTTTGAGACGTACTGTGCAGAGCACTGACATGAATGATCAGATTACCGTAAAAATTAAAGCGCAGATTAGCCAACCTATAGAGTAAAATTATCGCGCTACTGTACATAAGGCTGCCCGTCAAATCAATAGATTTTTTTACTACATTTTAATAAATTATTATGCATTTTGGTAACTTAGTTTATAACATACAGTGTTCTTAATAATGAAAGTTAATTTCAAGGCTGAATTGAACCTTGAATTGTAATATTAGATTACAGCTGTACGTTAATGGTTTAGCGATAAGCATGAATAAAGATAAGCTTTAAAGATAAGCGTTTGTAAGCCAAGGTTAGCGAACAAACTGGTCTCATGCATGAATAAAAATGTATGCGTTGGCAAAGTATTGCCGTCATATATTGTATGTGTACAATATCGAACGTTATGAAACATGAAAAATACATAATTAGACAATGCTTAATAATGTATGATCGGAAGCTCATCACATGATGGCCCGATAGCTTGTAACCCTATGCAAGTTATACATGGTTACCGTGAAATAATTGAGGCCAGTAGACCTGTACAGAGTATTGTTTACATGAACAAAATTGCCACAAATTACATGTTTAAGCGTAAATTTAGCATGGCGTCATGTATTGACCAAGTCATGCTATTCCTGAAGTTTCAGGAACTTACAATATGTTGTTGTGTGAGAACAAGCTAGATAGCTGACTGAATGCAAGCACATATATGATGACATGTATGTCATAATTTAAACAGAAATAATAATTGTGCAATGCTTAATCACAAAATACAAATACAATATAACAATACAATATAAAATAAATCCAGACGTGGCATGGTTACATACAGTAGACGCAAAAACGATATGTTTTACATAAACGCAAGTTATATAATAAATATAATAAACAACTATTTAGTTAATTACAATATGAATAATTGCAATGGCATAAGTAACAAATACGACACTGTGATTACAAACGTAATACATGAGTTGAACAATTGAAAAAGATATTCACAGAACAATAAATCACACATATTAACAACTGTGTAAAAAATGCATGCATGGTTGCGTAACTGCAAAACATGCAAACATTATGTAACAAATTTTTATAAAATAATACCACCGAAAACATGACACATACCCAATACATCAAAATGTAAATGTGTAGGACATAGTATGCCACGCAAAATATTAACATACAAATACAAATAGTAATATACCACCATAAAACTATGATGATTATAGAAACACGCAATGGCGCAAATTTTTATGAAAATGTTGTGATAATACATCACAATTAAGTTGACCAAATGGTCATAATAAGTAATAAGCCAATGGCTGAGTAAAATAGCATTGTGCTAAATGATCATAATAATCTTGTGTCAAATCTCGTCCCGCGCTGGCAACAGACATGACTTATGTACTGGTCTCCGCAAAACACCAGTAGGTGTGCGAATGTCTACGACTCGAATTAAGTTACCTGGGCCGGGAAATGTGGCGGTAATTACACCAAATTTCCAGGCTAATGGAGGTAGATTATCCTCAATAAGTAAAACTAGGTACCCAATGGAAACATTATCCTTAGCGAATTTCCATTTGTGACGCTGTTGTAACTGGTGTAAATTAGTCGCGAGACCACGCCTTCCAAATGCCTTGGACAAACTTCTGTAGAAGTTGCCAACGCCCAAGACGAGAGATAGGAATATGGGATAAGTCTGGGTCCGCTATCGCCGTTAATGGTGCGCAAATCAAAAAATGGCCAGGTGTGAGTGGCACCGGATCATTTACATCCGAAGAGATGCCAAATAACGGTCAAGAGTTCAGACATGCCTCTATCTGAGACAAAACTGTCGTAAACTCCTCGAAGGTGAGTATAGACTTGCCTACCACGCGGCGCAGATGAAACTTCAAACTCTTTATGCCGCTCTCCCAAAGGCCACTGAAATGAGGTGACGAGGGCGGAATAAATGACCATGAGATCCCCTGAGAGGACGTGAATGACTTGAGTGATGAGATGGCATCCTTATTATGCCAAAGGTTGTAGAGATCATGTAAAATATTGCGGGCCTTCCTAAAGTTTGGGCCATTATCAGAGTATAACTGACTGGGTATGCCCCTGCGGGCCATAAAACGACGTAAGGCAGCTATAAACGCACTGGCTGTAAGGTCGGAGACCAATTCCAAGTGAATGGCCCTGGTTGCTAAGCAAATAAACAAAGACACGTATGCCTTAGAGAGAGTTCTGGATTTCTGCCCACCATGACGAATCATGAAGGGACCACCATAATCAACCGCGCAGAACAGAAACGGCCGTGATGGAGTGACTCTAGGAGATGGTAAAATACTAAGCCTCTGAACCTGCTGTTTGGCACTAAACCTGAGACACTTGACACATTTGCGAATGATGGAGCGAATGACTATCCTGGCATTAACAATCCACCAACGTTGACGCAGTGAGTGATGCACGAGTTGAGCACCAGCGTGAAGTAGACGAATGTGTTCGCGTTCAATGATGAGGCGAGTGATGTGCGCCGATGGATGTAAGACAATAGGATGTTTAGCGTCGTAAGGTAATTGCGACTGCTGTAATCGCCCGCCTACGCGTATCACTCCAGAATCATCAAGAAACGGGTCGAGAGAAGCCAACTTACTCCTAATGGAAACAGAAGATCCGTTACGAAGACAATTAATTTCGGCTGCGAAGTGGATCGACTGAGATTGTTTTATGAAGAAATTGAGAGCATGATGAATTTCGACAGGGGTAAGATCGCCCGTAAATTTGTCAGCACTGGAGAGTCTAATATTTTTGATGAACCGAAAACAGTAAGCATATACGCGCGTTAGATGGTGCAACGAGGAAAAGTCCTTAGAAAGGTCGATAGCCAGGGTAGACATTAGAGAAAGATTATTGGTATGTTTCTCTTCCGCGGTGACTTCAGAAGACGACGGATTAGAAGGTAAAAAGTGTGGAAAAGGATTGGACTCTGAAGATTGAGACAAACAAGTGGGACCAAAGCGAACAATCGCGCAAAACATCAGGGAGACACCCCCTGGAGATAATATCAGCAGGATTGTGTCTAGAATTGATGTGATGCCAAGTATAGGTTTGCGTAAGACGCTGAATTTCAGCAACACGATTAGCGACGTATGTTTTCCACCTCGTTGACTGGGCATGAATCCAGTAAAGAGACACCATAGAGTCAGAATACAAATGAACACTATTAATGAACGAATAAAGCGCAGGAACGACCTTAAATACGAGTCGCGATAGCAACAAGCAAGCGCAGAGTTCGATGCGAGGTAATGACACCTGTCGTAAGGGAGCTACACGAGACTTAGAACACAGGAGATGACAAGAGGCCGATGAATCTTGATAAATGACTCTAACATAAATACAACACCCAAACCCCCTTTCAGAGGCATCCGAAAAACCATGTAATTCAACTGTACTTGCCTCAAGCTTGCGACGAATAGAACGTGGGACCACAATTTTGCTAATCAGACCCAATTTGTTGCACAAAGAATGCCAATCCAAACATGATTGGCCGGAGATCGGTTTATCCCAACCAAGCTTGCAAAGCCAGAGTTGCTGCATAAACTGTTTGTACCAAAAGACAACGGGACCGATCAGTCCAAGAGGATCGTATATGCCTGCAATAATCGAAAGAATTCTCCTCTTGGAGATGCTTGATTCAACTGGGAATGATTTAATGTCAAACAGAAATGAATCGGCAGTATTATTCCAGAGAATGCCCAGGGTATGCACATTGTCCTGTTTGTTTAAGGGGCGTGATAAATTGTCATGATTTGCGACCATTCTGGGTTCATTAGATGCCCATTTATGCAACGTGAGGCCCATTTATGGTGTCAGAACCGGTAAGCAGATCGTCGACATAGAAATCATTCGTTATAGCTAACGCCGCATCAGGAAATGAAGCTTGATGGTCCCTACCAATTTGAATAAGACAGCGAGTGGCCAAAAACGAAGCACTAGCCGTGCCGTAGGTTACCGTTCGCAATGCAAAGTGTTTAAATGGTTCGAGAGGAGAATCACGCCACAGAATACATTGATAGTGACAATCCCCTTCAGCTACGCGGATTTGTCGATACATCTTCTCGATGTCGGCGATGAGAACATATTTATGCATGCGGAAACGTAAAAGAATAGAAAAAAGGTCTTGTTGAACATTCGGGCCTACCAACAATATGTCATTGAGAGAAAGGCCATTGGTAGTTTTGGACGAACCATCAAAAACGACGCGCAGTTTTGTGGTCAAGCTAGACTGTTTAAATACGGCATGGTGAGGCAGATAGTAAGTATTTGACGCTGCTGAATTGATAGCGCAATTATCGATAAGCGTCATGTGTCCAAGATCCTTATATGCGTTAATAAAGTCTGCGTAATCGCGCGTGAGCTTAGCATCACGCCTGAATCGACGCTCTAAATTCACAAATCTTGCTTCAGCATTGGTGTAAGATTCCCCCAACTGGAGATGATCCGGCTTAAATGGCAGTGAAACCACGAACCTACCCTCGTGGTTGCGATGGGTAGAGCGCACGAAATGCTCTTCACAGGCTGACTCGTTATCAGGTGTGTTGTCAGGGATAGTTTCTGCTTCCCAAAATCTTTCGAGAGACTGCAGAATTTGACTGTCATTGTTCCTAGCTAGGAACGAAACAGCAGGACCCTTGTAGCGGCAGTGTTTGGGCAGATTGCCAGCCAAAATGTAGCCTAGCTTTGTTTCCTGAATGATGGGAAAATGAGGGCCGCGTACGTATTTATTAGCTAAAATTAAATCCAGGTAAAATTGCGCCCTAAGAGTATGTTGATTTCAGAGGATATATTGAAATTTGGGTCAGCCAGAAAAATGTTGTCCGGAATGTGGAATTGATTTATGTCAAACGATTGTGCCGGCAGATTGTGGGTTAATGCAGATAAGATAGCACATTTTGCCTCGAAGCTAAATCTCTGATAACGAGACATAATGCATATAGACGCAAGATTAGTGGCGTAACACGCTATATTGTTTATACCCGTAATTGGTATGTTGGATTTAGTTAAATTAAGCCGTAATTTCCTTGCAAATGATTTTGTGCAAAAATTTATTTGTGACCCGGCGTCTAAAAGAACTCTTGCCCTATGTCTGTTGCCAGCCTGGTCAATGACAAATACAACTGCTGTTGATAAAAGAACATTGTTCGTGGATTGTAATTTAAGTGAGCAATAATTACTACTACTGGCAGATATTGAGTTCGGTACGTTGTTCGCGTGCAACAATGTGTGGTGTCGTTTTGAACAGATCTTACACACCTGCTTATTCTTACAGCTAGATACAAAATGATCTGATCTAAGACAATTGGTACAACATTTGTGACTTGATACAAATTGTCCTCGCTCAGCAGTGCTTAATGCACGAAATTTATCACATATGTAAAGCGGGTGATTAGATTTACAACACAAACATGAATAATTGCTTGACGCTGAGTGATAACTCTTAAATGTAGTACTGCCAGCAGCGTTTCTTGATTTATATTTATCATATTTATTGTTAAGTCTTAAATTCGGCTTGTTGAGTTGCTGTCCGGCATCGATAGGCAGTGTATTTTCTAACAGCTGTCTACGTGAGTTTAAAAAATGAATGAAATCTTGAAAGTTAGGAAAATTATCAGGGTCGATAGACTCCTTCCATAGTTTAAAAGTAGTAGGGTCGAGTTTAGTTGATAATAATTGTATAGTAATAAATTCAAATGAATTCAATGACAGTTGCATTGCCGCCAGTGAATTAACGGAAGACGTTACTGTGTTTGTGAATTCTGCCAAACTTTGGACAGAGTCCTTAATTGTTGACTTGACTTGAAGTAAATTTTGAACATAGTATTTTGCTAGTATGAACTTATCATACCTTGCGGACAGCAAACTCAATGCTATTGAGTAATTTTCCTTACAGATAGGTAGTGACTTAATTAAATCTAAAGGTTCATTTTTTAAAGAAGAATGTAAATAATGTAACTTCTGCACTGGCGTTAAATCGGATCTTGTATGCACCAAGTCCGTAAAAATTGAATGAAAATGCTGCCATTCCAATATGTTGCCTGAGAAGCAGGGCAAACTTATTGGTTTTAATTGCATGTGGGTCGATAATACGGGAGGTACAGTCTGAACATTAAATGTATCAATTAATTGCAAAATATTTGCTTCAGTCGAATATAGCATTTCTTCGACCTCAACTCGGTCATCTTGAGCCGCGCTTATGTCTTTACAAATAAGTTCTATTTCAGACTGCACCTTGTCGTACTTCGATGCCAAGCTTTTCAGACTTTCAAGCCTTACTGTTAAAAAATGTTTTGTATTGGAATTTATATCAAAGTTATTTACGGCTGATTGTATTCGCACTATTGCGGACTTTAAGCCGCCTCTCTTTCTGGTTAACACTTTGAGGCCTTCTTCAGCCATCGTACGCACCTTGTTATGATGTTATTGAGGTGATACCTTGTAGGCGACGTCCTGCAGCGTCGACGCCGTGAAGAAGATGGCAAACACAGCTCGGAGAGATGACAGCCCTGTTTGAAGCACTGAAGCTAGCAGGCTCTTGCGATGATGTTGTCAGGAGGCTCAAAGGCGACGAGCGAAATGCCGATGGAATCACGCCACGGTCGTATCAGCAGATATGCTGATTCGCCCGTGATGGCCAGAAATAGTGGCAGAAAAATAATAGTTATGAATCATACATCGGAAATCCAGGTCCGGAGCGACCAAAAATGTTAAGTAAGAAGATTGATCCGTACTGTGAGGACCAAAAAATGTTAAGTGTCCGGTCCGAGTGGACCAAAAAATGATAATGGCGGCCCGTGGGACCGAAAATGTTTTGTTGAAGAATATTGAGTGTGAAATTTTGTACTTAGTTGATTCGCCAGGATGCAGAAATGATGAAGCGAGTGGACTGTATTTAATTCATTTATTTGATATTCAAAAGTACATTAGAAATATGCAGTTAGAAGTTGTTTTGAATGACAGGTTGGCTAATAAGCATGATGTGGATACAATTCGTATCAAAATTTAAATTACATTAATAAACGGGCCTAATGGGCCATAAGTAAAGTGTGTTGGCCTAAGGCCTACATTGAATGTCGTGACAAGAAAAAATATGACAGTGAGGCTGCTGGCGTGCCGACCGCCGCTTACTAGCGTTTGAGACGTACTGTGCAGAGCACTGACATGAATGATCAGATTACCGTAAAAATTAAAGCGCAGATTAGCCAACCTATAGAGTAAAATTATCGCGCTACTGTACATAAGGCTTCCCGTCAAAATCAATAGATTTTTTTACTACATTTTAATAAATTATTATGCATTTTGGTAACTTAGTTTATAACATACAGTGTTCTTAATAATGAAAGTTAATTTCAAGGCTGAATTGAACCTTGAATTGTAATATTAGATTACAGCTGTACGTTAATGGTTTAGCGATAAGCATGAATAAAGATAAGCTTTAAAGATAAGCGTTTGTAAGCCAAGGTTAGCGAACAAACTGGTCTCATGCATGAATAAAAATGTATGCGTTGGCAAAGTATTGCCGTCATATATTGTATGTGTACAATATCGAACGTTATGAAACATGAAAAATACATAATTAGACAATGCTTAATAATGTATGATCGGAAGCTCATCACATGATGGCCCGATAGCTTGTAACCCTATGCAAGTTATACATGGTTACCGTGAAATAATTGAGGCCAGTAGACCTGTACAGAGTATTGTTTACATGAACAAAATTGCCACAAATTACATGTTTCAGCGTAAATTTAGCATGGCGTCATGTATTGACCAAGTCATGCTATTCCTGAAGTTTCAGGAACTTACAATATGTTGTTGTGTGAGAACAAGCTAGATAGCTGACTGAATGCAAGCACATATATGATGACATGTATGTCATAATTTAAACAGAAATAATAATTGTGCAATGCTTAATCACAAAATACAAATACAATATAACAATACAATATAAAATAAATCCAGACGTGGCATGGTTACATACAGTAGACGCAAAAACGATATGTTTTACATAAACGCAAGTTATATAATAAATATAATAAACAACTATTTAGTTAATTACAATATGAATAATTGCAATGGCATAAGTAACAAATACGACACTGTGATTACAAACGTAATACATGAGTTGAACAATTGAAAAAGATATTCACAGAACAATAAATCACACATATTAACAACTGTGTAAAAAATGCATGCATGGTTGCGTAACTGCAAAACATGCAAACATTATGTAACAAATTTTTATAAAATAATACCACCGAAAACATGACACATACCCAATACATCAAAATGTAAATGTGTAGGACATAGTATGCCACGCAAAATATTAACATACAAATACAAATAGTAATATACCACCATAAAACTATGATGATTATAGAAACACGCAATGGCGCAAATTTTTATGAAAATGTTGTGATAATACATCACAATTAAGTTGACCAAATGGTCATAATAAGTAATAAGCCAATGGCTGAGTAAAATAGCATTGTGCTAAATGATCATAATAATCTTGTGTCAAATCTCGTCCCGCGCTGGCAACAGACATGACTTATGTACTGGTCTCCGCAAAACACCAGTAGGTGTGCGAATGTCTACGACTCGAATTAAGTTACCTGGGCCGGGAAATGTGGCGGTAATTACACCAAATTTCCAGGCTAATGGAGGTAGATTATCCTCAATAAGTAAAACTAGGTACCCAATGGAAACATTATCCTTAGCGAATTTCCATTTGTGACGCTGTTGTAACTGGTGTAAATTAGTCGCGAGACCACGCCTTTCAAATGCCTTGGACAAACTTCTGTAGAAGTTGCCAACGCCCAAGACGAGAGATAGGAATATGGGATAAGTCTGGGTCCGCTATCGCCGTTAATGGTGCGCAAATCAAAAAATGGCCAGGTGTGAGTGGCACCGGATCATTTACATCCGAAGAGATGGCAAATAACGGTCAAGAGTTCAGACATGCCTCTATCTGAGACAAAACTGTCGTAAACTCCTCGAAGGTGAGTATAGACTTGCCTACCACGCGGCGCAGATGAAACTTCAAACTCTTTATGCCGCTCTCCCAAAGGCCACTGAAATGAGGTGACGAGGGCGGAATAAATGACCATGAGATCCCCTGAGAGGACGTGAATGACTTGAGTGATGAGATGGCATCCTTATTATGCCAAAGGTTGTAGAGATCATGTAAAATATTGCGGGCCTTCCTAAAGTTTGGGCCATTATCAGAGTATAACTGACTGGGTATGCCCCTGCGGGCCATAAAACGACGTAAGGCAGCTATAAACGCACTGGCTGTAAGGTCGGAGACCAATTCCAAGTGAATGGCCCTGGTTGCTAAGCAAATAAACAAAGACACGTATGCCTTAGAGAGAGTTCTGGATTTCTGCCCACCATGACGAATCATGAAGGGACCACCATAATCAACCGCGCAGAACAGAAACGGCCGTGATGGAGTGACTCTAGGAGATGGTAAAATACTAAGCCTCTGAACCTGCTGTTTGGCACTAAACCTGAGACACTTGACACATTTGCGAATGATGGAGCGAATGACTATCCTGGCATTAACAATCCACCAACGTTGACGCAGTGAGTGATGCACGAGTTGAGCACCAGCGTGAAGTAGACGAATGTGTTCGCGTTCAATGATGAGGCGAGTGATGTGCGCCGATGGATGTAAGACAATAGGATGTTTAGCGTCGTAAGGTAATTGCGACTGCTGTAATCGCCCGCCTACGCGTATCACTCCAGAATCATCAAGAAACGGGTCGAGAGAAGCCAACTTACTCCTAATGGAAACAGAAGATCCGTTACGAAGACAATTAATTTCGGCTGCGAAGTGGATCGACTGAGATTGTTTTATGAAGAAATTGAGAGCATGATGAATTTCGACAGGGGTAAGATCGCCCGTAAATTTGTCAGCACTGGAGAGTCTAATATTTTTGATGAACCGAAAACAGTAAGCATATACGCGCGTTAGATGGTGCAACGAGGAAAAGTCCTTAGAAAGGTCGATAGCCAGGGTAGACATTAGAGAAAGATTATTGGTATGTTTCTCTTCCGCGGTGACTTCAGAAGACGACGGATTAGAAGGTAAAAAGTGTGGAAAAGGATTGGACTCTGAAGATTGAGACAAACAAGTGGGACCAAAGCGAACAATCGCGCAAAACATCAGGGAGACACCCCCTGGAGATAATATCAGCAGGATTGTGTCTAGAATTGATGTGATGCCAAGTATAGGTTTGCGTAAGACGCTGAATTTCAGCAACACGATTAGCGACGTATGTTTTCCACCTCGTTGACTGGGCATGAATCCAGTAAAGAGACACCATAGAGTCAGAATACAAATGAACACTATTAATGAACGAATAAAGCGCAGGAACGACCTTAAATACGAGGCGCGATAGCAACAAGCAAGCGCAGAGTTCGATGCGAGGTAATGACACCTGTCGTAAGGGAGCTACACGAGACTTAGAACACAGGAGATGACAAGAGGCCGATGAATCTTGATAAATGACTCTAACATAAATACAACACCCAAACCCCCTTTCAGAGGCATCCGAAAAACCATGTAATTCAACTGTACTTGCCTCAAGCTTGCGACGAATAGAACGTGGGACCACAATTTTGCTAATCAGACCCAATTTGTTGCACAAAGAATGCCAATCCAAACATGATTGGCCGGAGATCGGTTTATCCCAACCAAGCTTGCAAAGCCAGAGTTGCTGCATAAACTGTTTGTACCAAAAGACAACGGGACCGATCAGTCCAAGAGGATCGTATATGCCTGCAATAATCGAAAGAATTCTCCTCTTGGAGATGCTTGATTCAACTGGGAATGATTTAATGTCAAACAGAAATGAATCGGCAGTATTATTCCAGAGAATGCCCAGGGTATGCACATTGTCCTGTTTGTTTAAGGGGCGTGATAAATTGTCATGATTTGCGACCATTCTGGGTTCATTAGATGCCCATTTATGCAACGTGAGGCCCATTTATGGTGTCAGAACCGGTAAGCAGATCGTCGACATAGAAATCATTCGTTATAGCTAACGCCGCATCAGGAAATGAAGCTTGATGGTCCCTACCAATTTGAATAAGACAGCGAGTGGCCAAAAACGAAGCACTAGCCGTGCCGTAGGTTACCGTTCGCAATGCAAAGTGTTTAAATGGTTCGAGAGGAGAATCACGCCACAGAATACGTTGATAGTGACAATCCCCTTCAGCTACGCGGATTTGTCGATACATCTTCTCGATGTCGGCGATGAGAACATATTTATGCATGCGGAAACGTAAAAGAATAGAAAAAAGGTCTTGTTGAACATTCGGGCCTACCAACAATATGTCATTGAGAGAAAGGCCATTGGTAGTTTTGGACGAACCATCAAAAACGACGCGCAGTTTTGTGGTCAAGCTAGACTGTTTAAATACGGCATGGTGAGGCAGATAGTAAGTATTTGACGCTGCTGAATTGATAGCGCAATTATCGATAAGCGTCATGTGTCCAAGATCCTTATATGCGTTAATAAAGTCTGCGTAATCGCGCGTGAGCTTAGCATCACGCCTGAATCGACGCTCTAAATTCACAAATCTTGCTTCAGCATTGGTGTAAGATTCCCCCAACTGGAGATGATCCGGCTTAAATGGCAGTGAAACCACGAACTTACCCTCGTGGTTGCGATGGGTAGAGCGCACGAAATGCTCTTCACAGGCTGACTCGTTATCAGGTGTGTTGTCAGGGATAGTTTCTGCTTCCCAAAATCTTTCGAGAGACTGCAGAATTTGACTGTCATTGTTCCTAGCTAGGAACGAAACAGCAGGACCCTTGTAGCGGCAGTGTTTGGGCAGATTGCCAGCCAAAATGTAGCCTAGCTTTGTTTCCTGAATGATGGGAAAATGAGGGCCGCGTACGTATTTATTAGCTAAAATTAAATCCAGGTAAAATTGCGCCCTAAGAGTATGTTGATTTCAGAGGATATATTGAAATTTGGGTCAGCCAGAAAAATGTTGTCCGGAATGTGGAATTGATTTATGTCAAACGATTGTGCCGGCAGATTGTGGGTTAATGCAGATAAGATAGCACATTTTGCCTCGAAGCTAAATCTCTGATAACGAGACATAATGCATATAGACGCAAGATTAGTGGCGTAACACGCTGTATTGTTTATACCCGTAATTGGTATGTTGGATTTAGTTAAATTAAGCCGTAATTTCCTTGCAAATGATTTTGTGCAAAAATTTATTTGTGACCCGGCGTCTAAAAGAACTCTTGCCCTATGTCTGTTGCCAGCCTGGTCAATGACAAATACAACTGCTGTTGATAAAAGAACATTGTTCGTGGATTGTAATTTAAGTGAGCAATAATTACTACTACTGGCAGATATTGAGTTCGGTACGTTGTTCGCGTGCAACAATGTGTGGTGTCGTTTTGAACAGATCTTACACACCTGCTTATTCTTACAGCTAGATACAAAATGATCTGATCTAAGACAATTGGTACAACATTTGTGACTTGATACAAATTGTCCTCGCTCAGCAGTGCTTAATGCACGAAATTTATCACATATGTAAAGCGGGTGATTAGATTTACAACACAAACATGAATAATTGCTTGACGCTGAGTGATAACTCTTAAATGTAGTACTGCCAGCAGCGTTTCTTGATTTATATTTATCATATTTATTGTTAAGTCTTAAATTCGGCTTGTTGAGTTGCTGTCCGGCATCGATAGGCAGTGTATTTTCTAACAGCTGTCTACGTGAGTTTAAAAAATGAATGAAATCTTGAAAGTTAGGAAAATTATCAGGGTCGATAGACTCCTTCCATAGTTTAAAAGTAGTAGGGTCGAGTTTAGTTGATAATAATTGTATAGTAATAAATTCAAATGAATTCAATGACAGTTGCATTGCCGCCAGTGAATTAACGGAAGACGTTACTGTGTTTGTGAATTCTGCCAAACTTTGGACAGAGTCCTTAATTGTTGACTTGACTTGAAGTAAATTTTGAACATAGTATTTTGCTAGTATGAACTTATCATACCTTGCGGACAGCAAACTCAATGCTATTGAGTAATTTTCCTTACAGATAGGTAGTGACTTAATTAAATCTAAAGGTTCATTTTTTAAAGAAGAATGTAAATAATGTAACTTCTGCACTGGCGTTAAATCGGATCTTGTATGCACCAAGTCCGTAAAAATTGAATGAAAATGCTGCCATTCCAATATGTTGCCTGAGAAGCAGGGCAAACTTATTGGTTTTAATTGCATGTGGGTCGATAATACGGGAGGTACAGTCTGAACATTAAATGTATCAATTAATTGCAAAATATTTGCTTCAGTCGAATATAGCATTTCTTCGACCTCAACTCGGTCATCTTGAGCCGCGCTTATGTCTTTACAAATAAGTTCTATTTCAGACTGCACCTTGTCGTACTTCGATGCCAAGCTTTTCAGACTTTCAAGCCTTACTGTTAAAAAATGTTTTGTATTGGAATTTATATCAAAGTTATTTACGGCTGATTGTATTCGCACTATTGCGGACTTTAAGCCGCCTCTCTTTCTGGTTAACACTTTGAGGCCTTCTTCAGCCATCGTACGCACCTTGTTATGATGTTATTGAGGTGATACCTTGTAGGCGACGTCCTGCAGCGTCGACGCCGTGAAGAAGATGGCAAACACAGCTCGGAGAGATGACAGCCCTGTTTGAAGCACTGAAGCTAGCAGGCTCTTGCGATGATGTTGTCAGGAGGCTCAAAGGCGACGAGCGAAATGCCGATGGAATCACGCCACGGTCGTATCAGCAGATATGCTGATTCGCCCGTGATGGCCAGAAATAGTGGCAGAAAAATAATAGTTATGAATCATACATCGGAAATCCAGGTCCGGAGCGACCAAAAATGTTAAGTAAGAAGATTGATCCGTACTGTGAGGACCAAAAAATGTTAAGTGTCCGGTCCGAGTGGACCAAAAAATGATAATGGCGGCCCGTGGGACCGAAAATGTTTTGTTGAAGAATATTGAGTGTGAAATTTTGTACTTAGTTGATTCGCCAGGATGCAGAAATGATGAAGCGAGTGGACTGTATTTAATTCATTTATTTGATATTCAAAAGTACATTAGAAATATGCAGTTAGAAGTTGTTTTGAATGACAGGTTGGCTAATAAGCATGATGTGGATACAATTCGTATCAAAATTTAAATTACATTAATAAACGGGCCTAATGGGCCATAAGTAAAGTGTGTTGGCCTACATTGAATGTCGTGACAAGAAAAAATATGACAGTGAGGCTGCGGGCGTGCCGACCGCCGCTTACTAGCGTTTGAGACGTACTGTGCAGAGCACTGACATGAATGATCAGATTACCGTAAAAATTAAAGCGCAGATTAGCCAACCTATAGAGTAAAATTATCGCGCTACTGTACATAAGGCTGCCCGTCAAAATCAATAGATTTTTTTACTACATTTTAATAAATTATTATGCATTTTGGTAACTTAGTTTATAACATACAGTGTTCTTAATAATGAAAGTTAATTTCAAGGCTGAATTGAACCTTGAATTGTAATATTAGATTACAGCTGTACGTTAATGGTTTAGCGATAAGCATGAATAAAGATAAGCTTTAAAGATAAGCGTTTGTAAGCCAAGGTTAGCGAACAAACTGGTCTCATGCATGAATAAAAATGTATGCGTTGGCAAAGTATTGCCGTCATATATTGTATGTGTACAATATCGAACGTTATGAAACATGAAAAATACATAATTAGACAATGCTTAATAATGTATGATCGGAAGCTCATCACATGATGGCCCGATAGCTTGTAACCCTATGCAAGTTATACATGGTTACCGTGAAATAATTGAGGCCAGTAGACCTGTACAGAGTATTGTTTACATGAACAAAATTGCCACAAATTACATGTTTCAGCGTAAATTTAGCATGGCGTCATGTATTGACCAAGTCATGCTATTCCTGAAGTTTCAGGAACTTACAATATGTTGTTGTGTGAGAACAAGCTAGATAGCTGACTGAATGCAAGCACATATATGATGACATGTATGTCATAATTTAAACAGAAATAATAATTGTGCAATGCTTAATCACAAAATACAAATACAATATAACAATACAATATAAAATAAATCCAGACGTGGCATGGTTACATACAGTAGACGCAAAAACGATATGTTTTACATAAACGCAAGTTATATAATAAATATAATAAACAACTATTTAGTTAATTACAATATGAATAATTGCAATGGCATAAGTAACAAATACGACACTGTGATTACAAACGTAATACATGAGTTGAACAATTGAAAAAGATATTCACAGAACAATAAATCACACATATTAACAACTGTGTAAAAAATGCATGCATGGTTGCGTAACTGCAAAACATGCAAACATTATGTAACAAATTTTTATAAAATAATACCACCGAAAACATGACACATACCCAATACATCAAAATGTAAATGTGTAGGACATAGTATGCCACGCAAAATATTAACATACAAATACAAATAGTAATATACCACCATAAAACTATGATGATTATAGAAACACGCAATGGCGCAAATTTTTATGAAAATGTTGTGATAATACATCACAATTAAGTTGACCAAATGGTCATAATAAGTAATAAGCCAATGGCTGAGTAAAATAGCATTGTGCTAAATGATCATAATAATCTTGTGTCAAATCTCGTCCCGCGCTGGCAACAGACATGACTTATGTACTGGTCTCCGCAAAACACCAGTAGGTGTGCGAATGTCTACGACTCGAATTAAGTTACCTGGGCCGGGAAATGTGGCGGTAATTACACCAAATTTCCAGGCTAATGGAGGTAGATTATCCTCAATAAGTAAAACTAGGTACCCAATGGAAACATTATCCTTAGCGAATTTCCATTTGTGACGCTGTTGTAACTGGTGTAAATTAGTCGCGAGACCACGCCTTTCAAATGCCTTGGACAAACTTCTGTAGAAGTTGCCAACGCCCAAGACGAGAGATAGGAATATGGGATAAGTCTGGGTCCGCTATCGCCGTTAATGGTGCGCAAATCAAAAAATGGCCAGGTGTGAGTGGCACCGGATCATTTACATCCGAAGAGATGGCAAATAACGGTCAAGAGTTCAGACATGCCTCTATCTGAGACAAAACTGTCGTAAACTCCTCGAAGGTGAGTATAGACTTGCCTACCACGCGGCGCAGATGAAACTTCAAACTCTTTATGCCGCTCTCCCAAAGGCCACTGAAATGAGGTGACGAGGGCGGAATAAATAACCATGAGATCCCCTGAGAGGACGTGAATGACTTGAGTGATGAGATGGCATCCTTATTATGCCAAAGGTTGTAGAGATCATGTAAAATATTGCGGGCCTTCCTAAAGTTTGGGCCATTATCAGAGTATAACTGACTGGGTATGCCCCTGCGGGCCATAAAACGACGTAAGGCAGCTATAAACGCACTGGCTGTAAGGTCGGAGACCAATTCCAAGTGAATGGCCCTGGTTGCTAAGCAAATAAACAAAGACACGTATGCCTTAGAGAGAGTTCTGGATTTCTGCCCACCATGACGAATCATGAAGGGACCACCATAATCAACCGCGCAGAACAGAAACGGCCGTGATGGAGTGACTCTAGGAGATGGTAAAATACTAAGCCTCTGAACCTGCTGTTTGGCACTAAACCTGAGACACTTGACACATTTGCGAATGATGGAGCGAATGACTATCCTGGCATTAACAATCCACCAACGTTGACGCAGTGAGTGATGCACGAGTTTAGCACCAGCGTGAAGTAGACGAATGTCTTCGCGTTCAATGATGAGGCGAGTGATGTGCGCCGATGGATGTAAGACAATAGGATGTTTAGCGTCGTAAGGTAATTGCGACTGCTGTAATCGCCCGCCTACGCGTATCACTCCAGAATCATCAAGAAACGGGTCGAGAGAAGCCAACTTACTCCTAATGGAAACAGAAGATCCGTTACGAAGACAATTAATTTCGGCTGCGAAGTGGATCGACTGAGATTGTTTTATGAAGAAATTGAGAGCATGATGAATTTCGACAGGGGTAAGATCGCCCGTAAATTTGTCAGCACTGGAGAGTCTAATATTTTTGATGAACCGAAAACAGTAAGCATATACGCGCGTTAGATGGTGCAACGAGGAAAAGTCCTTAGAAAGGTCGATAGCCAGGGTAGACATTAGAGAAAGATTATTGGTATGTTTCTCTTCCGCGGTGACTTCAGAAGACGACGGATTAGAAGGTAAAAAGTGTGGAATAGGATTGGACTCTGAAGATTGAGACAAACAAGTGGGACCAAAGCGAACAATCGCGCAAAACATCAGGGAGACACCCCCTGGAGATAATATCAGCAGGATTGTGTCTAGAATTGATGTGATGCCAAGTATAGGTTTGCGTAAGACGCTGAATTTCAGCAACACGATTAGCGACGTATGTTTTCCACCTCGTTGACTGGGCATGAATCCAGTAAAGAGACACCATAGAGTCAGAATACAAATGAACACTATTAATGAACGAATAAAGCGCAGGAACGACCTTAAATACGAGTCGCGATAGCAACAAGCAAGCGCAGAGTTCGATGCGAGGTAATGACACCTGTCGTAAGGGAGCTACACGAGACTTAGAACACAGGAGATGACAAGAGGCCGATGAATCTTGATAAATGACTCTAACATAAATACAACACCCAAACCCCCTTTCAGAGGCATCCGAAAAACCATGTAATTCAACTGTACTTGCCTCAAGCTTGCGACGAATAGAACGTGGGACCACAATTTTGCTAATCAGACCCAATTTGTTGCACAAAGAATGCCAATCCAAACATGATTGGCCGGAGATCGGTTTATCCCAACCAAGCTTGCAAAGCCAGAGTTGCTGCATAAACTGTTTGTACCAAAAGACAACGGGACCGATCAGTCCAAGAGGATCGTATATGCCTGCAATAATCGAAAGAATTCTCCTCTTGGAGATGCTTGATTCAACTGGGAATGATTTAATGTCAAACAGAAATGAATCGGCAGTATTATTCCAGAGAATGCCCAGGGTATGCACATTGTCCTGTTTGTTTAAGGGGCGTGATAAATTGTCATGATTTGCGACTATTCTGGGTTCATTAGATGCCCATTTATGCAACGTGAGGCCCATTTATGGTGTCAGAACCGGTAAGCAGATCGTCGACATAGAAATCATTCGTTATAGCTAACGCCGCATCAGGAAATGAAGCTTGATGATCCCTACCAATTTGAATAAGACAGCGAGTGGCCAAAAACGAAGCACTAGCCGTGCCGTAGGTTACCGTTCGCAATGCAAAGTGTTTAAATGGTTCGAGAGGAGAATCACGCCACAGAATACGTTGATAGTGACAATCCCCTTCAGCTACGCGGATTTGTCGATACATCTTCTCGATGTCGGCGATGAGAACATATTTATGCATGCGGAAACGTAAAAGAATAGAAAAAAGGTCTTGTTGAACATTCGGGCCTACCAACAATATGTCATTGAGAGAAAGGCCATTGGTAGTTTTGGACGAACCATCAAAAACGACGCGCAGTTTTGTGGTCAAGCTAGACTGTTTAAATACGGCATGGTGAGGCAGATAGTAAGTATTTGACGCTGCTGAATTGATAGCGCAATTATCGATAAGCGTCATGTGTCCAAGATCCTTATATGCGTTAATAAAGTCTGCGTAATCGCGCGTGAGCTTAGCATCACGCCTGAATCGACGCTCTAAATTCACAAATCTTGCTTCAGCATTGGTGTAAGATTCCCCCAACTGGAGATGATCCGGCTTAAATGGCAGTGAAACCACGAACCTACCCTCGTGGTTGCGATGGGTAGAGCGCACGAAATGCTCTTCACAGGCTGACTCGTTATCAGGTGTGTTGTCAGGGATAGTTTCTGCTTCCCAAAATCTTTCGAGAGACTGCAGAATTTGACTGTCATTGTTCCTAGCTAGGAACGAAACAGCAGGACCCTTGTAGCGGCAGTGTTTGGGCAGATTGCCAGCCAAAATGTAGCCTAGCTTTGTTTCCTGAATGATGGGAAAATGAGGGCCGCGTACGTATTTATTAGCTAAAATTAAATCCAGGTAAAATTGCGCCCTAAGAGTATGTTGATTTCAGAGGATATATTGAAATTTGGGTCAGCCAGAAAAATGTTGTCCGGAATGTGGAATTGATTTATGTCAAACGATTGTGCCGGCAGATTGTGGGTTAATGCAGATAAGATAGCACATTTTGCCTCGAAGCTAAATCTCTGATAACGAGACATAATGCATATAGACGCAAGATTAGTGGCGTAACACGCTGTATTGTTTATACCCGTAATTGGTATGTTGGATTTAGTTAAATTAAGCCGTAATTTCCTTGCAAATGATTTTGTGCAAAAATTTATTTGTGACCCGGCGTCTAAAAGAACTCTTGCCCTATGTCTGTTGCCAGCCTGGTCAATGACAAATACAACTGCTGTTGATAAAAGAACATTGTTCGTGGATTGTAATTTAAGTGAGCAATAATTACTACTACTGGCAGATATTGAGTTCGGTACGTTGTTCGCGTGCAACAATGTGTGGTGTCGTTTTGAACAGATCTTACACACCTGCTTATTCTTACAGCTAGATACAAAATGATCTGATCTAAGACAATTGGTACAACATTTGTGACTTGATACAAATTGTCCTCGCTCAGCAGTGCTTAATGCACGAAATTTATCACATATGTAAAGCGGGTGATTAGATTTACAACACAAACATGAATAATTGCTTGACGCTGAGTGATAACTCTTAAATGTAGTACTGCCAGCAGCGTTTCTTGATTTATATTTATCATATTTATTGTTAAGTCTTAAATTCGGCTTGTTGAGTTGCTGTCCGGCATCGATAGGCAGTGTATTTTCTAACAGCTGTCTACGTGAGTTTAAAAAATGAATGAAATCTTGAAAGTTAGGAAAATTATCAGGGTCGATAGACTCCTTCCATAGTTTAAAAGTAGTAGGGTCGAGTTTAGTTGATAATAATTGTATAGTAATAAATTCAAATGAATTCAATGACAGTTGCATTGCCGCCAGTGAATTAACGGAAGACGTTACTGTGTTTGTGAATTCTGCCAAACTTTGGACAGAGTCCTTAATTGTTGACTTGACTTGAAGTAAATTTTGAACATAGTATTTTGCTAGTATGAACTTATCATACCTTGCGGACAGCAAACTCAATGCTATTGAGTAATTTTCCTTACAGATAGGTAGTGACTTAATTAAATCTAAAGGTTCATTTTTTAAAGAAGAATGTAAATAATGTAACTTCTGCACTGGCGTTAAATCGGATCTTGTATGCACCAAGTCCGTAAAAATTGAATGAAAATGCTGCCATTCCAATATGTTGCCTGAGAAGCAGGGCAAACTTATTGGTTTTAATTGCATGTGGGTCGATAATACGGGAGGTACAGTCTGAACATTAAATGTATCAATTAATTGCAAAATATTTGCTTCAGTCGAATATAGCATTTCTTCGACCTCAACTCGGTCATCTTGAGCCGCGCTTATGTCTTTACAAATAAGTTCTATTTCAGACTGCACCTTGTCGTACTTCGATGCCAAGCTTTTCAGACTTTCAAGCCTTACTGTTAAAAAATGTTTTGTATTGGAATTTATATCAAAGTTATTTACGGCTGATTGTATTCGCACTATTGCGGACTTTAAGCCGCCTCTCTTTCTGGTTAACACTTTGAGGCCTTCTTCAGCCATCGTACGCACATTGTTATGATGTTATTGAGGTGATACCTTGTAGGCGACGTCCTGCAGCGTCGACGCCGTGAAGAAGATGGCAAACACAGCTCGGAGAGATGACAGCCCTGTTTGAAGCACTGAAGCTAGCAGGCTCTTGCGATGATGTTGTCAGGAGGCTCAAAGGCGACGAGCGAAATGCCGATGGAATCACGCCACGGTCGTATCAGCAGATATGCTGATTCGCCCGTGATGGCCAGAAATAGTGGCAGAAAAATAATAGTTATGAATCATACATCGGAAATCCAGGTCCGGAGCGACCAAAAATGTTAAGTAAGAAGATTGATCCGTACTGTGAGGACCAAAAAATGTTAAGTGTCCGGTCCGAGTGGACCAAAAAATGATAATGGCGGCCCGTGGGACCGAAAATGTTTTGTTGAAGAATATTGAGTGTGAAATTTTGTACTTAGTTGATTCGCCAGGATGCAGAAATGATGAAGCGAGTGGACTGTATTTAATTCATTTATTTGATATTCAAAAGTACATTAGAAATATGCAGTTAGAAGTTGTTTTGAATGACAGGTTGGCTAATAAGCATGATGTGGATACAATTCGTATCAAAATTTAAATTACATTAATAAACGGGCCTAATGGGCCATAAGTAAAGTGTGTTGGCCTAAGGCCTACATTGAATGTCGTGACAAGAAAAAATATGACAGTGAGGCTGCTGGCGTGCCGACCGCCGCTTACTAGCGTTTGAGACGTACTGTGCAGAGCACTGACATGAATGATCAGATTACCGTAAAAATTAAAGCGCAGATTAGCCAACCTATAGAGTAAAATTATCGCGCTACTGTACATAAGGCTGCCCGTCAAAATCAATAGATTTTTTTACTACATTTTAATAAATTATTATGCATTTTGGTAACTTAGTTTATAACATACAGTGTTCTTAATAATGAAAGTTAATTTCAAGGCTGAATTGAACCTTGAATTGTAATATTAGATTACAGCTGTACGTTAATGGTTTAGCGATAAGCATGAATAAAGATAAGCTTTAAAGATAAGCGTTTGTAAGCCAAGGTTAGCGAACAAACTGGTCTCATGCATGAATAAAAATGTATGCGTTGGCAAAGTATTGCCGTCATATATTGTATGTGTACAATATCGAACGTTATGAAACATGAAAAATACATAATTAGACAATGCTTAATAATGTATGATCGGAAGCTCATCACATGATGGCCCGATAGCTTGTAACCCTATGCAAGTTATACATGGTTACCGTGAAATAATTGAGGCCAGTAGACCTGTACAGAGTATTGTTTACATGAACAAAATTGCCACAAATTACATGTTTCAGCGTAAATTTAGCATGGCGTCATGTATTGACCAAGTCATGCTATTCCTGAAGTTTCAGGAACTTACAATATGTTGTTGTGTGAGAACAAGCTAGATAGCTGACTGAATGCAAGCACATATATGATGACATGTATGTCATAATTTAAACAGAAATAATAATTGTGCAATGCTTAATCACAAAATACAAATACAATATAACAATACAATATAAAATAAATCCAGACGTGGCATGGTTACATACAGTAGACGCAAAAACGATATGTTTTACATAAACGCAAGTTATATAATAAATATAATAAACAACTATTTAGTTAATTACAATATGAATAATTGCAATGGCATAAGTAACAAATACGACACTGTGATTACAAACGTAATACATGAGTTGAACAATTGAAAAAGATATTCACAGAACAATAAATCACACATATTAACAACTGTGTAAAAAATGCATGCATGGTTGCGTAACTGCAAAACATGCTAACATTATGTAACAAATTTTTATAAAATAATACCACCGAAAACATGACACATACCCAATACATCAAAATGTAAATGTGTAGGACATAGTATGCCACGCAAAATATTAACATACAAATACAAATAGTAATATACCACCATAAAACTATGATGATTATAGAAACACGCAATGGCGCAAATTTTTATGAAAATGTTGTGATAATACATCACAATTAAGTTGACCAAATGGTCATAATAAGTAATAAGCCAATGGCTGAGTAAAATAGCATTGTGCTAAATGATCATAATAATCTTGTGTCAAATCTCGTCCCGCGCTGGCAACAGACATGACTTATGTACTGGTCTCCGCAAAACACCAGTAGGTGTGCGAATGTCTACGACTCGAATTAAGTTACCTGGGCCGGGAAATGTGGCGGTAATTACACCAAATTTCCAGGCTAATGGAGGTAGATTATCCTCAATAAGTAAAACTAGGTACCCAATGGAAACATTATCCTTAGCGAATTTCCATTTGTGACGCTGTTGTAACTGGTGTAAATTAGTCGCGAGACCACGCCTTCCAAATGCCTTGGACAAACTTCTGTAGAAGTTGCCAACGCCCAAGACGAGAGATAGGAATATGGGATAAGTCTGGGTCCGCTATCGCCGTTAATGGTGCGCAAATCAAAAAATGGCCAGGTGTGAGTGGCACCGGATCATTTACATCCGAAGAGATGCCAAATAACGGTCAAGAGTTCAGACATGCCTCTATCTGAGACAAAACTGTCGTAAACTCCTCGAAGGTGAGTATAGACTTGCCTACCACGCGGCGCAGATGAAACTTCAAACTCTTTATGCCGCTCTCCCAAAGGCCACTGAAATGAGGTGACGAGGGCGGAATAAATGACCATGAGATCCCCTGAGAGGACGTGAATGACTTGAGTGATGAGATGGCATCCTTATTATGCCAAAGGTTGTAGAGATCATGTAAAATATTGCGGGCCTTCCTAAAGTTTGGGCCATTATCAGAGTATAACTGACTGGGTATGCCCCTGCGGGCCATAAAACGACGTAAGGCAGCTATAAACGCACTGGCTGTAAGGTCGGAGACCAATTCCAAGTGAATGGCCCTGGTTGCTAAGCAAATAAACAAAGACACGTATGCCTTAGAGAGAGTTCTGGATTTCTGCCCACCATGACGAATCATGAAGGGACCACCATAATCAACCGCGCAGAACAGAAACGGCCGTGATGGAGTGACTCTAGGAGATGGTAAAATACTAAGCCTCTGAACCTGCTGTTTGGCACTAAACCTGAGACACTTGACACATTTGCGAATGATGGAGCGAATGACTATCCTGGCATTAACAATCCACCAACGTTGACGCAGTGAGTGATGCACGAGTTTAGCACCAGCGTGAAGTAGACGAATGTGTTCGCGTTCAATGATGAGGCGAGTGATGTGCGCCGATGGATGTAAGACAATAGGATGTTTAGCGTCGTAAGGTAATTGCGACTGCTGTAATCGCCCGCCTACGCGTATCACTCCAGAATCATCAAGAAACGGGTCGAGAGAAGCCAACTTACTCCTAATGGAAACAGAAGATCCGTTACGAAGACAATTAATTTCGGCTGCGAAGTGGATCGACTGAGATTGTTTTATGAAGAAATTGAGAGCATGATGAATTTCGACAGGGGTAAGATCGCCCGTAAATTTGTCAGCACTGGAGAGTCTAATATTTTTGATGAACCGAAAACAGTAAGCGTATACGCGCGTTAGATGGTGCAACGAGGAAAAGTCCTTAGAAAGGTCGATAGCCAGGGTAGACATTAGAGAAAGATTATTGGTATGTTTCTCTTCCGCGGTGACTTCAGAAGACGACGGATTAGAAGGTAAAAAGTGTGGAAAAGGATTGGACTCTGAAGATTGAGACAAACAAGTGGGACCAAAGCGAACAATCGCGCAAAACATCAGGGAGACACCCCCTGGAGATAATATCAGCAGGATTGTGTCTAGAATTGATGTGATGCCAAGTATAGGTTTGCGTAAGACGCTGAATTTCAGCAACACGATTAGCGACGTATGTTTTCCACCTCGTTGACTGGGCATGAATCCAGTAAAGAGACACCATAGAGTCAGAATACAAATGAACACTATTAATGAACGAATAAAGCGCAGGAACGACCTTAAATACGAGTCGCGATAGCAACAAGCAAGCGCAGAGTTCGATGCGAGGTAATGACACCTGTCGTAAGGGAGCTACACGAGACTTAGAACACAGGAGATGACAAGAGGCCGATGAATCTTGATAAATGACTCTAACATAAATACAACACCCAAACCCCCTTTCAGAGGCATCCGAAAAACCATGTAATTCAACTGTACTTGCCTCAAGCTTGCGACGAATAGAACGTGGGACCACAATTTTGCTAATCAGACCCAATTTGTTGCACAAAGAATGCCAATCCAAACATGATTGGCCGGAGATCGGTTTATCCCAACCAAGCTTGCAAAGCCAGAGTTGCTGCATAAACTGTTTGTACCAAAAGACAACGGGACCGATCAGTCCAAGAGGATCGTATATGCCTGCAATAATCGAAAGAATTCTCCTCTTGGAGATGCTTGATTCAACTGGGAATGATTTAATGTCAAACAGAAATGAATCGGCAGTATTATTCCAGAGAATGCCCAGGGTATGCACATTGTCCTGTTTGTTTAAGGGGCGTGATAAATTGTCATGATTTGCGACTATTCTGGGTTCATTAGATGCCCATTTATGCAACGTGAGGCCCATTTATGGTGTCAGAACCGGTAAGCAGATCGTCGACATAGAAATCATTCGTTATAGCTAACGCCGCATCAGGAAATGAAGCTTGATGATCCCTACCAATTTGAATAAGACAGCGAGTGGCCAAAAACGAAGCACTAGCCGTGCCGTAGGTTACCGTTCGCAATGCAAAGTGTTTAAATGGTTCGAGAGGAGAATCACGCCACAGAATACGTTGATAGTGACAATCCCCTTCAGCTACGCGGATTTGTCGATACATCTTCTCGATGTCGGCGATGAGAACATATTTATGCATGCGGAAACGTAAAAGAATAGAAAAAAGGTCTTGTTGAACATTCGGGCCTACCAACAATATGTCATTGAGAGAAAGGCCATTGGTAGTTTTGGACGAACCATCAAAAACGACGCGCAGTTTTGTGGTCAAGCTAGACTGTTTAAATACGGCATGGTGAGGCAGATAGTAAGTATTTGACGCTGCTGAATTGATAGCGCAATTATCGATAAGCGTCATGTGTCCAAGATCCTTATATGCGTTAATAAAGTCTGCGTAATCGCGCGTGAGCTTAGCATCACGCCTGAATCGACGCTCTAAATTCACAAATCTTGCTTCAGCATTGGTGTAAGATTCCCCCAACTGGAGATGATCCGGCTTAAATGGCAGTGAAACCACGAACCTACCCTCGTGGTTGCGATGGGTAGAGCGCACGAAATGCTCTTCACAGGCTGACTCGTTATCAGGTGTGTTGTCAGGGATAGTTTCTGCTTCCCAAAATCTTTCGAGAGACTGCAGAATTTGACTGTCATTGTTCCTAGCTAGGAACGAAACAGCAGGACCCTTGTAGCGGCAGTGTTTGGGCAGATTGCCAGCCAAAATGTAGCCTAGCTTTGTTTCCTGAATGATGGGAAAATGAGGGCCGCGTACGTATTTATTAGCTAAAATTAAATCCAGGTAAAATTGCGCCCTAAGAGTATGTTGATTTCAGAGGATATATTGAAATTTGGGTCAGCCAGAAAAATGTTGTCCGGAATGTGGAATTGATTTATGTCAAACGATTGTGCCGGCAGATTGTGGGTTAATGCAGATAAGATAGCACATTTTGCCTCGAAGCTAAATCTCTGATAACGAGACATAATGCATATAGACGCAAGATTAGTGGCGTAACACGCTGTATTGTTTATACCCGTAATTGGTATGTTGGATTTAGTTAAATTAAGCCGTAATTTCCTTGCAAATGATTTTGTGCAAAAATTTATTTGTGACCCGGCGTCTAAAAGAACTCTTGCCCTATGTCTGTTGCCAGCCTGGTCAATGACAAATACAACTGCTGTTGATAAAAGAACATTGTTCGTGGATTGTAATTTAAGTGAGCAATAATTACTACTACTGGCAGATATTGAGTTCGGTACGTTGTTCGCGTGCAACAATGTGTGGTGTCGTTTTGAACAGATCTTACACACCTGCTTATTCTTACAGCTAGATACAAAATGATCTGATCTAAGACAATTGGTACAACATTTGTGACTTGATACAAATTGTCCTCGCTCAGCAGTGCTTAATGCACGAAATTTATCACATATGTAAAGCGGGTGATTAGATTTACAACACAAACATGAATAATTGCTTGACGCTGAGTGATAACTCTTAAATGTAGTACTGCCAGCAGCGTTTCTTGATTTATATTTATCATATTTATTGTTAAGTCTTAAATTCGGCTTGTTGAGTTGCTGTCCGGCATCGATAGGCAGTGTATTTTCTAACAGCTGTCTACGTGAGTTTAAAAAATGAATGAAATCTTGAAAGTTAGGAAAATTATCAGGGTCGATAGACTCCTTCCATAGTTTAAAAGTAGTAGGGTCGAGTTTAGTTGATAATAATTGTATAGTAATAAATTCAAATGAATTCAATGACAGTTGCATTGCCGCCAGTGAATTAACGGAAGACGTTACTGTGTTTGTGAATTCTGCCAAACTTTGGACAGAGTCCTTAATTGTTGACTTGACTTGAAGTAAATTTTGAACATAGTATTTTGCTAGTATGAACTTATCATACCTTGCGGACAGCAAACTCAATGCTATTGAGTAATTTTCCTTACAGATAGGTAGTGACTTAATTAAATCTAAAGGTTCATTTTTTAAAGAAGAATGTAAATAATGTAACTTCTGCACTGGCGTTAAATCGGATCTTGTATGCACCAAGTCCGTAAAAATTGAATGAAAATGCTGCCATTCCAATATGTTGCCTGAGAAGCAGGGCAAACTTATTGGTTTTAATTGCATGTGGGTCGATAATACGGGAGGTACAGTCTGAACATTAAATGTATCAATTAATTGCAAAATATTTGCTTCAGTCGAATATAGCATTTCTTCGACCTCAACTCGGTCATCTTGAGCCGCGCTTATGTCTTTACAAATAAGTTCTATTTCAGACTGCACCTTGTCGTACTTCGATGCCAAGCTTTTCAGACTTTCAAGCCTTACTGTTAAAAAATGTTTTGTATTGGAATTTATATCAAAGTTATTTACGGCTGATTGTATTCGCACTATTGCGGACTTTAAGCCGCCTCTCTTTCTGGTTAACACTTTGAGGCCTTCTTCAGCCATCGTACGCACCTTGTTATGATGTTATTGAGGTGATACCTTGTAGGCGGACGTCCTGCAGCGTCGACGCCGTGAAGAAGATGGCAAACACAGCTCGGAGAGATGACAGCCCTGTTTGAAGCACTGAAGCTAGCAGGCTCTTGCGATGATGTTGTCAGGAGGCTCAAAGGCGACGAGCGAAATGCCGATGGAATCACGCACGGTCGTATCAGCAGATATGCTGATTCGCCCGTGATGGCCAGAAATAGTGGCAGAAAAATAATTAGTTATGAATCATACATCGGAAATCCAGGTCCGGAGCGACCAAAAATGTTAAGTAAGAAGATTGATCCGTACTGTGAGGACCAAAAAATGTTAAGTGTCCGGTCCGAGTGGACCAAAAATGATAATGGCGGCCCGTGGGACCGAAAATGTTTTGTTGAAGAATATTGAGTGTGAAATTTTGTACTTAGTTGATTCGCCAGGATGCAGAAATGATGAAGCGAGTGGACTGTATTTAATTCATTTATTTGATATTCAAAAGTACATTAGAAATATGCAGTTAGAAGTTGTTTTGAATGACAGGTTGGCTAATAAGCATGATGTGGATACAATTCGTATCAAAATTTAAATTACATTAATAAACGGGCCTAATGGGCCATAAGTAAAGTGTGTTGGCCTAAGGCCTACATTGAATGTCGTGACAAGAAAAAATATGACAGTGAGGCTGCTGGCGTGCCGACCGCCGCTTACTAGCGTTTGAGACGTACTGTGCAGAGCACTGACATGAATGATCAGATTACCGTAAAAATTAAAGCGCAGATTAGCCAACCTATAGAGTAAAATTATCGCGCTACTGTACATAAGGCTGCCCGTCAAAATCAATAGATTTTTTTACTACATTTTAATAAATTATTATGCATTTTGGTAACTTAGTTTATAACATACAGTGTTCTTAATAATGAAAGTTAATTTCAAAGGCTGAATTGAACCTTGAATTGTAATATTAGATTACAGCTGTACGTTAATGGTTTAGCGATAAGCATGAATAAAGATAAGCTTTTAAAGATAAGCGTTTGTAAGCCAAGGTTAGCGAACAAACTGGTCTCATGCATGAATAAAAATGTATGCGTTGGCAAAGTATTGCCGTCATATATTGTATGTGTACAATATCGAACGTTATGAAACATGAAAAATACATAATTAGACAATGCTTAATAATGTATGATCGGAAGCTCATCACATGATGGCCCGATAGCTTGTAACCCTATGCAAGTTATACATGGTTACCGTGAAATAATTGAGGCCAGTAGACCTGTACAGAGTATTGTTTACATGAACAAAATTGCCACAAATTACATGTTTCAGCGTAAATTTAGCATGGCGTCATGTATTGACCAAGTCATGCTATTCCTGAAGTTTCAGGAACTTACAATATGTTGTTGTGTGAGAACAAGCTAGATAGCTGACTGAATGCAAGCACATATATGATGACATGTATGTCATAATTTAAACAGAAATAATAATTGTGCAATGCTTAATCACAAAATACAAATACAATATAACAATACAATATAAAATAAATCCAGACGTGGCATGGTTACATACAGTAGACGCAAAAACGATATGTTTTACATAAACGCAAGTTATATAATAAATATAATAAACAACTATTTAGTTAATTACAATATGAATAATTGCAATGGCATAAGTAACAAATACGACACTGTGATTACAAACGTAATACATGAGTTGAACAATTGAAAAAGATATTCACAGAACAATAAATCACACATATTAACAACTGTGTAAAAAATTGCATGCATGGTTGCGTAACTGCAAAACATGCTAACATTATGTAACAAATTTTATAAAATAATACCACCGAAAACATGACACATACCCAATACATCAAAATGTAAATGTGTAGGACCATAGTATGCCACGCAAAATATTAACATACAAATACAAATAGTAATATACCACCATAAAACTATGATGATTATAGAAACACGCAATGGCGCAAATTTTTATGAAAATGTTGTGATAATACATCACAATTAAGTTGACCAAATGGTCATAATAAGTAATAAGCCAATGGCTGAGTAAAATAGCATTGTGCTAAATGATCATAATAATCTTGTGTCAAATCTCGTCCCGCGCTGGCAACCAGACATGACTTATGTACTGGTCTCCGCAAAACACCAGTAGGTGTGCGAATGTCTACGACTCGAATTAAGTTACCCTGGGCCGGGAAATGTGGCGGTAATTACACCAAATTTCCAGGCTAATGGAGGTAGATTATCCTCAATAAGTAAAACTAGGTACCCAATGGAAACATTATCCTTAGCGAATTTCCATTTGTGACGCTGTTGTAACTGGTGTAAATTAGTCGCGAGACCACGCCTTCCAAATGCCCTTGGACAAACTTCTGTAGAAGTTGCCAACGCCCAAGACGAGAGATAGAATATGGGATAAGTCTGGGTCCGCTATCGCCGTTAATGGTGCGCAAATCAAAAAATGGCCAGGTGTGAGTGGCACCGGAATCATTTAACATCCGAAGAGATGCCAAATAACGGTCAAGAGTTCAGACATGCCTCTATCTGAGACAAAACTGTCGTAAACTCCTCGAAGGTGAGTATAGACTTGCCTACCACGCGGCGCAGATGAAACTTCAAACTCTTTATGCCGCTCTCCGCCAAAGGCCACTGAAATGAGGTGACGAGGGCGGAATAAATGACCATGAGATCCCCTGAGAGGACGTGAATGACTTGAGTGATGAGATGGCATCCTTATTATGCCAAAGGTTGTAGAGATCATGTAAAATATTGCGGGCCTTCCTAAAGTTTGGGCCATTATCAGAGTATAACTGACTGGGTATGCCCCTGCGGGCCATAAAACGACGTAAGGCAGCTATAAACGCACTGGCTGTAAGGTCGGAGACAATTCCAAGTGAATGGCCCTGGTTGCTAAGCAAATAACAAAGACACGTATGCCTTAGAGAGAGTTCTGGATTTCTGCCCACCATGACGAATCATGAAGGGACCACCATAATCAACCGCGCAGAACAGAAACGGCCGTGATGGAGTGACTCTAGGAGATGGTAAAATACTAAGCCTCTGAACCTGCTGTTTGGCACTAAACCTGAGACACTTGACACATTTGCGAATGATGGAGCGAATGACTATCCATGGCATTAACAATCCACCAACGTTGACGCAGTGAGTGATGCACGAGTTTAGCACCAGCGTGAAGTAGACGAATTGTGTTCGCGTTCAATGATGAGGCGAGTGATGTGCGCCGATGGATGTAAGACAATAGGATGTTTAGCGTCGTAAGGTAATTGCGACTGCTGTAATCGCCCGCTACGCGTATCACTCCAGAATCATCAAGAAACGGGTCCGAGAGAAGCCAACTTACTCCTAATGGAAACAGAATCCGTTACGAAGACAATTAATTTCGGCTGCGAAGTGGATCGACTGAGATTGTTTTATGAAGAAATTGAGAGCATGATGAATTTCGACAGGGGTAAGATCGCCCGTAAATTTGTCAGCACTGGAGAGTCTAATATTTTTGATGAACCGAAAACAGTAAGCATATACGCGCGTTAGATGGTGCAACGAGGAAAAGTCCTTAGAAAGGTCGATAGCCAGGGTAGACATTAGAGAAAGATTATTGGTATGTTTCTCTTCCGCGGTGACTTCAGAAGACGACGGATTAGAAGGTAAAAAGTGTGGAAAAGGATTGGACTCTGAAGATTGAGACAAACAAGTGGGACCAAAGCGAACAATCGCGCAAAACATCAGGGAGACACCCCCTGGAGATAATATAAGCAGGATTGTGTCTAGAATTGATGTGATGCCAAGTATAGGTTTGCGTAAGACGCTGAATTTCAGCAACACGATTAGCGACGTATGTTTTCCACCTCGTTGACTGGGCATGAATCCAGTAAAGAGACACCATAGAGTCAGAATACAAATGAACACTATTAATGAACGAATAAAGCGCAGGAACGACCTTAAATACGAGTCGCGATAGCAACAAGCAAGCGCAGAGTTCGATGCGAGGTAATGACACCTGTCGTAAGGGAGCTACACGAGACTTAGAACACAGGAGATGACAAGAGGCCGATGAATCTTGATAAATGACTCTAACGTAAATACAACACCCAAACCCCCTTTCAGAGGCATCCGAAAAACCATGTAATTCAACTGTACTTGCCTCAAGCTTGCGACGAATAGAACGTGGGACCACAATTTTGCTAATCAGACCCAATTTGTTGCACAAAGAATGCCAATCCAAACATGATTGGCCGGAGATCGGTTTATCCCAACCAAGCTTGCAAAGCCAGAGTTGCTGCATAAACTGTTTGTACCAAAAGACAACGGGACCGATCAGTCCAAGAGGATCGTATATGCCTGCAATAATCGAAAGAATTCTCCTCTTGGAGATGCTTGATTCAACTGGGAATGATTTAATGTCAAACAGAAATGAATCGGCAGTATTATTCCAGAGAATGCCCAGGGTATGCACATTGTCCTGTTTGTTTAAGGGGCGTGATAAATTGTCATGATTTGCGACCATTCTGGGTTCATTAGATGCCCATTTATGCAACGTGAGGCCCATTTATGGTGTCAGAACTGGTAAGCAGATCGTCGACATAGAAATCATTCGTTATAGCTAACGCCGCATCAGGAAATGAAGCTTGATGGTCCCTACCAATTTGAATAAGACAGCGAGTGGCCAAAAACGAAGCACTAGCCGTGCCGTAGGTTACCGTTCGCAATGCAAAGTGTTTAAATGGTTCGAGAGGAGAATCACGCCACAGAATACGTTGATAGTGACAATCCCCTTCAGCTACGCGGATTTGTCGATACATCTTCTCGATGTCGGCGATGAGAACATATTTATGCATGCGGAAACGTAAAAGAATAGAAAAAAGGTCTTGTTGAACATTCGGGCCTACCAACAATATGTCATTGAAAGAAAGGCCATTGGTAGTTTTGGACGAACCATCAAAAACGAAGCGCAGTTTTGTGGTCAAGCTAGACTGTTTAAATACGGCATGGCGAGGCAGATAGTAAGTATTTGAAGCTGCTGAATTGATAGCGCAATTATCGATAAGCGTCATGTGTCCAAGATCCTTATATGCGTTAATAAAGTCCGCGTAATCGCGTGTGAGCTTAGCATCATGCCTGAATCGACGCTCTAAATTCACAAATCTTGCTTCAGCATTGGTGTAAGATTCCCCCAACTGGAGATGATCCGGCTTAAATGGCAGTGAAACCACGAACCTACCCTCGTGGTTGCGATGGGTAGAGCGCACGAAATGCTCTTCACAGGCTGACTCGTTATCAGGTGTGTTGTCAGGGATAGTTTCTGCTTCCCAAAATCTTTCGAGAGACTGCAGAATTTGACAGTCATTGTTCCTAGCTAGGAACGAAACAGCAGGACCCTTGTAGCGGCAGTGTTTGGGCAGATTGCCAGCCAAAATGTAGCCTAGCTTTGTTTCCTGAATGATGGGAAAATGATGGGAAAGTACGTATTTATTAGCTAAAATTAAATCCAGGTAAAATTGCGCCCTAAGAGTATGTTGATTTCAGAGGATATATTGAAATTTGGGTCAGCCAGAAAAATGTTGTCCGGAATGTGGAATTGATTTATGTCAAACGATTGTGCCGGCAGATTGTGGGTTAATGCAGATAAGATAGCACATTTTGCCTCGAAGCTAAATCTCTGATAACGAGACATAATGCATATAGACGCAAGATTAGTGGCGTAACATGCTGTATTGTTTATACCCGCAATTGGTATGTTGGATTTAGTTAAATTAAGCCGTAATTTCCTTGCAAATGATTTTGTGCAAAAATTTATTTGTGACCCGGCGTCTAAAAGAACTCTTGCCTTATGTCTGTTGCCAGCCTGGTCAATGACAAATACAACTGCTGTTGATAAAAGAACATTGTTCGTGGATTGTAATTTAAGTGAGCAATAATTACTACTACTGGCAGATATTGAGTTCGGTACGTTGTTCGCGTGCAACAATGTGTGGTGTCGTTTTGAACAGATCTTACACACCTGCTTATTCTTACAGCTAGATACAAAATGATATGATCTAAGACAATTGGTACAACATTTGTGACTTGATACAAATTGTCCTCGCTCAGCAGTGCTTAATGCACGAAATTTATCACATATGTAAAGCGGGTGATTAGATTTACAACGCAAACATGAATAATTGCTTGACGCTGAGTGATAACTCTTAAATGTAGTACTGCCAGCAGCGTTTCTTGATTTATATTTATCATATTTATTGTTAAGTCTTAAATTCGGCTTGTTGAGTTGCTGTCCGGCATCGATAGGCAGTGTATTTTCTAACAGCTGTCTACGTGAGTTTAAAAAATGAATGAAATCTTGAAAGTTAGGAAAATTATCAGGGTCGATAGACTCCTTCCATAGTTTAAAAGTAGTAGGGTCGAGTTTAGTTGATAATAATTGTATAGTAATAAATTCAAATGAATTCAATGACAGTTGCATTGCCGCCAGTGAATTAACGGAAGACGTTATTGTGTTTGTGAATTCTGCCAAACTTTGGACAGAGTCCTTAATTGTTGACTTGACTTGAAGTAAATTTTGAACATAGTATTTTGCTAGTATGAAATTATCATACCTTGCGGACAGCAAACTCAATGCTATTAGGTAATTTTCCTTACAGATAGGTAGTGACTTAATTAAATCTAAAGGTTCATTTTTTAAAGAAGAATGTAAATAATGTAACTTCTGCACTGGCGTTAAATCGGATCTTGTATGCACCAAGTCCGTAAAAATTGAATGAAAATGCTGCCATTCCAATATGTTGCCTGAGAAGCAGGGCTAACTTATTGGTTTTAATTGCATGTGGGTCGATAATACGGGAGGTACAGTCTGAACATTAAATGTATCAATTAATTGCAAAATATTTGCTTCAGTCGAATATAGCATTTCTTCGACCTCAACTCGGTCATCTTGAGCCGCGCTTATGTCTTTACAAATAAGTTCTATTTCAGACTGCACCTTGTCGTACTTCGATGCCAAGCTTTTCAGACTTTCAAGCCTTACTGTTAAAAAATGTTTTGTATTGGAATTTATATCAAAGTTATTTACGGCTGATTGTATTCGCACTATTGCGGACTTTAAGCCGCCTCTCTTTCTGGTTAACACTTTGAGGCCTTCTTCAGCCATTGTACGCACCTTGTTATGATGTTATTGAGGTGATACCTTGTACGCGACGTCCTGCAGCGTCGACGCCGTGAAGAAGATGGCAAACACAGCTCGGAGAGATGACAGCCCTGTTTGAAGCACTGAAGCTAGCAGGCTCTTGCGATGATGTTGTCAGGAGGCTCAAAGGCGACGAGCGAAATGCCGATGGAATCACGCCACGGTCGTATCAGCAGATATGCTGATTCGCCCGTGATGGCCAGAAATAGTGGCAGAAAAATAATAGTTATGAATCATACATCGGAAATCCAGGTCCGGAGCGACCAAAAATGTTAAGTAAGAAGATTGATCCGTACTGTGAGGACCAAAAAATGTTAAGTGTCCGGTCCGAGTGGACCAAAAAATGATAATGGCGGCCCGTGGGACCGAAAATGTTTTGTTGAAGAATATTGAGTGTGAAATTTTGTACTTAGTTGATTCGCCAGGATGCAGAAATGATGAAGCGAGTGGACTGTATTTAATTCATTTATTTGATATTCAAAAGTACGTTAGAAATATGCAGTTAGAAGTTGTTTTGAATGACAGGTTGGCTAATAAGCATGATGTGGATACAATTCGTATAAAAATTTAAATTACATTAATAAACGGGCCTAATGGGCCATAAGTAAAGTGTGTTGGCCTAAGGCCTACATTGAATGTCGTGACAAGAAAAAATATGACAGTGAGGCTGCGGGCGTGCCGACCGCCGCTTACTAGCGTTTGAGACGTACTGTGCAGAGCACTGACATGAATGATCAGATTACCGTAAAAATTAAAGCGCAGATTAGCCAACCTATAGAGTAAAATTATCGCGCTACTGTACATAAGGCTGCCCGTCAAAATCAATAGATTTTTTTACTACATTTTAATAAATTATTATGCATTTTGGTAACTTAGTTTATAACATACAGTGTTCCTAATAATGAAAGTTAATTTCAAGGCTGAATTGAACCTTGAATTGTAATATTAGATTACAGTTGTACGTTAATGGTTTAGCGATAAGCATGAATAAAGATAAGCTTTAAAGATAAGCGTTTGTAAGCCAAGGTTAGCGAACAAACTGGTCTCATGCATGAATAAAAATGTATGCGTTGGCAAAGTATTGCCGTCATATATTGTATGTGTACAATATCGAACGTTATGAAACATGAAAAATACATAATTAGACAATGCTTAATAATGTATGATCGGAAGCTCATCACATGATGGCCCGATAGCTTGTAACCCTATGCAAGTTATACATGGTTACCGTGAAATAATTGAGGCCAGTAGACCTGTACAGAGTATTGTTTACATGAACAAAATTGCCACAAATTACATGTTTAAGCGTAAATTTAGCATGGCGTCATGTATTGACCAAGTCATGCTATTCCTGAAGTTTCAGGAACTTACAATATGTTGTTGTGTGAGAACAAGCTAGATAGCTGACTGAATGCAAGCACATATATGATGACATGTATGTCATAATTTAAACAGAAATAATAATTGTGCAATGCTTAATCACAAAATACAAATACAATATAACAATACAATATAAAATAAATCCAGACGTGGCATGGTTACATACAGTAGACGCAAAAACGATATGTTTTACATAAACGCAAGTTATATAATAAATATAATAAACAACTATTTAGTTAATTACAATATGAATAATTGCAATGGCATAAGTAACAAATACGACACTGTGATTACAAACGTAATACATGAGTTGAACAATTGAAAAAGATATTCACAGAACAATAAATCACACATATTAACAACTGTGTAAAAAATGCATGCATGGTTGCGTAACTGCAAAACATGCAAACATTATGTAACAAATTTTTATAAAATAATACCACCGAAAACATGACACATACCCAATACATCAAAATGTAAATGTGTAGGACATAGTATGCCACGCAAAATATTAACATACAAATACAAATAGTAATATACCACCATAAAACTATGATGATTATAGAAACACGCAATGGCGCAAATTTTTATGAAAATGTTGTGATAATACATCACAATTAAGTTGACCAAATGGTCATAATAAGTAATAAGCCAATGGCTGAGTAAAATAGCATTGTGCTAAATGATCATAATAATCTTGTGTCAAATCTCGTCCCGCGCTGGCAACAGACATGACTTATGTACTGGTCTCCGCAAAACACCAGTAGGTGTGCGAATGTCTACGACTCGAATTAAGTTATCTGGGCCGGGAAATGTGGCGGTAATTACACCAAATTTCCAGGCTAATGGAGGTAGATTATCCTCAATAAGTAAAACTAGGTACCCAATGGAAACATTATCCTTAGCGAATTTCCATTTTTTGACGCTGTTGTAACTGGTGTAAATTAGTCGCGAGACCACGCCTTCCAAATGCCTTGGACAAACTTCTGTAGAAGTTGCCAACGCCCAAGACGAGAGATAGGAATATGGGATAAGTCTGGGTCCGCTATCGCCGTTAATGGTGCGCAAATCAAAAAATGGCCAGGTGTGAGTGGCACCGGACCATTTACATCCGAAGAGATGGCAAATAACGGTCAAGAGTTCAGACATGCCTCTATCTGAGACAAAACTGTCGTAAACTCCTCGAAGGTGAGTATAGACTTGCCTACCACGTGGCGCAGATGAAACTTCAAACTCTTTATGCCGCTCTCCCAAAGGCCACTGAAATGAGGTGACGAGGGCGGAATAAATGACCATGAGATCCCCTGAGAGGACGTGAATGACTTGAGTGATGAGATGGCATCCTTATTATGCCAAAGGTTGTAGAGATCATGTAAAATATTGCGGGCCTTCCTAAAGTTTGGGCCATTATCAGAGTATAACTGACTGGGTATGCCCCTGCGGGCCATAAAACGACGTAAGGCAGCTATAAACGCACTGGCTGTAAGGTCGGAGACCAATTCCAAGTGAATGGCCCTGGTTGCTAAGCAAATAAACAAAGACACGTATGCCTTAGAGAGAGTTCTGGATTTCTGCCCACCATGACGAATCATGAAGGGACCACCATAATCAACCGCGCAGAACAGAAACGGCCGTGATGGAGTGACTCTAGGAGATGGTAAAATACTAAGCCTCTGAACCTGCTGTTTGGCACTAAACCTGAGACACTTGACACATTTGCGAATGATGGAGCGAATGACTATCCTGGCATTAACAATCCACCAACGTTGACGCAGTGAGTGATGCACGAGTTGAGCACCAGCGTGAAGTAGACGAATGTGTTCGCGTTCAATGATGAGGCGAGTGATGTGCGCCGATGGATGTAAGACAATAGGATGTTTAGCGTCGTAAGGTAATTGCGACTGCTGTAATCGCCCGCCTACGCGTATCACTCCAGAATCATCAAGAAACGGGTCGAGAGAAGCCAACTTACTCCTAATGGAAACAGAAGATCCGTTACGAAGACAATTAATTTCGGCTGCGAAGTGGATCGACTGAGATTGTTTTATGAAGAAATTGAGAGCATGATGAATTTCGACAGGGGTAAGATCGCCCGTAAATTTGTCAGCACTGGAGAGTCTAATATTTTTGATGAACCGAAAACAGTAAGCATATACGCGCGTTAGATGGTGCAACGAGGAAAAGTCCTTAGAAAGGTCGATAGCCAGGGTAGACATTAGAGAAAGATTATTGGTATGTTTCTCTTCCGCGGTGACTTCAGAAGACGACGGATTAGAAGGTAAAAAGTGTGGAAAAGGATTGGACTCTGAAGATTGAGACAAACAAGTGGGACCAAAGCGAACAATCGCGCAAAACATCAGGGAGACACCCCCTGGAGATAATATAAGCAGGATTGTGTCTAGAATTGATGTGATGCCAAGTATAGGTTTGCGTAAGACGCTGAATTTCAGCAACACGATTAGCGACGTATGTTTTCCACCTCGTTGACTGGGCATGAATCCAGTAAAGAGACACCATAGAGTCAGAATACAAATGAACACTATTAATGAACGAATAAAGCGCAGGAACGACCTTAAATACGAGTCGCGATAGCAACAAGCAAGCGCAGAGTTCGATGCGAGGTAATGACACCTGTCGTAAGGGAGCTACACGAGACTTAGAACACAGGAGATGACAAGAGGCCGATGAATCTTGATAAATGACTCTAACGTAAATACAACACCCAAACCCCCTTTCAGAGGCATCCGAAAAACCATGTAATTCAACTGTACTTGCCTCAAGCTTGCGACGAATAGAACGTGGGACCACAATTTTGCTAATCAGACCCAATTTGTTGCACAAAGAATGCCAATCCAAACATGATTGGCCGGAGATCGGTTTATCCCAACCAAGCTTGCAAAGCCAGAGTTGCTGCATAAACTGTTTGTACCAAAAGACAACGGGACCGATCAGTCCAAGAGGATCGTATATGCCTGCAATAATCGAAAGAATTCTCCTCTTGGAGATGCTTGATTCAACTGGGAATGATTTAATGTCAAACAGAAATGAATCGGCAGTATTATTCCAGAGAATGCCCAGGGTATGCACATTGTCCTGTTTGTTTAAGGGGCGTGATAAATTGTCATGATTTGCGACCATTCTGGGTTCATTAGATGCCCATTTATGCAACGTGAGGCCCATTTATGGTGTCAGAACCGGTAAGCAGATCGTCGACATAGAAATCATTCGTTATAGCTAACGCCGCATCAGGAAATGAAGCTTGATGGTCCCTACCAATTTGAATAAGACAGCGAGTGGCCAAAAACGAAGCACTAGCCGTGCCGTAGGTTACCGTTCGCAATGCAAAGTGTTTAAATGGTTCGAGAGGAGAATCACGCCACAGAATACGTTGATAGTGACAATCCCCTTCAGCTACGCGGATTTGTCGATACATCTTCTCGATGTCGGCGATGAGAACATATTTATGCATGCGGAAACGTAAAAGAATAGAAAAAAGGTCTTGTTGAACATTCGGGCCTACCAACAATATGTCATTGAAAGAAAGGCCATTGGTAGTTTTGGACGAACCATCAAAAACGAAGCGCAGTTTTGTGGTCAAGCTAGACTGTTTAAATACGGCATGGCGAGGCAGATAGTAAGTATTTGAAGCTGCTGAATTGATAGCGCAATTATCGATAAGCGTCATGTGTCCAAGATCCTTATATGCGTTAATAAAGTCTGCGTAATCGCGTGTGAGCTTAGCATCATGCCTGAATCGACGCTCTAAATTCACAAATCTTGCTTCAGCATTGGTGTAAGATTCCCCCAACTGGAGATGATCCGGCTTAAATGGCAGTGAAACCACGAACCTACCCTCGTGGTTGCGATGGGTAGAGCGCACGAAATGCTCTTCACAGGCTGACTCGTTATCAGGTGTGTTGTCAGGGATAGTTTCTGCTTCCCAAAATCTTTCGAGAGACTGCAGAATTTGACAGTCATTGTTCCTAGCTAGGAACGAAACAGCAGGACCCTTGTAGCGGCAGTGTTTGGGCAGATTGCCAGCCAAAATGTAGCCTAGCTTTGTTTCCTGAATGATGGGAAAATGATGGGAAAGTACGTATTTATTAGCTAAAATTAAATCCAGGTAAAATTGCGCCCTAAGAGTATGTTGATTTCAGAGGATATATTGAAATTTGGGTCAGCCAGAAAAATGTTGTCCGGAATGTGGAATTGATTTATGTCAAACGATTGTGCCGGCAGATTGTGGGTTAATGCAGATAAGATAGCACATTTTGCCTCGAAGCTAAATCTCTGATAACGAGACATAATGCATATAGACGCAAGATTAGTGGCGTAACATGCTGTATTGTTTATACCCGCAATTGGTATGTTGGATTTAGTTAAATTAAGCCGTAATTTCCTTGCAAATGATTTTGTGCAAAAATTTATTTGTGACCCGGCGTCTAAAAGAACTCTTGCCTTATGTCTGTTGCCAGCCTGGTCAATGACAAATACAACTGCTGTTGATAAAAGAACATTGTTCGTGGATTGTAATTTAAGTGAGCAATAATTACTACTACTGGCAGATATTGAGTTCGGTACGTTGTTCGCGTGCAACAATGTGTGGTGTCGTTTTGAACAGATCTTACACACCTGCTTATTCTTACAGCTAGATACAAAATGATATGATCTAAGACAATTGGTACAACATTTGTGACTTGATACAAATTGTCCTCGCTCAGCAGTGCTTAATGCACGAAATTTATCACATATGTAAAGCGGGTGATTAGATTTACAACGCAAACATGAATAATTGCTTGACGCTGAGTGATAACTCTTAAATGTAGTACTGCCAGCAGCGTTTCTTGATTTATATTTATCATATTTATTGTTAAGTCTTAAATTCGGCTTGTTGAGTTGCTGTCCGGCATCGATAGGCAGTGTATTTTCTAACAGCTGTCTACGTGAGTTTAAAAAATGAATGAAATCTTGAAAGTTAGGAAAATTATCAGGGTCGATAGACTCCTTCCATAGTTTAAAAGTAGTAGGGTCGAGTTTAGTTGATAATAATTGTATAGTAATAAATTCAAATGAATTCAATGACAGTTGCATTGCCGCCAGTGAATTAACGGAAGACGTTATTGTGTTTGTGAATTCTGCCAAACTTTGGACAGAGTCCTTAATTGTTGACTTGACTTGAAGTAAATTTTGAACATAGTATTTTGCTAGTATGAAATTATCATACCTTGCGGACAGCAAACTCAATGCTATTAGGTAATTTTCCTTACAGATAGGTAGTGACTTAATTAAATCTAAAGGTTCATTTTTTAAAGAAGAATGTAAATAATGTAACTTCTGCACTGGCGTTAAATCGGATCTTGTATGCACCAAGTCCGTAAAAATTGAATGAAAATGCTGCCATTCCAATATGTTGCCTGAGAAGCAGGGCTAACTTATTGGTTTTAATTGCATGTGGGTCGATAATACGGGAGGTACAGTCTGAACATTAAATGTATCAATTAATTGCAAAATATTTGCTTCAGTCGAATATAGCATTTCTTCGACCTCAACTCGGTCATCTTGAGCCGCGCTTATGTCTTTACAAATAAGTTCTATTTCAGGACTGCACCTTGTCGTACTTCGATGCCAAGCTTTTCAGACTTTCAAGCCTTACTGTTAAAAAATGTTTTGTATTGGAATTTATATCAAAGTTATTTACGGCTGATTGTATTCGCACTATTGCGGACTTTAAGCCGCCTCTCTTTCTGTTAACACTTTGAGGCCTTCTTCAGCCATTGTACGCACCTTGTTATGATGTTATTGAGGTGATACCTTGTAGGCGACGTCCTGCAGCGTCGACGCCGTGAAGAAGATGGCAAACACAGCTCGGAGAGATGACAGCCCTGTTTGAAGCACTGAAGCTAGCAGGCTCTTGCGATGATGTTGTCAGGAGGCTCAAAGGCGACGAGCGAAATGCCGATGGAATCACGCCACGGTCGTATCAGCAGATATGCTGATTCGCCCGTGATGGCCAGAAATAGTGGCAGAAAAATAATAGTTATGAATCATACATCGGAAATCCAGGTCCGGAGCGACCAAAAATGTTAAGTAAGAAGATTGATCCGTACTGTGAGGACCAAAAAATGTTAAGTGTCCGGTCCGAGTGGACCAAAAAATGATAATGGCGGCCCGTGGGACCGAAAATGTTTTGTTGAAGAATATTGAGTGTGAAATTTTGTACTTAGTTGATTCGCCAGGATGCAGAAATGATGAAGCGAGTGGACTGTATTTAATTCATTTATTTGATATTCAAAAGTACGTTAGAAATATGCAGTTAGAAGTTGTTTTGAATGACAGGTTGGCTAATAAGCATGATGTGGATACAATTCGTATCAAAATTTAAATTACATTAATAAACGGGCCTACCATAAGTAAAGTGTGTTGGCCTAAGGCCTACATTGAATGTCGTGACAAGAAAAAATATGACAGTGAGGCTGCGGGCGTGCCGACCGCCGCTTACTAGCGTTTGAGACGTACTGTGCAGAGCACTGACATGAATGATCAGATTACCGTAAAAATTAAAGCGCAGATTAGCCAACCTATAGAGTAAAATTATCGCGCTACTGTACATAAGGCTGCCCGTCAAAATCAATAGATTTTTTTACTACATTTTAATAAATTATTATGCATTTTGGTAACTTAGTTTATAACATACAGTGTTCCTAATAATGAAAGTTAATTTCAAGGCTGAATTGAACCTTGAATTGTAATATTAGATTACAGCTGTACGTTAATGGTTTAGCGATAAGCTTTAAAGATAAGCGTTTGTAAGCCAAGGTTAGCGAACAAACTGGTCTCATGCATGAATAAAAATGTATGCGTTGGCAAAGTATTGCCGTCATATATTGTATGTGTACAATATCGAACGTTATGAAACATGAAAAATACATAATTAGACAATGCTTAATAATGTATGATCGGAAGCTAATCACATGATGGCCCGATAGCTTGTAACCCTATGCAAGTTATAGATGGTTACCGTGAAATAATTGAGGCCAGTAGACCTGTACAGAGTATTGTTTACATGAACAAAATTGCCACAAATTACATGTTTAAGCGTAAATTTAGCATGGCGTCATGTATTGACCAAGTCATGCTATTCCTGAAGTTTCAGGAACTTACAATATGTTGTTGTGTGAGAACAAGCTAGATAGCTGACTGAATGCAAGCACATATATGATGACATGTATGTCATAATTTAAACAGAAATAATAATTGTGCAATGCTTAATCACAAAATACAAATACAATATAACAATACAATATAAAATAAATCCAGACGTGGCATGGTTACATACAGTAGACGCAAAAACGATATGTTTTACATAAACGCAAGTTATATAATAAATATAATAAACAACTATTTAGTTAATTACAATATGAATAATTGCAATGGCATAAGTAACAAATACGACACTGTGATTACAAACGTAATACATGAGTTGAACAATTGAAAAAGATATTCACAGAACAATAAATCACACATATTAACAACTGTGTAAAAAATGCATGCATGGTTGCGTAACTGCAAAACATGCAAACATTATGTAACAAATTTTTATAAAATAATACCACCGAAAACATGACACATACCCAATACATCAAAATGTAAATGTGTAGGACATAGTATGCCACGCAAAATATTAACATACAAATACAAATAGTAATATACCACCATAAAACTATGATGATTATAGAAACACGCAATGGCGCAAATTTTTATGAAAATGTTGTGATAATACATCACAATTAAGTTGACCAAATGGTCATAATAAGTAATAAGCCAATGGCTGAGTAAAATAGCATTGTGCTAAATGATCATAATAATCTTGTGTCAAATCTCGTCCCGCGCTGGCAACAGACATGACTTATGTACTGGTCTCCGCAAAACACCAGTAGGTGTGCGAATGTCTACGACTCGAATTAAGTTATCTGGGCCGGGAAATGTGGCGGTAATTACACCAAATTTCCAGGCTAATGGAGGTAGATTATCCTCAATAAGTAAAACTAGGTACCCAATGGAAACATTATCCTTAGCGAATTTCCATTTTTTGACGCTGTTGTAACTGGTGTAAATTAGTCGCGAGACCACGCCTTCCAAATGCCTTGGACAAACTTCTGTAGAAGTTGCCAACGCCCAAGACGAGAGATAGGAATATGGGATAAGTCTGGGTCCGCTATCGCCGTTAATGGTGCGCAAATCAAAAAATGGCCAGGTGTGAGTGGCACCGGACCATTTACATCCGAAGAGATGGCAAATAACGGTCAAGAGTTCAGACATGCCTCTATCTGAGACAAAACTGTCGTAAACTCCTCGAAGGTGAGTATAGACTTGCCTACCACGCGGCGCAGATGAAACTTCAAACTCTTTATGCCGCTCTCCCAAAGGCCACTGAAATGAGGTGACGAGGGCGGAATAAATGACCATGAGATCCCCTGAGAGGACGTGAATGACTTGAGTGATGAGATGGCATCCTTATTATGCCAAAGGTTGTAGAGATCATGTAAAATATTGCGGGCCTTCCTAAAGTTTGGGCCATTATCAGAGTATAACTGACTGGGTATGCCCCTGCGGGCCATAAAACGACGTAAGGCAGCTATAAACGCACTGGCTGTAAGGTCGGAGACCAATTCCAAGTGAATGGCCCTGGTTGCTAAGCAAATAAATAAAGACACGTATGCCTTAGAGAGAGTTCTGGATTTCTGCCCACCATGACGAATCATGAAGGGACCACCATAATCAACCGCGCAGAACAGAAACGGCCGTGATGGAGTGACTCTAGGAGATGGTAAAATACTAAGCCTCTGAACCTGCTGTTTGGCACTAAACCTGAGACACTTGACACATTTGCGAATGATGGAGCGAATGACTATCCTGGCATTAACAATCCACCAACGTTGACGCAGTGAGTGATGCACGAGTTGAGCACCAGCGTGAAGTAGACGAATGTGTTCGTGTTCAATGATGAGGCGAGTGATGTGCGCCGATGGATGTAGGACAATAGGATGTTTAGCGTCGTAAGGTAATTGCGACTGCTGTAATCGCCCGCCTACGCGTATCACTCCAGAATCATCAAGAAACGGGTCGAGAGAAGCCAACTTACTCCTAATGGAAACAGAAGATCCGTTACGAAGACAATTAATTTCGGCTGCGAAGTGGATCGACTGAGATTGTTTTATGAAGAAATTGAGAGCATGATGAATTTCGACAGGGGTAAGATCGCCCGTAAATTTGTCAGCACTGGAGAGTCTAATATTTTTGATGAACCGAAAACAGTAAGCATATACGCGCGTTAGATGGTGCAACGAGGAAAAGTCCTTAGAAAGGTCGATAGCCAGGGTAGACATTAGAGAAAGATTATTGGTATGTTTCTCTTCCGCGGTGACTTCAGAAGACGACGGATTAGAAGGTAAAAAGTGTGGAAAAGGATTGGACTCTGAAGATTGAGACAAACAAGTGGGACCAAAGCGAACAATCGCGCAAAACATGAGGGAGACACCCCCTGGAGATAATATCAGCAGGATTGTGTCTAGAATTGATGTGATGCCAAGTATAGGTTTGCGTAAGACGCTGAATTTCAGCAACACGATTAGCGACGTATGTTTTCCACCTCGTTGACTGGGCATGAATCCAGTAAAGAGACACCATAGAGTCAGAATACAAATGAACACTATTAATGAACGAATAAAGCGCAGGAACGACCTTAAATACGAGTCGCGATAGCAACAAGCAAGCGCAGAGTTCGATGCGAGGTAATGACACCTGTCGTAAGGGAGCTACACGAGACTTAGAACACAGGAGATGACAAGAGGCCGATGAATCTTGATAAATGACTCTAACATAAATACAACACCCAAACCCCCTTTCAGAGGCATCCGAAAAACCATGTAATTCAACTGTACTTGCCTCAAGCTTGCGACGAATAGAACGTGGGACCACAATTTTGCTAATCAGACCCAATTTGTTGCACAAAGAATGCCAATCCAAACATGATTGGCCGGAGATCGGTTTATCCCAACCAAGCTTGCAAAGCCAGAGTTGCTGCATAAACTGTTTGTACCAAAAGACAACGGGACCGATCAGTCCAAGAGGATCGTATATGCCTGCAATAATCGAAAGAATTCTCCTCTTGGAGATGCTTGATTCAACTGGGAATGATTTAATGTCAAACAGAAATGAATCGGCAGTATTATTCCAGAGAATGCCCAGGGTATGCACATTGTCCTGTTTGTTTAAGGGGCGTGATAAATTGTCATGATTTGCGACCATTCTGGGTTCATTAGATGCCCATTTATGCAACGTGAGGCCCATTTATGGTGTCAGAACCGGTAAGCAGATCGTCGACATAGAAATCATTCGTTATAGCTAACGCCGCATCAGGAAATGAAGCTTGATGGTCCCTACCAATTTGAATAAGACAGCGAGTGGCCAAAAACGAAGCACTAGCCGTGCCGTAGGTTACCGTTCGCAATGCAAAGTGTTTAAATGGTTCGAGAGGAGAATCACGCCACAGAATACGTTGATAGTGACAATCCCCTTCAGCTACGCGGATTTGTCGATACATCTTCTCGATGTCGGCGATGAGAACATATTTATGCATGCGGAAACGTAAAAGAATAGAAAAAAGGTCTTGTTGAACATTCGGGCCTACCAACAATATGTCATTGAAAGAAAGGCCATTGGTAGTTTTGGACGAACCATCAAAAACGAAGCGCAGTTTTGTGGTCAAGCTAGACTGTTTAAATACGGCATGGTGAGGCAGATAGTAAGTATTTGAAGCTGCTGAATTGATAGCGCAATTATCGATAAGCGTCATGTGTCCAAGATCCTTATATGCGTTAATAAAGTCTGCGTAATCGCGTGTGAGCTTAGCATCATGCCTGAATCGACGCTCTAAATTCACAAATCTTGCTTCAGCATTGGTGTAAGATTCCCCCAACTGGAGATGATCCGGCTTAAATGGCAGTGAAACCACGAACCTACCCTCGTGGTTGCGATGGGTAGAGCGCACGAAATGCTCTTCACAGGCTGACTCGTTATCAGGTGTGTTGTCAGGGATAGTTTCTGCTTCCCAAAATCTTTCGAGAGACTGCAGAATTTGACAGTCATTGTTCCTAACTAGGAACGAAACAGCAGGACCCTTGTAGCGGCAGTGTTTGGGCAGATTGCCAGCCAAAATGTAGCCTAGCTTTGTTTCCTGAATGATGGGAAAATGATGGGAAAGTACGTATTTATTAGCTAAAATTAAATCCAGGTAAAATTGCGCCCTAAGAGTATGTTGATTTCAGAGGATATATTGAAATTTGGGTCAGCCAGAAAAATGTTGTCCGGAATGTGGAATTGATTTATGTCAAACGATTGTGCCGGCAGATTGTGGGTTAATGCAGATAAGATAGCACATTTTGCCTCGAAGCTAAATCTCTGATAACGAGACATAATGCATATAGACGCAAGATTAGTGGCGTAACATGCTGTATTGTTTATACCCGCAATTGGTATGTTGGATTTAGTTAAATTAAGCCGTAATTTCCTTGCAAATGATTTTGTGCAAAAATTTATTTGTGACCCGGCGTCTAAAAGAACTCTTGCCTTATGTCTGTTGCCAGCCTGGTCAATGACAAATACAACTGCTGTTGATAAAAGAACATTGTTCGTGGATTGTAATTTAAGTGAGCAATAATTACTACTACTGGCAGATATTGAGTTCGGTACGTTGTTCGCGTGCAACAATGTGTGGTGTCGTTTTGAACAGATCTTACACACCTGCTTATTCTTACAGCTAGATACAAAATGATCTGATCTAAGACAATTGGTACAACATTTGTGACTTGATACAAATTGTCCTCGCTCAGCAGTGCTTAATGCACGAAATTTATCACATATGTAAAGCGGGTGATTAGATTTACAACGCAAACATGAATAATTGCTTGACGCTGAGTGATAACTCTTAAATGTAGTACTGCCAGCAGCGTTTCTTGATTTATATTTATCATATTTATTGTTAAGTCTTAAATTCGGCTTGTTGAGTTGCTGTCCGGCATCGATAGGCAGTGTATTTTCTAACAGCTGTCTACGTGAGTTTAAAAAATGAATGAAATCTTGAAAGTTAGGAAAATTATCAGGGTCGATAGACTCCTTCCATAGTTTAAAAGTAGTAGGGTCGAGTTTAGTTGATAATAATTGTATAGTAATAAATTCAAATGAATTCAATGACAGTTGCATTGCCGCCAGTGAATTAACGGAAGACGTTATTGTGTTTGTGAATTCTGCCAAACTTTGGACAGAGTCCTTAATTGTTGACTTGACTTGAAGTAAATTTTGAACATAGTATTTTGCTAGTATGAAATTATCATACCTTGCGGACAGCAAACTCAATGCTATTAGGTAATTTTCCTTACAGATAGGTAGTGACTTAATTAAATCTAAAGGTTCATTTTTTAAAGAAGAATGTAAATAATGTAACTTCTGCACTGGCGTTAAATCGGATCTTGTATGCACCAAGTCCGTAAAAATTGAATGAAAATGCTGCCATTCCAATATGTTGCCTGAGAAGCAGGGCTAACTTATTGGTTTTAATTGCATGTGGGTCGATAATACGGGAGGTACAGTCTGAACATTAAATGTATCAATTAATTGCAAAATATTTGCTTCAGTCGAATATAGCATTTCTTCGACCTCAACTCGGTCATCTTGAGCCGCGCTTATGTCTTTACAAATAAGTTCTATTTCAGACTGCACCTTGTCGTACTTCGATGCCAAGCTTTTCAGACTTTCAAGCCTTACTGTTAAAAAATGTTTTGTATTGGAATTTATATCAAAGTTATTTACGGCTGATTGTATTCGCACTATTGCGGACTTTAAGCCGCCTCTCTTTCTGGTTAACACTTTGAGGCCTTCTTCAGCCATTGTACGCACCTTGTTATGATGTTATTGAGGTGATACCTTGTACGCGACGTCCTGCAGCGTCGACGCCGTGAAGAAGATGGCAAACACAGCTCGGAGAGATGACAGCCCTGTTTGAAGCACTGAAGCTAGCAGGCTCTTGCGATGATGTTGTCAGGAGGCTCAAAGGCGACGAGCGAAATGCCGATGGAATCACGCCACGGTCGTATCAGCAGATATGCTGATTCGCCCGTGATGGCCAGAAATAGTGGCAGAAAAATAATAGTTATGAATCATACATCGGAAATCCAGGTCCGGAGCGACCAAAAATGTTAAGTAAGAAGATTGATCCGTACTGTGAGGACCAAAAAATGTTAAGTGTCCGGTCCGAGTGGACCAAAAAATGATAATGGCGGCCCGTGGGACCGAAAATGTTTTGTTGAAGAATATTGAGTGTGAAATTTTGTACTTAGTTGATTCGCCAGGATGCAGAAATGATGAAGCGAGTGGACTGTATTTAATTCATTTATTTGATATTCAAAAGTACGTTAGAAATATGCAGTTAGAAGTTGTTTTGAATGACAGGTTGGCTAATAAGCATGATGTGGATACAATTCGTATCAAAATTTAAATTACATTAATAAACGGGCCTACCATAAGTAAAGTGTGTTGGCCTAAGGCCTACATTGAATGTCGTGACAAGAAAAAATATGACAGTGAGGCTGCGGGCGTGCCGACCGCCGCTTACTAGCGTTTGAGACGTACTGTGCAGAGCACTGACATGAATGATCAGATTACCGTAAAAATTAAAGCGCAGATTAGCCAACCTATAGAGTAAAATTATCGCGCTACTGTACATAAGGCTGCCCGTCAAAATCAATAGATTTTTTTACTACATTTTAATAAATTATTATGCATTTTGGTAACTTAGTTTATAACATACAGTGTTCCTAATAATGAAAGTTAATTTCAAGGCTGAATTGAACCTTGAATTGTAATATTAGATTACAGCTGTACGTTAATGGTTTAGCGATAAGCTTTAAAGATAAGCGTTTGTAAGCCAAGGTTAGCGAACAAACTGGTCTCATGCATGAATAAAAATGTATGCGTTGGCAAAGTATTGCCGTCATATATTGTATGTGTACAATATCGAACGTTATGAAACATGAAAAATACATAATTAGACAATGCTTAATAATGTATGATCGGAAGCTAATCACATGATGGCCCGATAGCTTGTAACCCTATGCAAGTTATAGATGGTTACCGTGAAATAATTGAGGCCAGTAGACCTGTACAGAGTATTGTTTACATGAACAAAATTGCCACAAATTACATGTTTAAGCGTAAATTTAGCATGGCGTCATGTATTGACCAAGTCATGCTATTCCTGAAGTTTCAGGAACTTACAATATGTTGTTGTGTGAGAACAAGCTAGATAGCTGACTGAATGCAAGCACATATATGATGACATGTATGTCATAATTTAAACAGAAATAATAATTGTGCAATGCTTAATCACAAAATACAAATACAATATAACAATACAATATAAAATAAATCCAGACGTGGCATGGTTACATACAGTAGACGCAAAAACGATATGTTTTACATAAACGCAAGTTATATAATAAATATAATAAACAACTATTTAGTTAATTACAATATGAATAATTGCAATGGCATAAGTAACAAATACGACACTGTGATTACAAACGTAATACATGAGTTGAACAATTGAAAAAGATATTCACAGAACAATAAATCACACATATTAACAACTGTGTAAAAAATGCATGCATGGTTGCGTAACTGCAAAACATGCAAACATTATGTAACAAATTTTTATAAAATAATACCACCGAAAACATGACACATACCCAATACATCAAAATGTAAATGTGTAGGACATAGTATGCCACGCAAAATATTAACATACAAATACAAATAGTAATATACCACCATAAAACTATGATGATTATAGAAACACGCAATGGCGCAAATTTTTATGAAAATGTTGTGATAATACATCACAATTAAGTTGACCAAATGGTCATAATAAGTAATAAGCCAATGGCTGAGTAAAATAGCATTGTGCTAAATGATCATAATAATCTTGTGTCAAATCTCGTCCCGCGCTGGCAACAGACATGACTTATGTACTGGTCTCCGCAAAACACCAGTAGGTGTGCGAATGTCTACGACTCGAATTAAGTTATCTGGGCCGGGAAATGTGGCGGTAATTACACCAAATTTCCAGGCTAATGGAGGTAGATTATCCTCAATAAGTAAAACTAGGTACCCAATGGAAACATTATCCTTAGCGAATTTCCATTTTTTGACGCTGTTGTAACTGGTGTAAATTAGTCGCGAGACCACGCCTTCCAAATGCCTTGGACAAACTTCTGTAGAAGTTGCCAACGCCCAAGACGAGAGATAGGAATATGGGATAAGTCTGGGTCCGCTATCGCCGTTAATGGTGCGCAAATCAAAAAATGGCCAGGTGTGAGTGGCACCGGACCATTTACATCCGAAGAGATGGCAAATAACGGTCAAGAGTTCAGACATGCCTCTATCTGAGACAAAACTGTCGTAAACTCCTCGAAGGTGAGTATAGACTTGCCTACCACGCGGCGCAGATGAAACTTCAAACTCTTTATGCCGCTCTCCCAAAGGCCACTGAAATGAGGTGACGAGGGCGGAATAAATGACCATGAGATCCCCTGAGAGGACGTGAATGACTTGAGTGATGAGATGGCATCCTTATTATGCCAAAGGTTGTAGAGATCATGTAAAATATTGCGGGCCTTCCTAAAGTTTGGGCCATTATCAGAGTATAACTGACTGGGTATGCCCCTGCGGGCCATAAAACGACGTAAGGCAGCTATAAACGCACTGGCTGTAAGGTCGGAGACCAATTCCAAGTGAATGGCCCTGGTTGCTAAGCAAATAAACAAAGACACGTATGCCTTAGAGAGAGTTCTGGATTTCTGCCCACCATGACGAATCATGAAGGGACCACCATAATCAACCGCGCAGAACAGAAACGGCCGTGATGGAGTGACTCTAGGAGATGGTAAAATACTAAGCCTCTGAACCTGCTGTTTGGCACTAAACCTGAGACACTTGACACATTTGCGAATGATGGAGCGAATGACTATCCTGGCATTAACAATCCACCAACGTTGACGCAGTGAGTGATGCACGAGTTGAGCACCAGCGTGAAGTAGACGAATGTGTTCGCGTTCAATGATGAGGCGAGTGATGTGCGCCGATGGATGTAGGACAATAGGATGTTTAGCGTCGTAAGGTAATTGCGACTGCTGTAATCGCCCGCCTACGCGTATCACTCCAGAATCATCAAGAAACGGGTCGAGAGAAGCCAACTTACTCCTAATGGAAACAGAAGATCCGTTACGAAGACAATTAATTTCGGCTGCGAAGTGGATCGACTGAGATTGTTTTATGAAGAAATTGAGAGCATGATGAATTTCGACAGGGGTAAGATCGCCCGTAAATTTGTCAGCACTGGAGAGTCTAATATTTTTGATGAACCGAAAACAGTAAGCATATACGCGCGTTAGATGGTGCAACGAGGAAAAGTCCTTAGAAAGGTCGATAGCCAGGGTAGACATTAGAGAAAGATTATTGGTATGTTTCTCTTCCGCGGTGACTTCAGAAGACGACGGATTAGAAGGTAAAAAGTGTGGAAAAGGATTGGACTCTGAAGATTGAGACAAACAAGTGGGACCAAAGCGAACAATCGCGCAAAACATGAGGGAGACACCCCCTGGAGATAATATCAGCAGGATTGTGTCTAGAATTGATGTGATGCCAAGTATAGGTTTGCGTAAGACGCTGAATTTCAGCAACACGATTAGCGACGTATGTTTTCCACCTCGTTGACTGGGCATGAATCCAGTAAAGAGACACCATAGAGTCAGAATACAAATGAACACTATTAATGAACGAATAAAGCGCAGGAACGACCTTAAATACGAGTCGCGATAGCAACAAGCAAGCGCAGAGTTCGATGCGAGGTAATGACACCTGTCGTAAGGGAGCTACACGAGACTTAGAACACAGGAGATGACAAGAGGCCGATGAATCTTGATAAATGACTCTAACATAAATACAACACCCAAACCCCCTTTCAGAGGCATCCGAAAAACCATGTAATTCAACTGTACTTGCCTCAAGCTTGCGACGAATAGAACGTGGGACCACAATTTTGCTAATCAGACCCAATTTGTTGCACAAAGAATGCCAATCCAAACATGATTGGCCGGAGATCGGTTTATCCCAACCAAGCTTGCAAAGCCAGAGTTGCTGCATAAACTGTTTGTACCAAAAGACAACGGGACCGATCAGTCCAAGAGGATCGTATATGCCTGCAATAATCGAAAGAATTCTCCTCTTGGAGATGCTTGATTCAACTGGGAATGATTTAATGTCAAACAGAAATGAATCGGCAGTATTATTCCAGAGAATGCCCAGGGTATGCACATTGTCCTGTTTGTTTAAGGGGCGTGATAAATTGTCATGATTTGCGACCATTCTGGGTTCATTAGATGCCCATTTATGCAACGTGAGGCCCATTTATGGTGTCAGAACCGGTAAGCAGATCGTCGACATAGAAATCATTCGTTATAGCTAACGCCGCATCAGGAAATGAAGCTTGATGGTCCCTACCAATTTGAATAAGACAGCGAGTGGCCAAAAACGAAGCACTAGCCGTGCCGTAGGTTACCGTTCGCAATGCAAAGTGTTTAAATGGTTCGAGAGGAGAATCACGCCACAGAATACGTTGATAGTGACAATCCCCTTCAGCTACGCGGATTTGTCGATACATCTTCTCGATGTCGGCGATGAGAACATATTTATGCATGCGGAAACGTAAAAGAATAGAAAAAAGGTCTTGTTGAACATTCGGGCCTACCAACAATATGTCATTGAAAGAAAGGCCATTGGTAGTTTTGGACGAACCATCAAAACGAAGCGCAGTTTTGTGGTCAAGCTAGACTGTTTAAATACGGCATGGTGAGGCAGATAGTAAGTATTTGAAGCTGCTGAATTGATAGCGCAATTATCGATAAGCGTCATGTGTCCAAGATCCTTATATGCGTTAATAAAGTCTGCGTAATCGCGTGTGAGCTTAGCATCATGCCTGAATCGACGCTCTAAATTCACAATCTTGCTTCAGCATTGGTGTAAGATTCCCCCAACTGGAGATGATCCGGCTTAATGGCAGTGAAACCACGAACCTACCCTCGTGGTTGCGATGGGTAGAGCGCACGAAATGCTCTTCACAGGCTGACTCGTTATCAGGTGTGTTGTCAGGGATAGTTTCTGCTTCCCAAAATCTTTCGAGAGACTGCAGAATTTGACAGTCATTGTTCCTAGGTAGGAACGAAACAGCAGGACCCTTGTAGCGGCAGTGTTTGGGCAGATTGCCAGCCAAAATGTAGCCTAGCTTTGTTTCCTGAATGATGGGAAAATGATGGGAAAGTACGTATTTATTAGCTAAAATTAAATCCAGGTAAAATTGCGCCCTAAGAGTATGTTGATTTCAGAGGATATATTGAAATTTGGGTCAGCCAGAAAAATGTTGTCCGGAATGTGGAATTGATTTATGTCAAACGATTGTGCCGGCAGATTGTGGGTTAATGCAGATAAGATAGCACATTTTGCCTCGAAGCTAAATCTCTGATAACGAGACATAATGCATATAGACGCAAGATTAGTGGCGTAACATGCTGTATTGTTTATACCCGCAATTGGTATGTTGGATTTAGTTAAATTAAGCCGTAATTTCCTTGCAAATGATTTTGTGCAAAAATTTATTTGTGACCCGGCGTCTAAAAGAACTCTTGCCTTATGTCTGTTGCCAGCCTGGTCAATGACAAATACAACTGCTGTTGATAAAAGAACATTGTTCGTGGATTGTAATTTAAGTGAGCAATAATTACTACTACTGGCAGATATTGAGTTCGGTACGTTGTTCGCGTGCAACAATGTGTGGTGTCGTTTTGAACAGATCTTACACACCTGCTTATTCTTACAGCTAGATACAAAATGATCTGATCTAAGACAATTGGTACAACATTTGTGACTTGATACAAATTGTCCTCGCTCAGCAGTGCTTAATGCACGAAATTTATCACATATGTAAAGCGGGTGATTAGATTTACAACGCAAACATCAATAATTACTTGACGCTGAGTGGTAACTCTTAAATGTAGTACTGCCAGCAGCGTTTCTTGATTTATATTTATCATATTTATTGTTAAGTCTTAAATTCGGCTTGTTGAGTTGCTGTCCGGCATCGATAGGCAGTGTATTTTCTAACAGCTGTCTACGTGAGTTTAAAAAATGAATGAAATCTTGAAAGTTAGGAAAATTATCAGGGTCGATAGACTCCTTCCATAGTTTAAAAGTAGTAGGGTCGAGTTTAGTTGATAATAATTGTATAGTAATAAATTCAAATGAATTCAATGACAGTTGCATTGCCGCCAGTGAATTAACGGAAGACGTTATTGTGTTTGTGAATTCTGCCAAACTTTGGACAGAGTCCTTAATTGTTGACTTGACTTGAAGTAAATTTTGAACATAGTATTTTGCTAGTATGAAATTATCATACCTTGCGGACAGCAAACTCAATGCTATTAGGTAATTTTCCTTACAGATAGGTAGTGACTTAATTAAATCTAAAGGTTCATTTTTTAAAGAAGAATGTAAATAATGTAACTTCTGCACTGGCGTTAAATCGGATCTTGTATGCACCAAGTCCGTAAAAATTGAATGAAAATGCTGCCATTCCAATATGTTGCCTGAGAAGCAGGGCTAACTTATTGGTTTTAATTGCATGTGGGTCGATAATACGGGAGGTACAGTCTGAACATTAAATGTATCAATTAATTGCAAAATATTTGCTTCAGTCGAATATAGCATTTCTTCGACCTCAACTCGGTCATCTTGAGCCGCGCTTATGTCTTTACAAATAAGTTCTATTTCAGACTGCACCTTGTCGTACTTCGATGCCAAGCTTTTCAGACTTTCAAGCCTTACTGTTAAAAAATGTTTTGTATTGGAATTTATATCAAAGTTCAAAGTTATTTACGGCTGATTGTATTCGCACTATTGCGGACTTTAAGCCGCCTCTCTTTCTGGTTAACACTTTGAGGCCTTCTTCAGCCATTGTACGCACCTTGTTATGATGTTATTGAGGTGATACCTTGTCGGCGACATCCTGCAGCGTCGACGCCGTGAAGAAGATGGCAAACACAGCTCGGAGAGATGACAGCCCTGTTTGAAGCACTGAAGCTGTTTGAGAAACCTCCACCACGAGAAATTTGTGACCTTATTAATTTTCCACAAAGCCAAGAGTACCAATTCGACAAAATCCAATTCCATAATAAGATTGTCGAGAAAATCGAACAGAGAAAAAGAAAGTACCAAAACAAGGTACCATCTAAAATCATACAGTACCATTTAGGTGACCAAATACTACTAAGAAATAGAGAATTACCCAGTACAATGGAGGTATCACTAAGAAACTGCTATTACTGTATACAGGTCCGTATACAATAACAAAGAACAATCAGAACAATACTTATGAAATTTCTGATCCAATAAGTAAGAAAGTCAAGGGTACATTTAACCAAGCATCCTTGAAAAAATATTATGTATAATGAAAACTATCATGAAATGTAGAATGTCACAATGTTTACAGTACCAAGATATATAATACTATAAGCACAAATAAATGAAGTGACCCCAAGAAAACGTAATTGACCCATAATGAGCCCAATAGAATGGTGAAAGCAAGCAAAATTTTTACCTATTGAATAAATATAATATACTATATTGAATAAACCTAATATAATATAATGCTCTAATACTCCAACATTAATTTCAACAAACGGAATTAAATCATCCAGAATAAGTGTTCAAACATCTATCACTTGAAGGAGAAGAGGAGCAAACCACCAAAGCGAGTAATACAAGAGAAGGCTATTATTATAAAGGAAAGAAAAGAAAAGGAAAATGTTTATCAAATGAGTATAGTATATAACAAAGAATGTTTATCAGATATTGTATACAACAAAATGTTTATCAAATGAATATTGTATATGACAAAGAATGTTTATCAAATGAGTATTGTAAACCCCTTGATAACCCAAGAAAATAACAAACAACGTGTTAAAAATCCAGTGTATAAACAGTGTTAAAAGTGAACTATGGTGAAAATAAAGAAGAATTTGAAGGACCAACTGCATAATTATATAGTGAAAAATTTAAGTGTGTAATTTAAAAACATTGAAATAACCAAAACAACTTACAAACTAGTGTTGATGAATAGCAGCAAGGCTGATAATAAATATAACAAATATGTCAAGTTATAAAAAAATAAAGACCTGTGAAGAGAAGTATGTTAGATACGATGTGTTAAGTAAGAAGATTGATCCGTACTGTGAGGACCAAAAAATGTTAAGTGTCCGGTCCGAGTGGTAATTATAAAGTAAAATTATCGCGCTTCTGTACAAAATGATAAAGCATTAACAGTGATAATAATGAAACCTCTAATCCCTTGAATGTTATATTGAATACGATAGTCTTATATGGAAAAATAAATGATATATTATGTGTTATATGTTGTGATAGTACAACTGTTGTTATGTGCAACTTTTTATTGTCCCAGACAGAGATGAAGATTCCTCTGATTCTGTGGGTGTATAGTTGAGGAACGGCGGAGAATGGATGCCAAATAGAGCCCCTCTGACTCCAAACCCGCTATAAATGTTAGGGAATTGTAATATGTCAAGGATTAAATAAACCACTGTGAGGTAAATGAAAGAACAAAAGAGTTTGTCACATGAATCAAGATGTGTATGATGTAAAGAAAAATGTATTATTGAAAAACAGGGAAATTGTTAATTTAAGAACTAAGATATAATATAACTAAATGACTAAAAATATAAAAAACTTGAACAATACTAGTGAGCTAAAAATAATACTAGCAACGAACTCAGTCTAGAGCAACACACCAACAGACTATTGAACTTAATGTAGATAAAAGCAGTAATATTATGATTAAACAAAATAAAGTAAATAATTGCTTATCTAATCCGTCGAGTGACTTACTTGTAATTCCGCTTGACGCGTTTCAGGGCATATGCCCCATCTTCAGAATAATTCCTCTTCACAGAACGTCAGACATTAAGATTAAAATGTAATAAATTAAAATTAAAATCCATGGTTAAAATATTAACTCGTCATCCATGGTTAAAATATTAACTCGTCAATAGTTAAATAGTTAAATATTATTTATTTAATACAGTGACTTGGATACTTTAAAAATGAATATTAAACAAAATAAAGTGATAATTTCTTCAAACTATAAAACTTTTCTCAAATTATCAATTTTGAGAGGGGAGTATATGTAACACCACAAAATGTTACATAACCAAAACACACACCAGAAGGGTAAATTATGACACTAAAGTAATAAAGTGAATCATTGTAATGAATGTAACCAAGAAGAGAAGGGACCAGCATAGAAGAAAGAAGAGGAAGGATCCCAAGAAGCAGTGATGAATACACTGCATGACACTACAACTTAAACACAATGACTGACTTTAACTAATGGACATGCAAAGTTCACAATAAGCTGTCAAGCGAACCAGTTCATGACATTAATGTGTAGAGTCATGTAAATAGAAACTAAATGACCAATGACTTTAATAAAGTAAAAACAATAACAGCATTCTGGCTGAAAATAGAAAAACAATGATATATAAATAACTAAGACTATTACTATACTAGCAGTAGCCACAAAGCTACAAAAAGACTAGCTTTACCAACCAAGATGTAACAACATAGAATTAAGATAATTATAAAAAGAAGTCTTATGTGTATAAGCATCCTCCTAATTAAAAAATGTAATTAGAAATAATAATTAACAGGTAATAAACCTGGTACCATAAATGTGTCTAGACCATGCATAAATGAATCTATGTCAGTAAATTAATAGGGAAACAGGACCCCTAATGAACATTAAATTTACTGAATAGTAAAAATAACGAATGAGATGTGAAATACCACCACTCAATTAATATTGTATGCCTTTAAAATGAGTAGGCCAAGTAAAAATGTATTTAGAGTAAGGAATTGTCAGAGTAATGTATTATCATAAGTATACCCAGATTTAATATTGTTCAGCTGTAAACAGCTTTTAATTGTAATAATGTATGTATTTTTATTCATGTAATATCGTTCAAAAGAGAACACAGTGTAAATAACAAAATGTAAAAGATAGGGAAATAGTTGCATTGTGCATTATTAGCAGACGACAATAAGAAACCATGTTTCAAAACACTATTTTTATGTATTGTAAGTGAAAGCTAGGTGCAAACCAGCATTATGCCACATCAAAATAAAGAGCAGACAATAAGCTTTAATTTGATGATGATAATTTAGAGATTGAAAGTGTAATAAGTTAATAGTGAGTGTTAGCATCATTTCTTAAACCACATTTAAGAAATTATCAGTGAAAACCAACAACAACGACAATCGGGTACAGAGAGCGCGACGGTGGCGACTAACAAAAACAATACGTCACTGTAACGGTATTTTGTACCAATCACAAAGGAGTTTACTCAGCGACTTTTGTCCCTAACGTCGATCTAAGCCAGGGGTATATAATCAGTGAGACGCTGAGAAATTCGCATTCGCTTCCTTCAACTCGAGCTAAACAGTTGCGGCTCGAGGTCGTTTCATATTTTATTAATTTACTACAACAATAGTAGTAAATACTTCAAATTTTATTAAAATAATTATTAGAACAGCGATTCATCATACAAGAGTGCATCGACAAGTAATAGTGAATCTTTTTAACCAGTGCGCGTATTCAGAACGAGAAAATTTAACTTAACCTGCGAAGTAAACAACCCAGTTTCATTAAGAAGAGGGTATATTTCTCGTTCCAAGTGCGATTAAAGTGCAGTTATATAGTGATCAATACAATCCGATCACTAAAGTGGTTATTTTTAATCTATAAGATTAAAAAAGCAAGGTAGTACAGTGACCAATTTTATTGTTTATCTGCCTTCACTGATCGTAACTATCAACACATTGTACTGACGCAAAAAACAATTACACTATTAATAACGAACACTGTATTCATTTATTTAGAGGATTTAATAATCCGAAGTAAGAATTTATGTGTTTAGAATTAGTTTTTATAATATTAATTGCGTTGTAAGCAATGAAATTATCGCTAACCTAAAATATAATTGCGAGTTTTTAAAGAGGCCAAAAATGAATTACTATCATACTAGTATATATCAAAGCAATTAATAACGTTCTATTTTGTATTTACAAGAACCTACCCATGAGGTATCTAGTTAAATAATATTAAATTCTGTTAATAAACATAAGAGTTTTTATATTGTTCTTTACTGAGCTAGTTCAAATAGCAGACGGATACTTTGAAATCCGACCGTATTATTGTAAATGTATTTTCTATTCAATTTGATTTTTGAGGGTATAATAAACCCATAATGTTATACAGCATAACCTTGGTGTTCAATTATTTCAATTTAGATACAGTAAGTAAACCTCAGTACAGCATACACTGAGGTACATTTGAAACAGTAATTTTTCAATACACTATTTAAATTATTTTAAATGCCATAAATGCATTTAAACAACAGAAAAAGTGAATACATACAAATTTAAATTTAGAAATTTGTTTTTTATGGGAACTTTTCTCAAGAAAACCCATATGGCGCCCACATAACCTTCAAGGTGCTACATAACCGTGATTATAAAATTTAAACTGATCAAATTAACCTTGACAGTTTATTTAGTGGCAGTGAACGTCTGAACATCTAGTACGACAACCAGGTACGTGAAAAGTGTTCTTTATATTAATTTATTTGTCAAGACAACACTTGACTGTACTTACACAGACGACATATTTCCAGAAGAGGAGTTCGACTTCAAGTTCGACGCTACCGTTACATTCATTAACAAACCAGCAAATTAATAATTTATCCGTAATAGATTATCACACTATAATTAAATAAATCATATTTATCAATTATCATAAAAGATAATTACTGCATGTAATACACGAGAATCCATTAAAAAACAATCGATAATTAAATCTATAAATTATATCAAATTATTTAATAGACGGGGATCACGTTTTATTACAAAGTGGCGCCCAACGTGGGGCAGAATAACATGGGATAAAACGTTTCATTACAAAGTGGCGACCAACAGAGTGCGGCTTAAAAATATTAAATTAATAAATTTTTAATATTAAATTAGCCCGGAAAATACAATAGAACGATCATGCCTCACACACACAGACACGATACTAGGTACAAAGGCCAGCCAAGGAGAAGGTGCACAAGCGAACACCGAAGCAAATATGGAGGTACAGGAGACGCAACCAACAACCGAAATGGAAGTTGCAACCAATAATACCTTGGAAACCCAACAAGAGGGAATGCCTCCTGCAGAACCCAGACAACCTGAGAGACTCACACGAACTGGGGACATTGATCTCATGGAAATGATGAAGAATATGATGGAAGAAAATAGGAGATATAACGAGTCACTGAAGGAAGATAATAAGAAATCCAGGGAAGAGAATCAGAAAAATAATGAATTATTAACGAAGAATATGGAAGCATTGAACAAGAAAATAGACGACAACAGCAAAGCATTGAAGGAAGATAGTCAAAGGAATATAGAATCATTGAAGGAAGATAATCAGAAGAATATGGAATTGTTAAATAAGAAAATGGACGATGTCAGCCAGAAGATGGAAGAGAATAACAAAAAAATAAACACAAAAATAGACAGAGAAATAGCGGTGGTCAGAAGACAGGTCACGGAAGTACACGAGAGGTGTGAACAATACCACCAAGAGTTACAGCATACCAGAGAAGAGGTTGATGGGCGGATCAACAGTATTGAAGAAATTAATGAAGCCCGAATCGAGTCTCTGAAGAAGATGAGCCAGGACGAAATAAAACGTGTAAGAACGGACGTAGGAGAAAGATGTGAAGAAATAGACGCATCAGTGAACACCATAAGAACCCTGACAGTCACCAATAAAGAAAAAATCAAGGAACTACGTCAACGGGAGATCCCACAAATATGCAAAGAACTCGAAACCATTCGTAACCGGCCAGCACAGGGTCACTATTTACAGCCCATAGACAACCGCGATGTTATCAACTTTAAAAATTACAAGAAGAACCCGATCGAATTTCTGGAACGAGTGGAGGAAAATCTGACCAGAATCCGGGAAAGCAGATGGACGGTAATCCGCAATTTGATCGATGAATACTTCAAAGAAATACACAATAACTGGTGGACTGCAACCCGCCACGAGATCCAAAGTTACGAAGAGTTCAAGACACTGTTCAGGGCCAAATACTGGTCGGAGTCTACTCAAAACATCGTACGTGATGATATCTGTCATGGCAAATATGACGCCAGTCGAGGAACTACTCCAACTTCCTACTTCCTTGGCAAGGTATGTTTGGCACGAAACCTCGAACCAAGGATACCAGAGGAGTGCCTGGTCACCAAGCTGGCTTATCATTATGAGGAGAGAGCAGCAAGATCATGACAATGGGGGCAGATAAAAACTGTCCAAGCCATGGCAGCGCTGCTCGAGGATAGCGAACACGAGGGCTACTATAGATGGAGCCGTAAGAGGAACGACAACTTCCAAGACAGAAGTAACAACCAAAATAATAATAACCCCAACTTCCAGAATTATCGAAGTAACTATAATAATTATAATAATAACAATGCAAATCAAAATAATGAGAACAATTATCGGCCAAATAATCAGGGTAATAATAATAATTACACTGGCAACAATAATAATAATACAAGACGGCTGCAAAATAATAACAACAACAACCCCAACCGACCCCAGAACCAAGGTGAAAACAACCAACCACAACAATATAGGAGGGCCAATTATGTCCAGGCCAACAATGAGCAGGGGAGAAGGCGGTACTATCCAAGGCGCCGTAGCTTCAATGGACACGACGACGACAAGTACCAGCGCGAAGACAGGAGAAATTCGAGAGGCTGGCAACGAAGGAGTAGGAGTATTGAAGGCGACAGCCGAAACAACGATTATCGACCCCAAGTTCATTTCATACCAAACAATGATCAGAATCACCATGGGGGACGGCCCGATATAGAAGAAAGGAGTCAGGTAAACACACCGGACAGACGCAATGAAGAGAATGAACTCTCTTTAAACCCATCGCGGCAGTGAGAAACCAATCAGACCCTTCGCTGAACCATTCTATTGGGTGCAATTACAAAACAACTTCGAACCAAACCATAACAATAATAAGAAGTCACTATTTAAAAAATATCAGGCAAGAACTGCTTGAAGAGGAGGAAATTGACCACCATCAATGCAACAATGACATAGCATATATGACTGCCAAAATAAACGGGGTGGCCACCACATTGATGATCGACACGGGTGCAAATGTCTCGTTAATGGATAGCACAGAAATCAACCGCATCCAAGAAGAAAGTAAATCGGTAATACCAACCCTGCCGACTAACAATATAATATTAGTGGGAGCGACTGGACGACAGAATAAAACCGTCAAGAAACAGGTCAGTCTTGAAGTGACCAGTCATGGAGTCAAGATCCCAATGATATTTTTGGTAGCTAGTGGGTTACCATTTCGCAGTTTAATTGGCTGCGACATCCTGCGGAAATACTCAGCTATTATTGACATGAGTAGAGCAAAATTAACACTGAGTATGCCAGACTTGGAATGGACGGCTGAGATCATTGGGAGTAAGGAAGCTCCCCAAGACCGCACCATTTTCCACATAAGAGAAGTAATAAACCCTAGATACCAGACGCCTACTGAAGAAGTTGAGTATCAGCCGAAAAATGACTTTTTGTGGGATGAAAAAATCAATGAAATCCGACAATTTAAGTCAACCACAAGAGACCATTCACCAAACCCAGACCAAATTGAAATGTTGGTCAAAATATACAACAGATACCGGCATGTATTCTCAGACATCCCGGGGAAGGTAAAAAATTACCAATGTGTGTTGAGATTTAAAGAACCCGTAAATTTTAATCGGAAGTCATACCCAATTGCTTATTCTTTAAAAGAAGCAGTTAGGACCGAGATTAACCAATTACCAAAGGATGATATCATTGAGTGCAGTCAGTCACCCTATACTAGCCCTATTGTAGTTATAAAAAAGAAGAATGGGAAGGTGAGACTTTGCGTAGATGTTAGGGAGATTAATAAAAACCTGATTAATGACCGAACATCTCCTGGCGAAATAGAGGAAATTTTAAAGAAGTTTCATGGCACACAATTTATTAGTTCATGGGACACCTTCTGCGGATACTGGCAGGTGGAACTGCACCCGCACAGCCGGAAATATGTAGCCTTTATTTTTGAAGGGCGCAACTACCATTTCAAACGATTGCCCTTCGGATTAGTGAACTCTGTAGCAGTATTTATTCAGTGTATGGACCAAGTATTAGGCCAAGAAGCGCTCCAGTTCACTACCATTTATATAGATGATCTACTCATAACATCTACAAACTGGGAAGAACATTGTCATAGAATAAACCATGTATTGAACAAATTGTCTGAAAACAACATCACATTGAAACTTGAAAAATCACAACTAATAGCAAAAGAAGTACAATTTTTAGGTTTCCAATTAACAGAACTGGGGATAACACCATCTAAGGAAAAAATAGAATCCATACAACAATTCCCCACCCCAAGAAACAAAAAACAGTTACAGTCTTTTTTAGGCCTGTGCAATTATTATCGCAAATTCCAAAATAACTATTCGGAATTAACTACAAAATTATCACCACAATTATCTTCAAAGGACAAATGGACATGGGGACCAACTCAAGACATAGTGTTTCAACAAATTAAGACCAAATTCCTAGAGACAGTGATGCTACATCACCCAGATTTCAATAAACCTTTTTACCTCAATTGTGACGCAAGTGACATCAGTTTAAGGTCTACACTATACCAAGTGGATGGAGATGGGAACCATCTGGTGATAAGCTTCGCCAGTAGAACACTGAACAAATGCGAACGAAATTACAATGTGACAGAAAAAGAGCTGTTAAGTGTTGTATTTGCCTGCGGAAAATTCTGGACCTATATCTTAGGATATTCAATAACAGTACGGACAGACCACAAGTCCATATCCTTCGTAAAAAACTGTAAACTAAGCCACGGTCGATTAGCAAGATGGACCCTAGTCTTACAAGAATATAACATCAGTTGGGAGTACATTCCAGGCAAAAAGAATATAGCAGCAGACGTATTGTCACGCATAAACATAACCAATCAGACCTATGAAGGAGAGAAGGAAACAATTGCAAAGGTCTATCACATCATTAAGAGTCGGTCAGACTTAGAAGAAGTAGTTCAAGAAATAGAAAAACACCAGAAGCAAGACAGCAAATTAATGCAGATCCATCAGAGACTAAGTGCACAAGACAGTAGAGTAATACAATACTATTGTTTACAAAACAATTTATTATTCATTAAGACAAAATACCATAACAATACCTGGAAATTGGTAATGCCCAAAACGTTGGAAAAAGAAATTATAACAGATTATCACATTCGTTATGGACACATGGGAGCACTCAAGGTGGTAAGAGTACTAGAAGAACACCTGTATATTAAGGACATAAACAGAAGAGTGCGTAATTATATCAGGAGTTGCCACATATGTCAACTGGTGAAATGCACCAACGATAGAAAAGATGGACTAATGATACCTATAACTTCATCAAATAAGTTAGAAAAAGTTTTCGTAGACATCTGCGGTCCATTCCCTAGAAGTGGAGGTAGACGTCAATATAAATACCTCATAATAATTTTCGACCATTACACAAAATACACAAAATTATATCCAATAAATCGTGCGACTACAAATAAAATACTTAATATCATTATACAAAGCTATATACAGTAGTGTCTCGGTTATCCGCCCTTCGATTATCCGCCGTTTCGTGTTATCCGCCGCCCAAGCGGCATAAAAAAACGTAAACGTAAAAAATATTTTCTTTAATTACTGCAACGAAAATAGTGTGCCAATAGTTTGCGGGCGTGAGTGTACGTGCTCTCTTTGTGATTGCTCCTGACTGTACCGCAGGAATTTGGCCTACTGCCCATCGCCTATTATAGCCTAGCTGTGACTCATGTGTCATTCACCCCACCCCACCCCCAACGTTATCGCTCACATGCTGCAGTTTCTTGTTGTGTGCTGTAGTGAGCAGTGAGGCTATTTTTACGCGGTGTGTCCGTGAGTGACTAGTGCAGTTTTGGTGAAAGTGTCATAGTGTAGTCTTGTTAATAGTGTTGCCATTATGGCTACGAAAAGGAAGAAAATTGTTTTATCAATAAAAGACAAGCTTGAGGCATTAAAAAGACTGGATAAAGGGGAAACGCTGCAGAAGGTGGCTGACCACTACGGCGTCGGTCATCGCACAGTTAGAGATTGGAAGAAGAGACGATTAGAATTAGAAAAATGGTGTTCCTCACGAGTTACTGAGACTGCTTTTAAAGACAGAAAAACTATGAAAAATAGTGATTATGAAAAAGTTAGCGAAGCATTGTACATTTGGTTTACACAGTTCAGGGAGAAAGGGGTGCCTATTTCGGGACCTATCTTAAAAGAAAAGGCGTTGCAGTTTCAAAAAGAATTTAACGAAGGTGATGCAGATTTTACAGCAAGCGTTAGCTGGCTTGATAGGTGGAAGAAGCGTTATGGAATCCGTCAGTTGAATATTTGCGGCGAGAAACTGTCATCAAACTTTCAAGAAATGGAGCAGTTTAAGAACAAATTTCAAGACTTTGTTGAAACTGAAAGCTTAACAGGAGATCAAGTATTTAATTGTGATGAAACAGGCCTTAATTTCAAAATGTTACCGAGTAAGAGTCTTGCAGTTAGAACTGAAGCTGCAGCCCCTGGCTATAAACGTAGTAAAGAGAGAGTGACTATTTTAGCATGCAGTAATGCCACAGCAAACCATAAAATGGACCTGGGAATGATTGGAAAGTCCAAAAACCCTAGGGCTTTTAAAACCATTTCAAAACATGCTCTTCCAGTAAAATATTTCAATCAAAAAAGTGCATGGATGACTAGTGAAATTTTTAAGGAATGGTTTTTTAAAGAGTTTGTTCCTTCTACAGAGAAGTTTTTAAAAGACAACAACCTACCCAGAAAAGCAGTTTTACTGCTAGACAATGCCTCAACTCACCCTGACCCAGACGAACTTAGAGATGGGGACACAAAGGCTATGTTTTTGCCACCAAATGTGACTGCCATTTGTCAGCCTATGGACCAGGGTGTTTTGGAAACACTTAAACGAAACTATCGAAGAAAGCTTCTGTCAACAGTCATACAAGAAATTGAAGATGGGCAAAACTTGATTAAGAAGTTGAAAAGTATAAATTTGAAGGATGTCGCTTATTGGGTCGCAAGGGCCTGGGCCGACGTCGGGGCACAAACAATTGCGAAGTCGTGGCATAAGCTGTTGGGCGAGGACGAAAATATGGCTGAAAGCATGCTGGATGAACTTCATGAAAGTATTTTGCCCTTGGTGCAACGTATCCCTGGATGTGAGGATGCATCGTTGGATGAAATAAGGAATTGGCTTTCAGGAGACGACCAATATGAAATAACTGACGAAGAAATTGTAACACTTGTTAATAGCGATGATGTTGTTGAAGATCAAGACTCTGAAACTGTTGAGCCCCAAAAGATCACACACAAAGAAGGGGTTAAAGCTCTTGAAGCAGCCATTCAGTACGTTGAGCAGCAAGAGGAAGCCAGGGTTATCGACATAATGATGCTCCAAAGATGGCGAGACTTGGCAGCAAAGAAGCGGGAATCATCAGGGAGGCAGTCGAAGATCACTAATTTTTTTTCACTCATCATGAACTGAACTCTCACTTCCAACATTTCTGACAGTGTAAGTCAATTTTATTACGTACACATTAGTCTGATTCTATTTATTTTTAGTAAATTTTTCTTGTTAAAATTTACTGAATTCTTAAACTTGAAGTGTGAAGTACTAAAGTAGGCGTAATTGTTTTCTCTTTTTTTGTAAGTGTATAACTTTAATATTGTTGCTTGTTCTCTAAAATGTTTTACTATAATTTTGTAATATAATTGTACAGTACTGTATTGTTTTCTCTATTGATTTGTTGTAAAACGTGATGTTTATCAATTACATTTATAAAATTACAACGTAATTTTATGATAAATTTGTGTTTTACTTAACTCTCCCTATTATCCGCCATTCCAGCTTATCCGCCCTTCCGCCAGCCCATTTATGGCGGATAACCGGGACTCTACTGTACCTGAAGTGGGGAGTCCGAAAACTATCATAACGGATCATGGTACCCAGTTCAAGGGCAAAAGATGGAGGGACACACTGCTGGATCATGGGGTGAAAACATATAAAACCTCAGTATACCATCCCAGCAGTAACCCGTCCGAATGAGTGCTGAGAGAAGTTGGGAGAATTCTCAGAACATATTGTTCCAACCAGCAAAGGGAGTGGAGTGAGTATATATCAGCAACAGAAGACTTCATAAATCTAGCTCACCACCAATCAATAGAAACCACACCTTATAATGCTATGTTTGAGAAACCTCCACCACGAGAAATTTGTGACCTTATTAATTTTCCACAAAGCCAAGAGTACCAATTCGACAAAATCCAATTCCATAATAAGATTGTCGAGAAAATCGAACAGAGAAAAAGAAAGTACCAAAACAAGGTACCATCTAAAATCATACAGTACCATTTAGGTGACCAAATACTACTAAGAAATAGAGAATTACCCAGTACAATGGAGGTATCACTAAGAAACTGCTATTACTGTATACAGGTCCGTATACAATAACAAAGAACAATCAGAATAATACTTATGAAATTTCTGATCCAATAAGTAAGAAAATCAAGGGTACATTTAACCAAGCATCCTTGAAAAAATATTATGTATAATGAAAACTATCATGAAATGTAGAATGTCACAATGTTTACAGTACCAAGATATATAATACTATAAGCACAAATAAATGAAGTGACCCCAAGAAAACGTAATTGACCCATAATGAGCCCAATAGAATGGTGAAAGCAAGCAAAATTTTTACCTATTGAATAAATATAATATACTATATTGAATAAACCTAATATAATATAATGCTCTAATACTCCAACATTAATTTCAACAAACGGAATTAAATCATCCAGAATAAGTGTTCAAACATCTATCACTTGAAGGAGAAGAGGAGCAAACCACCAAAGCGAGTAATACAAGAGAAGGCTATTATTATAAAGGAAAGAAAAGAAAAGGAAAATGTTTATCAAATGAGTATAGTATATAACAAAGAATGTTTATCAGATATTGTATACAACAAAATGTTTATCAAATGAATATTGTATATGACAAAGAATGTTTATCAAATGAGTATTGTAAACCCCTTGATAACCCAAGAAAATAACGAACAACGTGTTAAAAATCCAGTGTATAAACAGTGTTAAAAGTGAACTATGGTGAAAATAAAGAAGAATTTGAAGGACCAACTGCATAATTATATAGTGAAAAATTTAAGTGTGTAATTTAAAAACATTGAAATAACCAAAACAACTTACAAACTAGTGTTGATGAATAGCAGCAAGGCTGATAATAAATATAACAAATATGTCAAGTTATAAATAAAATAAAGACCTGTGAAGAGAAGTATGTTAGATACGATGTGTTAAGTAAGAAGATTGATCCGTACTGTGAGGACCAAAAAATGTTAAGTGTCCGGTCCGAGTGGTAATTATAAAGTAAAATTATCGCGCTTCTGTACAAAATGATAAAGCATTAACAGTGATAATAATGAAACCTCTAATCCCTTGAATGTTATATTGAATACGATAGTCTTATATGGAAAAATAAATGATATATTATGTGTTATATGTTGTGATAGTACAACTGTTGTTATGTGCAACTTTTTATTGTCCCAGACAGAGATGAAGATTCCTCTGATTCTGTGGGTGTATAGTTGAGGAACGGCGGAGAATGGATGCCAAATAGAGCCCCTCTGACTCCAAACCCGCTATAAATGTTAGGGAATTGTAATATGTCAAGGATTAAATAAACCACTGTGAGGTAAATGAAAGAACAAAAGAGTTTTTCACATGAATCAAGATGTGTATGATGTAAAGAAAAATGTATTATTGAAAAACAGGGAAATTGTTAATTTAAGAACTAAGATATAATATAACTAAATGACTAAAAATATAAAAAACTTGAACAATACTAGTGAGCTAAAAATAATACTAGCAACGAACTCAGTCTAGAGCAACACACCAACAGACTGTTGAACTTAATGTAGATAAAAGCAGTAATATTATGATTAAACAAAATAAAGTAAATAATTGCTTATCTAATCCGTCGAGTGACTTACTTGTAATTCCGCTTGACGCGTTTCAGGGCATATGCCCCATCTTCAGAATAATTCCTCTTCACAGAACGTCAGACATTAAGATTAAAATGTAATAAATTAAAATTAAAATCCATGGTTAAAATATTAACTCGTCATCCATGGTTAAAATATTAACTCGTCAATAGTTAAATATTATTTATTTAATACAGTGACTTGGATACTTTAAAAATGAATATTAAACAAAATAAAGTGATAATTTCTTCAAACTATAAAACTTTTCTCAAATTATCAATTTTGAGAGGGGAGTATATGTAACACCACAAAATGTTACATAACCAAAACACACACCAGAAGGGTAAATTATGACACTAAAGTAATAAAGTGAATCATTGTAATGAATGTAACCAAGAAGAGAAGGGACCAGCATAGAAGAAAGAAGAGGAAGGATCCCAAGAAGCAGTGATGAATACACTGCATGACACTACAACTTAAACACAATGACTGACTTTAACTAATGGACATGCAAAGTTCACAATAAGCTGTCAAGCGAACCAGTTCATGACATTAATGTGTAGAGTCATGTAAATAGAAACTAAATGACCAATGACTTTAATAAAGTAAAAACAATAACAGCATTCTGGCTGAAAATAGAAAAACAATGATATATAAATAACTAAGACTATTACTATACTAGCAGTAGCCACAAAGCTACAAAAAGACTAGCTTTACCAACCAAGATGTAACAACATAGAATTAAGATAATTATAAAAAGAAGTCTTATGTGTATAAGCATCCTCCTAATTAAAAAATGTAATTAGAAATAATAATTAACAGGTAATAAACCTGGTACCATAAATGTGTCTAGACCATGCATAAATGAATCTATGTCAGTAAATTAATAGGGAAACAGGACCCCTAATGAACATTAAATTTACTGAATAGTAAAAATAACGAATGAGATGTGAAATACCACCACTCAATTAATATTGTATGCCTTTAAAATGAGTAGGCCAAGTAAAAATGTATTTAGAGTAAGGAATTGTCAGAGTAATGTATTATCATAAGTATACCCAGATTTAATATTGTTCAGCTGTAAACAGCTTTTAATTGTAATAATGTATGTATTTTTATTCATGTAATATCGTTCAAAAGAGAACACAGTGTAAATAACAAAATGTAAAAGATAGGGAAATAGTCGCATTGTGCATTATTAGCAGACGACAATAAGAAACCATGTTTCAAAACACTATTTTTATGTATTGTAAGTGAAAGCTAGGTGCAAACCAGCATTATGCCACATCAAAATAAAGAGCAGACAATAAGCTTTAATTTGATGATGATAATTTAGAGATTGAAAGTGTAATAAGTTAATAGTGAGTGTTAGCATCATTTCTTAAACCACATTTAAGAAATTATCAGTGAAAACCAACAACAACGACAATCGGGTACAGAGAGCGCGACGGTGGCGACTAACAAAAACAATACGTCACTGTAACGGTATTTTGTACCAATCACAAAGGAGTTTACTCAGCGACTTTTGTCCCTAACGTCGATCTAAGCCAGGGGTATATAATCAGTGAGACGCTGAGAAATTCGCATTCGCTTCCTTCAACTCGAGCTAAACAGTTGCGGCTCGAGGTCGTTTCATATTTTATTAATTTACTACAACAATAGTAGTAAATACTTCAAATTTTATTAAAATAATTATTAGAACAGCGATTCATCATACAAGAGTGCATCGACAAGTAATAGTGAATCTTTTTAACCAGTGCGCGTATTCAGAACGAGAAAATTTAACTTAACCTGCGAAGTAAACAACCCAGTTTCATTAAGAAGAGGGTATATTTCTCGTTCCAAGTGCGATTAAAGTGCAGTTATATAGTGATCAATACAATCCGATCACTAAAGTGGTTATTTTTAATCTATAAGATTAAAAAAGCAAGGTAGTACAGTGACCAATTTTATTGTTTATCTGCCTTCACTGATCGTAACTATCAACACATTGTACTGACGCAAAAAACAATTACACTATTAATAACGAACACTGTATTCATTTATTTAGAGGATTTAATAATCCGAAGTAAGAATTTATGTGTTTAGAATTAGTTTTTATAATATTAATTGCGTTGTAAGCAACGAAATTATCGCTAACCTAAAATATAATTGCGAGTTTTTAAAGAGGCCAAAAATGAATTACTATCATACTAGTATATATCAAAGCAATTAATAACGTTCTATTTTGTATTTACAAGAACCTACCCATGAGGTATCTAGTTAAATAATATTAAATTCTGTTAATAAACATAAGAGTTTTTATATTGTTCTTTACTGAGCTAGTTCAAATAGCAGACGGATACTTTGAAATCCGACCGTATTATTGTAAATGTATTTTCTATTCAATTTGATTTTTGAGGGTATAATAAACCCATAATGTTATACAGCATAACCTTGGTGTTCAATTATTTCAATTTAGATACAGTAAGTAAACCTCAGTACAGCATACACTGAGGTACATTTGAAACAGTAATTTTTCAATACACTATTTAAATTATTTTAAATGCCATAAATGCATTTAAACAACAGAAAAAGTGAATACATACAAATTTAAATTTAGAAATTTGTTTTTTATGGGAACTTTTCTCAAGAAAACCCATATGGCGCCCACATAACCTTCAAGGTGCTACATAACCGTGATTATAAAATTTAAACTGATCAAATTAACCTTGACAGTTTATTTAGTGGCAGTGAACGTCTGAACATCTAGTACGACAACCAGGTACGTGAAAAGTGTTCTTTATATTAATTTATTTGTCAAGACAACACTTGACTGTACTTACACAGACGACATATTTCCAGAAGAGGAGTTCGACTTCAAGTTCGACGCTACCGTTACATTCATTAACAAACCAGCAAATTAATAATTTATCCGTAATAGATTATCACACTATAATTAAATAAATCATATTTATCAATTATCATAAAAGATAATTACTGCATGTAATACACGAGAATCCATTAAAAAACAATCGATAATTAAATCTATAAATTATATCAAATTATTTAATAGACGGGGATCACGTTTTATTACAAAGTGGCGCCCAACGTGGGGCAGAATAACACGGGATAAAACGTTTCATTACAAAGTGGCGACCAACAGAGTGCGGCTTAAAAATATTAAATTAATAAATTTTTAATATTAAATTAGCCCGGAAAATACAATAGAACGATCATGCCTCACACACACAGACACGATACTAGGTACAAAGGCCAGCCAAGGAGAAGGTGCACAAGCGAACACCGAAGCAAATATGGAGGTACAGGAGACGCAACCAACAACCGAAATGGAAGTTGCAACCAATAATACCTTGGAAACCCAACAAGAGGGAATGCCTCCTGCAGAACCCAGACAACCTGAGAGACTCACACGAACTGGGGACATTGATCTCATGGAAATGATGAAAAATATGATGGAAGAAAATAGGAGATATAACGAGTCACTGAAGGAAGATAATAAGAAATCCAGGGAAGAGAATCAGAAAAATAATGAATTATTAACGAAGAATATGGAAGCATTGAACAAGAAAATAGACGACAACAGCAAAGCATTGAAGGAAGATAGTCAAAGGAATATAGAATCATTGAAGGAAGATAATCAGAAGAATATGGAATTGTTAAATAAGAAAATGGACGATGTCAGCCAGAAGATGGAAGAGAATAACAAAAAAATAAACACAAAAATAGACAGAGAAATAGCGGTGGTCAGAAGACAGGTCACGGAAGTACACGAGAGGTGTGAACAATACCACCAAGAGTTACAGCATACCAGAGAAGAGGTTGATGGGCGGATCAACAGTATTGAAGAAATTAATGAAGCCCGAATCGAGTCTCTGAAGAAGATGAGCCAGGACGAAATAAAACGTGTAAGAACGGACGTAGGAGAAAGATGTGAAGAAATAGACGCATCAGTGAACACCATAAGAACCCTGACAGTCACCAATAAAGAAAAAATCAAGGAACTACGTCAACGGGAGATCCCACAAATACGCGAAGAACTCGAAACCATTCGTAACCGGCCAGCACAGGGTCACTATTTACAGCCCATAGACAACCGCGATGTTATCAACTTTAAAAATTACAAGAAGAACCCGATCGAATTTCTGGAACGAGTGGAGGAAAATCTGACCAGAATCCGGGAAAGCAGATGGACGGTAATCCGCAATTTGATCGATGAATACTTCAAAGAAATACACAATAACTGGTGGACTGCAACCCGCCACGAGATCCAAAGTTACGAAGAGTTCAAGACACTGTTCAGGGCCAAATACTGGTCGGAGTCTACTCAAAACATCGTACGTGATGATATCTGTCATGGCAAATATGACGCCAGTCGAGGAACTACTCCAACTTCCTACTTCCTTGGCAAGGTATGTTTGGCACGAAACCTCGAACCAAGGATACCAGAGGAGTGCCTGGTCACCAAGCTGGCTTATCATTATGAGGAGGGAGCAGCAAGATCACGACAATGGGGGCAGATAAAAACTGTCCAAGCCATGGCAGCGCTGCTCGAGGATAGCGAACACGAGGGCTACTATAGATGGAGCCGTAAGAGGAACGACAACTTCCAAGACAGAAGTAACAACCAAAATAATAATAACCCCAACTTCCAGAATTATCGAAGTAACTATAATAATTATAATAATAACAATGCAAATCAAAATAATGAGAACAATTATCGGCCAAATAATCAGGGTAATAATAATAATTACACTGGCAACAATAATAATAATACAAGACGGCTGCAAAATAATAACAACAACAACCCCAACCGACCCCAGAACCAAGGTGGAAACAACCAACCACAACAATATAGGAGGGCCAATTATGTCCAGGCCAACAATGAGCAGGGGAGAAGGCGGTACTATCCAAGGCGCCGTAGCTTCAATGGACACGACGACGACAAGTACCAGCGCGAAGACAGGAGAAATTCGAGAGGCTGGCAACGAAGGAGTAGGAGTATTGAAGGCGACAGCCGAAACAACGATTATCGACCCCAAGTTCATTTCATACCAAACAATGATCAGAATCACCATGGGGGACGGCCCGATATAGAAGAAAGGAGTCAGGTAAACACACCGGACAGACGCAATGAAGAGAATGAACTCTCTTTAAACCCATCGCGGCAGTGAGAAACCAATCAGACCCTTCGCTGAACCATTCTATTGGGTGCAATTACAAAACAACTTCGAACCGAACCATAACAATAATAAGAAGTCACTATTTAAAAAATATCAGGCAAGAACTGCTTGAAGAGGAGGAAATTGACCACCATCAATGCAACAATGACATAGCATATATGACTGCCAAAATAAACGGGGTGGCCACCACATTGATGATCGACACGGGTGCAAATGTCTCGTTAATGGATAGCACAGAAATCAACCGCATCCAAGAAGAAAGTAAATCGGTAATACCAACCCTGCCGACTAACAATATAATATTAGTGGGAGCGACTGGACGACAGAATAAAACCGTCAAGAAACAGGTCAGTCTTGAAGTGACCAGTCATGGAGTCAAGATCCCAATGATATTTTTGGTAGCTAGTGGGTTACCATTTCGCAGTTTAATTGGCTGCGACATCCTGCGGAAATACTCAGCTATTATTGACATGAGTAGAGCAAAATTAACACTGAGTACGCCAGACTTGGAATGGACGGCTGAGATCATTGGGAGTAAGGAAGCTCCCCAAGACCGCACCATTTTCCACATAAGGGAAGTAATAAACCCTAGATACCAGACGCCTACTGAAGAAGTTGAGTATCAGCCGAAAAATGACTTTTTGTGGGATGAAAAAATCAATGAAATCCGACAATTTAAGTCAACCACAAGAGACCATTCACCAAACACAGACCAAATTGAAATGTTGGTCAAAATATACAACAGATACCGGCATGTATTCTCAGACATCCCGGGGAAGGTAAAAAATTACCAATGTGTGTTGAGATTTAAAGAACCCGTAAATTTTAATCGGAAGTCATACCCAATTGCCTATTCTTTAAAAGAAGCAGTTAGGACCGAGATTAACCAATTACCAAAGGATGATATCATTGAGTGCAGTCAGTCACCCTATACTAGCCCTATTGTAGTTATAAAAAAGAAGAATGGGAAGGTGAGACTTTGCGTAGATGTTAGGGAGATTAATAAAAACCTGATTAATGACCGAACATCTCCTGGCGAAATAGAGGAAATTTTAAAGAAGTTTCATGGCACACAATTTATTAGTTCATGGGACACCTTCTGCGGATACTGGCAGGTGGAACTGCACCCGCACAGCCGGAAATATGTAGCCTTTATTTTTGAAGGGCGCAACTACCATTTCAAACGATTGCCCTTCGGATTAGTGAACTCTGTAGCAGTATTTATTCAGTGTATGGACCAAGTATTAGGCCAAGAAGCGCTCCAGTTCACTACCATTTATATAGATGATCTACTCATAACATCTACAAACTGGGAAGAACATTGTCATAGAATAAACCATGTATTGAACAAATTGTCTGAAAACAACATCACATTGAAACTTGAAAAATCACAACTAATAGCAAAAGAAGTACAATTTTTAGGTTTCCAATTAACAGAACTGGGGATAACACCATCTAAGGAAAAAATAGAATCCATACAACAATTCCCCACCCCAAGAAACAAAAAACAGTTACAGTCTTTTTTAGGCCTGTGCAATTATTATCGCAAATTCCAAAATAACTATTCGGAATTAACTACAAAATTATCACCACAATTATCTTCAAAGGACAAATGGACATGGGGACCAACTCAAGACATAGTGTTTCAACAAATTAAGACCAAATTCCTAGAGACAGTGATGCTACATCACCCAGATTTCAATAAACCTTTTTACCTCAATTGTGACGCAAGTGACATCAGTTTAAGGTCTACACTATACCAAGTGGATGGAGATGGGAACCATCTGGTGATAAGCTTCGCCAGTAGAACACTGAACAAATGCGAACGAAATTACAATGTGGCAGAAAAAGAGCTGTTAAGTGTTGTATTTGCCTGCGGAAAATTCTGGACCTATATCTTAGGATATTCAATAACAGTACGGACAGACCACAAGTCCATATCCTTCGTAAAAAACTGTAAACTAAGCCACGGTCGATTAGCAAGATGGACCCTAGTCTTACAAGAATATAACATCAGTTGGGAGTACATTCCAGGCAAAAAGAATATAGCAGCAGACGTATTGTCACGCATAAACATAACCAATCAGACCTATGAAGGAGAGAAGGAAACAATTGCAAAGGTCTATCACATCATTAAGAGTCGGTCAGACTTAGAAGAAGTAGTTCAAGAAATAGAAAAACACCAGAAGCAAGACAGCAAATTAATGCAGATCCATCAGAGACTAAGTGCACAAGACAGTAGAGTAATACAATACTATTGTTTACAAAACAATTTATTATTCATTAAGACAAAATACCATAACAATACCTGGAAATTGGTAATGCCCAAAACGTTGGAAAAAGAAATTATAACAGATTATCACATTCGTTATGGACACATGGGAGCACTCAAGGTGGTAAGAGTACTAGAAGAACACCTGTATATTAAGGACATAAACAGAAGAGTGCGTAATTATATCAGGAGTTGCCACATATGTCAACTGGTGAAATGCACCAACGATAGAAAAGATGGACTAATGATACCTATAACTTCATCAAATAAGTTAGAAAAAGTTTTCGTAGACATCTGCGGTCCATTCCCTAGAAGTGGAGGTAGACGTCAATATAAATACCTCATAATAATTTTCGACCATTACACAAAATACACAAAATTATATCCAATAAATCGTGCGACTACAAATAAAATACTTAATATCATTATACAAAGCTATATACAGTAGAGTCTCGGTTATCCGCCCTTCGATTATCCGCCGTTCCGTGTTATCCGCCGCCCAAGCGGCATAAAAAAACGTAAACGTAAAAAATATTTTCTTTAATTACTGCAACGAAAATAGTGTGCCAATAGTTTGCGGGCGTGAGTGTACGTGCTCTCTTTGTGATTGCTCCTGACTGTACCGCAGGAATTTGGCCTACTGCCCATCGCCTATTATAGCCTAGCTGTGACTCATGTGTCATTCACCCCACCCCACCCCCAACGTTATCGCTCACATGCTGCAGTTTCTTGTTGTGTGCTGTAGTGAGCAGTGAGGCTATTTTTACGCGGTGTGTCCGTGATTGACTAGTGCAGTTTTGGTGAAAGTGTCATAGTGTAGTCTTGTTAATAGTGTTGCCATTATGGCTACGAAAAGGAAGAAAATTGTTTCATCAATAAAAGACAAGCTTGAGGCATTAAAAAGACTGGATAAAGGGGAAACGCTGCAGAAGGTGGCTGACCACTACGGCGTCGGTCATCGCACAGTTAGAGATTGGAAGAAGAGACGATTAGAATTAGAAAAATGGTGTTCCTCACGAGTTACTGAGACTGCTTTTAAAGATAGAAAAACTATGAAAAATAGTGATTATGAAAAAGTTAGCGAAGCATTGTACATTTGGTTTACACAGTTCAGGGAGAAAGGGGTGCCTATTTCGGGACCTATCTTAAAAGAAAAGGCGTTGCAGTTTCAAAAAGAATTTAACGAAGGTGATGCAGATTTTACAGCAAGCATTAGCTGGCTTGATAGGTGGCAGAAGCGTTATGGAATCCGTCAGTTGAATATTTGCGGCGAGAAACTGTCATCAAACTTTCAAGAAATGGAGCAGTTTAAGAACAAATTTCAAGACTTTGTTGAAACTGAAAGCTTAACAGGAGATCAAGTATTTAATTGTGATGAAACAGGCCTTAATTTCAAAATGTTAACGAGTAAGAGTCTTGCAGTTAGAACTGAAGCTGCAGCCCCTGGCTATAAACGTAGTAAAGAGAGAGTGACTATTTTAGCATGCAGTAATGCCACAGCAAACCATAAAATGGACCTGGGAATGATTGGAAAGTCCAAAAACCCTAGGGCTTTTAAAACCATTTCAAAACATGCTCTTCCAGTAAAATATTTCAATCAAAAAAGTGCATGGATGACTAGTGAAATTTTTAAGGAATGGTTTTTTAAAGAGTTTGTTCCTTCTACAGAGAAGTTTTTAAAAGACAACAACCTACCCAGAAAAGCAGTTTTACTGCTAGACAATGCCTCAACTCACCCTGACCCAGACGAACTTAGAGATGGGGACACAAAGGCTATGTTTTTGCCACCAAATGTGACTGCCATTTGTCAGCCTATGGACCAGGGTGTTTTGGAAACACTTAAACGAAACTATCGAAGAAAGCTTCTGTCAACAGTCATACAAGAAATTGAAGATGGGCAAAACTTGATTAAGAAGTTGAAAAGTATAAATTTGAAGGATGTCGCTTATTGGGTCGCAAGGGCCTGGGCCGACGTCGGGGCACAAACAATTGCGAAGTCGTGGCATAAGCTGTTGGGCGAGGACGAAAATATGGCTGAAAGCATGCTGGATGAACTTCATGAAAGTATTTTGCCCTTGGTGCAACGTATCCCTGGATGTGAGGATGCATCGTTGGATGAAATAAGGAATTGGCTTTCAGGAGACGACCAATATGAAATAACTGACGAAGAAATTGTAACACTTGTTAATAGCGATGATGTTGTTGAAGATCAAGACTCTGAAACTGTTGAGCCCCAAAAGATCACACACAAAGAAGGGGTTAAAGCTCTTGAAGCAGCCATTCAGTACGTTGAGCAGCAAGAGGAAGCCAGGGTTATCGACATAATGATGCTCCAAAGATGGCGAGACTTGGCAGCAAAGAAGCGGGAATCATCAGGGAGGCAGTCGAAGATCACTAATTTTTTTTCACTCATCATGAACTGAACTCTCACTTCCAACATTTCTGACAGTGTAAGTCAATTTTATTACGTACACATTAGTCTGATTCTATTTATTTTTAGTAAATTTTTCTTGTTAAAATTTACTGAATTCTTAAACTTGAAGTGTGAAGTACTAAAGTAGGCGTAATTGTTTTCTCTTTTTTTGTAAGTGTATAACTTTAATATTGTTGCTTGTTCTCTAAAATGTTTTACTATAATTTTGTAATATAATTGTACAGTACTGTATTGTTTTCTCTATTGATTTGTTGTAAAACGTGATGTTTATCAATTACATTTATAAAATTACAACATAATTTTATGATAAATTTGTGTTTTATTTAACTCTCCCTATTATCCGCCATTCCAGCTTATCCGCCCTTCCGCCAGCCCGTTTATGGTGGATAACCGGGACTCTACTGTACCTGAAGTGGGGAGTCCGAAAACTATCATAACGGATCATGGTACCCAGTTCAAGGGCAAAAGATGGAGGGACACACTGCTGGATCATGGGGTGAAAACATATAAAACCTCAGTATACCATCCCAGCAGTAACCCGTCCGAAAGAGTGCTGAGAGAAGTTGGGAGAATTCTCAGAACATATTGTTCCAACCAGCAAAGGGAGTGGAGTGAGTATATATCAGCAACAGAAGACTTCATAAATCTAGCTCACCACCAATCAATAGAAACCACACCTTATAATGCTATGTTTGAGAAACCTCCACCACGAGAAATTTGTGACCTTATTAATTTTCCACAAAGCCAAGAGTACCAATTCGACAAAATCCAATTCCATAATAAGATTGTCGAGAAAATCGAACAGAGAAAAAGAAAGTACCAAAACAAGGTACCATCTAAAATCATACAGTACCATGTAGGTGACCAAATACTACTAAGAAATAGAGAATTACCCAGTACAATGGAGGGTATCACTAAGAAACTGCTATTACTGTATACAGGTCCATATACAATAACAAAGAACAATCAGAACAATACTTATGAAATTTCTGATCCAATAAGTAAGAAAATCAAGGGTACATTTAACCAAGCATCCTTGAAAAAATATGATGTATAATGAAAACTATCATGAAATGTAGAATGTCACAATGTTTACAGTACCAAGATATATAATACTATAAGCACAAATAAATGAAGTGACCCCAAGAAAACGTAATTGACCCATAATGAGCCCAATAGAATGGTGAAAGCAAGCAAAATTTTTACCTATTGAATAAATATAATATACTATATTGAATAAACCTAATATAATATAATGCTCTAATACTCCAACATTAATTTCAACAAACGGAATTAAATCATCCAGAATAAGTGTTCAAACATCTATCACTTGAAGGAGAAGAGGAGCAAACCACCAAAGCGAGTAATACAAGAGAAGTCTATTATTATAAAGGAAAGAAAAAAAAAGGAAAATGTTCATCAAATGAGTATAGTATATAACAAAGAATGTTTATCAAATATTGTATACAACAAAATGTTTATCAAATGAATATTGTATATGACAAAGAATGTTTATCAAATGAGTATTGTAAACCCCTTGATAACCCAAGAAAATAACGAACAAAGTGTTAAAAACCCAGTGTATAAACAGTGTTAAAAGTAAATGGTGAAAATAAAGAAGAATTTGAAGGACCAACTGCATAATTATATAGTGAAAAATTTAAGTGTGTAATTTAAAAACACTGAAATAACTAAAACAACTTACAAACTAGTGTTGATGAATAGCAGCAAGGCTGTTAATAAATATAACAAATATGTCAAGTTATAAATAAAATAAAGACCTGTGAAGAGAAGTATGTTAGATAAGATGATAAAGCATTAACAGTGATAATAATGAAACCTCTAATCCCTTGAATGTTATATTGAATACGATGTCTTATATGGAAAAATAAATGATATATTATGTGTTATATGTTGTGATAGTGCAACTGTTGTTATGTGCAACTTTTCATTGTCCCAGACAGAGATGAAGATTCCTCTGATTCTGTGGGTGTATAGTTGAGGAACGGTGGAGAATGGACGCCAAATAGAGCCCCTCTGACTCGGAACCCGCTATAAATGTTAGGGAATTGTAATATGTCAAGGATTAAATAAACCACTGTGAGGTAAATGAAAGAACAAAAGAGTTTGTCACATGAATCAAGATGTGTATGATGTAAAGAAAAATTTATTATTGAAAAACAGGGAAATTGTTAATTTAAGAACTAAGATATAATATAACTAAATGACTAAAAATATAAAAAACTTGAACAATACTAGTGAGCTAAAAATAATACTAGCAAAGAACTCAGTCTAGAGCAACACACCAACATACTATTGAACTTAATGCAGATAAAAGCAGTAATATTATGATTAAACAAAATAAAGTGATAATTTCTTCAAACTAAACTTTTCTCAAATTATCAATTTTGAGAGGGGAGTATATGTAACACCACAAAATGTTACATAACCAAAACACACACCAGAAGGGTAAATTATGACACTAAAGTTATAAAGTGAATCATTGTAATGAATGTAACCAAGAAGAGAAGGGACCAGCATAGCAGAAAGAAGAGGAAGGATCCCAAGAAGCAGTGATGAATACACTGCATGACACTACAACTTAAACACAATGACTGACTTTAACTAATGGACATGCAAAGTTCACAATAAGCTGTCAAGCGAACCAGTTCATGACATTAATGTGTAGAGTCATGTAAATAGAAACTAAATGACCAATGACTGTAATAAAGTAAAAACAATAACAGCATTCTGGCTGAAAATAGAAAAACAATGATATATAAATAACTAAGACTATTACTATACTAGCAGTAGCCACAAAGCTACAAAAAGACTAGCTTTACCAACCAAGATGTAACAACATAGAATTAAGATAATTATAAAAAGAAGTCTTATGTGTATAAGCAACCTCCTAATTAAAAAATGTAATTAGGAATAATAATTAACAGGTAATAAACCTGGTACCATAAATGTGTCTAGACCATGCATAAACGAATCTATGTCAGTAAATTAATAGGGAAACAGGACTCCTAATGAACATTAAATTTACTGAATAGTAAAAATAACGAATGAGATGTGAAATACCACCACTCAATTAATATTGTATGCCTTTAAAATGAGTAGGCCAAGTAAAAATGTATTTAGAGTTAGGAATTGTCAGAGTAATGTATTATCATAAGTATACCCAGATTTAATATTGTTCAGCTGTAAACAGCTTTTAATTGTAATAATGTATGTATTTTTATTCATGTAATATCGTTCAAAAGAGAACACAGTGTAAATAACAAAATGTAAAAGATAGGGAAATAGTCGCATTGTGCATTATTAGCAGACGACAATAAGAAACCATGTTTCAAAACACTATTTTTATGTATTGTAAGTGAAAGCTAGGTGCAAACTAGCATTATGCCACATCAAAATAAACAGCAGACAATAAACTTTAATTTGATGATGATAATTTAGAGATCGAAAGTGTAATAAGTTAATAGTGAGTGTTAGCATCATTTCTTAAACCAGATTTAAGAAATTATCAGTGAAAACCAACAACAACGACAATCGGGTACAGAGAGCGCGACGGTGGCGACTAACAAAAACAATACGTCACTGTAACGGTATTTTGTACCAATCACAAAGGAGTTTACTCAGCGACTTTTGTCCCTAACGTCGATCTAAGCCAGGGGTATATAATCAGTGAGACGCTGAGAAATTCGCATTCACTTCCTTCAACTCAAGCTAAACAGTTGCGGCTCGAGGTCGTTTCATATTTTATTAATTTACTACAACAATAGTAGTAAATACTTCAAATTTTATTAAAATAATTATTAGAACAGAGATTCATCGTACAAGAGTGCATCGACAAGTAATAGTGAATCTTTTTAACCAGTGCGCGTATTCAGAACGAGAAAATTTAACTTAACCTGCGAAGAAAACAACCCAGTTTCATTAAGAAGAGGGTATATTTCTCGTTCCAAGTGCGATTAAAGTGCAGTTATATAGTGATCAATACAATCCGATCGCTAAAGTGGTTATTTTTAATCTATAAGATTAAAAAAGCAAGGTAGTACAGTGACCAATTTTATTGTTTATCTGCCTTCACTGATCGTAACTATCAACACATTGTACTGACACAAAAAACAATTACACTATTAATAACGAACACTGTATTCATTTATTTAGAGGATTTAATAATCCGAAGTAAGAATTTATGTGTTTAGAATTAGTTTTTATAATATTAATTGCGTTGTAAGCAACAAAATTATCGCTAACCTAAAATATAATTGTGAGTTTTTAAAGACGCCAAAAATGAATTACTATCATAGTAGTATATATCAAAGCAATTAATAACGTTCTATTTTGTATTTACAAGAACCTACCCATGAGGTATCTAGTTAAATAATATTAAATTCTGTTAATAAACATAAGAGTTTTTATATTGTTCTTTACTGAGCTAGTTCAAATAGCAGACGGATACTTTGAAATCCGACCGTATTATTGTAAATGTATTTTCTATTCAATTTGATTTTTGAGGGTATAATAAACCCATAATGTTATACAGCATAACCTTGGTGTTCACTTATTTCAATTTAGATACAGTAAGTAAACCTCAGTACAGCATACACTGAGGTACATTTGAAACAGTAATTTTTCAATACACTATTTAAATTATTTTAAATGCCATAAATGCATTTAAACAACAGAAAAAGTGAATACATACAAATTTAAATTTAGAAATTTGTTTTTTATGGGAACTTTTCTCAAGAAAACCCATATGGCGCCCACATAACCTTCAAGGTGCTACATAACCTTGATTATAAAATTTAAACTGATCAAATTAACCTTGACAGTTTATTTAGTGGCGGTGAACGTCTGAACATCTAGTACGACAACGAGGTACGTGAAATTCTTTATATTAATTTATTTGTCAAGACAACACTCGACTGTACTTACACAGACGACATATTTCCAGAAGAGGAGTTCGACTTCAAGTTCGACGCTACCGTTACATTCATTAACAAACCAGCAAATTAATAATTTATCCGTAATAGATTATCACACTATAATTAAATAAATCATATTTATCAATTATCATAAAAGATAATTACTGCATGTAATACACGAGAATCCATTAAAAAACAATCGATAATTAAATCTATAAATTATATCAAATTATTTAATAGACGGGGATCACGTTTTATTACAATATTCAGCCCACAGTATATCCAACTATGTTTATGACATTTATACTGCAGTAATTTATTCCACAGCAACTTGAAAATTTCCACATTACACAGTTTTGTGCTTGCTATTTGAATCTTATACAAGTGTACCTATTGTGGTATATAGATTTTCGATCTGTATGTAATAAAATTGTTTTAATATTCATGTTTAATATGGTAACCAAATCACTTGTACGAATTAATAAATTAATTACCTTAATTATCCGCCGTGTGATTTCCTATGCTTCGTCTATGACGCGTTTCGGAGCATATACTCCATCATCAGATATTAAAAGTTAAAACAGTCACTCATACGAGATCGTTAAAAAGTTAAAATGTCAAGATATGCATATGAACCGTACGCGGATTTGGGTGCGCACCCGTTCAAGTTCATTCTGCTACTGAGCGGTTGCTACCTTATCGTAGCCCCAGCGAGCAGATTCAAGGCAGTATCGTACAATCGGTTGGATACAAAGTTCAGGTGGTCATTTAGCACGATATCGCGACTCATTGGGTTTGCATATGCACTGTAAATTTCAAATTCCTCCAAGGCATTCATGAAACGGCCCTTATTACACACATGTAACGGTATTAAATTGGAATTAAAATCTGTGTAATTATGATTGTGTGAAGTCAGGTGTCGGGCGTAATTTGATTTGATGTTGTCAATATTTCTTATTTTCTTGGGTAAATGTTCTCGAAATCGTTTAAGGAAACCTCTCCCAGTCTGTCCAATGTAGAAGCGCTCGCAATCATTACATGTTAACTTATATATGCCAGTTTTTTCTTCTGGAGGCGTGTGTTTTTTCGGTTTGACAATATCCAGTAACTTATTATTAGTCCTGAATGAAATAGTGAAACTATTATTATTCAATATAGAACACAAAACCTTAGGCATAAAGCTAGTGTAATTAGTATATATAAAAATTTTTTGCGTGTTGCTGTTTATTCGGGGTTTAAGCATTCTTTTTTCATGTTTTCTCAACAATTTGTCAATGGTTAAACTACTGTAACCATTGGCAACCGCGATATATTTTATGACATTTAGCTCATCACGGAAGTCATTATCATCCAAAGGAATCGTTAATAATCTATGAATGAAACTATTGTACGCTGCCATTTTATGTGAAAGAGGATGATGAGAGTCTGCGTGTATTGTGGTGTCAGTGGTAGTCGGTTTCCTATAAATGTTGAACTTTAGTTTATTCATCTGTCGAGTGATGGTTAAATCTAGAAAGTTTATCTTGTTATCAACCTCTGTTTCAAGAGTAAACTGGATGTTTCTATTTATTTTATTTAGACAGTTTTTAAACAATTCGATTTGTCTTATAGTACCATCAAAGATTAAAAACGTATTGTCTACATAACATGCATAAAATATTATTTTATTTGCATATATATTATTGTTCAACAAGTGAGTATTCTCATAATAATTTAAATAAATATCGGCCAGTAGGCCGGAAAGGGGTGAGCCCATTGCTAGGCCATCATTTTGAATGTAAAAAGAACCATTAAAAGTGAAATAGTTTTGTTTCAAAATAACCTCGAGTAAATTAATTAACTCATTTATTGTCTGTGTGTTCATGCACTGTGCATTCATGACTCTAGGGTAAAATGTGTGTTTACAAACAATGGCAGACTCTTGGCGATGTTTTTGTTCTAGCATATGAAGTTTGCTTGATTGACTAAAATGTGTACGACGTACAATATCATATATGTATCTGTGTACGGAATCTAAAACTTTATCGATTAAGGCAGGATGAATATTGTTAAACTGCATTTGTAGATTCTTAACAATATTCATCCTGCCTTAATCGATAAAGTTTTAGATTCCGTACACAGATACATATATGATATTGTACGTCGTACACATTTTAGTCAATCACGCAAACTTCATATGCTAGAACAAAAACATCGCCAAGAGTCTGCCATTGTTTGTAAACACACATTTTACCCTAGAGTCATGAACTTAACTACAACAGTCTTTGATGATAACGAAATGAAGCTTTTAAATAAAGGGATAAATTATAATCTCCCACCTATCGGTAAAAACAAACTTATTTATGAAGTCGTTGAAGCGGAGGCAGCCGTCAAATCTATTCCAGACCCACACTTACAAAATGAAGCACGCGTACTTATAAATAATACATTCAATAGAGCCATTAAATTAAATAATAGTCTACCTCTTGTTTCACGTGGTCAGTCTAGGTACTCTAGTGAATATAAAACCTTAAAACGCATGAAAACAAAATTAATCGATAACAATGCCCTTATCGTTAAGGCAGATAAAGGAAATACGCTAGTCATCATGGACACTGATTCATACAGTCATAAAGTTCATGATTTTATTTCTAACAATAACATTAATATATTAAACTCTGACCCCACTGATTTGTACGTCAGGGAACTTAACAATTGTATTAATAAATGTACCAATTTATTCAATGAAAGCACACGACGTTACTTAAAGCCCATCAATGCTAAAGCCCCGATATTCACAGGACTACCTAAAATTCATAAACAAAACATACCTATCAGACCGCTCGTGAACTTTACCACTGCTCCTGGCTTCAAAACTGCAAAAGCACTAGTTCGGTTGATAAAAGATAATTTACAATTACGTAATAATCATGGTATTAAGAACAACAATGATTTTATTAATGATATTAAATCTGTTGAACTGCAACCTAACCACAAATTGGCGTCGTTCGACATAACTAATTTATACACGAACATCCCAATCATAGATACATTACAGATTTTGAGAAACAATTTATCTGACAATAGTTGCATGAACACACAGACAATAAATGAGTTAATTAATTTACTCGAGGTTATTTTGAAACAAAACTATTTCACTTTTAATGGTTCTTTTTACATTCAAAATGATGGCCTAGCAATGGGCTCACCCCTTTCCGGCCTACTGGCCGATATTTATTTAAATTATTATGAGAATACTCACTTGTTGAACAATAATATATATGCAAATAAAATAATATTTTATGCATGTTATGCAGACGATACGTTTTTAATCTTTGATGGTACTATAAGACAAATCGAATTGTTTAAAAACTGTCTAAATAAAATAAATAGAAACATCCAGTTTACTCTTGAAACAGAGGTTGATAACAAGATAAACTTTCTAGATTTAACCATCACTCGACAGATGAATAAACTAAAGTTCAACATTTATAGGAAACCGACTACCACTGACACCACAATACACGCAGACTCTCATCATCCTCTTTCACATAAAATGGCAGCGTACAATAGTTTCATTCATAGATTATTAACGATTCCTTTGGATGATAATGACTTCCGTGATGAGCTAAATGTCATAAAATATATCGCGGTTGCCAATGGTTACAGTAGTTTAACCATTGACAAATTGTTGAGAAAACATGAAAAAAGAATGCTTAAACCCCGAATAAACAGCAACACGCAAAAAATTTTTATATATACTAATTACACTAGCTTTATGCCTAAGGTTTTGTGTTCTATATTGAATAATAATAGTTTCACTATTTCATTCAGGACTAATAATAAGTTACTGGATATTGTCAAACCGAAAAAACACACGCCTCCAGAAGAAAAAACTGGCATATATAAGTTAACATGTAATGATTGCGAGCGCTTCTACATTGGACAGACTGGGAGAGGTTTCCTTAAACGATTTCGAGAACATTTACCCAAGAAAATAAGAAATATTGACAACATCAAATCAAATTACGCCTGACACCTGACTTCACACAATCATAATTACACAGATTTTAATTCCAATTTAATACCGTTACATGTGTGTAATAAGGGCCGTTTCATGAATGCCTTGGAGGAATTTGAAATTTACAGTGCATATGCAAACCCAATGAGTCGCGATATCGTGCTAAATGACCACCTGAACTTTGTATCCAACCGATTGTACGATACTGCCTTGAATCTGCTCGCTGGGGCTACGATAAGGTAGCAACCGCTCAGTAGCAGAATGAACTTGAACGGGTGCGCACCCAAATCCGCGTACGGTTCATATGCATATCTTGACATTTTAACTTTTTAACGATCTCGTATGAGTGACTGTTTTAACTTTTAATATCTGATGATGGAGTATATGCTCCGAAACGCGTCATAGACGAAGCATAGGAAATCACACGGCGGATAATTAAGGTAATTAATTTATTAAAATTGTTTTGTTCTTTCTGTTTTAGTGTAGTGCTCATTTCCATTTTGAAAACAAATCGAAATTACAATTTTTTGAAATGTCTCAGTTATTCCAATAAACCTAAGATCAAACGCGGCATTCGGAATGTCAATTTCGCATCCCATAGTGTGATTTTCAAGTGTTTGTTTTTAAGGATGTATAGTGCCTATTTTATAAAAACCTTTGATTCACTTCTGTGGCTAAACGAGTAGACAGGTTTAATTCCATTGTTTCCACAACTGCCTACTTGATTAGAAGGAAATAAACACCAAATAGTTATTTTAGTTTTATTCAAAGGATTAATGCCCCCCCCCCAAACAGGAAATCCTGAATGTGTATTGTTTGTACAGTGTGGGAGAGGAGAGAGAGAGAGAGAGAGAGAGAGAGAGAGAGAGAGAGAGAGAGAGAGAGAGAGAGAGAGAGAGAGAGAGAGAGAGAGAGAGAGAGAGAGAGAGAGAAGTTAAGTATGATTGTTTAACCTAAGTATATCTTCAAGCTAAAGAACTAACAAAATGTTCCATTAAATAATTCACAACTTTTCCCATTTTGACAACAAAGTTTTGTTTTATATTTTTTTTAAAACAGAAGTCTGAACACTATATTCTGATTTTTACACTTACATACGTAACTAAAAACTCAACATAGAGCCTGAGCACTTAATAAAGAATACAATTTTTAAACTCTTGATGTAATTGAAAACAATACAACCAATAATTCACTTACAATTATCTGTTTATTATCTCTTTCTGTCTTTGAGGAACCTATATGTGTTCTTCGTAAACATATAACTAACTGCTGAAGCAATTGTTGTTCCACCAGTAATAAACCTGTAAAACAAACAAAAATTGTTTATATAAATTAAATAAACATTGAAGAAAACATAAGGATATAACAATAACTCCATTATTCCAGCTATACCAAAAACAGCCTATTGTACAAACATACACCTACATACTACACATGTACACACATGTGTACATGTCTGTATAATTTGCAGAAAACGAAACATGGCGAATAATAGAAGTGTATGAGAGTAATGTTATAAAATAATCTTTATGTACTGGCACTAATGTTCAAAATTAATTTAAAATATAATGTTTTAGTGGATGGTTAGTGAGGATCGGTGAATAATACAACTTTTAGTTATTTTGCGTCGACGTTTCGACAATATTTATTGTCATCTTCAGGACCTGTGTATGAAATACAATAGAAATATCAAACATAACGAAACAATTAAATATTTTTGGGTGAACGTGTTGGTGATGTGAGTGTGTGCGTGCATATGTATGTATCATTTTTTATGTGAAGACTTATGATAGTTTGTTTACATCTTCAAATTATCTTTAAGAAAGCGAGCAAATTATAGTATGAGAGAACTTAATTTATACAGTATTACAATTTAAATTACTAAATATAATGTTATTTTAATTAATTAAACAAACAGTAATCAACAATTGGATATTAGATAGGTACATAAATTGTTTGTACCTACAACAGTCAACATATAGCAAAGTAATATATTACCTATAACTAAAACAGATTAGAGCTAAAACCATAACTAAAAGTTGTATTATTGACCAATCCTCACTAACCATCAACTAAAACATTCACTGATTGACGGTCACTAAAAATTTAAGGATTTAAAATATAATGGGAAAAAATAATGTATTTGATAAAATACCATAACATATAAAACCAATTTAAAAAAATCTATTCTCCCTGCATTTCTTCACCATCCTCTGAAAAAAGATAATATCCATTCTTAGATTCTGTACACACTCTAGTTGTTTCTGTGTTTTTCTTTGTGTCTTCTATATTGTTCCTATTCTGCCACTGTTTTAGGGATTCTATCATTTTTCCATATCTATGCCTCTACTCTCATCATATTCTTGACTCTTTCGATCCTGGATTTTAAATTGATGTACTATTTTTAAAATCTGCTTACTACTGATGAAACCACTGGTAAAACCAAAGTGAAGAAAAACTGGATTGTGACAGTACAGATTTACCTGCTGCCATGATTATGGTATTAGGGAATATTTTCATTGTAAATTTTATTATGATCATACATATTAACAAGTGCAAAGTTAGTTTGCACAAGTCCCAGTAAGTACGCAGATTCACCAGAGGGGAGACAAGCCAAGGTCATTGGAGTACGAGTGGAATTAAACACATGTAATGGCGGTTTAGGCGCAATAAATTGATAATACGAACTTTTCATTGGTCCACTGAAACAGATCGTCACAAACAAACAATGACGACATAAGACAATTACGTATTTAACCGGGTGTTGGCTAAAAGAACAATACATCATGACGTCAGACCCAACCACTTTGCATAGCAATTGCGTCTGCTTCCGCCCAGTCGCCAGAACATCACCATGGCAGTAACACGTTAAAATTGTGCTGGCCTAAAATAGTCAGCTAGTGTTTTATTTCAATCAACAAAATGTAATCACAAGTAATTATAACCACCATGTAAATTCAGTGCAACAGACAGACGAAAGTTAGAGAGTACAACGTCTGCCCAGTTCATCAAAAGCCGTTAACCGAGCACATACGCTCGCCATAGTGCAGTGGGCAAATTCTTGCCAAAATGTAATATTTACCTAGTAAAATGAAATAGTTGTGATCAAAATTTAACAGTAACAGTACATAGAGTCAGTGAGTAAATCAAAATGAAATTCAGATAGATTCAGTGGACTAAACAACACGAAATTCGGCCGAACACCTGCCGACCGCCATGGAAGGTTGCTGAGGAGTCTACGCCACATCATTATTCAGGAAAGCCCTTACAAATGGTTTCTAAATTCTAAAAAATTAATTAATGAGCTCAAATCAAGATATTTAACAAACATGTGTAAGATTACAGTATGAGAGAGAGAGAAAGTGAGAGTGTGTGTTTATGTTGGCCAACTTGAATATAGCCTGAGGCGTTGGTTTGTGAGAGACCGTAAGAATTATGATAAAGAATATAAAGAGAAACAGAATTTAAAATGATTACAGTAACAAGTAAAAAGAACTAATTTGAATCAAATAAAACAAAAATTAAATACATGTAACCTTGAACAGAGGTCAAGTGCGGAAATGACGTCGCCGCCATTTTGAATCTATAACCATTATTGTTGGCTATTAGTGTAACAACGTATATCACAATTAACTGAATAAAATCAATTTCATTAGCCTAATGTTATGTGAGTTGTCATTTCAATACCCGACAACCTCTGCCTCTTTCTGCTTAACGCAACTCTGGACCAAAAGCCTAATGCATGTAAATGAGCTGAGCACGTGTTATTCCGGATGCGAGATTTATTATGCAAATTACATAAAATTTGACAATCATACATTTATTATTATTTATTATGTATGTGAAGGAATGTATAACGTCACAGATGGCTCCCGAACGGTGACTTTATATAAAATCGAAATTATATAAATAAGCAGAAAAGCGGAGGTAGACGGGTAGAGAAATAAACATAACAATAGAGGTTATCTAGGGAGGTTATGTATAGTATAAAGAGACGTGTATAACAATTAAGACAAAAATTAGTACCATCAGTACAACATAATGGCAGATAACGATGAAAGTAGTAATATAGAAAACACAGCAACGGAATCATTGGTGTTGAACGAACCACAGGCGAACTCAACGCCTATAGTAAATAACAGAATGGAAGAGAATGACATAATAAAAATGATGAAACTGCTTTTCAATGAGCAGAGCATCAAATTTGATACTAAACTAGATAATTTTAATGAGAAACTAAATCAGTTTGATGTACAATTTAGCGATATTAAAAAAGAAATTAAGAAACAAGGTTGCAATTTGGACAAAAGATTAAGTGAAATAGGTACAAGGTTAGACAAAATAGAATTAGAAAATGAGTAAGTAATAAACAAATTTGAATTGAACAAAGATGACAAGGTAAGTAGTAGTGGAAATGATGATAAAATAAATAAAAATATAGTAATAGGAGATAATAGTGTGGATGTTGGTAGTAATAGTGAGATTTTAATGAGAATAGAGGTTAATGGTGAGGTGACAGTTGTAGATGAGAGTGAAAGTGGGGGTAGGGAGAGTTTAAGCGAGTATAGTGAGCAGAGGGCAAATTTTCCCAGTGGTATAGTTGGAGTAAAGACTCCGAAATTGTTATTTGAGGAGGAAGGTTCCTCTAGAGTTTATGTGGGAGACGGGTGGTCTCCAAATGATCCCTTAGTTTTTTGTGTTAGTGTACCTGGTGAGGCCAGGGGGTGGTTTTATGGAGTAGTAGTGCCCGATGCAAATGTGGAAAGAGAGAGATGTTTTAAGAGAGAGATATGGTATGATAGTGAGAGATATATTGAGAGAAACAGAGAAGTAGAAATTTTTAAGATATGTAGAGATTATGAAGAGTTTATAGAAAGGTTAGGTGGAGAGAGAAGTGAAAATAATAGCAAGTACTTACCTTGTATTGAAACTGAGGTAGTAGGAGGTGATGTTGATAACAATGATGATACAAAATACTTAATTAGGACTAATTATACCGAAGGTGACAGGACAATGACCAATCATGACAGGTTCAATGAGTTTGGGGATAATGATGAACATTCGAATGGTATATATATGTATAATAATAAGATGAAATATCTAATATTAAACCATGTATATAGTTTTAAGGTTCGATTGTTATTTGACGATGGAGGGTAAACCTTTTATTGTGTTTATAAACATTTAATTATGTGGACAGTGTTTTAAAAGGGACTGTTTATGACTGATTTTGGTAAATGATTTAATGATTATGTGGATTGTATATTTTTGTGTATATTAATGTCAATGTATTTGTGTATTTTTGATGTGTGTATTTTATGTATTTTTGTGTAACCACGTACTGTAGTTAAGTTTGATAATGATTTTAAATGATATTATGGAAGTCAGATTCTAAGGGTTAGTAAATGATGATATATACGGATATTGAGAGGTATTGTTGTTAGTAGGTAAGTGATGAATTTTCTAGTGGTATATTAAGGTGAAATGTTGTAAAAAGTTTGGGTAATAATGATAAATAAGGGCATTGGAGTTAGTTAAATAGAGTTAATGGGAGTTAGTGAAAATAAGAATGTTGAGATGTTGATAATATATAAAGAGGTGTTAGATATTTTAGGGACACAGTAGTTAGTGATTATATGTAGAGGTGAGTAATGTGAATGGTAATTTTATAGTTGTTGTTGATGATATTTTGTAATAAGGATCCGGTATAGGGAGTCCGCAACGAAAGGTGTTGGGACAGGAAGGGACCGTTGTGTGCCGGAAAGGGTTGCCTTAGGTAGAATCCAGGAACCAACATAAGGGAATGAGCATAGGTAGAGAACATATATCCTTGTACAAAAAATGAGCGGTGCCAGAGGTTTCAAATGGGATTTGTGAAGGGGGTTATTATAGAGATATTGGTGTCATATTATATTAATGGTTAGAAGCGGTTGTTAGTAGTTAAAAAGAGGTGAGTAAGGTTAGGTTGACAAATGCCAAAATAAGATATAGAGAAAAATGAATAACAGAGAGTCACCCAAACTAGTAAGGATAAAAAGGTTAGAAAAGAAATTCATGGTAGGAAGGTAATTGTAACTGAAAGGTAATGATAAATTTGAAATTGTTTTATAGAATCTGATGAATGAATGTTAAATGATTAAAAGTTAATAGAGAGTTGATAGTAATAATGTTATAAAGTTCTGCTACAAGTTGTGTAAATATGAATTAAGTAATGTGAATTGTTCAATGTTAGTGTTTAATGTTTATTGTACAATGTTTTATTGTGTTTTATTATGTTGATGGTACAATAGGCTAGGAGGTTACTACAGGGGTAGTGACGGTAATAATGTTAAATTTTATGTTGGTTAATAATTCTCTGGAAATGATTCAGTTATAAACGTAAACAAAGTTGAGTAAAGAAATTAAATATTTTGAAGTGCTGCCATGATAGTTAAATGTACTGATGTTATTTGAAACAAATTAGTAGAGATAGTAGTTGTTGTTGAGAGTAAAATTTGTTCTATGTTTAGTATAAGAGTATAATTTCTTATGATGAGAGAAGTAAAGTGATATTGACTGGAGACAGAGAAATTGATAAAATATATAGGAGTGTTGAAAAGTAGAAGGATTATCTATCTTAAATCTTGTTATATTTTTTGTGTGTGTTGCTTGGAATTTTATGAATAAATAAAACCATCACCTCAAATCACAAACCAATGCATCTAAGGGGAGACATATCAGTTGCGGATATGTAGATAAATAAGACCACTATTTTAAAATTTTGTATGGAATGTTTCAGAGTTTTGTGGTGTTGTGACCGCGGTCCTGCGCTGGCAGGAGAGTCAGAACAGGAGCGTTCAGTGCCTCATGGCCTTATTGTGTAGGGATCTCTCCGGAGAAGTCCAGTAAGGTCAGACAGGTACGATCGACACTATAGGACCAAGGGTAAGTGATTGAGATTTTTTTTTATATCAACACTACAGGGGGTTGTGGCACATATCTGAGCTGATCCTTTTAGAAAAGTATGAATGAGTCAATGAAAGTTTTGGTGTCTAGACACCAAACCTTTCATTGAGGGGGTTTTGTGACAGTACAGATTTACCTGCTGCCATGATTATGGTATTAGGGAATATTTTCATTGTAAATTTTATTATGATCATACATATTAACAAGGGCAAAGTTAGTTTGCACAAGTCCCAGTAAATACGCAGATTCACCAGAGGGGAGACAAGCCAAGGTCATTGGAGCACGAGTGGAATTAAACACATGTAATGGCGGTTTAGGCGCAACAAATTGATAATACGAACTTTTCATTGGTCCACTGAAACAGATCGTCACAAACAAACAATGACGACATAAGACAATTACGTATTTAACCGGGTGTTGGCTAAAAGAACAATACATCATGACTTCAGACCCAACCACTTTGCATAGCAATTGCGTCTGCTTCCGCCCAGTCGCCAGAACATCACCATGGCAGTAACACGTTAAAATTGTGCTGGCCTAAAATAGTCAGCTAGTGTTTTATTTCAATCAACAAAATGTAATCACAAGTAATTATAACCACCATGTAAATTCAGTGCAACAGACAGACGAAAGTTTGAGAGTACAACGTCTGCCCAGTTCATCAAAAGCCGTTAACGAGCACATACGCTCGCCATAGTGCAGTGGGCAAATTCTTGCCAAAATGTAATATTTACCTAGTAAAATGAAATAGCTGTGATCAAAATTTAACAGTAACAGTACATAGAGTCAGTGAGTAAATCAAAATAAAATTCAGATAGATTCAGTGGACTAAACAACACGAAATTCGGCCGAACACCTGCCGACCGCCATGGAAGGTTGCTGAGGAGTCTACGCCACATCATTATTCAGGAAAGCCCTTACAAATGGTTTCTAAATTCTAAAAAATTAATTAATGAGCTCGAATCAAGATATTTAACAAACATGTGTAAGATTACAGTATGAGAGAGAGAGAGAGAAAATGAGAGTGTGTGTTTATGTTGGCCAACTTGAATATAGCCTGAGGCGTTGGTCTGTGAGAGACCGTAAGAATTATGATAAAGAATATAAAGAGAAACAGAATTTAAAATGATTACAGTAACAAGTAAAAAGAACTAATTTGAATCAAATAAAACAAAAATTAAATACATGTAACCTTGAACAGAGGTCAAGTGCGGAAATGACGTCGCCGCCATTTTGAATCTATAACCATTATTGTTGGCTATTAGTGTAACAACATATATCACAATTAACTGAATAAAATCAATTTCATTAGCCTAATGTTATGTGAGTTGTCATTTCAATACCCGACAACCTCTGCCTCTTTCTGCTTAACGCAACTCTGGACCAAAAGCCTAATGCATGTAAATGAGCTGAGCACGTGTTATTCCGGATGTGAGATTTATTATGCAAATTACATAAAATTTGACAATCATACATTTATTATTATTTATTATGTATGTGAGAAGATAGAAACGTCACAGCATGTTGATAATGGTACTTAATGAATTAATTTTTACCCCCATCGGCAACTGCCTCTTAGGTCCAAAAATGCGGACAGACATGATTATCACAAAATCAAGTGGTTCTAGTCCAAGCATCCCTGCTCATTAAGATCAAAGTCACAGCTTCATAGACAAAAGATGGAAATGGAAATCTTACCTTACATTGAGAATAAGCTAGAATCAATGCAATTTAAATTGCACAACACACACATTTCCTGCCAGCAAATGATTCAAAACTTTGCCATCAACATGGAAAATGCATGGGGCCACTTCTTTTCAACTTTCTGCCTTGGAACTTTTAAACAGACGTTTTGGTCCATTCATTGAATAAGCAAGACCTTGTACCAAGCCTACTACTTGTTTATAAAACTGAAGGAACATTTGGGTGGTGATGACGATACAATACATAAATACAATACAGTATAATGTTATATTTACACAGCCAAATCTGTGGAAACAATGTATACTTTATCCATATAGATGTACAAGGTGAATAATTAAATTACAATTAGTAGTGTAGAAGTCAGCATGTAATTAAACATCAACTATTCTATAACAACTGAACTCAATTATCATTCTCCTATGACTTTGTTGGTTCATATTGACCTGTGTCATTCTATTAATATGATTGTTGCTTGCTATTTTTCTCCGTTAAAATCATAAATTTTAAAACATAATATGCCATTATATAACACTGATATATTTTTCCATTACTAAGTTGATATTCCACTCTATTTGAACACTGAACACTTTTTTTGTGATTTTTTCTGTTTTAACTTCCTTTATTTCTAAGCATTGCAAACTTCTTATATTAAGCACATCACACATCGGAGATACTAAATATTTCAGAGAGGTACAATATTCCTCCCTGAACATTCAGGACGTAAAGTACATACAAAGTGTATGTACAAACAGTTGTAATAAAGTTTTGCCGAATAAACTGTAGTACGTGAATATGGCAACATAACAGTGTGTAGTATTATAATGTTACACCAAAGCAACAGGCTACATACTGTTAAGATGATCACACAGGATCATCATGATACAGGGGAACAAAATAACTGACACCAAAGAAGTCACTACTTACAAAATTTAATTAGATGCAAACAGCAGTTTTAAATCAACAAAAGGCGGCATCCTTACATAATAATTTTAGTTAAATTTGTTCAGCTACAATAAATGTCACCTTATTACAGTTTCGTACTAATTAACATAGTGATCACTTCTCACTAAACGGCAAAATTACTGTGAACTGCACTTCTAAAATCGCCAGGTGTAACTCAACGCTAAGCTGGCTGCTGACGCTTATATGTACCCTGCATAGGTTCCAGAATAACTACCATTTTCCAGGCTAGCTTTCTGCCAGAGATTGCTAGCTTTCTGATGGAGAGGACCTTCTGCATGAGAGTTGGTGATTCTGTCTCTTCTGAGAGATGAATCACTGCCGGCATCCCTCGAGGTAGTGTTCTTGGCCCCCTTCTGTTCTCAGTCTATGTCAACGACGTGCTGAGACAGCCTGGAATCCAGGTGGCCTTCTTTGCGGTCAACCAGCCGTGTATACGGATGATCGTTATGCAGAACGGGCTGTCTTACGACTGCAGCGCCAGCTCGGGGACTGGACTGATAACTGCAGGTTGTCTCTCAATGCTACCAAGAGTGTAGCCATCGAATTCTCTAGGCAATGGAAGAACCCTGTTAGGCAACTACGCATCAGTAGGACGTACTTGTGCTGGTCCAATGAGGTTAAGTACCTCAGAGTACATCTTGACCATCAGCTCACCTGGCGTACCCACACTCTGACAGTTCTTAAGCGAACATCCACTCATATGAGCTTACTGTTTCCACTCCTGATCAGCTCAGCCATGACCAGGAACTTGGGAAAGATGATTGTCGGCGCGTATTTGCTGCCGGTCATTATATACTCTTGCCCAATCTGGAGTTACCTCGCCACAGTGCATACAAAGAAGTTGCAAAGCGTCCTCGACAGGGGTCTTCGGCTAGCGGCCAAAGTCCCTCATCACTTCTCATCTCGCCTTCTAAGGAGAGGACTTGGTGTCCGATCCTTAGATCACACCTTCAGGCGCCTGGCACGCACATTTTATGCACATGCGGCGAGGTTCCCAGACAATCCTCTTGTAGCTGGGCTGGGCAGGTATCGATAAGTCCAAGTGATTTGGTGGAAACGACCTGGGTGTATACTGCGCTAGTGTAGGCTAGCACAACAGCTGAGAAACGGCCTGCTACAGAGCAAGATGGCCTACTTGGGCAGGGCCGTGAGGCAGGAGCTCCTGAAGGTAGCTCGGAACTCAGTTTCCGTAGCGGTTTGTCTCTGCGACCCACAACCGCGCAACCCAGAGTCAGTTAGTCAGAATGTGGATCAGTGGTGTAACTAAGACTTGATTGATGAAATGAGCTTGAAGGCTGAACCTCTACCCCCCCCCCACATCTCAAAAGTTAAATGATTAAGTCAGGATTCTTCCCATATAGACATTATAAATACTCCATTCTAATTAATTTTTTACACAAAATATTATTTTCATGGCCAGTAGTCTGTAAAATTTAACAAAACAATCTTTAATAACTGGGCATGCAAAAAACCCTGTTGCTTCTCTGGTGCTTTACAAATAGACTGGCATTCACACAAAAATCAAAGATGTCATCCTTCGGATGACCATGGAACGGATGTATGGTTATCAAAGTTTGAATAATAAAACGACAAAAGAAAAAAGGAATGTGGTTTTATTTTTGGTCAATGGCATGTTGCATCCTGACAATTTACAGTGTACTAATTCACAAAGTTGATATTTCTGCCTCCAAATACTACAAGTGCTTGCCAGCCTTTGTCGAGGAATCATAAAAAATATTACAGTCCACTACAGATGGCAGGTGGAATATTTGCAAAATAATGTCGATACCATCAAACAATTGTTCACTGAAGTATTTAATAAAATTATGAGCTTTGGATTCAATCACATGTATTATCACATCTCTTCAACAAATAAAACCACTGATGGTTTATAATTGTTTTATAAATTCTCTTTCCCTGATAAAGACATCGTCATTGCCTCTAGTGAATCTCAAGACAATAAAGCAGAAGAACTTACTTGTCTTTTAGACATGTTTGGAGAGAGCCATGGTGATTTTGTGAATATAGACAGTCAACTTGTTGTCAACCAGACAATACCAGAAATAACATAAACCATTATAACCAACCAGGATAGACCAAGTAACCACGCAAATTCCATTAACAGACCAACATATAAACTCATACCTCTAATAACCTACCAGTAATCTACCAACTATGATGTCAGAACTCGTGAAACAATGGACGCAATCCCAAAACTTACAATGATCCCTCAAGTCCATTAATAGTACACATCTTTCTCCATCTGGCAGTCTGGAATCCTATAGTTTAGCCCAGCAAACACAGAACATCAAAATATTCCTTTCTGAAAATAGTGTAGATGTTATGTTAATCTCTTAATTATATGTGGCCAAGAAAAGTTTTATAACGGGTCCCACATATTCTACTGTTCACACTGTCCAGATGTTACAGAACATCTCTAAACATCTACATAATAAAATTCAACGCCAAACATTATGTATATTGGCTAAAGACAGTAAAAAATATCTTTAAGCTGCAAGTGTAGCAACACAGTTGTAGACAGGCTAGCATTATCAACTCCTCTCTCCTGGTCATATCATAACACAACACCAATTTAAAAACTTTTTCAATACATTTGGGCATAGATTTCTAGTTTGAAAGGACTACAATTCAAAACACCATCATTGGGGTTCCAGATTTAAAACTCCAAGTGGAAGACAATTTCTTAAAACAGTGACTGTAACAGAAAACAATCTATATCAACAATCTTACACCATTCCCTTCTGTTCTCAGCAACAATCTTCCATCCTCTGATCCCCATGGTTCGCAGGTCCTCCTCAATTCACTACATCCACCACTTTCTTGGTTGTACTCTGCGCATAGACTCCAAGGGTTTCCATCCATTCTGTCATACCTCTCTTATTTCTGGTTTTCTCCAGTCTATAAATATGTCCTAGCCATCTAATTCTCTGTGACTTAATAAACGTTACTATGTTTTCGCCATTTATTAATGTATCAAGTTCAAGTTTCATGCGGATCTGCCAAGTGCAATCTTGTTGCACTACTGGCCTAAAAATTCTTCTAAACATGACAACTACTTTAAAAATTAAGCCCTGCTAGGATTTATCACTGACCACACATGTATTCTAGTTTCTACTAGCACTCATATAAATCCTACACACATTATACTACCAAATAAGTAATACAGATTGGGATGCATTCTATTTAGAAGATACTGACACATTAAACTTGAATTTACCCCTGTAAGTTAATGAAGACATTGATAGAGCAGTGGAACACTTAATTACATCAATTCAAGGAGGACGGTGAACAGCACATCCTGTATTACATAATTTATATGAATACAGAAAGTATCCTACAATATCAAACAACTGACTGTTGGAAAATGAAAGGAGATAACAAAACACTCATGCTCCCTGGGATATATTCAATCATAACAATGCAACCAAGCACCTTAAAAACTTGCTACATGATAATAAAAATGGTCAAATACAGGAGTAATCTTATGGTCACTGAAGATGGAAACTATTATCGTTGGAAGCCAACTAAATGAATGAAACAACTAAAAGATCCTATTCCCCTCCCCTGTCATGACATAAGTAGCCCAGAGATGATTCGGAAAAAGAAGAGACCTTTACAAAGCACCTGGAAAGTGTATTCTTCCAATGTAATGGAAACACAATAGCTGACACAGAAATCTCCACCACAACATTATTCAGGGTGTCTACTAAAAACTTAATATAAAATTCCCTGACTTTTCCAGGTCATATCTGGAAAAATTCCAGGTATTGATGCGATCACTTAAACTCATATTTAAATATTCTAGTAGTAATTTTAGGTTGTTTTATAGCCGGTCATTCATTTCTTGCATCTTTACCCTTAAAATGTATTACCTCATACATAAAAATATATAGTATAACATTCAAAAATTTCATAGGTATCTCCCGGAAATGAATACTGGACTTTTGACAAAAATTTAACATTTTATCTACTGAACCATCGCGAGTTTAAGATTAAATGTACTGTATGAATTAAAATGTCCATGGAAACGGACTTTATCGCAAAAACTTCATTTAATAAAATCATTTGAAAAAATGGGCAAATAAAATTATTTTTGATTTTCTTAATATCGATGTCAGAATCATTGATCATTAAGGATTGTCCCTGCCAAAATTTAAAATGCAGACAGGTTTATGAAAATTTTGTAAAATGTTGTTCAACTAAAAAAATCATCTCCTGATTTCTTTTAGAATTTTTCACCACATAATATCTTTATAAATAATTTAAAAATTAGTAGAAATTAATACGTGTTATTATGGAGAGGTGTATAATTTCTATTACTTTATGATGAAAAAATGCAGAGTAAAATTTGATTCTTGGCATACATGTAAAAAATATTAGAAAGAACACAATATTTTTAAACAAGAATAATTTAACGGCTATTTATTGTGTAATTAATTGTTAAAGTCACTTTCTTGTCCAATAATAGTAATGATAATAGGTGTGTACACGTAAGTGCGGCAACATCGGAAAGCGCGGGCATTATTTTTAATTTAAAAGTAAGACTAGCCAACTTAAGGGGAGCCGGTAGGGTAAAAAAATATTTTTTTATCGATTTTCGGATTCTGATGTTTTCTTATAGTTTGAAACATTCTCTATCAGAATATGTTATTGGTTTTCGCCATACAAATTAGAAAGGGCCATAAAAAAACCAGAGGGTGTGCTTAAGAGCAAGAAAAATTTAACTTTGAAGTCCGTTTTCTGTAAACAGCATTTTATTAGTGCAAAGGTACATTTTTCTCAGAGTATATTTAAGTCAGAGGCTTGAAATATTTGTGGATACTCCTAGTACTATCTCTATTATATAGCACTAGAATTATTCTTTTATCACTTTAGGAAATGAAAATAAAAATTATTATTTAAAAAAAAAATTAGGAAATAAATATTGACATTTTTCAAAAATTCCTAAAATTTTATTTTTTAATATAACACGTTAATTCTAGGGACAGAGCCTTACAATGAGTATAACAGTACGTGCAAAAAAGTTCAGCCCCATAGCTTAAATAGTTTCTGAGAAAAGTGTTTCTAAATATGAGGTATTTAGCATTGCGGAGATAGGGCCTACCGGCTCCCCTTAAGATACAGAATGAGATATTTGTGCAATGTTGCTACCCTGTTCGTCTAGCTTCCTCTCACTCTTCACCATGGCAGGGACAGTCCTTGTAACAGGAAAGTATTGAAAAATGTGACAGTGTAAATGATTTTGTATATAAATTGGGAAGATTAGTTACATTCGATGAATGAAAGCGTAAATAATAATAGAATCATGCAGATGAACACTATACAAATTTTTGCGCCAAAAGGAGTAAAATAAAAATGTACTTCTTACTAAGTTTTTTCTTTTTAATTAATTTCTAATAATGAACTTGTTAATTTACTTACAAATAGATTATAAATTGTAGAGTAAAAAAAGAGACTATTTAAAAATAAAAACATTTTACTTCGCTATGTACTATACATTATGTACTATACACTATATACACAAATTATGTATTTTCATTTTTAATTTCCTTTATAATACAAAAACTAAGTGAACAGCGTTGTGAACAAAAACAACGAATTAAGTTATGTTATGTATAAAGAAAAGCTTTTTTTTTAATAAAACCAAAGAAAGTGAAATTTAAATAAAGAATACTTTACACTTAAATAATAATAATACTATACGGACAAAAGCATAAATATCTAGGGATTATAGAAATAATCTAATATAAGCATAGGAAAATAAAATAATAACTATTCCAAAAATAACTATAGGTAGACTAGTTTTTCATTTGGTACTAATCAGTTCTACACTATATTTTAGAAAGGAAACTTAGGATTCCTTTGCAGATTCTTCTAAGATTCTAAGCACTTAATTTCGCCTTCAAGGGCCTTTATTGAAGAGAAATTGTCATCAATCATTCGTCTTCTCTTCTGCTTCAATTATTTTCAAGTTTCTTTTCCTTTTACTCATTTCTTCGATTTTTTTTTTTCATTTATGGTATTCTTTTTTTCAAGAGCAGTCATCCACTTTAGATGTGCTTGCGAAGCGTAAAAAAGCATTTCTTTGGTTACTTCTATTTGTTCAATTCCTCCAGCATCTAAGATTGCGTCATATACTGATATCTCTGAGCAACTAATGACTCTTTAGAGAGATTTTCGATCGAGACATTCGAATTTACTGAAAAGCCCCTCTCGACTGCTGCATTCCCATTAAAAAGAACTAAAAGCATTTGTACAAACTGCACAAATTCTGTATTACATTCTTTGTTTAAAAACGGAACGAGTGAAGAATCCAATCTATCAGTTTACTTATTGAAAGTCTTACACATGTCCCGCACTGCAGGGTTATTACAAAATGAAATGTACGCTTTTTCAATACTTTCACATTTGCTACCTGAAAACCAGTTATATCCAGTCATCACCTCCAAAACTTTCTGTAAGCATTGGATACCATACTTCTGATTAAGCACATTTTCGGGATTGATGCATGCAGCGCCCATTGTCAATTTGTACTTCAGTGGCGACTTTTCCAATATTTTCCGTGTTCATTCAACTAAACACATTTTGCACTGTTCTCGAAATTTTAAGATAGTAATATCAGAAACTGATTTCGTACTTTTGATTTTTCTTATTGCTGACTCGGCTTGATAACAGATTTTGATGTTCGTAGCCATTTTGATATTATTAGATTTCAGAATGTCAATTCTCACTAATTTTTCAGGAGAATTTACAGCGTCCATTACTTCATCTTTAACGAAACTTAACATTAGAGGTTTTAGAAGATGGTATAGAGATGAATGGATAAATGGTGCCAAAGGATCATTGGATTGATACTCTGTCAAGAAAGCTTCAATGTCGCTAACTAAAGATTGGAGAAACACAAGTTGGGCTAGTAACATATCATCTTGAACTATGTTTTTAATTTTGTTAACACTCGAACAAGTGGGTAAACATTTTTCTTTTTCTGCAGTGTTTAGGTATTTCAACAGTAAGGCAACATTTCATAACCTCTTTCAGCCACATTGGCATTGTTTAGCCATCTAACAGAACAAAATTTTTTGGGAAAAATTTCAGTATCAGCGAATTTCATGTAATCTGCACGTCTAGCAGGCACATTTTTGAATAGATCATATATCGCTCTTAATAGGTAACAACTTTCCAACCAGAAGCTGTTATCCCAGTTTTAAAGGCACCGTGAATTACATGGAGTCCGCAACTTTCCATGTCAACGAAGCACTGGGCTGATGGTAAACACTGAAACTCGTCCTTCAGTTCTCGAAGAAACTTCCAATTCACTGCAGGTCCATCCATTGATATTTGAAATATCTTGTGTAAACTGATTCCATTTAATGCTTCTTTAAAAGCTTTCATAAGATCTTGTGAAGTGCTATGGCCTAAGAACACTGAATTCAACAATCGTGTGCGTTTTCTGAACACCAATATCTAATAATAATGTCCATTTGTTTGGATTGGGTAACTTTGTTCAGAGACTTGTCAAAACTAACTGTAAAAAAACGTAACTGTCTCAAGTAATTCAAAAGTTTGTCTTGAAAAAAAGGAGTAAGGCCAAAATAAATAGTGTAGGAAACTTTATCTTTGTTCAGTTGTATATTTCTTGCAACATTTGAATCTGAAAACATCCTTGGAAATATGACAGCATTAGCGGCAGTTCGAAGAGACATGTGTGTCATCACTACAAACATGCACCACAATATTTCACTTTTTTTAACTTCATCTTTCTTTAACATTCATGTTTCGTATGGTATCCAAGTCACTTTTATGTAATATTAAGTGATTACCTGTATGCGGTCCGCCGTGTGACTTCTCAAACTTATTACGTTACGCGTTTCAAGGCGTATGCCTCATCATCAGACGTTTAAAAACCAAAAACACACATATCACACAAAACTGCGTTTGTCAAAAAATAAAATTGCAGAAACAAGCATATTATGTGCACGTGATGTAGGGTGCGCACCCGTTCAAGTGTTGTCTGCTAACAGGCAACAAAAAAAGTCTGTTAGCAGACAACACTTGAACGGGTGCGCACCCTACATCACGTGCACATAATATGCTTGTTTCTGCAATTTTATTTTTTGACAAACGCAGTTTTGTGTGATATGTGTGTTTTTGGTTTTTAAACGTCTGATGATGAGGCATACGCCTTGAAACGCGTAACGTAATAAGTTTGAGAAGTCACACGGCGGACCGCATACAGGTAATCACTTAATATTTCATCTTTCTTAACGAAATTATGTAGGGTCACTCTAGAAATGGGTACTAGATGGAGCAATAATATCAGTTTTATTGGAATGTAGATGTCGTGGTTCTTCTACAGTAGCTGTAGTTGACGATTGATTAGGACAAGTTACAAATCTCTAATATCTACAGTCTTACTTAAATTAGCAACAGCTCTTTTATGTTTTACACTTTTCTCATGACTTTTTAAAGCCTGAACCCCCATATTGCTAAGGGTAACTATACACTTGCACAATTTACACATAACATTGTTATTACAATTTTTGTCCTCTGCTACCCATTGGGCAAAAGATGGGTAAAAGAATGGATCTGTCCACTCTGCACGAAATGTAGTTTTCTTTGACATTTTTTAAACACTGAAGCACATTCGTCACCTTTAAAATAGCTCACTTCTTATTTTAATTAGTTTCCAATGATGAAAAGCAAGCATCTGAAAGATAGGCTCCTGTAACAAAGAAAAAATAAAATGGTCTCAGGAAAGTTCCATAATAGGAAAGTTCAACAAAAAAATGGTGGAGACGTTCGAAGGGCGGGTACTTGGCCTTAAATAAATATTCAGCCAAGTACCCTTCGAAATGCTTCTTTTGAACTCCAAACCAAGGTACACGACAGCGCATCTCTCGCCACTGGCGTTCGATGGTGTTTGTGTGAGCGCCGGTGCGTGCGTCAACGAACTCTATGGAATGATTCACAGTGAGATGTTCGAAGCCGGCCTACCCTAAGGATCGGTATGCTTTCCAGCAGTCGGACACAATTGTAGTGCCCGGCTCTATCCTTTTGTGGATGATGCGGAGTAGTGTGTCCGAATCACGCATATCGACAGGCACAAAAAAAGACTTGCTGGTGCCCCTTGCCCCTTTCGATCCCACTGACCCTCCACGATGCGACCTCGGTTGTATTTCCTGCGGCCGAACTTTGCCTCGTCGATCTCGACGATTTTACCGCGCCCACCCAATTTTTCTGCGCTACTCTTAAACAGGTGGTCGATGCAAACCTCTCTGATGAAAGAGTACCAGTTAACGACGGTTTTCGACGATAAATCGTACTCTTTCATCAGGAAGTCCTGTCGAGGAGGGTTCATCAGCATGAAGGTGGCACATATTCCGAAAATGACCCGTGGAGCCAGGCGAGTGTCGCCTATAAATGCTCCTGCTCTCGCCGAACCACTCCACGAGCATTTCACCTTTTTTTTTTATTTGGCACCACGTTTTCACAGACACGGCAAATCGGCGATGGGGCTATTATACCATGGTGTAATAGCCAATTTATTAATTGTTCCTTCCCCCAACCGACACGCTCTGTGTACTTCACGACACAATTTACACACGCCATTTCAATTTTCACACACAAACAATTTTCAACACAGATTTCACCAACTACAGAACTGACTACAACAGCCGCCGAACAACAAGTGAACAATACCAGGCGTCGGTTAATGGATTTTCATTACCGCGTGGAGTAACGAACGTGTAACGGTAATTTTTAAGTGGGCAAATCATAGAACAGCATTTCAAACAGGGTGACAACTCTACAAATGGCAAGAAACTGTTTGAGAAATGAGTGGGAGGTATAACCGTGACGTCACGTAGCAGAAACTCCTGTACATTTTCAATATGTCCCATTTGTGTATGTCAGTAGTGGATAAAACAAGGTAATTTTAAAATCGAAATAAAATATAACCCAGTGTTTTCCCAAAGGTGTTTTCACTTTTACTGTGTTACAGATGTGTGTCTCCAACGTTTTGAACAGTAATTTATGCAAAAAGCGTAGTTCAGAGATATCAAACTACTACCATATTAAGTTAAACTATATGTACAAAAATACGTACAGTTGTGAAAAATTTTTACTAGGGACCAATTGAAAATTTCAAATTTTTTTAGTTTTTCACAAATTTCTCTGACATTTTAACGTCTACAAAATCCCCTGACTTTTCCAGGTTTTCCAGGGTCAGTATACACCCTGTTATTGAATGCTCCTTACTGACTGGGCTCTTCAGATTAAGAAATTAATAAAAAGAAGTAAACAGTGACGTTAAGAATGACCAAAATTGCACAGAAAACACCAGAACGGGATCTTATCACAGGTAGGGTCCTAAAAAAATATCCACCCAGGTTAATAATCATTAGTGCCATGCTCACCCTGAGCCATTTTCCACCCAAAGAGAAAGTAGATTAGATAATACTTATACAGAAACTGGGCAAAGACCCTAATTTTGTTAATCCTACTGACATTAGTTTTCCACCCATATTGTCACAGGTTTTGAGAAGCTCTTCCTCCAAAGATTAAAACCAACATTACAGGAAAACATCTGATTTCCCATGATCAGCCTGGATTATGCAATCACTGAGCAGGTACACAGATTTCCACAACAATAGTGTACGACTTAGAAAACAGGAGATATTGGTCTGCAGCCTTCACATATATTACCCAAACATGTGATAAGGTGAATATGAGTCATCATGAATAAGTTGAGTATGTGTCACTTTCCTCCAAGTACTAAAACCCCATCTCACTGATAAAACATTTTCAACTGAAATATTGTGGAGCCTGAATTAATCCAGTCCAAATACAATCTGGTGTCATACAGAGTATTATACTTGGACCCACATTATACTTGCTATATACAGCAGACATACCAACAACTAGGGACATTACACTTGCTACCTTTACAGATGATGTGGCCATTCCAGCACATCACATACAAATTCTGTTATTGCCTCCATATAATACAGCACCACTTAACAAAGCTTGAAAAACATCAAACCTAATACTTTAAAACTGGTCCACGTCATATTTACTCTAACAATACATATTAGTCCTCCAGTAATCCTGAATGATTGATTTCTATCCCAGAATCATGTGGAAAAAGAGACTTCAACTTGACAAGTTTACAGAAAAATGTACTGGCCTCTTGGTTGTTTGTCTCAGTTATCCCTCACAATTAAATACCGGTATGTGTTTTCTTACTAACTGCATCAGAAGTGGTGTCACTGGATGCTTCTCTATGCCATCTTATCATTGTCAAATCAAGTACTTATTGTCTTCTGAAAGACTGGCTGTAAATTCCTGCAGTAATGAAATTCTGAAAGACAAGTAATTCTGCCACACAAACGTTCATCAAATTCTATCGTCTACATTACTTCCACCAACCAATAAGTAAGTCCACACTGTTATAATGTTTAATTTGTCACAGGTCAGATTATTTCACACGAATATCAATTTTTCACACGTGTAGTGAGAGTACAGAGTATTTCAGTACACTTAAATATGAAGAAAGATAAATGGAATCAATACATATGAGATACTAAATTATCACAACTTTCACAATCACATTAGGTTAGAAAAAAATCTTCCTTCTAGAGGAATATACAGAACACTCTGCTCACTCAAATTACTACCTAAACTGAAAAGAAATAAAAACTAATTACCATAATGTAGTCAGGGCTGAATGACCGACAAAATCAAATACAGGTGCAGCCACTGTACAAACTACTGTTGCTAACTGTACCAAAGTATTCAGTTTACTTATCTGAGTGGGTGCCAACTGGGCTGTTGCATGAGTTACATCAAAATATCTGCTCAGAGTTCTCTGGAATCATGAAATTAAAAAAAGGTTTTAAAGACACTAGATTTTATGTGTTTTGCACACACATAATAATTAAAAATTAGTGAAACAGTAAAGCTGCTATGAATTTGGATTTAGTTTACCTTATCTTACTACCTTACCTATGTGCTATGTGAATGTTTGAAACCACAGTAGGTTTTTAGCCTCACCCACAATTCGTGTGGGAATCTATGTCAATTTCGTTCACACTGTGTACAATAAAATGTATGCATATTCTGGGTAATAAAACTGAATCTAACACATGGGTCCTGAACCATGTTTAAATCGAAGATCAGACAAACTCAGACGTTTCTTGTTTGCTTTATTCCAAATTGAAGTTACATTAATTTATAAATCCGTCTAAAACCAATTAATTTAAAATCAGTTTAAAGAAACTCTCCCAAGCAATTTAAAAAAGGAATAATATTTTAGCAGACAAAAATATGATAGTTTGAAAACTGATATGTCTATCAATAATTTTGGGAAAAATCATTGTAATTTTTTTAATTAGTTTAATTCACCATCAAATATTATTATGTATAATGTTTGTTAAAAAATTATATTATGAACAAAATTAAATTTTGTTGGACAGAAAATTGAATCTTAACAATGATAAATGAAACATATGATGAGCTTCATTTATTTTTTTCACAGAAATAAATAATAATGTTTCAATAACAGAGCACATAATTATGTTGTAATATGATAATACTTTCTTTAATTTATAAAAATAAACAAAATATGACTTATTTCATACTGAAATCACTAAAGTGCATAAATAGGTAAAAAACCATAGAACACCTGTGATGTGTCAGGTATGATACAACCTTTAGAGGACATTAAAATTAACATCACATAAAATAAAAGAAGAATGGAATAAAATAAACATACAAATGACCTATGTATGAACAGAAAAAAGTAAATTGTAGAAATAAAAGGAAAATAGATGGAATAAAAAGGTATGTAGTTGGATTGGGGGGGATATACAGACTCATATTTTTTATTTTTATAGAAAATCTTTGAACTCTCAATTCATGAAGTTTTTGTTAATGTTTAACTTGTAAGAGGGGAAAAGTACAGTAAAGTGGTACTACACATAAGACCTCAACAAATACGAAAAACACAGCTCAGACAAGCAAAATTAATCTAATATTTGTTTTTGATGCACATCTATTCTTTATATAAATGCCTATATAAAAGTTACGGTTTGTTTGAGCCTCCAGAGCACCATACAATACCAACATGCATTGACTTTCAGCTTTCCCCAAGTTTTATTAACGTAATTTAATTTTGCTATTACTATAAAACACAGATATACTACAGCCAATAAACATGTAAAGAAATAATATGTGCTGTTATCCTGCTGCACAATTGTTATCTAAACTTTTTGATGAAAACACTTTATATTCACAATTAGCTAAAAGTTTGTCTGTAAATTTTCAGACAAATACTATTAGAACAGGGAGGTTTTTTCATTAATAATTCTATCAGTCAGCCTTTACTGTCATTATTTGATTGGAGTTTGTCTTGGGATATAATCATATACGTTTATGAAACATAACATTTACAGGGCAGTGTTTTAATGAATGATGGTGATGTCAACTCTGCTGAAAATCTAAAGTCAACCCACCCGTCCTTCATCTGAGATGTCAATCTAATTGTATGATCAACAATTTTTTTAAATATTTGCAAATAAGTAACAAATTACACTTTTCTCTTAAAACTGTAAAAATAGAGAACTTCAAGATATAATATATTATAGATTACAACATAAAAAACTGATTACACTCTGATAATTTTTCTACAAAAAAATATTCTTACCCTCTTCTGTTTCTTGATGTTTTGGCTACTCGTGGAAATAAAGGGTATCAGTACTATCATATATCTAAAGCCTAATCATAGTGGGGTTTATATTAACAAAGATTCCAATCACCCAAATTTTGTGAAATATGGGGTTATTTAGACACTGTATATTTGTGCTAAAAATATTTATTCTCATAATAACTATTTGAGGAGTTAAATTAACAGCATCGTGAATGATTTTTCAATTAACAAGTACAGTACGAATTTTGTTCGTAAAACAACAAACACAAATAACACACAAAAATATTAACAACAATAAGGAAATTAAAGGTGGTATAGCATATATATTAGAGGTACCTCAGGAAGGATTAAGAGGATTACTGCAAAATACGAACATCAGACTGCTTTTCATAGGTAAAATTCTGTGTAAAACCAAGACCAAGAGTACTAAACTGGAATTCAAAAATTTGTATACAGTCTCTGCTATGAAGCAGTACCTGGGAACACCAAAGGCCTCTGAAATTTCACATGGATGAACACAGAAAAAATGTAAGACTAGGTAAATTGTAACATGTCAAAATTATCACAATATGTATGGGAAGAACACCACAAGGTATTATGGGACAACATATAAATTAATGGAAGGGAAAGTAATTTGTTGAAAACAAAAATTGTGCACACATATTTTATCTCAGTTGAAAGCAATTGTTAGTCAGGTGAGAAAAGACATTTCCACAATTTGGCATAACAATATTCAACAATATTTTAAAAAGTGGAAAAGTGATTAGTAGGGAACAACAGGCCTTCTTCGCCACAAGATTGGTGATGATGTTTTGTACATAGTTTAGCCCCACCTCCACACTGCTTGAGAAGGGTATAAAAGAGGAGGTGCTTGTCCTAATTACTTTGTCATTTTCCTTTCTTTTGTGACTTGAAGTGAAATCCTTCCTGATCAGTAAGATGCCCTTTTTGGTAAGAAAAATTTGTTACTTCTATTACGTAATAATCTTTTTGTTATATTGTGATGATGTTTATTTAGTAATGATAGATGTGATGTAAAACTTTTTTTACAACTGAAGATGACCTCAGATCGAAACTGAAGATGGCTGAAGAGGTCAAAACTTTGTGTTTAGAATAGTTTCTGAAATGATAGCTAATGTGCACAACATTATAGTATGTAATAACATTAAGGGCACTTGGATCTTTATACAAATTCAAAGAACATATATTTACTACATGGTTTTTATTCCATTTTAAATGTATGCAAAAAAGGCCTACCCTCGTGAAGGAAGGTTGTTTTAAGACCCTGGCATCAATGTGTTAACAGTTGGTTCAAGTTTTCTGTGCAAAGCAAATGCAGTAGCATTTCTTGCAAAGTAGAAAGTTACCTTTAATTATTTCTATATTAATTTAAAGATCAGGACTATACAAAAATATAATGTTGACTTTACATTTACTTTTTCATAATAATTTCATAATTACATTCTGTAATTTTCATAATAGTTAATCTTTTATTGTGTAACATGACATTTTAAAACATACAGTACAGTTTCGTTTATCCGACCTTCGCTTATCCGACATTCCGTATTACCCGACGTCCCACCACAAAAAAAGCATTAATCGGCAACAAGAACTGCAAGTTGCGAGCGTAAGCATAGTCTATTTTTTGTTGCTCCCAACTCTACCGCAGCTAATTAGTTACCTACCCCGACTGTACAGTCTACACTATGACTTATGTGTCTGTCATTCGCCCTACCCTCACTCACTCACTGTCACAACTCACTACTCAGTGCAGTGCAGTTTATCATTGTATGCGGATTGGTTTATCGTCTGTTACATGCATATGTGTCTGTGTGTGTTAATTTGACAAACGTTGTTGTGTTGTTTAAAAGTTGAAATTTACACAAGTATGGCGACGAAAAGAAAGTTGTTGTATCGATGGAACAAAAACTTGAGGCAATCAAGAGACTGGACAAGGGAGAGACAATGCAGAAGGTAGCTGATGACTTTGGCGTTGGACGGGTAACAGTAGGAGACTGGAAAAAAAACGAATAGAAATAGAAAAATGGTGTGCATCAAGAGTTACGGAGGGTGGATTAAAAGAAAGAAAATCTATGAAAAAATGTGACTACGAAAAAGTTAGTGAAGCTTTGTATGTTTGGTTTACACAGTTCAGGGACAAAGGTGTGCCTATTTCAGGGCCTATTTTATAGCAAAAGGCGTTGCATTTTCATAATGAAATCAATGAAGGGGACCCAGATTTCACAGCAAGTGTCGGTTGGCTCGACTGACAGAAGAAACGCTACGGTATCCGTCAGTTAAGTGTTTGTGGTGAAAAACTATCATCGAATTTTGAAGAAATGGAAGCATTCAAGAAAAGATTTCAAGAATTTATTGAAACTGAAAGCCTAACGGGTGATCAGATATTTAACTGTGATGAGTCGGGCCTTAATTACAAAATGTTACCTAGTAATAGTCTTGCAGCCAGAACTGAAGCGGCAGCCCCTGGCTACAAGCGTAGTAAGGAAAGGCTGACAATTTTAGCATGCAGCAATGCTACAGCAAACCTCAAAATGGACCTTGCAATGATTGGAAAGTCCAAAAATCCTAGAGCCTTTAAAACAGTTTCAAAAAACGCTCTTCCTGTAAAATACTACAGTCAGAAAAGCGCATGGATGAGCAGTGAAATTTTCAAAGACTGGTTTTTTAAGAAATTCATTCTTTCAACAGAGAAGTTTTTGAAAGAAAATAATTTACCCAGAAAAGCAGTTTTGTTGGTAGATAACGCTCCAACGCACCCTGATGCAGAGGAGCTTAAAGATGGTGACATTAAGGCAATGTTTCTGCCCCCCAATGTAACCGCCATATGCCAACCTATGGATCAGGGTGTTTTGGAAACGATAAAAAGGAACTATCGCAGGAAGCTACTGTCCCCAGTGATAGAATAAATTGAAGAAGGACAAGACATGATTGAAAAATTGAAATGCATCAATGTAAAGGATGTTGCTTATTGGGTTGCAAGGGCCTGGGATGACGTAAGGGCTCCAACAATTGCCAAATCATGGAAGAAGCTGCTAGGCGATGATGAAAGTATGGAAACGGAAAGCACAGATGAAACCGAAGAAACCATTCTACCTTTAGTGCAACGTATCCCTGGATGTGAGGATGCATCATTGCAAGAAATCGAAAGTTGGATGAAGGATGATGATCAGTATGTAACTGATGGAGAAATTGTCGCTCTTGTCAATTGTGATGACAACGAAATTGAAGATTACGATCAAGCACCAACTGTTGAGCCTCTCACAATTTCACATAACGATGGAGTTAAGGCTCTAGAAACTGCAATTAAATACATTGAGCAACAAGAAGAAGCTACAGGAATCGACATAATGATGCTGTAAAGATGGCGAGACTTGGCAGCGAAGAAACGGCACTCGTCAGGAAAGCAAACTACGATCAAAAATGTCTTTAAATCATCACAGGACTGAACTTTTTAAGTATATTTAACTTCAGACAATTCTCTAACTGTAAGTTCATTTTTTCAGTTAATTTTTTCTGTTGTTTTGTTGTAAAACATGATTATTAGGTTCATAATGTGTAAAATTATAACATAGTTTGAAATTATAACATAGTTTGACGTTTAATAGGCTTTTTCTTAACACCTCCCTATTATCCGACATTTTCGCTTATCCGACGTTCTGCCGGCCCGTTTATGTCGGATAAGCGAGACTCTACTGTAAATAATTCTATATTCTTTCTTTTGGCGAGTGCTGTATTCCAAAGTATACTAGAATGTAGTACTGTGTGATAAATTTTTGTGTTATAAAATACAATACAGCATTTTGTATTAGATACAATTTTGCATTCACTACACACAGTCTTCAAATTTCAGATAATCTGTATGAAGTATCTCAAGCATCCTTGTCACTTATGTATGTACACAAAATGTTTTTGTATATACGTATATAAGTTGTACGGACACATCAGGCACATATGGCTCATAAATATTCTGTAGATAACAGAGAATACTATCAATTTTAGAATGTTATTTTTATTTTTTTATGGGTGTGACAAGTAGCATAGTATGTTAACTACGTTTGTGATAGTTCACAATATCACTATGTGATAGTGTGTGAAGTATGCCATTAATATTAGACTTGGGATAAATGATTTAAAAAAAATAACGATTAATCATTAAAAAATTGGTTAACTTTTTAACTTAATCATTCAATTTTGAAATGGTTAATTTTAATAATTAATCTTTAAATTTTTTTACTAAGGATTAAAAATTTAACGAGTTAGATTTTGGCTGCCAAAGAAAGACTACCCATAATCGCTTTTGAAGTCGATGTTGGAGAGAGTTTGTTTAAGGTAATCCTAATCAATCAACAGACAATGGATACGTTACCATTAGGTCTCCTTGCAGGCTGGTTTTCTATATACCATTTAATTATGCATGTGACTCTACCCCAGACAAGTAGATAACAACGCTTCTTTAACTTTTTATGTGACCAAGCCCCCTAGCACACTGTGGCAGCAATCATAGTCAAATACTACAGAACTGAAGCTGGGGAATTGCGCCAATTGCAGGGCAAGTAATGCATGAATTCAAATTGTCCATATGAACAAATGCATTGGTGGTTAAAATCTTACGCATTTTAAGAGTTACCGGGTGTCAGATTTTAGCCAGTACAGTCCCACACATGACACACAAAACATTAACAAGTGAATGGCTGATAAATCACTTGTTAATGGTTTAACGAGAGAGCCTGTTTCATGGAAAGAATTTTGGTCTAGTAAGTATATAATGGCCATTCAAACAGCGGTAGAAAAACTTGTTTGGTGTCGCTTTGATGTATGTTCTTAATTACTCATAAAATAAAATATAGAATATATGCAAAAATTTGGTCTGGCTTCTGTGTTCAGAAAATTTAGTTTGAACGATTGGTGTTGTTTGTATAATAGCCAATATATACGAAAATACATAAAATTTTTTTAAGCATTTTTCCAGAATTTGTTGTAATATTTAAAAAAATAAAAACAGACTAGTCAGAACAAATAGAAACTATACCAAACAAAAAGAATTACAAAAAATAATTACAAAATGCACACAACAAAGACATACCGGTACATTAAAAAGTCCCTTTATAGGCCTGATAAAATTTATAATTACAGGCTTATAATAAGCAACTTTTAATACAAACAGAAGCAGCATTGACAATTATTATAGCAGGTGTATAATCGAGCTTTTACAAACCGGGACAAAATGTGCGTTAGTGAAATTGGCCATTAGGATAATGATCATTAACATAGGGCTATCATATATTCAACTCCAGAAAAAGGAAACTTTTTAGTTTTCAGTCACAATAACACACACACACACACACACACACACACACACACACACACACACACACACACACACACACACACACACACACACACACACACACACACACATTATAACAATACATATTTTTAAATTGTGTACAAATTTAAATGCAATTTAATTTGTATAGCCCCACGTTCTTGGACACCAAATTGTATAGCACAACAAATTGCAAAACAAATGTAAATTAATTTGTGCTGTGCCAACATGTATCTAACATTACTGTTAATATGTACCAACTACTGGGGTTTGGGTGTAATCGTAATAAGAGTAGTCATTGATTGAATTTTAACAAGTTTTCATCAATTTATTAAAAAAAAAAAACAAAAGCGTTTTAAAAATCTCATTTACTTTATCATAAACCTTCATTATTGTTTGCTTAACGTTTAATTGTTGCAGTACATTTATCATAAATACATCTTATAACCTACAGTAAAAAAATTATATTCTACGTCTTTATTTGATAATCTTAAAATTTCGACTGTTCAGTCTGATTTGTGTGCTTTACTGCAGCTTTGTTTTATTTTCTTTATATAACTTTTTACTACGTTACTTTATGCATTGCATACATATTACTCATTGATTACTTTACAAACTTTTAATAAAATTTAAATATGCTAAATTAATTGTTAATCCTCAAAGAAAATATTTATTAAATTTAAATTAGATTCTCTGAATCTCTATATCTACATTTTACATCTCTTATTTATTTTTCTAAATTTCAAAGTGTCTTTTAAATGTCTCTAGTCTTTTACATAAAATTTATAAATTGATTATTTGTCACCTTGGTTCTGTAGCTCATACCCATGTCCTCCGTTGATCCGTAGGTCCTCTTCTGATGGAGTTCCCTGCCCATTCCTCGGTTCCACTTGTCGTCGTCCAGTTATTCGTTCCTTATGGTCCTATCTGGTTGCTGTAGTGTAGAGTGATATGTTGCTCTGCACCTGCTGCTGTTGTTCTAGTAGACGCCTCTATTGTTCTGCATAGCGTTCCTCTGCCTGATGTAACCTTGTTGTTTGTCTAGAGTGACGGACGTTTGTGGGTGTAGACATCATAGAGTATGTTCTATAACCGTATTCATAATCAAACCACGAGTTACTGTTTGATACTGGATGAACATATCGTCCATCCGACTTTATAGTTCAATTAACAAAATTTAAAAATCGCGTTTATAGCGGACATAGCGTCCCGCCGCTTCTGAAGACTGATTGCGAATAATTTGGCTTCTTCCGTGCCCTTATTTATATTCGAGCATCTTACCGCACCTGTTGGGACAGAATTCAGCATGTCAGGAATTGCTTGGAGGCGTCACTTCCCCCACTATCGTCCAATTTCATATTTTCGCACAATTCTGCCAATTGCAATGTCTAATGTGGATTACACGGTGCTCTAACGGTGGCCAATTTAATTTCACATGTTCAATGTAATTACCATCGTAATCGCATAATTCGTGTTGTAATGGTACAATTATGGTACAATTTTTAATCAACCTAAATATGGTATAAAAAACCATAAATATTGTTACGACGGTCTACTCGATTGTCGTAGGTACAGTGGAAACAAAATAAGTACAAGACACCAATTAAGTCACTAATCCCACCTTTAATTGTTATAGTAGAACAGTTCGTAATTAACAACACAGTGTCTACAACAAATCAAATGAAATTGTTCATACGCAATAAAATGTCCACTAATATTAAAACTCAACTGTATTACAATTATACCGTCTGAATATAAAACGCAACACTTCACTAATAACTACTTGAACGTACACCGTAATAACTCGAACCGCTCTGTAAATATATCACACTAATACTCTCGAACCGCACAGTCAAAAATCTCGCATTGAACTGAAAACTAAGGCCGCGACGCGATGTATTTATAGTTACGCTCACACACCAGAAGCTTCCAAACTGCGTCTTATCTCTCGCGAACTACGTAAATTGCTACGGCCTTGACACAGTCCGAGCGCCCGAGCGGAGCCTGGCACAGTCGAGAAAATTCTCGCAAAATGCGTTTAGTAGCACGTACACCACACGCTTACGTCGAGATCTTTCTGGCGCATTCGATAAACGCGTAGATTGTTCTGTGCTGTCGTAGCACTGCCCCCTCCTTAAGCCTGTTCGTCCCGAACTGGCAAAGCGTCTCTAAATTTGTATTTAGCCAGGCGATCTAGGTTGACGACCTTGAACTTTCGCTGTCCTTCCTGTTGAATCCGATAAACAACATCGTTAATCCTTTTTTTTACAGTGTAGGGTCCTTCCCAGTTAGACTGAAGCTTAGGTGAGCGACCACGATGGCGCTTTGGATTGAACAATCAGACCTGATCTCCTTCTTGGAAACCCACACTATTGCTGCGAATGTCATACCGAGTTTTCATTTTATCACTGGCAATCTTGAGCCGACCTCTTACCAAGTGATTCATTTCTCGCAGTTGGTTTTCTAATTGCGAGGAATAGTTCTTTGGCTCTTGGGACTGAGTCTCAGGTGATCCAAACATCAAGTCCCCAGGAAGACGAATCTCCCGCCCAAACACCAATTTTGCTGGAGTCATGCCGGTTGTGTCATGTACTGATGACCTATACGCCATAAGGAATAGTGGTATACGTTGGTCCCAGTCTGTTTGGTTCTCGTCAACGACTTTCGAAAGATGCTGCTCAAGTGTCCTGTTGAATCTCTCAACCATCCCGTCCGACTGAGGATGCAGAGGCGTTGTCCTGGTCTTTCGAATTCCCAGTAGACGGCATAATTCTTTAAACACTCCTGATTCGAAATTTCTCCCTTGATCCGTATGGATTTCCATAGGGGCTCCATAACGGCAACAGAAGTTGTGAACTAACTGCTTTGCGACAGTGGTAACCTCCTGATTTGGAATTGCGTATGCTTCCACCCACTTAGTAAAGTAGTCACCTACAACCATGATGTACCGGTTTCCATCGTCAGTAACTGGGAATGGTCCAGCAATGTCTATGGCAATTCTCTCGAAAGGTTGTCCAACGTTATACTGTCTCATTTTTCCCCTGCTTCTGGTTTGTGGGCCCTTGCTTGCAGCACATATTTCACACGTCCGAACCCATTCCTCTACGTCATGGCGAAGATGAAGCCAATAGAATCGCTTCCGTATTTTGTCAAGGGTTTTGTTAACGCCAAGATGGCCTCCAGATGTTCCATCATGCATCTCCTTCAAAACAGACTGCACTTTACTTCGGGGAACTATCAACTGCATGACCACGTCTCGTCCATCTGCACTTTCCCAAGCCCTTTTCAGCAATCCGTTTTCTAAGGTGAGAGATTCCCATTGTGCCCAGTAGCCCTTCAGCACTTCGGAACCATGGCAGATATCTTGCCAATCCGGGTGGCGATCTTCCTCTTTTGCTGTCAAGATCGGTCCAATGTCTTCATCAGTCATCTGTTCTTGTCGACAGTCTTGTGTTGTCCAGCCATCAGCCAGGAAATCTACAGTGATGGCTTGAACATGTTCGCTTGAGTTTTGTTCTTCCTTTCTGTGGCAATGAAGGCAGTCTTCCGGGCACGGTCTTCGTGATAAGCCATCTGCATTACCGTGCAGGCGCCCCCGCCGATGTTGTACCTTGAAGTTGTACTCTTGCAGACGTTCGAGCCACCTTGCCAACTGTCCTTCCGGATTTTTAAATCTCAAGAGCCATGCAAGTGCAGCATGGTCGGTACGTAGTGAAAACTCTCTCCCATAGAGGTATTTATGGAAGTGCTCCAAAGCTCTGACAATTGCCAACAACTCTCTTCTTGTAACACAATAATTTCTCTCTGGTTTAGAAAGCGTCTTGCTGTAATACGCTATTACTCGTTCTTCACCGTTCTGCACTTGAGACAAAACTGCTCCTAGACCAGTATTGCTTGCGTCTGTGTCTACGATGTACTTCCCTTCGGAAGCTGGAAAAGCGAGAATTGGCTGCAAACATAATGCAATCTTCAACGTTCTAAATGCTTGTTCACACTCTCTCGACCATTGGAAGTTTCGTTTATTTTCCGTTAGCTCATGTAGTGGTTTAGCAATAGTAGCGAAGCCTTTCACAAAACGTCGGTAATATGAGCATAACCCCAGGAAACTCCGAACTTCGTGTTTATTCTTCGGAACTGGCCAGTCTCTTACGGTGTATACTTTATTAGGATCCATGCTAACGCCCGCTGCCGAAACCAGATGGCCCCCAAATACTGTACTTCCTTCTGGAATAGAGAACACTTCTTCGGGCTCAGCTTCAGTTGTGCACCGTGAATTCTAGTTAGAACTTCCTTAAGGTTTTCCAAATGATCTTTGAAAGTCTTCCCGATCACTATGACATCGTCTAAGTAAACAAGGCAAGTTTTCCACGTCAGGCCTCGGAGTATCAGGTCCATCAATCTCTCAAATGTTGCCGGTGCATTACAGAGTCCAAATGGCATGACGTTAAATTGGAATAAGCCACTTGGGGTCGAGAAAGCGGTCTTTTCCTTGTCTTCTTGATGAAGACCCACTTGCCAATATCCACTCTTCAGGTCCAATGTGGAAAACCACTGTGCTCCGGACAACGTGTCGAGTGTATCGTCAATGCGAGGTAATGGATAGCAGTCTTTCTTTGTAACGTCATTTAACCTCCGGTAGTCTACGCAGAAACGCAATCCACCATCCTTCTTCGCTACCAGCACTACAGGGGAAGACCAAGCACTTGACGAAGGTTCAATTACTCCCTCTGTCAACATGTCCTGTACTAACCGAGACATCTCCTCTTGTTTAGATAATGGAGGCCTTCGAGGAGGTTGGCGTATCGGTGTTGTGTCCCCGGTATTGATGCGGTGTTGCACAAGAGAGGTTCTTCCCAGTGACTGTCCCCGAACTGCAAAACAATCTTTGAATTCGTGTAAAAACTGTCCGAGTTCTTTTACCTCACCACTTGAGAGGTCGTTAGAAGATCTGTTCAATAATTCTTGCAGTTCCTCTGGTAATTTAGAAGTATCCGAAGAACTGGGTCTTCGTTGCGTTATTCTGGCTACCCAGGCCACAGGAGTCAATTTGCCTAGGAGCGTATTGCTTTGTAAAGTGATAGCTTGATCCAAAATATTCGCCACTCTAATAGGTACATTTCCGGTTTCGTCAGGTTTTACTAAACTTCTGGCAATTAGTATGCCCGGTGTGCTGACTACCTGGGGTTCGAATATAGAGCACTGATTGCCCCTAGTATCTACCGCAGTTCTAACCATGATGATCTTTTCGGAGTTTGGCGGAACAGTTACGGCCACTTGGTTTATGACGTCCATCGATTTTTCTGCTGTCGTCATTGTTGATAGCATTACCTCTTCGCCTCCGATTCTCAAGACATTGTTTCTGAAGTCGACTATAAATCCGTATGCGTTGTAACGCAACATAGTTGAGGTTCCCCAACGTTACATAAAAGACTGAATGAAATATGGTCAAAGACCATACCCTGACTTAAGGTTGTTCGATAGTTCATATGTTTGAGAAGGACCTCAAGTAAAAAGGAGGCAATGACTAATATTAAATGTAAAAGAGCCAGACCAATGAATGATTGGATGTAATGAAATGTTTGTTTTGTACTGTGACATGTTAAGGTCTACAGAATATTTATATTGTATGTTGAATGTGTTAAAAATGAAATGATGTTGTTTGATAATAATACTTACTCAATAATTATGTTTATATTTTATATTAGATTTGTTTTTATACAGCACAATATAGTTACCAATATTAGGCACGGTACTAAGTTGTCAGTATTGTATAAAATTGAAAGATACTGTTGTTCTAATTAATGTTTATAAACTGGATCAGGAGTGTGACCAGTGTTTCAAGTCTAACAAGTAGTTCTGACAATTATGTCATAAATTAATAAAGGGTTCCAGAACCAATTGATTAATGTAAAAACAAATAACCACCAGTAAATTGAAATTCATGTAATTAACTATGTAATCAATAATTAATTGTACAGTAGGTCAGGTAAAAAGAAAATTAAGTTAAAAACCAAATAATGTTATAATGGTTGTAAATGAATCTATAGGCCTAAATTCCATATTAGTGAAAGGAAATTAATACCTTTTTAGTAAACCCAGTCCAACGAAACTCTAGTAAAACATTTACTGTTTAATAAGGAAGGTTAGGGGAGAATTTTATGTGATTCAATATTAATCCAAGCATGGAATATTTTATTGGAAAGGAGTAGTAATATTCTATAATGCCGGCTCAAGGATATATAGAAAACCTGGTTGTTAAGGCAACTGATTTTTAGTAACTTGTTGATTTTGAATAGATGGTACTGATTGTTACAAGCTATTAGGTTGAAATGAACCGATATATTTAAAATATATGAATAAATATAAAGAAAATATATATCCAAATTGAAAAAAAACATTTTGCAAAACAATTATACTGGAATGTTAATGAATCATACAAATTAAATAACCCTATAAATTATCAATGAATACAATAAAAAAGAACTGAAAGCGTCTCACCTCATTCACTAAACAATTCCGCTGAATTTGGTATCAAACCAATTCATGCTATAAATTGAAGACCAATAAAGAGTTGAAGCCTGAATTAACGGAAATATTTGGAAATACAGAAGATTCGGTTGACGAAATAACCTTCATTGACAGCGGAAGCTGAGATCCTAATTCCAGTTCGTTGGGACCAAGAATTGTGAAGACGCAAAAGAAGACTCGAAGCACCAGAGTTCCCGTGGGATTATCATCATCCATTCATTGAAGACCAGAGCAGTTTTACTGGGTGAAGACGATATAACCTGCATTTTGATCGTAGCTGACAAACATTCACCGCCTAATGAAGCTTTCGCCGCTTGGGTAAAAAAACAAATTATTTTCATATCATTGTATTTTAAGTAAATCATTTTATTCTTTTTGTAAATTGAACAACCTTAATTATGCGTTTTACCTGGCCTTACTAATGGTTCAAAGAACTACACGAACCCTGGTATAAGAATTATTTGTCATTATTTTCAAAGTATATATGTTTTTCTTTTTAGAATTCGAATAATTAAGAATCGATACATGTTGGGATAGTCGATTGTATTGTCTTATTGTTTGTCTGAGACAACGTAACTGGTTAAATACCAGAGAAAAATAAATAAAGTACATTTGTTGTATGAGATAACGTTTTAATCATTGCAGAGAAAATAATATATGTAATTGGCGTAATAATTTATTAACAGATTGATACAAACACGCAGAATAACTAACCTATACGCACACTTATTTATAATAACAGCGCTCCAAGTTTGCAGCTGGTGAGACGGGAGATTGCTGAACTAACGAGTTTTGCCATATTAAATTTGAATGAAATTTTTATCGTTGAGGGACTAGGGTTGAGACAAAAACCACTTACATTCAGTAAATACTCCATATATATTGCTCATATTAAACAACCACTGAGAATTAAATTAAGTCTACAGAATACTACCATTATAAATTCAGGAATATAATTCTAAGTTTGTGGACTTAATAATCTGTGTTCTGAGGGTTTCACTGGTCACAACCGCAAGGTATATTAGTTAATAACATATTAATTAAACCAGGTAACAGCATTTTAATTGTTACGAATCGCCACCTACAACGTACTACTTGGCGTTTGTTACACCGGAGTCTCTTATAACTAATTACACTCATAGACCAGATCTCTTTATAATTTGACGTCTCCAGCTGGTATCATACATTATTACATACGTCTTCACATAATTAACAAGCAGTTCGTTACTAAATTGATTACAACAGTGGGGTTTGAATAAGACGGACATTTTCGCTAGCACCGGCACATATTAGTCTCTTTACAAATTGGCACATAACAACGTGGAACTTATTTAAACACGTACTCGACACATCCTATATATTGTTCTGTCTTTACAAATTGGCGCTCAACGAGTGGGCTTTAGTTAAGTAAAAACTCATATTATTTGTTACTTAACTTGAGCAGGCAACCATTAGAGGCACAGGAATGCATACGAGAGCTCTTACGAAAAGAATGGAGAAGGAACAAGAGACAGAAGAAGATAGGAGGGAAGAAGAAATCGAAATAGTTAGGGATATGGAAACGGAAATAGTGGAAGAGGATGCCCAAGGGGACCAACCAGAAAAAGCGGAAGCCAGAAGAGAACCAGATTGGCAAGAAATTATGAGGATGATGATGGAGAAAATTGATAGCATTAAGGAAAGCAATAAACAAACAATAGATGAAAATTTTAGAAAACAGGAGGAAAACTCAAAGCAAACTACAGAAAAGATAGAAAATAAAATAGACAGTATCAAAGAAGATAATAGACAAACTAATGAGAGTTTAAGACAAACTAATGAAAAAATAGACAGTATAAACGAAAGGTCAGAAAAGCTGGAAAATAAAATAGACAGTATTAAGGAAAGTACTAGTGAACTTTTGAGACAAACCATAAATGAAAATAATGAACAGTTGAAGGCCGATTTTAGACAAATCAATGAGAAGCTGGAAAATAAAATAGACAGTATTAATGAGAACTCAAGAAAACAAAACGAAATTTTGAGCGAAAATTTAATCAAGCAGATGAATGAAAAGTTTGACAAGAATGACGAGAATTTGAGACAGATTCAAGACGATAACAAAATAATGAACGAAAAACTTGAGGAAAACAATAAACGAATGAAAGCAGATCTTGAGAAAATCAATGAGGATAACCTTATACGAATCGATGAGAGAATTGAACATTCTAACCAGGAAATAAGGGAAAATGTTGAAAAACAGAATGAAGTATTAAGACAAGTTATCAATAAGGAAATTGAGGACGCTAGTGAGGCAATCAGCCAGAAGGTAGTTAAGAACGACAGCGAAAGAAAACAGGAGATCGCGGAAACAAATAGAAAACTGAAAGCGACCGATGAAGTTATTACACGAAATAGAGCTGAACTAGAGGTCAAACTAGGCCATATAGAAGAAGAAAACCGAATTCAAGTGGAATCAATACGAACTGATTGCGGAAACCAGCATCGAAATTTAGATACGATCATGAACGAAGTACAGGAGCAAGGACAACGTAACCAGGATAGAATCGAGAACTTACAACGGTCAGTTGACAACCGATCGATCACTGTCCCATATACACAACATATAGACGACCGGGAGACCATCAACTTTAAGACATACAGGAGAAATCCAATGGAATTCTTGGAACGGGTCGGCGAACAAATTATGAGAACCGGTGAAAACAGGTGGCCAATAATTCGTCGTTATTTAGACGATCATTTTAAAGAAACTTATGATAACTGGTGGACAGCCACCAGGCACGAGATACGAAGCTACGAAGAATTTAAAATAGCTTTTAAAGCCAGATACTGGTCAGACGCCACCCAGAACGTAGTGAGGGAGAGCATCAGTTATGGAAGATATGACGCCAGCAGGGGAACAACACTTACCGCCTACTTCCTGGGAAAAGTATGTTTGGCAAGACATCTTGAACCAAAAATCCCAGAGGAAATTCTCGTCACCAGGTTAGCATATCACTACGATAACGGTATATCAATAGCACGATCGGGTGAACAAATAAAAACTATACAGGCCATGTCAACGCTATTAGAAGAGCACGAGCGTGAAGTACAATATCGAAGGAGTCGTCAGAGAAACGACCAGTACGGGAACAGGGATTTCCCAGACTATAACAATAGAAACAATAACCATAACAGTCATGAGGCGAATAACCGGACGAACTATAATGGCAGGCCTGGTAATTATGGTAATGAGGCGTACCAACGGCAAAATAACAACAACAGCCCAAGGAACAACGGAAACAATTACGGGAATAGACAGAGTATTCCGAACAACCAATATAACCGGTCGTATAACCCAAATTACTAGAATCGGAACACGAACAACCGAAATTATGATAACAGCAACCGTAATCCGAATAACCAAAACCAAAACTACAGAAGAGTTAATTATGTGGGGGCGTACGACAATTATAACGGGAGGACATACTACCAAGGACGTCGAAGTTTTGATAGGGACACCGATTGGAACCAGTACAGTAATAACGATAGAAGGGAGACTAGAACTAATAGGGGCAGAAGTCGGAGTCAGGAGGACTACCGCCGGATTAATTACGAAGAAGACCGCCAACGGCCGGAACCCAGGTCAACAAGAAATGAAATAAGTCAAACAAACCAAACCGGCAGAGGAGACGAAGAATCCGAGCCGATTTTAAACATCACACGGCAGTGAAAACACTAGCAGGACCCTCACTGAACCACTCTATCGGGTTTAACGACATAAGGAACCACAGTAAAAATAATAAATGTATCACGATTATTTGTAGTAACTACTTGAAAAATTTAAGGGATGAGTTGTTGGAAGAAGAAGACGGAAATCCAAGAAAGAATAGTAACGAAATAATTTACATAACGGCAGAGATCAACAGTGTACAAACCAAAATTATGATAGACACTGGGGCTAACGTGTCGCTAATCGACGCAATAGAACTAAACAAAATAATTGAAGAAGGGAAGAAGCATATACTTACGTTACCAATAAGCAACATTGTACTGATAGGGGCAACGGGACGTCAAAATAGAACGGTCCGGAAACAAGCAAGGTTGGAGTTAACGAGTAACAATAAAACAATCCCAATGACTTTTCTAGTAGCCAGTGGCTTACCATTTAACATGTTAATCGGTTGTGACATGCTGAAACAATATTCAGCTATCATTGACATGAACAGGTGAAAATTATCGTTAAAAAGCAATCAAACAGAATGGACGGCTGACTTAATTAACAGCGACAGTACGACACCAACCCGAGTAACATATCATATACAAAGAAAGTTAGATCAACAGGAACAATCACCAAGTAATAATATCTTTTACGAGTTGGACGATGAGCAAATGTGGCATGACAAAATTAATGAGATCCGTAAATTTGAATGTGGAATAACTAACATGCAAAAGGAACGATTAGTTGAAGTGTACAATAGATATCGCCATGTATTTTCAAATATACCTGGCAAGGTAAGAGATTACCAATGCAAAATAGAGTTTCGAGAACCTGTAAATTTCAACAAAAAATCATACCCAGTCGCTTACTCACTGAAGGAAGCTGTGAGGGCAGAAATTGATAGATTAATAGACGAGGACATCATCGAACCCAGTTATTCACCGTATACTGTAATTAAAGATAACGGAAATAATACCTATGAAATATTGGATCCCCATACACTAAAGAAGAAGGGTACATACAACCAATCCTCAATTAAGCGATACTATGAATTGGTTGATGACAAAATAAATACAACAATGATAACTAGGACAGAAAAAATATGAAAAAAAAATGTACATAAACTTAATACAGACAAGGTGATTTAATGAAAAAACCACAAAATTCTAAAAGTATGTAAGGACAACTTACTCATGTTATTTCGAACAATACAATTTAAAATGAAGAAACTAAAAAACCCAAAATTCCAAAGGATGTAAGAACAACTTACTCATAATTATTCAGAAACAGTATGATTTAAAATAAAGAGAATAAATACCCCAAAATTCAAAAAATGAAGTAAGCTCAACTTACAAACAAGTATCTAAGAAAACAATTTATGAATTATATAAGAAAGAGAATTTTGAAGATAAAAAGAACAACCAAAGTCGAAAAATAAGTAAGAACACCTTACTATACAATTTAGAAGAAATTGATTTAAACTGATATGAAAGAAGAAAAAAATTTTACACTAATTCAACCTAATAAAAATCATCCAAACCAAAAAACAAGATGAGTTTATCTGATATAATATAATAGCGAGAAATATAATTTTGAATGTAAAAGAAATAATAATGATTGTGCCAGAAGAATATAGCTACATAATGTAATGTATAGTACTGACCAAAATCTCATAACCAGCTGTATTGATCACAAAGGAATATGAGCCAATGAAGACAAGAGAATGAAGAAGCCAAAATGGAACCATCAAAAGGATCACAAGAAAAGAAAAAAAAAAACTAATGGTTAAGAATTATCCGTAAACAAAACCCAATTAATAAATGTCAATAAAATAGCCAAGTATTGGAGAGAAAAAGTGTATAATAGAAGGAAGAATTAATATGAAGAAATAATATGATCTGAGTTAAAGTACAGTGAATAATCCCTAGAATATGATTATTATTTTATTGAAGGTCACATGATGACTACCTTACGAGGTTTATTAATGAAGATTGACTGTAGAATATTCCAGCAATCATTTGACTGGGCAGAGATGATGTTCCTCTGATCCCAGAAAGTATGTAACGGACGACGGTAATTGGTTAGCCGATAGAGCACCACCGATTCGATTCCAGTTATAATGTTAGGGAGGTTTAGGAAAATTAAATATTAGAGGGAAAACTCACAAATAAATATAGAGAATTAAATAAAACCAGATCCAAAATGTATAATTAATGAAGAATGTCACAAGAATGATTATAGAAATAAGATTTAAACTTGGAAAATAATTGACTTTAAGAAGGAACGAAGAAATGATAATAAAATAACGAATAATTGGGAAATATAAAAGTACTATAAATAGGAAACCAATTGGCCAGATACAAATTAGAAGTTTATTTCTTGCTAAACTTTGTTTATACCAAAATAAACTTATTTCGAAGGGGGGGTGTTATGTAATGCAACATAGTTGAGGTTCCCCAACGTTACAAGACTGAATGAAATATGGTCAAAGACCATACCCTGACTTAAGGTTGTTCGATAGTTCATATGTTTGAGAAGGACCTCAAGTAAAAAGGAGGCAATGACTAATATTAAATGTAAAAGAGCCAGACCAATGAATGATTGGATGTAATGAAATGTTTGTTTTGTACTGTGACATGTTAAGGTCTACAGAATATTTATATTGTATGTTGAATGTGTTAAAAATGAAATGATGTTGTTTGATAATAATACTTACTCAATAATTATGTTTATATTTTATATTAGATTTGTTTTTATACAGCACAATATAGTTACCAATATTAGGCACGGTACTAAGTTGTCAGTATTGTATAAAATTGAAAGATACTGTTGTTCTAATTAATGTTTATAAACTGGATCAGGAGTGTGACCAGTGTTTCAAGTCTAACAAGTAGTTCTGACAATTATGTCATAAATTAATAAAGGGTTCCAGAACCAATTGATTAATGTAAAAACAAATAACCACCAGTAAATTGAAATTCATGTAATTAACTATGTAATCAATAATTAATTGTACAGTAGGTCAGGTAAAAAGAAAATTAAGTTAAAAACCAAATAATGTTATAATGGTTGTAAATGAATCTATAGGCCTAAATTCCATATTAGTGAAAGGAAATTAATACCTTTTTAGTAAACCCAGTCCAACGAAACTCTAGTAAAACATTTACTGTTTAATAAGGAAGGTTAGGGGAGAATTTTATGTGATTCAATATTAATCCAAGCATGGAGTATTTTATTGGAAAGGAGTAGTAATATTCTATAATGCCGGCTCAAGGATATATAGAAAACCTGGTTGTTAAGGCAACTGATTTTTAGTAACTTGTTGATTTTGAATAGATGGTACTGATTGTTACAAGCTATTAGGTTGAAATGAACCGATATATTTAAAATATATGAATAAATATAAAGAAAATATATATCCAAATTGAAAAAAAACATTTTGCAAAACAATTATACTGGAATGTTAATGAATCATACAAATTAAATAACCCTATAAATTATCAATGAATACAATAAAAAAGAACTGAAAGCGTCTCACCTCATTCACTAAACAATTCCGCTGAATTTGGTATCAAACCAATTCATGCTATAAATTGAAGACCAATAAAGAGTTGAAGCCTGAATTAACGGAAATATTTGGAAATACAGAAGATTTGGTTGACGAAATAACCTTCATTGACAGCGGAAGCTGAGATCCTAATTCCAGTTCGTTGGGACCAAGAATTGTGAAGACGCAAAAGAAGACTCGAAGCACCAGAGTTCCCGTGGGATTATCATCATCCATTCATTGAAGACCAGAGCAGTTTTACTGGGTGAAGACGATATAACCTGCATTTTGATCGTAGTTGACAAACATTCACCGCCTAATGAAGCTTTCGCCGCTTGGGTAAAAAAACAAATTATTTTCATATCATTGTATTTTAAGTAAATCATTTTATTCTTTTTGTAAATTGAACAACCTTAATTATGCATTTTACCTGGCCTTACTAATGGTTCAAAGAACTACACGAACCCTGGTATAAGAATTATTTGTCATTATTTTCAAAGTATATATGTTTTTCTTTTTAGAATTCGAATAATTAAGAATCGATACATGTTGGGATAGTCGATTGTATTGTCTTATTGTTTGTCTGAGACAACGTAACTGGTTAAATACCAGAGAAAAATAAATAAAGTACATTTGTTGTATGAGATAACGTTTTAATCATTGCAGAGAAAATAATATATGTAATTGGCGTAATAATTTATTAACAGATTGATACAAACACGCAGAATAACTAACCTATACGCACACTTATTTATAATAACAGCGCTCCAAGTTTGCAGCTGGTGAGACGGGAGATTGCTGAACTAACGGGTTTTGCCATATTAAATTTGAATGAAATTTTTATCGTTGAGGGACTAGGGTTGAGACAAAAACCACTTACATTCAGTAAATACTCCATATATATTGCTCATATTAAACAACCACTGAGAATTAAATTAAGTCTACAGAATACTACCATTATAAATTCAGGAATATAATTCTAAGTTTGTGGACTTAATAATCTGTGTTCTGAGGGTTTCACTGGTCACAACCGCAAGGTATATTAGTTAATAACATATTAATTAAACCAGGTAACAGCATTTTAATTGTTACGAATCGCCACCTACAACGTACTACTTGGCGTTTGTTACACCGGAGTCTCTTATAACTAATTACACTCATAGACCAGATCTCTTTATAATTTGACGTCTCCAGCTGGTATCATACATTATTACATACGTCTTCACATAATTAACAAGCAGTTCGTTACTAAATTGATTACAACAGTGGGGTTTGAATAAGACGGACATTTTCGCTAGCACCGGCACATATTAGTCTCTTTACAAATTGGCACATAACAACGTGGAACTTATTTAAACACGTACTCGACACATCCTATATATTGTTCTGTCTTTACAGCATTCATAACGTCCACACCAAGAATTGCTTCATCCACAATGTCTGCAACAAGTACTTGATGATTAAACTCAAGTCTACCGAGGCGTAGGTGTATCTCCACTTTTCCATACACTTTTACAGGCCGTCCAGTAGCTGTTCGCAAGCTGCAAGAGCACCAGATTGGCTTGAGATCTTTCACCACGTCGGGGCGCACAATAGAAACGGTTGCGCCTGTGTCAACTGTAATCGAGGTTGGCCTTTCTTGAACAAATCCGGTAACTACCAAGCTCCCGGTGTTTTTCTGAAGCGTAGAAATTGCGTATTCTCTAGGGGCTTCGTTCCTCCAGTTAGTCAGCACACGCCCCGTTGCACCGACTATTGCTCGTTTCCCTGCTGCTGAATTCTAACCCGACAATCTCGTTGTAGATGTCCAGGTTTCCCACATCGATAACACTTCGGTCTTCCATCCTTTCTTATTTTATTCTGTGGCGCCGACCGTCGAGTCTCTGTTCCTTGTTCTTCTTCCTCATCGTCTGTGCCGTCTCGATCTTTTAGCTCGCGCACTTTATGACTTGTCCAACCAGACGCTGATTTGGTGGCCTCAAATTGCAAAGCATGTACCAGGGCGTCCGCACTGTTCTGGTGTCTTGCCATTCGTAACACTTGCTGTAGTTCGTTATCTCGGACACCGGCAGTAAATGTCTGCATTGCAAAACGCGTTCGAAAATCTTCTGGCGCTTCAGGATAGGCCAGTCTAATTAGTCTGTCGATACTTGCTTCAAACTCTTGAAGACTTTCCCCGGAATGCTGTCGCCTTGCTCTCAACTGGGTGCAGTACACATCTCGCAAATGTTTATCACCATACCGTAATTCCAGAGCTTTTATCAACTTGGCATAGGTGTTCTGGCTGTCAGGTGGCACTTTCTGTAGTAGTTCTGCCGCGGGTCCTTTTAATGCAAGAACAAGTGAAACAGCCTTGTCTTTTTCTGTCCAATTATTTCCGATTGCAGCAGCTTCAAATTGGCGGAGGTACGTTGCCCAGTGAGTGCTTCCGTCAAAGGTTGGAGCTTTGACATGAACTGTCCCTACTGCAGGCAAAGTGACTTTCTCTGTTAACTTATTTTCTGTGTATTTTTCTGTCTTGATCACTGGTACAGTCTGTTCAGAAATTTGTTTTGGTTGAATCTTCATGCACTGTTCAACTTCAATTTTAATTTGTTCTCTTGTGTTTGCCATTGAGTTTTCTACTGCAGATATTTTTGTTGACATAACTTCTTCCACAGTCAAGACAGATTTTTCTACTTTAGCTATTTTATTTGACATGGATTCTTCTACGTCAGATATTCTGGTAATCTGATTGTTGAGCTCACCTCGTAATTCACCTACGTCACCACGTAGGAGACCCAATTCTGCGGTAGTATGTTCTTGCATCTGCTTTTGTTCATGAATTAATGCTTTGATGTCATCTGCCTCCTGCTTGCGTTTTTCATCCTCTCGTTTTTCTGCTTCTTCCGCCTCCTGTCTGCGTTTCTCATCCTGTCGTTTCTCTGCTTCTAGCAGGAGGGTTTTCTGTCTCTCTTCCGCTTTCTCTGAATCCTGTCGTCGTCGTTCTTCTGTCTGCAACAACAGCGCCTGGAAATTTTCCATCATCTGACTGGCATCCATTGTTTTTCGATTAATTACGAATTACACTCGTCTTGTACAAAGTATCCACTGTTTCCACTGTTAACCGTTCTATCCCAGTTCTGACACCACTGTTACGACGGTCTACTCGATCGTCGTAGGTACAGTGGAAACAAAATAAGTACAAGACACCAATTAAGTCACTAATCACACCTTTAATTGTTATAGTAGAACAGTTCGTAATTAAAAACACAGTGTCTACAACAAATCAAATGAAATTGTTCATACGCAATAAAATGTCCACTAATATTAAAACTCAACTGTATTACAATTATACCGTCCGAATATAAAACGCAACACTACACTAATAACTACTTGAACGTACACCGTAATAACTCGAACCGCTCTGTAAATATATCACACTAATACTCTCGAACTGCACAGTCAAAAATCTCGCATTGAACTGAAAACTAAGGCCGCGACGCGATGTATTTATAGTTACGCTCACACACCAGAAGCTTCCAAACTGCGTCTTATCTCTCGCGAACTATGTAAATTGCTACGGCCTTGACACAGTCCGAGCGCCCGAGCGGAGCCTGGCACAGTCGAGAAAATTCTCGCAAAATGCGTTTAGTAGCACGTACACCACACGCTTACGTAGAGATCTTTCTGGCGCATTCGATAAACGCGTAGATTGTTCTGTGCTGTCGTAGCAATATTGTATTCCTTCATTTGTAGTAATTTGGGCAAAATTAAATAAACCTTGAATAATCCTTGTCAATCTACAGTGAGTGAACTATATAAATGTTTGCCAAGATTCGGACTATTTCATAGCAAAAAACATGAAAACCAGCAAAAAAACCGTATGTCAAATAATGCGATGAAGTGCCAATCCTTGATGACGCCAGCGGCGAGGAATGTGTCGTTGAAACTGTAAACAACCAAACAATAGCCGGGTGACGTAGTTTCACCCCACCTAAGAAATTTGTGACAAAGGATCTGTGTCATTTCATCAGGGAACGTGATCGCAGCCGGCCGGTAACCCGTTCACGAAGAGTGAATTTTAACTTTTATACCACTAAAAGTGGTTAATTAACGGTATAAAATATCGGAAATGTTGTGACGGACGTTAACAGACTTGTACAGGTGTCATCGGCCAATGGATCGTCCGTGAAATCTTGCATATAGAATCGGTCCGAGGCGTTTTCGTGGGCCGACACGACGGTGTGGCCATAAAGCGATGTAAAACTTTACCGATTGTGCAGATAGCGACGACCCTAGAAGTGCGATGAGACTTATACAATATCACAACTTGTGCGATGAGACTTATCACAATTTGGTGAGAACGTTCCAACATCCTATTTTCTTTTAATTTCAAATAAAACATAATTTCAACAAAATGACCAAAATAAAATTCAATTCAATTCACTCAATATTAAAATTTTAAAAGAATGAGCTCATTAAAAGAAAGCAAGAAATTGTACCAGAGTGAGAGAGAGTGAGAGAGAGAGTGATTTATAAGTTCTAAGTGCTGGGTTGTGCGAGAAAAATATGTATATCTATTTAATAACCTATGATATCTATGTTTAATAACCTGTTAGTTAATGTTACATAATTACACATTTTTATATCACATATCTCATGATTTTGGAGGGTTTGAAGTTCGCTGAATGCAGCGTTATGTACGATGTACTTCTGATATAATAAACAGGGTATATCATTGGTAACAATTTTAATCCGGTCTTATTATTTCAAATAATTTCCGCTTCTCAAAAGTTCGCGTAACGGATTCCTGCCCTATAGTGTTTAGCAATGGTAAGTAAAATGACAAACATATGTGATCAAGATGGCGCCCGACTTTTGAAAACAGTGGCTATACGTTTAACCTATATCGTATATTTATTGTCAGCAATAAACGTATAGTTACAGTGTAATTACTATGCTCTTAAAATCGCACTGAATTCGCACTCCACGTCCTTTTCATGCCAAATTCGCATTGCACATATGTCTTAATTTTATACATATTTAGAAGTCTTTGCAATTTTTCTACCATTTATGGTTTTCTTATAATTAAATAAAAACTATAATTTAACATCTATTTGGGGTGAGACTGCAAACTTTCAGGCTTGAATCGGCCTCACCCACACACATTATTTACTACTGTACACACTCTCAGTGACAATCGCGTGATCATACAGGTCGGTTCCTGCATCTACATGCAGTATTTTTAACATCACCTCAGCTGTCAATCTCAGACCTGCTTATTTACTATATATTTATTAATTTAATTTAAATATTTATATAGTCTGTTACATGCACAGTACACCATATGATTGTACTGTCGCAATATATATAATTAAATATTTTTTAAACCTTAACTATTTTTTAAACCTTAAACTATTTTTTTTAACTTAGACTATTTTTTGCTTATATTTTTACTATTTATGGTTTACTATAATTCCCACTTATATTTTTTAGTTAATCTGATAGGTTTCGACAGTTGTTTATTGCTTTTATGAACAAAATTATGTAAGAATGTATATATAAAATTTCTATAATTCTGCTACACAAACAAAATTCCATTAACATAATCCATATCAAATTTCTTTGCTTCCTGTTATCAAAGCTGCTGAATTCATGAAAATGTACTCTATACTTGCATTATGTGCAGGAACATGATCAAAAACAACTATTGTTAAAAATTTTAAATTACATGCTACGTTTCCATTGTTGAAATTTTTACCACTTTCCATTTATAAACAATTCATCAAATTCTCGGACTTGACAATTTGACGATTGTTTTTATGGTTTTCCCGGACAGAAATTTTATCTCTTAAAAAATGACATGTCCGGAAAAGATAAATGGTAATCCTCATTTAAAATTTTAACATTAGTTAAAAACAGTCAGTTAGGAAGAACATTAACAAAGGTTTCTGAAACAGGTAATTAGTTAGTCTATTGAAAGTGTGCAGAATTGCTAAATTTCTCTATTATGTATCTATATTGTGTTTTAAGTTGCCTACAAAAACGTTTTATAAAACAAATGTTGGATTATTCGGTTTTGTTGTTTCATAATGTGTTCACGTATCAGAAGTAGGTAATTCACTACTTCCGACTATGAAACACTTATTTGTAGATTCAATAACAAATACGCCTTCTGACATACACTGTAAGATTGTCTACAAATAAATCCGACAAGGACAGTAAAATTGACACATTTTTGGATACATTTTACAAAAGTAAAGGTGGTAGTGATGGAATCAGCTAAACTGGTGGGGGCTGAGCTTGTCAGGTATTTTCACGAAGCAAAAGAAGTTGGTGACCGAGTCCTCTGCTGAAGCAATTATTTGTAGAGTATAACACAAGTGTGCCCACTGCAAAAGGCCATTCAATGCTGATGGACTCATTTTAGGGGACAGGGGAAAAAAGACGAAAATTTTGAAATGCAGCTTTTGTTAAAATTGAATAAGTTTCTGCAGTAATAACTGGAAAGTTAAGAATAATTAAAGTTGCCTATAAACTCATTAATTACATACTTTAATCTGCTTTTAATTATTGTAACAACCAAAGCAGTTTGTTCAACAACAATAAATCAACAACAAAAGAAAAACAAAATCGTTTTAACTTTTAATCAGTTAATTTTATTTTAACTTTAACTTAAATTTGTTAATGTAAAACCAAGCCAGAATTCTTCTGGCTTGCTGGGCTGTAAGGCAGTGGTCTAAAGTTGTTGGCTGCAAACGTTTTGGCCGTACCTTCGATGGGCATCTTCAGTGCATAAAGTTGTAACTGACCAAGTTATCGCAGCCAGTAACCATTGAACAGCGGTTGTTGGGCACCCATATTTAAAAACTTTTGGAGTCTGCACGAAGATGTTGTCTGAAACCACTGACTAATGAAAAGAAGGCAAAGTGTTATTGGTTCACCATGACTCGAGTGCAAAGAGTACTTAATGAGAGGGACTCACTTTGCCGATTCATGGCAATCGCTGCATGTTTTTGAGTCTGGATCTGTGATCGCCAAAGAGGATCTGTGAGACCCGGTATCTCAATGAGGACATGCGGCATCTTGAGCAAGTGCTGCAGGCAAACAGATATTCAGTCGGGGAGGTGAGACGTGCAGTCTGGCTAAGAAGAACTGCCAAGCCAGTGGAGCTGGTGTCTCAGGAGAATGTTGGCTTCGCTGTGTTGCCATATGTCCATGGGGTAACTGATCGTATTGGCAGGTTGCTGAGCTGGCATGGCGTAAGACCAATCTTCAAGCCGACCAAGACAATCCAGCAGAGCAGTTCCTGAGACCAGTGAAGGACATCAGGGATCTGCTCTAGTTCCTTGCTCATGTGACCAGTTGTACATCAGAACTACAAAATGCAATGTCAGTGCCTGCATTGATGAACACAGTTGCCACTGTTGTTTAAGGCAGCCGGAGAAGTCTGCTATAGCAGAGTACACACTCACCAATGCCGACCACCACATCCTTTGAAGAGAAAACACTTCTGTCTCTGATGAATGCATATTTCCCTCTAATGCATATGGAGTCTATCCTTCTTCTCATTGGCCAGTGGTTTCAGACAACATCTTCATGCGGACTTCAAAAGTTTTTAAATATGGGAGCCTAACAACCACTGTTCAATGGTCACTAATGCGATAACTTGGTCAGTGTTACAGCCCTTTGCTACAACTTTATGCATTGAAGGTGGCTGTCGAAGGTACGACCAAAATGTTTGCAGCCAACAACTTTAGACCACACCCTACACCCCAGCAGCCAAAATTCTAACACTGATGCCGGCCATGATAGCCTCGGACATCAATTTAATCGGTTAGTTTTTGTAAGCATTTGTTTGAACTTTACCTTGATTTTTTGGGCATTAACTTTAAGTTTAATCAGTTAAAAGAGCTTATTAACTTTTTCAAGTCTGATTAATATGGACATGTTCAGTCCGAAAAAAAAAAAAATGACAGAGAAGTCACTCACTGATTACTGAGAAGTCAATGGAGGCCGTGTTGGTTCTACCATTTTGAAAATGAAATTTTTAATAACATATTTCTGATCAACAACCACAAAAAAACCAAAACAAATATTAAGTTTACTTCATTATGCAAATTACTTCATACTGTTACATTTTCAAAGTAATATGTAAAAAACCTTTAGAGTTTTTAAAATACATACTTTTTAAATGGTAGACATTCAACTAGTTAGCACATCACGAAAAAAGGTTTCATGTGAATTCATTTTTCTCTAACTATTCTGAAACGGAGTAATGAGGTGTTTAAGTCTTTACATGGGTGAACAAAGATTGGACAAAGTTGGAAATAAAATCAAATGATTTAGAGATGAAAGTATGTTAAAATGTGTTTAGCATGTTTTGTTACTTTTATAAACATTTACTTTCATACATATCTGCTAACTTATTTACAGTATTTTCAGAACTAGAATGTCTGACCCTAAGAAATCTTATTGTCTCTTTAGTTGAAAACACTTTTAAAATTATTGTTATTCATACACACAGTTTATTATAAGAACTCACTGGTGGAGGTAATGACTGGTAACGTATATAGAATCCTGCAGAAACAAGTACCAGGTCCCGAATGATTATTAGTCCTGTGAGAAGAGCTGTAAAACATAATTAAATTACAATTTCAATACATATGAATTTCAATATATTAAATGTTATATAAACAAATAAGTAGAATGGGCTATGGAAATAATCAAGAGCACCAATATATTTTAAATTACTATATTAAAAAAAATGACTGATAATGAATTTCTTTGTTACATTTTTGTATTCTTGTCCAATAGATATCCACTCCACTGACAAAGATCAAATTACATAATGACTCACCAGCTCAATCCAACACACGTGGGAGTAGTGGAAGGGGGGTGAGAGTATCATGTCAACAGGTAGGGGCAAGCCACAGTTAACATGTTTCATACCTACCAAAAAACCAGTTCATTCAGGTTCATTTCTGATATGTCAATCCCTTTACTAACTTACATTCTGGATATAAACAGTACATGAATTTAATGTTCTTGGAAGGCATAGTTTGCAGTTCAATGTGTTAACATATTAAAATCTTTGGAGTATGTAACGGGACGAGTCAACCCACCCAGGGATATTTTGGTAAAATGTAAAGGTTATTTGAAAATATTATTGGAATTATAAACGTCGTACACGAATTGACTCAAGGTCAACAGTTTAACCGCTGGAGACAGTTATTTTTAGCCATCTTGTAACAGTACATACAGGCCCAATACTTTAATTATGGGATCTGAGGTTAAATTTTATGTTTTATTGTATAACTGTTAAATACAGAATGGTTAGGTCCATTGTCCCTCTGTAAAAAGGAACAACGCAGATTCGGTGAGAGTAGTACAATGCCAAGGTCATCGTTGGACGAGCGAAAGCCGGTAGAGGTAATGGCGGTGTATATGACGACGGACTATAAATAAGAATTGTGATTGGGTTATAAAGCTGTTTCGTCATAAACAAAAGACAATGACGCATGAACCACAACGTATGTAACTAGGCATTGTCCCATCGAACAAAGCCTGATGACGTCAAATGCACACACACAAGAAAAAATTTGCATATGCCTCTTTCTCAATTCAACGTAGTACTCCAAAGGGTCAGCAGCGATGTATCGCTGTCTGGTCAGTTTTGCCACAGAAGTTTAACATAATTATATTATAAAATAAAATTGTGATAGTGGAGCGGTAGAGGCTCAAGTTTGTTAACAGTCAGAAACATAAAATGTAGAATCAGTGCACAATATATATTAAAAAACAACGAAACATGAGGCGAACACCGGCCATACACCTGGAACACAGCCAACAACAGCGAGGGAGCAACTCAGACCACCGTTGAGAGAAGTTGAATCTTTATCACTTTTGTTTTCTTAATTAATGAGCTCATTAACCGAAATTAGCCAAATTTGATCAAATGTATTTGCAATAGGGAGAATGTATGTGAGTGTGAGTGAGTGAGCACATGGCCATGCCTATCTATGCCGAGGGCATTGGTTTGTGTACCAGTGAAGATACAATTCAGTAAATAATTAGAGCTGCAGCTAAAAAATAAAAGTTTATAATGATACTAACTAGAGTCACAAAAATGAGAATATTATGACTGAATAGGGTTGATTAAAATAGCCACCATTTTGTTTTGTAACATTGTATACGACGCCATTTTGAGACCTTGTTATATATTTATTTTCTCTGGTTACGACAATTAAAATTCAGTAATTGCACTAAGTTAACTGTCAGTGTTGTTCTTTCTATCACCTTCTTGTGCCTCGATCTCGCTGAGAATGAACCCTGGCACCTTAGGAAGAAAGTTACAACAGATAGAAAATCACGTGCTCTCACATACCCGAATTTGGTAAGTACATGCGTACCATATAATAGTCATATTTATATGTATATAAATATAAATAAATATGTGTATTAACCCGTGAGTTAACAATCTGACCTGTGAACTATGCTTGTTAGACAAAGCAACATAAGATGTCATACCCAAACCCAACCGACGTCACAGGAATGTAAGGAGTGTCCGCAGCGACGACAGCGTTCTGCGCTTGATTTAACAAAGGGAGTCGTCATCCAACATCTAGCGACGGCGGACGCGGGCCGTGTGCTCGCCCGTTTCGTATAAACTGAATTGAAACTACAAAGTTCCAGAACGCCCGTAACAGCAAAAAATGTAAAAAATATGTGAATTCACAACATGTATATTATTAATTAAAATGAAGTAACAGTTGCGTCTTTAATTAACAGTTTCGGTAAGAGTGGTGAACAAAAAGTGAAAAAGGAATGTGCAAAATGAAGGCAAATACATAAGGAGGCTGGACTGTTCTGGACGAAAATTCAGATGAGTAACAAAATGGTAGAACAATATTTTAATAAGGGCTAAACAAAATTTCAACATCATTTTATTTTTTAAACTGAGATCTCACATAAGGGAATTGGATATGTACGAGTGTGTGCGTGAATAAAAAAATGATAAAATAAGAAGCGCTGGTTTGCAAAAAAAGTAGATTTAAGTTTGTGTTAAAGTTCTCTTTCTATTTTGAATTTATATAAAATTTTTCTAATTTTCATTATATAGACATATAATCATAAAATCAAGGTATTGTTTCTTTTTTATATAGATATCGTTAAAAATCATATCAGAAGTAAGAGAGGGAGAAGGAATATTGTCATGACGGGAATTAAATGAAATTAAGATTTTTTTAAATGAATTTAAGTGAAGAATATAAAGGATAAAATGTTAAAAAACCCAATCACGGGTAAATAGGTTTTCATATCTTGGGCCTCATGGCTGAACCAATAATGTTTTCTTTTGTGTTTTATTGTTTGATTAAAATAATAAAAGGTAATAAGTATTTGTGAACAGATGATTAATTTATTTACTAGAATAATCCCATTCTGTCCTCTGAACATGCTTACACGAACTCCAGGTTGACTCTGGGTAAGTATTTTGACAAAGTTGGCAGTATTGAAAGACGGCGGCCGAGTCAATAGACAAAGCTGAGTTTTGTAAACAAATAATAAAATATAAAGTTTATAAGTAATAATTTCTATTACAAGTACTATGATAGTCATATATTTTCCATTATTTAAAATAATATGAAATTTATGTTTAAATTAATACATATTTCCAGAAATATATAACTTACAACTGAAAATGTACTGGCATACAAATAATGAACAACATGGAATGGATCCCAAGAGTTGTGGATTAGGAAAAGAATATTTACGAAGAGACCACAATCGTTTGGAGGGGAGGACTGGATATGTCTATTTTTATTCCAACCCACTTTTAAAATATGTTCCAAGTAAGGAAACGCCTTTCTGTTTAATTTTTGCCACTAACTGTTGAATTTGTATTTATTTACTGAAATATCAGTAGCAAAGCATTGAAGCAATGCATATGTACTGAAGCCATATCTTTCAACTTAGCACTCACACAAATTGCAAGAGACTCTATTAGTTCAGTATCTACTGAAAGAGGATGATAAATAGTTCAACCTGATTAACTTACAAACATTTTCAGTATGACATAAATGACATAAGTTACAGAGAAACATTCACAATTACATTATTAATTTCCGTGTTCCTTCCTATACTTTTACAATATTGTTCCTAATTGTATACTAAGATATAAAAAGTAAAAAAATCATTATCAGTTATGATAACTAAGTTACCTGCCTTGTATTTAATACAATACAATAATTAGTTTCTTCCCAAGATTTGATTACATTATTACCAAGTATATATAAAATCTGTCGGTAATGTATCTGTCAAAGTGCCATACTTGTAATTATTTCAATAAGCAACAGAACTTTGACATCACCACATATCTGAATTGACGTTTAATGTGATATAGTATACTATCACTATTCACGTCGTACCCTTGCCTGTATCTGTGTGTAAGTGTGTCTGTGCATGTGCATTAATAATGCCTATAGGTCAATACAACTTTCATAAGTACGCGTTTTGACTTTAAAAACTAAATAAATAAATTGAAATAGCTAAACCAGGAAGATCTTTTCGAATCTTTTTTTAACACATCTTGTGAGAATAGATATTAAATAATAAAGAAACATCATCCTAATTAAGTAATTGTTTTTTAATTATTACAATCTAATTTGGTGAATTTAGGCCTACTCTGAATCTGATATGGTTACCTTTACTCTACAACTTCAAGACTGTATTGTCTTCAACATGAAGAGGGGTTACGGAGGCTGCTGTTTGCTTTTAAGGGGGATCTGGTGGTTATAGGAGTCTGTAGGTAGGTTCGAACCTGGCACCACAGCTGCTCAAGGAAGCTCTGGGTAGAACCCTTTGATGAACCAAAGAAAACCTTTTTGCACACCTAATACTGTTCTAAGGCTTTCACGGCCGGTGTCGGTTATATTTGAAGTATCTACAAGGCTGTTTGGCCGTGGTCCAGGGTTTACAAACAAACCAAATGTTTCAGCGTTGGGTGCACCACTGGCTGCCTTCTTCAGTGGAATTTGAGTCTACCTAACGCAGGGTGACAAACGTCAGGCCCACAGTACCATGATGAAGACTAAATATGTCCCGCGATGCGACCTGTATTACCTGTACATTATTCTGATTGGCTGATGGTATAATTTTTACCTGTACGTGGGACTTTGTGAATTTATAAGTACAGGTAGCATCGCGGGACATCTTTAGCCTTCACCACAGTACTGTGGGCCTGATGTTTGACACCCCGCGTTAGGTAGACCCGAATTCCACTGAAGATGACAGCCAGTGGTGTTGCTGAAATGTTTGGTTTGTTTGTAAACCCTGGACCACAGCCAAACAGCCCGGTAGATACTTCAAATATTTTTGCAAACCTGTTAGTTACATTACATATTAAATACATGTGACTCAGAAATACACTCTGCCCCAGATTTTGAAACAATTAAGTTTTTGCTAACTAAAAAACATATAGCAATACATATTGCAGCTTTCCCTATAGGCTACAACTGGTAATTATGACCTTTTTATAATCTTTTACATTTTCTGTAGTCATATTAATGGGACTGTTTTCTATAACAGTCATAACATAATATTAATGGGAGGTTAACACAAGAGTTTTATGTTTAAAAATCAAATATATACATATATAGATCAAACGTTTGTTGAAATATATTATCAAGTGTAACAACAATTTCCAATTTCCAAAATGATTTTGAAATGTATAGTTACCAGTTATGTACTAAACCCTACAGGAAATTTACTGAAAGTAATTCAGCATGCGAGCTATAAACATTTAATTGTGTTTATTTTATTAATAATCTACCTGGCATTATATCGGCATATGTGAGTGACAGAAATAATGTAGCAATCAAAACTTTGTCAGCCATTGGATCCAGGAAACTCCCCAGTTTTGAAGACTGATTCTTAAATGTACGTGCAATCCAACCATCCAGCTGAAAACTTCTTACAATTTTAATGCATACACTAAATATTTATGACAATATTATTGCTAACATTAAACAATAAGTCAGTTGTGTTCTGAGTTCAATTGGCTTTCTATTTTTAGTTTTTTTATAATCAATATTCATTGTAGATTTTATACTTGTTTTTATTTCTTGCTCACATCTGCTCCTTTTCTTAGCATGCAAATTCTTTCACGTAAAGTCAATATTAAAAAGTAGCAGTTTAATACATAAGCCATTAATTATTACACAAGATATTTGTTTTTTAGCAAATATTAAAAATTAAAATATTTCAAACCAATAAAAATTAACATCAATTGAGTGTTGCTACCAAACCACACAAAAGTTAGACAATGTGTAAATAGAAGGTGTGATCCTAGAAGATGGAGGTCAGATTTAGTACAAGGTTATGGTTCATAAATTCTCAGAGGAGGCGGAGGCAGAGGAGGAGGAGGAGGAGGAGGAGGAACATTTTTGTTTATACGTCTATTAAGGGTTTTGTTTCCAAACATGTTTTTTAAAACATTGTAGGCCACTGAAAACTGAATTTATCAACGAGTCTACAGAAATTTCGTACCAGAAAAAATAAAATAGACGACCAAATAAACAATTTATAATGTTTTACAGTTATAAATCAAGAGAAACACTGTTAAAAAAATAGAACAAGAATATAGAGAGAATTCAAAAGCAATGTGGGTTAATTGTGACCCACAAAGGGATCTGGGAATACAAACGACGGAAGCATGGCCAGGCATTTTTTCAAAAATCCAGAACTATCAGGTGATGTCACTAGATTTGATTTAGAATTGATCTGAAAGATAGTTACAATAATGACAGTTGTATCTAGTGGGCATGAAATCAACGTGAAAAGTCCCAAGAATTTTGTCACACTACTACAAATTTTTTATTGGAAGATATCCTTGGTACGATATGCTGCCTACAGTTATCACAGGAAGTACATGGATCAAGTAACAAAGACTTTCAAAAATATAGAGAGCATTATTCGATAAAATATAGTCATGAAGAAAATATTCAAAATCTTCTCAATTCATTTTATTGAGTTCGGATCCTAGTAATTACAAGTAGGATCATAAATCATATCTCTTAACAACTTATGCTAACAATGGGAGAAAAATAAAAATGACTGGTGAAGACAGTGTTAGATTATAATTATATTGTATATCACAAAAAAGGCTTCTGAAGTTATTTATATGACACTGAAGGAAGCTTATAGACAAGTTAATGATTAATAATAAAAACAAAAGGGTTTCTCTTTGTCTCAGTGCCTGCACATACATACAATTATTTTGTTCCCTCTTTCTCATTATTATATGCAATGTCTTATTCCATTGTCTATGAACAGTATTGAAACAGAGTCTCATTTCAAGGTCAAGGTTCATATGTCAAGATAACACAGTGATCAGTCTTTCGAGGGGCCACATACAATTTCTCTAAAGTAACTTGGATCAATTTAGATGATCACCACAGATGTAAAAAATCTTTTAATTTGAGAATCTGTACTTAGCAATTACACCCATTATATATATAACTGCAACTGGACACACACATAAGGATGATAGAGTCACAATGAGTTCACTCCTTAGTGGTCTCGTAGCATATTTTATGTTAACCACACTGAAAATAATTACTTGGTATCAGTGCAATATAGGATAAACAAAAAAAATTACCTCTTATACTAGATTTTTGGATGACACACATTCCTTATTATTAGGGTGAATATGTAGATGGGCACAAGCCTTGAAAAAGTACATAAACAATATTCACCAAAATTAAAATTTATTATGGAGATGGAAATTAACAGCCTAAATTTCCTACATTTAACCATAGAAAAAGCAGGAAGCCGCTTAAAATTTAAAATACATAGAAAACTGACTACCACTGACATTACCATTTATGCTTAGTCCTTTCATCCATTCACACAGAAAATAGCTGCTTTAATTCCTTTCTTAATCGACTGTTAAAAATTACATTTGAGTAAAAAGACTATATTCACAAGCTCAACACATTAAAACATATTGTAATAGCTAGCACTATTACTGATAAAATTGTGTTAAGGCAGAACAGGACTCAAAACAATATTAATAATTAAAACATAATAGTATCAATAAACAGAAATAAATATCAACAGAATGTACAATCTTTTGTGAAATGTCATAAAACATGTTTATAAAAATACAGTCTTATTTAAAACTAGAAACAGTCTTTATAAAGCTTTGAAGTAAACAACCGATTAGTCTATAGAAAAGTTCTCCGGTGTGTACAAAATGAAATTTGATGATTGTGATAGTTTTTATTTGAACAAACTGGCAAAAGTTTTCATGGCAGATACATGGGACACTTATCAATGGATGACATCAGCCATCTCAAGTCGAACTTTGCTATAATATACTGTTAGTTCTACCATTCACATGTAGATGCAATATTTTTAATGGTTATAGAGTATTTTATACTCTGAATTTGATTGTCTAGAAATAACAAGTTAGAATGTCAAAGGAATATAGTTATCCCAGGGGCTACATTGATAACTAAATAGGAATTGTTCGCATGAATGATCAATGAATTGACATTGCAATGGAAAAATCTATTATTTTTTAAATGGAGGTTCAATGAATGAACCGTTATTTTATTATTATTATTATCATTATTATGATTATTAGTAGTAGTAGTAGTAGTACAACATAAATACTATATATGTTATATAATTTATAGTATATACTTTTATACATTATATTAATTATAATACATTTTTATATTATTATAAAATGTTCATATTTGCTCACAATAATCTTGGTATTCTAATTATTGATAATAAATAATATTTTTTATATTTTATTTACATTTATTTCCAACTTATATTTTAAAAAACCATTTACATTTCTGAAGATGACAACAAAGGAGATTTTGAAACAGTGTAAAAACATTAATAATAACAAAATGTATATTCTTTGTGACGGCAGCGGTATGCGAACATCTGCTCTCCGGTACCAGCGGCGGACACAGCGAGCCAATCAGGGATGAGCAGCCGAGACGTGACAACTGACGTGCTCGGAGCGAGCCAATCAGCGATCCCGGTTAGTGGATAAAACCAGCGCCGGTAGAAAATTTCCCAGGGCCCCAGTTCCGCCTGCAGTCGTTGTTTCGGCGCCGCCTGCAGCACCCTCTGTCCCGGCACCTGCCAGAGCGCCTGGTCCTTCTTACGCGGCTGTGGACACTACATCTGTCCCACCTTCAGCTCATCGGAGCTCAAAAACCAAGCGCACTCGTCATCAGCGACAAGTTCCACAGGCCTTAACTGTAAAGCCTCAGCGGGCCCCGCCCGCCCCCAGACATCATCCTACGCTCCAACCTGAGCAGACCGCACGTCCGTCCCAAAGCCCTGCGCCATCTACGACACCAGCAGAGGCCAGCCAGACCCGTCTTCCGGTATTTCAGGAATCTTCCCGAGCCCCGGTCGACCCCCTGACTGCCTGGTCTGAAACTTTGGTAGCCAACATCAGGTCTGCTCCAGATACTACCATGGTTCTCGCCCTGGTGTTTCAATCCTTGTCAACCCTCTTTCCTCTTCTTCCTTTGAATGGCTAGGAGTCTTGGGATCATTCGTGGAATGCCCATGGGGTAGTCCCTCGACGATCTGAACTGATGACTTTTGTAACGGAGTACGACGCTGATGTCGTCCTCCTTTGCGAGACTCATCTGGCTCGCTACCATAACTTCAACCTGACATCTTACATCTGTTTTCATCAGGATCGTCCCCAGCGGCCTGGCCGAGGGGCGACAGCTGTATTAGTCCACAGGCGGATATCCCACAGGCCACTACCCCCTTTAGATACATCTCTTGTTAAAGGTTGCGCGGTGCCAATAGACGCATCGGAGTTGCGCGTTGTTGTGGCATATCTCCGGCCCGGCCTGTGGATATCTCCACCGCCCGAGGAGTGGGACGCTCTCCTCGATCATCCCCTACCAACCATTGTAGCCAGCGACTTAAATGCCAAGCACCCCTCTTGGAACAGCAGAGTAGCCAACGCCTACGGAAAATCTCTGTTCAAGTCATCGGCCCAGAAGATCCTCCTACCCACTTCCCCTTTTCCGGTCATCGACCAAACGTCCTTGACATTGTCATTGCCAAGGACGTGACCCATCACATCCAGGTCTCGTCAGCGTCGGATCTCTCACCGATCACAATCCCCTTTTTATAACTGCCCGTGAGATGTCGGCTTCACCCTGACATCCCGCTCAGATTGTTAGGAGGGTCAACTGGCGCTCCTACCATTGGCACTCGTGACGATTTGGATCTCCGAGCCACTCATCTTCAGGAGTTGGTCCAAGGTGTCATGGATCGACACACCTATGCTCTCGAGGTGAACCATCCATGCTCGGCCCTACCTCCGGAAGCTCTCCATGCCATCTGGCTACAGCGCAAGCTCCGCCACAGATGGCAAAGAACCCGTGACCCCGGCATCAAAAGGCGCTTTCAGGCCCAGTCTCTTTACGTCCAGCAGCTACTGCGGGATGTAAACTCTGATCGATGGGACTCATATCTTGAGTCTCTTGAAGTCGACCACGCCTCCGTCTGGAGAGCGGCGAGTAGACTGACCCGCAAGAAGAGAACTCGCAACCCGCTTGAAACTACGAACGGGGTTGTGTCTTCGGCAGAAGGCAAGGCTGAGGTCTTCGCCAACTGCATGGAGGCGCAATTTACTGTTCACTAAGGCGTCTTGGTCCCTGCCCACTCGGCAGAAGTTCCCGACTTCCTATCTGGACATTTTTCTTGCCCTCCCGTTTGACAGGAATGAACTAGTTTCATCTATCTGCAGACTAAATCGCCGACGCGCCCCCGGTCCTGACCAAATCGGGGCCGCTGCTCTACACAATCTACCGGCCTCAGGTGTTGACCTCGTTCTTGAGCTGTTTAACTCCTGTCTCCGGCTACAGTACTTTCCCCGCCTGTGGAAAACAGCCAACATCGTTATGATTCCGAAGCCTCGCAAGCCGCGAATGCTTCCTGAAGGCTATCGTGCAATCTCTCTCTTGCCAGTCATCTCGAAGGTGTCTGAGCGTCTCCTGCTAGCTCGCATCTAGCCGCTGCTAGATGGTTTCATCCGCAGCGAACAGTTCGGGTTTCGCAGAGAGCATTCGACCATGCTTCAATTGGTCCGTGTTATTACGCACTTATCAGACGCCACAAACAGGCGAGCGGCTATGGCCACCGTTCTGTTGGACGTGAGCAAGGCCTTCGATAAAGTCTGGCACGAAGGTCTTCTCTTCAAACTTGCCAATTCCCCTATACCATCGTCCATAGCCTTTTTCCTCCGGTCGTATCTCAGCGACAAAACCTTCAGTGTGAGCGTCGACGGGTCCTGTTCTAAGTTCGATCCGTCACCGCCGGCGTACCGCAGGGATCTGTCCTCGGCCCCATTCTGTACCTTGTGTACATGAACGACCTGCCTGTATTGCCCGGAGTCACGTTGTCTTTGTTCGCTGACGACGCTATGTATCACTGCAGTTCCCTGTCCCGCGATTTGCAAGTACAAAGCTGCAGCATCAGTTGAACCAGCTTCCGGACTAGCTACGGAAATGGCAGGTGACGTTCAACACAGAGAAATCCGAGGCGATCTGCTTCACTCGTAAGTCCATCTCCCAATGCCAGCCCCTCTCCCTGGAAGGGAGGCCCATCACCTACAAAGAGTCGGTGAAGTATTTAGGCGTTCGGCTCGATTGACACCTTTGCTTCAACACCCACGTGACGGAAACCCTAGCCAAGGCTTGCGGCGTCCGAGCCAAATTATCTCCATTCCTCTCGTGTCGCACTGCCTTGCCATGCGCATGAAATTGACCATTTATCTACTTTTCCTCAGGTCTCTACTGACCTATGCGGCTCCCACTTGGTGGTCTCTTTTGTCCGCCACCAACAGGTGGAAGCTTTGGAGACCCCGAACCCTCCGATCCTTGGCGGGGTCCCCTTGGTTTGTAAGGAACGACGTGATTCGAAGGGGTCTCCATGTTCCTACCTTGACTGCCTTTGTACGGTCGCTGGCTTTAACTCTCTTTGCTAAAGCCTCGACCTCCACCGTCCCATACCTACGAACCATCAGTGCATCAGAACCACAACTGCCCATTCGGGTCAAGCGCCCTCAGGCGCTTCTTGATGACCCGCCATAACGCCATCCTATTTAAATAAAAATAAAACCATCAGCCCTAGCCCAGTGTTTATCAACGAAACTGTCCCCTCCTTCATGACCACCTCCTAGCACGCTGAGTCGGCTGCTTGTCGCTGTCATCGATCATCGGCACAGAGGCTCTCTGCCTCACGGGGAGTGATTGACACCTCAGGGATTTGCTGACTAGACTTGACTGACTGGACTTGAGCCGGGCAACATCTATTGCTCGAATCGGTACCAGCGGCAGTGCTTAAAATCAAAAAGTTTTTACTCCCCCGCCTTCTCAGTTAACTGGTTGGCAGTTTCCTTTTCCAGTACTAAGCTACCTGTCGAATTGTACCAGTACTACGTTTAACTACTGGCAGCCATTGGACACGCTCCAGATGCTGCAGTCAAGCCACGGGTGATGCAAATTTTGACGCACTCTTCATCGCCACGCCATCGGACGCACTTCATCTCCTCTCCTCTCTCGGACGACATCGACGCGGAATCAGCCGGAAAGAACGGCCGAAGAATAGAACCGGCATTCTTGCGTCTTCGCCCTCCAGTTCCGTGCCAGCGATGGATATCGCTGGGCCGGCAGCCGACTCTACAACCAATGCCGAAAGAAGAGGAGGACTGCAGTACACCACGAACAGCAGGCCGCCGAACATCTCAGCGCGGCACTACTGTAACGAGAAGACTTTGTCGTATTCTGTATAAGTGTGTTTTATTGTGTGTTAGCCCCACACGTTGTAGTCGTTACTTTATGTTTATTTCTAACAGTCGTACCTTTTCTAACTTCTCACGCAGACTACGTTCTTCCCGAACGCACGAATAACCAGTACCGATATCCTTACCTGTCCTTATCTGATGTATTTAATTATTTCCCGGGCGGCGCCAAATTGTTTATGAAAACAATTAAAACAAGTTAAACTGAGCAGTCGTTCTATGCGGTGATGACTAATTCAAATTACCCTCGCAACTGGCGGGCATTTGAATCTCGCTTGTAGTTCGTCGTGCTGCCAACTTCTAACGCTGCCAGACAATTTTGCTCATCGCTAAAGTACACAAACTTTATAATACAATTTATATTGAAATAAAGGACGGTTATTACTGCTTGAAATAATGTTGCTCCAGCAATAAATAGACACTATTCTCAGGTTGGCTAAGTTGATTGAAACGCTTCTAAATTGACATGGCTGTCGTCAATGTTTATTTTCTACAGTTCGTTCAATCGTTGAGTTCTTTTGATTACGAAAAAAGATTAATAAGATGATAATAAAGTACACTACCTTACATCAATGGTACTTATATACTATTTGAATTAAATACAATTCGTTTTTTATGTGTTAGAAAGTGTGTGTTAATAATTCGTAATTTGTACATAGGTTATTTTATGTTTACATACAAGTTTAGTTTTTATTATCAATCAATCCTTGAAAGAAATTTAGTTACCAAGTTCAGAGTGAGAGTTATTTGTTGTGAGAAAAGTTAATTAGAATTTAGTTCGTAAATTCTGGAAGTTCAGGTATATTTAACAAATCTTGTTGAATTCTGGTGAAGAGTCACTTTGTTCTTAGTTAGGTTGGGTCTATACGATCATCAATCTTCAATCATTTATATTTTGGATTGCATCTGGCTTCTTTTTCAGTTAATTTGGATAAAATAATTAATTTTGAATATTAAAATCTGGTATATTATCTCTGTTGGGTTAACTAATTCTTCATTAGACTTCTTGCGTCCTCATCTCGTTAAATTTTGCTGTATTTATTATCATTTTAATTGAAAATTGAGTCGAATATGGTTTGGCTTCTGTATCTCTTGATCGTCAATAATGGACTAATGTTTTATAACGGAATTACATTAAATAACATTCCGTTGTTAGGGCAACTGTCTATACTCTCATTGGTTGATAACATTTGTTTTGATAACTGTCTATTGTTATAATATTTGAATTTTAATTCAAAATGAATAAATATTTTCTGATGGCTATTATTCTTCTGTCTTCTTATCTATGTATTAGATATTATCACAACTGTTTCTATTTTCTTTCAAAGATCATTTTGACATCCCACAAAGCTGGGTTTGTTCATGTATTTGACAAAAATGTTAATATTATGTTATTACATTTCTTTCTTATTTTATGTTTTTAATCTAACTCTGACATCTTAACATGGTTCACTAATTGTACTTAATGAGTTACTTGCCCTGAATTTTCTAATACAATAGTTAATTTCTTACAATTTGTCTATTTTGGATTTATACAGTTAGGCATTTTATAGGCCTAAGTAGTAATTGGCTATATCTTCTTATTTTACACAAATTAAAGATTATTTTTCATTTACTTATGTTTTGCTTGGTGTCACTTATGACTTATTTACATTTTGAATTAATTTGGGCTGTTTTACAATAATTAAATGTTCTTATTAATTTACAAAACATTGGTTGTCTGTTATTCTCTTATTTCTTTTTCTGTCTTTACTCTAATGATTATTATTATGTTTATAAAATTTTATCTCCTTACTCCTATCTATTGCCATTTCTTATAACTTGTTTATCATTTAATATTACTTATAAAACATAACACAAAAATTAGGTTTATGGTCTGTTTACTTTTCAGCCATATCCCTTCTTACAAACTCAACTCTTTTAATTGAACAAATAACAATTTTGGTGAATAACATTATCACACCATTTATTCTACCTTGATAATCATCCCTTGAATTTTATTATTAATATAGGATGTTTTATTTATTTTGCACTCATATTATTTAGTTTATTCTTATTTAACACTATTAGATTGGTTGTCTATCCATCTTTTAACATTTACTATATATTTTTACTAATTAAACATTGTAACAATAACATCCTTAATATCATTATGGGATCTTTATCCTGACTAAAACTGTACTATTAATCTACTATCAATTCTAACTATAATAACAATATTCTGGTTACTCTTAGTTTTTAGTACCTTTCACCCTTAAACTATAGTGTTAATCACTGGTTTTGGTATCTTTACCTATATGTTGTGTTTTATATTTACTTGTTCACTCTCACTTCCATATGAGTTCTGATTTATAATTCTGGTTGTTTACCTCTATTTTGGGTTACACTTGCACTTTGCACATTTTTACTTCACTTTAGTGTTAACAGTGTGCAACGATACAGCCATACGCTGTATTAGGCATTATTTTAAATAAATATAAAATTTGTATAAGTTAAGGGTAAATGGACAGGTCTGAGATTGTAAAAATATTTCATTGTTAGATTAGGGGAGAAATTAACCTGTTCCGACACGCAGTGAATACCTGCTCAATTGTATGTGTGTTACACGTGTATCTTGTGTGTGTTAGTGATGCATACAAAGACAGGAATCTCAGCAACCCGCCCCAAGTAATTAATAAAATAATTATTTTAATTGACTGTGCGAAAACTAATTAGTGTATGAACAAACCAAAGGCACCAAAGTGTGTGTAAAATTTATAGTTATCCCCAGTGAAAAGATGACGTTAATAGAACACGCTATGCGAAGACAGTGCAAAATAAACGTGCCAAAAAATATGCAAATTACCCTAAGACGCTCAAATTAATATAGTGAGTGCTTAATCGAATTAGCTATGATTTGTCCTATCTCGATTCAATGCAAAACATTGCTATTTGCTAATAATTGCAAATAGATGAAAAGATTCAGGAGTGGGGGCTGTCACACGATATGCAGGTATCGACCTGATTTTGGAGCCAACTGGCGCGGAATCTCGAGAGGGTATAAATTAAGGGTTTGACCAAAAACCCTTCTCTTCATTTCAAGACACAGTTGCAGTCGGACATGCTGTCCGTCGGCAAAACAGTTTTATTTTTATTTCTATTACAAGTCGCCGTAACGAAAGAAATAACGTTCGTTAAATTCACAATATTCCGGAAAAAGAAAATACCAAAATAGTAAGTCTACCAAGAGTGTATACGGAAAAGCTACCAGAGCGACGGGGAATGCTGGACGTTAGAAGATGTTTAAGATCTACCTTGCAGCAGATAACAACTCTCTGATGAGAACCACACTGCTGGAGAGCGACGCTGGACTCTAGACGTACCCAGGAACACACACTGCTGGAGAGCGACGCTGGACTCTAGACGTATCCAGGACCACGCCAGGACAGAAGGAATGGAAAACTAACTCTGGACAACGCTGGACCCCGGACAACAAGTCGTAAGATCATCAGAACTCGAGGTGACATGCGTAATGCATTTTAAAAAAGAAAAAGAGCTCATAAAGACTATATCAAAAGACAGTACATTAAAACAAAGAAAAATTTATACTTAGTAATAATATTTTAAAATGTAGATAAATGTTTAGTCGTAAGAATGAGCGATCGCATATAAAAAGAATTAATAAATGAAAGAGAATTTAAAGTAGAGAGAGTAGAGTTTATTATCAAAATAAATAGTAAATTGATTTGATATTTGAATTATAGAAAAGATTAATTTAAAGTTGAATATTAAAACAAATGCCAGTCTACGAGCAATTAATATAAATTTAAATTGAATTTTAAACATTGGTATAGACTGAGCGAGTAGAGGTCAGATCTGAGTTAAGAAAATTCATTTCAAAAAACATTTTAATTTTATATTTAATTAATAAACCAATTTATTAACATGTCTAGATATAAGATTATTAGCATGTTTAGATTAAGATTATTAACCTGTCTAGATATAAGAGTTTTTTTAAATATGTGTAACGCTGCATATCATAAGATATAAACATTTAATAATGAGCAATATCGTGACCGACAATTATTAATGATGTTTATGAATATTTATAATATTGAGTAAATAATAAATATGAATTTTAAATACTGATAAATAAAAATACTCTTATTATAGTTACACCTGGTATCACTATACAACCTGCATAAATTACAGTATATCGAATTTATATTAAATATTATTGTATAGAATGGCTCCCAAAGAACGTGGGGCTATACAAATTAAATTACATATAAATTTGTACACATGTATCGTTGTATAAGAATGGCGCTCCAAGATCGTGGGGCTCCACAAATTTAAATTATATAATAAATTCGTTGTATAAGAATGACGCTCCAAGATCGTGGGGCTCCACAAATTTAAATTATATTAAATTTGTTATATAAGAATGTCGCTTCCGTGTGGCTCGATATATGTAATTATGTATCGTTGTAAGTGGTTATTACCTAATATTTATTTCTTTTACTCATTTTTAATACTTACACTGTTAATCACTTTCACTTCCTACTTATCTCTCACTTTTGGGTTTTTTATTGTTTTATACACAATTGCAAATGCAATTTACAGTATCTTTTGAAATAAACAAAAAAAGATTTTTGGAACTGTGTGCTTCAGAACAATGGCAACAAGTCTGTAATACACCAAATAACAATGAAGCATTAGAATTGCTAATAAACAAGATTCAAACTATCAATGAACTTTCTCACAAAACTAAGCCAAAAATTCAAAAACCAAGAAAGACCTGGATTACCCCTGCTCTCATTAATTCAGTTAATAACAAAAACAAATTATATAAAGCCTGGAAGAATAGTCAAGATGACTTGCTAAAAAAAGAGCTGTACTTAATACGAAAAACGACTTAAATCATTACTTAGGACTGCTAAAAATAGGCATAAAGAAAAACAACTACAAAACGCTGATTCTAAAAAAATGTGGAGATATGTCCATCTAAAATTGGATCGTAATTCAAAAAATAGACAAATAAATGATATTTTGATTAATAATAAACTAAACAGCAATGATTGGACAAAGGCTAATTATTTTAATGAATTTTTCAGCACAATAATATCTAGGCTGAATGAAAGTGCGACTCCTCCTATTCTGCAGCATGAAATACCAGATATATCAATTAATCAGCTATGTTTATATCAAATAATACTATGTTTCTAACACCAACAAATGAGTCAGAAGTTTACCAAACTATTCGTGAACTCAAAAATTAATCTGGTGGGTGTGATGACATTCATGGCCTATATATATAGTTAAGCTAGCTGCTCCGTTCATAACTCCTGCTTTGACTCACATTATTAATACGGCTATGATACAAGGTACATGTCCATATCAATTTAAGAGAGCTGTAATTTGTCCTATGTATAAGGAAGGTGTAAAAAGTTTGGTTAACAATTATCGACCGATTGCACTGATATCAAATTTAGCTAAGATTTTTGAAAAAATTATTTTTACCAGATTATTTAAATTTGTAAAGAAACATAACCTGTTAAGTGCTAAACAATTTGGCTTTCTCAAGAAGAAGGTACAGATGATGCTATAGCCCTACTTAGCAAATTTATTTATGAAAATCTAAGTATTAGCATACCAACTGTTGTAACTTTTTTGGACTACTCCAAAGCTTTTGACACTGTCGATCATGGCATACTTATATCCAAATTACAGAATACGGGAATAAGAGGTGTAAGCTTATCCCTGATAGCCAGTTATTTACACGACAGGACACAAGTTGTAAAGGTGAATGGGACTAGAAGTCAGCCTATTAAAACAAATGTTGGAGTGCCCCAAGGCTCTATATTAAGACCTTTATTGTTTATTTTATATATCAATGACTTACTAGTGTTACAAGATGTATTAATAACATATGATACAGCAGTACCAATGAAAGCAAAGACATGGCCTGAACTTGCAACAGATATGTCAACTAAATTAGATATTATATACTCTTGGCTCTATCACAATAATCTAGTACTCAACATAAGCAAGTCTGTTTTTATCACCTTTGTAAATTATAGAGACTCTGTTCCGCATGACTTTGAAATTAAGATAAATGGTCAAAAATTGAAAAGAGTTAAAACTAGTAAATATCTAGGAATAACATATGACTTTAACATGAAGTGGGATGTACATGTGGCTAACATTGTAAAAAAAACCAAATACTTAGTCTACGTTTTTTACAGACTTAAACAAACTTTATCAAAAAAGCAACTACTACAAATATACTATGGACTATTCCATAGTGTGGCAGGGTATGCTATCATAGGCTGGGGGGGTCTGTATAAATCATCTCTAAACGCATTGGATCGGCTGCAAAAGTGTATTCTTAAAATTATAGGAGTCAATGAACAAGATTCGGATAAACCATTAAATATTAAACAAGTGTTTGTAGTGAATTCTATAGTTTATCAATACAATGATCTAAAAAGTGAGTTTTTACAAAATCAAATCAACACATGGTATAAAAGTATTATATTGCCGCGACACCTATTAAGTATTGGGCAAAGAAGCTATGTGTATTATGCCATAAAATATTTTAATGAATTACCTAATGAACTGAAAAATCTAAGTGTAAATATAAAAGTGCTTAAAAAAAATCAAATAAAAAATTAGGAACATTGTTATTGAATAATCAAAAAAACAGTCTATTATGATATGGACCTTTTTTTCTCTTTTTTTTCATTTATTTATTGAATTGTATTATAATACAAACTAAAATTTTGTTGAAATTGAAAAATACTTTATTTTTAATATATTACTATGATCGGTGAGGTAAAACTCACAATTAGTATTAAGTATATAAATATTAATTCTAAGGACCAACCTATGTATGGGCATTTATGCCCCCTATAGGTCCTTTATTGTATAATTTTTATTATATAATGTAAAGGAAAATTGGCAATAAATATTATTAATTGATAGTTAGTCTGTTAACAATTTTATGTTTTGATTTACTTATCATCATAGAGTTATTAATAACATATAATATCTATTACTCTGGTTAGTGTACTTTAACTGAGATTATTTTATTTTATTTTAATACTTGTTACTAGACATTTATTATTTGTTTGTGCCTTTTTTATCATTATTTGAGTTTTCTCATTTTATTGTCTTTATCTGGCCAATCTCTGGGGGTTGGGTTATAGTCATTTGTTTGTCAGTCTAGTCTATTCACTTATTCTTGTTTACAAGTCTCCTTTTCTCTTTCTTAATTCCATTTTATATTTTTTTTCATTATTATTCATTAAATTATTTTACCCTTTATCATTTATCTAATATTTGTGGATCCCCTATAGGGTCTGATTTCTGCAACGTTATACTACCAACATCAGCGTTCTCGCCACCCGGTCCATTTTAGGGCCACAAAAAACACTAGAGTGTACGATTGGCGCCATTTGTCATGCGGCAAGCCTTTTGTCCGGTGACAAGTGGCACACAACGTGGGGCCCCGATCATCTTGCCGATCCAGCCACGCCAGCTAACTACCAGCCGGCACAAAAAAAAAACATGGTGCCCAACAGACATCTCTACAAGATCCGGAGAAGAGCAGTAGACTGGCTACCGGTGAGCACTCAAGACCCGGGGGAGTTGTGACGGCAGCGGTATGCGAACATCTGCTCTCCAGTACCAGCAGCGGACACAGCGAGCCAATCAGGGATCAGCAGCCGAGACGTGACAACTGACGTGGTCGGAGCGAGCCAATCAGCGAGCCCGGTTAGTGCATAAAACCAGTGCCGGTAGATAATTTTGACGCACTCAGCGACAGCGGTCAGCTTTAGACAGCACCGCGACTGCTTGCTTTCGAAGAGTACACATCAACTGTCAACTGTCTGATCAGCGCAGAAGAGGATCGCCTCGATCTCTACAGATCTGCAATGAAGAGGCCATCACCAACAGCTACTGTGGCGGCAGTAAAGAAGGGGAGCCACCGGACGAACACTCTCCACATCGCCTGCAACACCATCAAGCTGCAGTGATGGAAGTTGACTAGCCGCCTTGGCTGCAAGATGAAGACAATGAGACTACACGCACGACTGGGACCTGCCGCTCAGTGCAGGTAAGTCGTTTAGGTAGCGATGTCCAGCGGAATCCGGGGAGCCCGAGAGTAGGGCTCATGAATAGAGATGCGGATTCCACCGCTACTGTGACAGTGTCACAGTTCGGCTCCGGGACACCCATTGGGCAAAGAGCTGAGGTAGTCAGCATTAGACCAGCTGATAGTGCCCCTATTGCACTGTGCGGCAGCGACGAGCCCCCCGCCCGGCCACTTGAGCCAGTCGGGAACCCTACGAGATGCGCGGGCATCCCTGCTCAACCCGCACAAGATCGTGATCAGTCCTTATTAGGGTCACCAGTGACCGCAAGGGCCGGACCTTCCGGCTGCTAGCTGGCCAGGCAGCCCTATTCCTCCACTGGAGTCTGATTCCCCCGCCATGGAGACCTCGGCTTCCACTGACTGGGTGGTAGTAGGGCACGGTGGCAAGCCGAGGAAGTCTCCCTCACTGGTTTCGTTGAGGTCGGCTACAGACTCGGCGGCATTCCAAGCCTCCGCTGAGGTTGCGCCTAGCCACACCTCAGAAGGAAGTATCCCGCCGATTTTCGTCACGAACATCAAGGACATCATCGGCTTTAATCGCCGACTCTGTAAGGTCATTCCGCTGGCAGATAACGCTTCTGTCAAGCTCCAAGCGAGTGAGACTGTAAGCGTTACCTGCCGAAGCGCATCCGAACACTTCGGAGTAATCCAGTGGCTGGAACAAGAATCGTTCCAGTTCCACACTTATACCGTAAACCGCATTAAGCCTGTAGCCCTCGTTCTTCGGGGGCCAAACATACAGGCCGATCCGCAGATCGTTCTAGACGAACTGCGCGACGTGGGCTACAAGGTTGTGGCAGCCTCTCAGTTGTACACAACCTACAGCTCGCGTCGACCCCTGCCTCTAATCAGACTCCAGGTGGAGAAGGGCGAACCCAACCAGGCCCTATTAGAGTTGAAATGGCTGTTCGGGCTCTGCGTTAGCGTAGAGCCCTGCCGTCAGACCGGGAAGATTTCCCAATGCCACAGGTGTCGGAGGTACGGCCACAGCAGCTTTGCTTGTCGGAACGTGCCGACATGGATCTGATGCGGACTCGACCACTTAACGCAGGCCTGCGCTGTTCCTGACAATCACAGGTACTGCATAAACTGTGAAGGCGCCCATGTTGCAAATAACAGGCGCTGTCCTATTTACAAAGAGCAGCTGGACAAATTAGTAAAGCCGGTCCAGCCTAAGCCTCGACATGCTGTTCAGCCAGTAACATCGGCCAAAGCCTCTGAGCCTATGGCACGGAAACCAGCCCCAAGGTCTACTCCGGTTCCGAAACCACCTAGTGCAGTGAGCCCGAGCAAAACTAAACAGGCCACACCTGAAGTCACGCCCTCAGAACCGGAACACGAGACACCTGCGTATGCTAAAGACCCGTTGCCGCAGGACGACGAGGAACTTGATCCTCCACTGCTGCCGTCACCCAAGACTCGCTACCCCAGATCAGGCAAGAAAGGTTAAATACCTCAGGCCAAGAAAACGGGCCAGCCTTTACCTGCCACTGGACCCAAGCCTGTCCGCCAAAAGCCAGAGCGACCACCCACTCCAGAACCTGCCCCCAAGGCTTCCACCGCCTTGCCCCACCGCAGCTATGCAGCTGCAACCAAGCGTTCTCCACAATCATCTACCGATGATCTCGCCGTCGTCTCCGACTTTCTGGCAAGCTACGACTTGCAGAAAGTAGCCCAAACTTTCCGCAACATCAACGAATGCTTGGCAACAGCCTCGCCCCAAGACAAGTTCCTCTTCTTGGTGGAAGCCTGCCGTGTTATTGGTCTGTTATGAACAACGGACAACCACGGCAATTTCTCAAGCCAGACCTCGACCTCGTGGTGTGGAACGCCAACGGTCTCGTTTCCCGGCATTCTGAGCTCTTAGAGTTCGTTGCCCGTCACAAGCCCGATGTGCTTCTTCTTGGTGAGACGCACCTGACCCCGCATCGTTGATTCCGATTACCCAACTATGTGTGCTACCAGGACGACCAGTCGGGTTGCGCAGGAAGGGGCAGCACCGCCATCGTGGTGAAGGCGTCTCTTCGCCATCACCGCGTTGTCCTGCCTCAGCGGCGGAACCTCGAGTGCACCGCAGTTGAGCTCCATGGTGCTCTCGGCGGTCTACTCGTGGTTTCTACATACAAGCCTCCACAAATGGAGCTCCTGTTGAACGATCTGGAGGCTGTCTTTGGCGCACACAGGAGGGTAGTCCTGGCGGGCGACCTGAACTGTAAGCACCCTGATTGGGGGAGCCACTTGGTGAACCCAAACGGGGCCCGCTTACGCAGGTACGCTGATGCGGCTCGGGTTACAGTCATGGGCTCTACCGGGCCTACTTACTATCCCCTGAGGGCTAACTCCCACCCTGACGTACTGGACATTGCTGCGGTCAGGCGCGTTTATTGCCCGATCCACGTCTCCGTCATTTCGGAACTGTCCTTGGACCATTGCCCCATCAGTGTGCATCTAGCTACCCAGCACTCTACCGTCCACGACGAGCGGCGGGTAATCGAGTGGAAATGCTTTGACCTGGCGTTCAGTCGCCACCTACCTGAGCGTATACCACTCGACACTACCCAGCATGTCGACGAGGCAGTTGCCTTATTCAACACAGCCGTAGTCTTGGCGGTAGACGTGTCCTCCCGGATGAAGCCGGGGCTCACGCCCAATTATCAGCAGATCCCCGAAGAGGTGTCTCAGCTCGCTTGCGAGAGGAATCGCCTCCGGAGACACTGGCAGAGGACTCGTGACCCGGCCGACAGGGCTGCGTTTAACAGAGCGACTGGCAAGTTGCGTCGCGACATGCTGGCATTCCGTAGACGCAACTGGGAGCTAGCTGTAGCACAGATGGATGGCCCTGCCGAGAACTGTAATGTCTGGCGGATTCCCAGTGCCCTAACGGGAAAGCGTAAACGCGCGCCTCTCCCCACCCTGGAAGGACCCGGCAGTCAAACCCTTGGATGCCCCCTCGAGAAGGCAGAGCTCTTGGCTGACAGTTTCGAGCGTCAGTTTGCTCCCAACCCATCCAAGAAACCGGCCTTCACTGAGCGAATCTGCTGCGAGGTAGAGCGCTTTCTATCGGCCGTTATCACAGTCCAGCCGGAGCCCATCTCTCCGGAGGAGGTCTCTGAGAAGATAGGTCCTGTTTGGGGATACCTTCCTTGATGTCATAGATCAGCACTCCAGCGCGTTCTCGACTGGGGACTTAAGCTCGCGTGTAAAGTCCCCCGGAGGTACTCTTCTCGTCTTTTGAGGAGAGGACTCAGTGTCCGCTCGTTTGATGATACCGTGAGACGCCTGGCACGTAGATTCTATGTTCGATCAGCACGTGTGACCCACAATTCCCTCATTGCCGGACTTGGTAACTACACTCCGCGACCAGGTGAGTCCTGCAAGCGACCCTGTTTACTAGCCCCGGTGGTATAATCCACCATCGAGGGTCGCTTCAGGCCCTCCACAAGTAGGATAATAATACAATATAAATAACTCAAACTGACCCAGTGGCAGGAGTCGTAACTGAGACTCGGGACACTGCACAACTCGCGACTCGCATGAGCCGTGCAACCCCCCCGTCGTGTCGTGTCAATTTTGACGCACTCTTCATCGTCACACCATCGGACGCACTTCATCTCCTCTCCTCTCTTGGATGACATCGACGCGGAGTCAGCCGGAAGGAACGGCCGAAGAATAGAACCGGCGGTCTTGTGCCTTTGCCCTCCAGTTCTGCGCCAGCGATGGATTTTGCTGGGCCGGCAGCTGACTCTACAACCGATGGCGAAAGAAAAGGAGGACTGCAGTACGCCACGAACAGCGAGCGCAGCCGCCGAACATCTCAGCGCGGCACCACCAACATCAGTGTTCTCCCCACACAGTCCTTTTTAGGGCCACCAAAAGCACTAGAGTGTACGATTGGCACCATTTGTCATGCAGCAAGCCTTTTGTCCAGTGACATCTTGTAAAAAATTTAAAAATATTTATTATTAACATGATAAAATAATACATGAAATAACAATTTAGCTTCCAAAGGGATATGGTACCTGAGGTTGGCTACTTGATAATTAAACAAGATCACAAGTTTCATATGAGTGTTCAGCAACTGACACTATAATTGAAAAATCTATTATCTTTTCTATGGAGGTTGGTTCCATGAGCGATAATGAAACGCTATCTAAGCTTCACATGAAACTCATCAATTAATATACAGTAGGGGTAGAGAAACGAGAATGTGTTTGTGTTATAAATTTGCTATGCAACACAGCACATCAAAAGATTCCTGAAAATACAAAGATTAACAATGATATTTCTAGAAAGTTAATAATACTGAAGAAGTTGGAGGGGATGAAATTCTCTTACAGACAACAGATGACTAAGCTAGTGAAGAGGAAAGAAAAGTTGTGAAAGACTTCAATGAGATAGTTTTAGCTACAAAGTATTTTAAAGAGGCATATTAGAATGAAGATTGTTCACAAAGCTGTAACGGTACAAATATTACCGTCCCTGGACATTGGGAATTTTAATAATTTTATTTATGAATTGTAGGGTGATGATAAACAGTGTACGCAAATTGGAGTCAAGGTTGACTAGTTCACGGAGAGAAGCAGTTATTTTTAGCCACCTGACATTTGAACTTTGTAAAACAAGAGGTCACGACATATGACATTATGGCCAAACCTTGTTTACGTCAGTTTGATATGCAAGGCGCAGTCAACTCCGCCTCAGAATCTGTCTTCGTCATATTCATAACACAATGCTATGAGATCACAAGACCCCGCCACATCAGAAATCAACACAGTTTCAGCAGACCCAGTGAAAAATACACCTTGTGCCGGCCGGTCGCTAAAAAAGTTCCGGAACAAAATTGCGGGCGCCCGTACAGATAAAATGTGATTTTTAAATATTCAAATAATAATTTGAATAAAATATAAATAATGTAACTATACAGTTTTGTAACTAAAATGTAATAGCAGTTTCGGCAATAAAAGCAGTGCAAGAAGAAAGATGCGGGATAACAGAAAATAAGGGACACCTCCGGATCACCAAATGAACAGCTAAGTAACCTTCGGGGTACAACAAAATTTGAAATCAAATATGAAAAATTATTATAAAATTATTAAAAAATAAATTTTAATCACTAAAAAAATGAGATCTCAAGGCCCCGGGGTGTATGAGTGTGGATGAATGTTTATAATTAATATTCTAGGAGCGCTGGTTTGCTAAAATAAATTTAAGTTTGTAGTTAGTATGCTTTATTTTGTTAACAAATGCAGGAAAATATTTCTAAAACTAAAGGTGTACAGAAAGGGAGGAGTAATTGTTTTTGTTGGTATTTGATGATGGAAAAGATGAATTTAATTGAAGTCGGATTTAATAAAGTAAAATAAATTTGGTTACAGTAATGAATTATGCTTTATTTGAATAACCCCTTCTGTTCTCCCGTTCGCCTAACGAAACCCTGGTAAGTAACAATTTTTTTATTTATGTTTGGCAGTAATATAAGATGGCGGCCGAGTTGAGTGACGAGGCTGAGTTTTGTAAACAAGAAGTAAAGTAAATAAAATAATTAAAGTGTAAAGTAAAAGTTATATTACATTAGTTATATTACAAAGCATATCTTCATGCACAAATGTTGAGAATATAAATGGTGCCTTACAGACTTTACAGAAGATGAAACTCCTTGGTGTACTACAAAGTAAAACCAGCAAATTTTCCAGACAAAAAATGGAATTAACGATGAAGCTATCAAGGAATTTCTCAAAAAAGTATAATAAAACCAGTAACTTTTACTATTTAATGAAATACTGAACTGTTTTTTTTCTAGATAGAAGAATGGGTCTGATATTATCTCACTACATACAAAAAGAAATGTGAAACATCATTAATTTCTAATTACATAGCAATCAGTTTTTCATGTTCTATGCATAACTTGTTAATGGCTACAATGAAAAAGGGAAGTATTACAACTCTGGATGAAAATCAATCTATCAAACAAGCTAGTTTTGAGCAAATTTCTCTATAACAAGATCACTTGCATAGTCAATCAAATAACAGCAAAGGTTAGAGTATCAGCTGACTGTTTATTTATTTGATCAATTTTCAGAAGGCATTTGATTCTGTTAAACATGGTTTCTTGTTTGCAGCTCTGCACAGTAATGGTTTACGGAAGAAATACTGTAGGCTGCTTGCTGCCATGACAATCAAAGTAATTGGACAGGGCAGGTCATACATAAAATTAACAAAGGGGTATAAAGTACAATGCTACACTGTCTCAAATCTATTACACTGTGTTAGACGTTTTTAGATCACTACAATGGAATTAATATAACATTCAATTATTAATTATTTAAGCAAACAATATTATCCTAATAGTTTCAGAAAAGGAGAGCTAGCTTTAATGACACAGATCGTGCATAACAATGGGAGCTAGAGCATGTTTAGCATAAATTCAGATAAAAAAGTTTATTATTATTAGAGAAAGTTAGAGACTTGCCAACAGCATCAAAGACTATATCTAACCTGAATAATATAATGGTCATATAACACACTTAAAAATCAGATCTCAATTACATAACAACAGGAGAGTCTTATCTTGCCTGACATGGACCCAGACACAGGTGTTAAGGAAAAAGAATTAATTAAGATTAAGATCCACCAAAAGGTCCAAGGAACAGCACATTAAAAACAGCAAATGACACATGCAATTCGATCCTCCCATCTATGGTATAATGTAAGTCACCAATGTAGGAACACTAGGAAAATTTAAAACAAAATTAGAACTTATTGCTAGACTGTATGACCACAAATACATTAAGCTGTTTACTAAGACATATCCTGTGATCTACAAGAGAAAGAGGGCAGATAGCCTGTCACATAGGGAGACAAAAACACCAATCATGTAGTGGTGACTTGAATCTGCTGGGTAATGACAGAAGTAAATGGACAAAATAGGAGAGGCCTTTACTCAGAGACTGGCTTAAGTTAAAAAAAAACCTGTATTTTCAATGCAAAAGAACTGCAAATTATGAATTGCATATTGGAACTAATAAAGAACTTTATTTATTTAGTGGTAAGAGGAAGAATATTTCAAATCAAATCTTTATATGCATGGATTCTGCTTTATAATTGTTGAAGTACCAACCCCCAAGCTACCACGTGGTAAATCATTCATATCAGTTTTGTATTCATATCAGATGTAACACTTGATTTTACAATTACCACTGACAGGACACATAACACCATATAACATGAAAGACCAATTGCTTGGAATAAGACAAGAAAGAAATGAATTACTTAGAAATTCCTCATAACTTATAGACATAAACTAAATGTGAAGGCAGTGTATAGTAAAATAAAATAAGGCCAATTAAAATTGTATGCACAAAGGAAAAATTGAGGTGTATGAAGCAAGATTTAGTATAAAGGTAAGATAATAGCATCAAAGAGAAAAGTAGTGAAGTGGGAGTGTGTGGAGAAATCTGTACAGGACATGAAGAAGTGAGAGAGAAATGTGAAGATCAACCTGAGACAACACCTACCCAGGCCTTCCTTACATCAGTGACGATTGTTGGGTACAAGGATTATGTAAAGGAAGCCATTTCAGATTCACTGATAGTGGGGTAGGGATGTCAGTTCCTGTTGGTGTGAGAAGATAACAAGAGTTCTGAGTCATACAAACAGTTTTCAAATTACAGCATTAAAAAAAATATAAAATTTTAAAGTGAGGGTTATTCCAACTCCACTAATAAACTGCACATGTAATATTTTATTACATTATTTTAATATTTTAATATCACTTCTATATAGGAGTGTGTTTGTAATTGTTACTATACTTAAGTAGCTGAGAAAAAAGGGTGTTTGGAAACACCCCAACTACTAGCTGATGGACATTAAGAAGTTTTTTAATACGCAATAATAAAGTTAGTAATATAGCCTATGTTAAATGACATACACTGTACACACAATACTATTATTATGAATACCAGTACTGATACAGTGGAACCCCGCTAATCCGAACCGGTGGTTTGAAAAAAGGGTCTAAAAATTGGACAAAGAAACAAAAAAAATACGACAAAATAACTGGAACATATCAAGATAATTTGTACATAAAAAGCTTAGATAAATACACAATAATGCATTTTTAGTGAAATTTTTATTAAAACTAAGTACTTTAGATTGTTTTAAATATATGGCAAAATAAAGTTTTGAATTATGTTATCAAGAAATTAGCGTCTGTAAAATGAATGGAAAAACATATTGGTACTAACAGTTTAGTGCCAGTAAAAGTATATAAAACACAAAAAACTACAATAAATACACACTACATAACTAGACACTCCTTAAGGTGTTGCACAAAATCAGTCAGTTTTCTCTGATGCAAAGCTGTAAATGAAGCAGACGCCACGATGTTCTGCCAGTGCCTAAAAAATAAGATGTTTGCCGGTGTAGCATTGGCGTGCTGCTCTACATAGGCTAACGATAGTTCAAAAACTCTCGCTGCTTCGGCGTGTGAGATCTGTGGCACAGGATCATCTGCTTCTTCATTTTCATCGGAATCGTAAGTAATCTTATTGTGTCATACTCGGCGCCTCCCCATCACTGTCCCTGCACTGTCTCTATAGTTGTTCAGTGTCGTTCATTGAAGTGAGTCACGTATTGTATTGGAATTAACAGTAGCCAATGGAATATTTAACTGGTATTCACTGTATTTTTATAGTATAAAAGAGAGATTGGAAGATCAAAAAGTAGTACAGTACTTTGATTGTAGGCACGAATGTGGTACTGTTTATACAATGTATATTTATAATATACAGTACTGTATAACCTATAACCTGGTTAATCCGAATTTACGCCAACCCGAACAGAACTTGGTCCCAATTAGTTCGGACCAGCGGGGTTCCACTGTAATATACACCTAAATATTTCAAGCAAAACTGAACTTTAACAGAGGCTAACTTGAGTTCCATAGATTTCACCCACCCTCAGTTAAAGTAAGCTGGAACAGCATATCATGTTAATTCACTCAACTCACTAAGTCAGTAACAGCAGCAAATATAATGACTGCCAACGCCTGATGAAAATCTGTCTGGATTATGAGGTAACCAATATATGGAGACAGTATAATTCTGGTTACACACAACACATTTGGAATAGTAACCACATTTTCTCTCTGAAAAAAAGAACATATTTTTTTATTAAACAAAAACGAATAATAAAGTTAACTGTCTGTTCAGTTTAAATTATAAAATATATATTTTCAAGAATTATAAAGTTTTTTAACTATACAAACAAATAATATTACTGGTATATATATTATTTTGTTTTATATCAGTATTCTGCTTCCCTAAACCAAAAAAGAGATGCATTTTTTTGTTTCTGGCCTTTTATGTTTACAAATACTTGGGCGTTAATCTCGCTTATTCCCATGCAAAATAGGAATGGTTATCAATAAATGAATAGGACTTTGTGTAGGACTTGTTTATAAACATAGCCCCAAACATTATTAAACAGGATAGGTCCAGAATCAATTGACAGACACCTTTTTGGCTTAACAGAGCAGTCTTTACGTCCATAAACAACATTTACCTAATACACATAAATTACACTATTCATGTTCTGTAGGCTGAATTTAATATAGTAAAGTGCTTAATCTTTTTAATTTTTGCAATTTCAAATCATAATAAGCAATATTATAATGAGATTAGGGATGATATGAACTGCAAATTATACTGTCAACTGAAAAAAAGTATCAATGTGAGAGGAATAATGAGGTGATGCCAACAGGCCTTACACCTCAATGTCAAATCAAATCTAAATTTTATGTAATGCACATTCATGACTTCAGAAACTATATTTTTTATGTATAATTTTAATTAACTTTTATCTGAACCTGAACTACCTTTCTCTTCTTTACAAACTTTTTCAGAGACTCAAGTTTGTGTTTTTTTTATATAAACTTGTAAACAAGTGAAAGTTGACACTGGCTCATAGACAACTTAAGTAAAAATTTATCTAAAATGGATAGTGTTCTTAACAACAAAATGTACATTGGTCAGAAGTTAATGCACAGATACATCATGGATAACAAAACCTAAAAAGAGATTTTACTTTGTTACTAGATCTATGCTGCAACAGACTGTGCATTGTACTTATTCAGAATTACACACACACACACACGCACGCACGCACGCAGGGCGAACTAACCACACATACCGTTGTCTTAGAGTATTGTTTTTTTTTTTCATATTATAATGAAAATCCTACCAACAAATAAAAAATAATGGGCAAATAATAGCTGTAATTCATTAATTTCTTTAAAATCAATTAAAAACATACATCATATAGACTTCCAGTTTGTCTGAGAAGCCTATTAATACCTTTATGTTGAATATAAAATACTTTAAAGAGAACATTAAAATTAAGAAAGTGAGGGTTACCACATACAAGAACACGAAAATTTTTAAATGAACATGTGTTTAATTTGACAATATTTTGTTTCTTAGAGCTAGGTATTACAACAAACCATGTCGCATTATGAAAAATAATATTACAAAATTAAAACTCATTCACATTATGTGCTATGTGATTAAAGTTATTAACATGTAAAATTAAGTTAAAATATATAAACATGTCCTTATTTATCATCAGTTAAAAATATAAAAATTTTTAGAAAGTTATTCCTGACAACAGTTTTTACAGGACAAATTCAAGACTTCGTCTTGTGCTAATTTGTCGAGCACTTCTTCTGGGTCAACTAAAATGACTATATGAATTGACAGCAAAGCCAAACCATTCAGACGATCTTGACCTGTTGCACTTCTTGTAAGGGCACCCTTTACTCTTCTAAGGGTAGAAAAGGATCGCACACATGTTGCTCGTAGATACTGGAATAGTGGCACCAATTTTAAAAAATCTACGAACAGAAGGGAAAATACTTTTTTTCACATTTATTTATGCAGGTGATAAAGTACTTCGGTTTTGTAGTATCACATTCCAACCATTTCCTCTTCCACATACCTATCTCTGACTCAAAAGTCTCACTATAGAATGCCACATCTACAGGCCAAAACTCTGATAAAGTAGATACAATATCCTTCACATCTTGATCACTGATGGAGCAACAGTCTGAGGAAGAAGATACTGAAGAGATTCTAGCATTTTTCTGTGATTAAGGAAGCACTCATCAAATTGTTGCAGGAAGTAGTCCAGAAATGGGTTGTATATGGCAAGACGGTAGTAAACTTCCGGTAGTATGGCACCTTATTTTGTGCCATAATTGTCTCTTTTTGTTTGCTTTGAAGCTCTCCAAGGAATCTCAATGCTCAATTCAGCGGAACTGCAAACATCGATCACATCCATAAAAAGTAAAATAAGGTGAAATTTTGATTCACAATTATTCCTCATTTCCTGAATTTATTTCCTCAGGTTGTCCGCATGTTTTAGGAAATAAACAAGGTCAATTATTTCTGCATGCAGATAAGTCGAAAGGTGGTGAACATACTAAAGATTTTACTTACAGTGGTCATGGCTGTCACACAACTGCACTTCTCAATTACTGATACTAGAGCATATGCTTTGCTCGAGGACTCAGGATCTGAATTATTATCCTCTTGAATTTCCATCAGACCCACACAGATAACATCAAACATCTCCTTAAACAGTATAATTGCATCTAAGTGCTCAACCCACCTAGTTTCACAAAATTTAAGTAACTTGTTCGTTTTGAAGAGTGAGTTGAACTGTTTTCTTGAACACTATGTTTAAACCGCTTGGGAGAAACTCTGAAAAATGTTATTATCTCTTTCATTGTTCCCAAACAATTTCTGATGACTGGTACATAGCAAGAGTGGCAAAGTGAATGGCTAATGTAGTGTACATGCAGGGTGTCCCGGGAGGAGAGGGAAATAATTTGAGAAATGGTTCTATAGTGTAAAAGAAGAAAAGAGTTCATATAAACATATGTCCGGAAACGCTTTGTAAGCGAGTTACGGCTAGCAAAAGATTTCGCCCGGGTTTTAAAAAAAAACGTTTTTTTAGGTTAGAAGTACAATAACTTTGTTAAATGATTAATAAATGCATAAAAGTTAAAAACGAAACTTGCAAAGAATTTAATTCTGAGAAAAATGGTGTAAATAAAGTCAATAAAAATAAAAAAAATTCGAATTTTGGTTAAAACAAATTTTTGTTTTTAGGCAAAGATTTTTCTGTTTTACGTCAGATATCATGAAACTTATGCGAGATACAGTTCTGCGACCTGTTTTATTCGATTTTTCAGGTCAAAACCCATAAGAAACAACAGATTTCGCCCCTTAATTTACCTTCCCAGAATTTCAGAAAGTCTTCATTTACCCGGGGGAACCGAAACCCGGACGAAATCTTTCGCTAGCCGTAACTCGCTTACAAAGCGTTTCCAGACATATGTTTATATGAACTTTTTTTCTTCTTTCACACTATAGAACCATTTCTCAAATTATTTCCCTCTCCTCCCGGGACACCCTGTATCAGCTTGTGGGAACTTTTTACAGATTACTGCAACACAAACTTGAAATGGGCCACTCATTGAGGCTGCACCATATCCTTGTCCTCATATGTATTTTATGTTAACCCCTAGTTCCTGTAAACTGTCCAAAACAGTATTAGCTACGGCTTTTCCTTTCAGTCATATACAGGCACAAACTTTAAGAAGTCTTCATGGAGTGTTAATTTACCATTTTACTTCCATGTTCCTTAAGGAAATGGAAGTATGGTGATGGCAAAAAAAATCGTGTTCGAGATTATTGCTGATTCTGATTGTACTACACTCAAAACATGAAAAAACGTTTTTTTTTCAAAATGTGTGTGTGTGTGTGTGTGTTTTGATTTTTTTCTATAGCAAACGATAACAGTCGCAAATTCAAACAGAATCAAATAATTTTTTGCATACAGCCATTATTTGTAGAATACTCAAGACCTATTGTTTTTGGTGAAGATCGGTTTAGGGAAAGGGGTAGTTTACCTGTAACAGTTTTTTTTTTAATCAAGGGTATTTTTTTCTATGGCAAACGATAACAGCCGCAAATTCGAACAGAATCAAATAATGTTTTGCATACAGCCCTGAATTGTAGAGTTCTCAAAACCTATTGTTTTTGGTGAAGATCGGTTAAGGGAAAGGGGTGGTTTACCTGCAACGTTTTATGTTTTAACAAGGGTATTTTCTATGGTAAACGATAACAGCCGCAAATTCAAACAGAATCAAATAATTTTTTGCATACAGCCCTGATTTGTAGAGTACTCAAGACCTATTGTTTTTGGTGAAGATCGGTTAAGGGAAAGGGGTAGTTTACCTGGAATGCTTTTTTATCAAGGGTAATTTTACTTCCATATTACTTCCATATTCCTTAAGGAATGGAAGTATGGTGATGGCAAAAAAAATCTTGTTCGAGATTATTGCAGATTCTGATTCTACTACACTCAAAACATGAAAAAAAGTCGTTTTCCGAAAAGTGTCTCTGTGTGTGTCTGTCTGTCTGTGTGTCTGTCTGTCTGTGTGTCTGTCTGTGTGTCTGTAGATTTTTTTTCTATGGCAAACGATAACCTCCGCAAATTCAAACAGAATCAAATAATGTTTTGCATGCAGCCCTGATTTGCAGAGTACTCGCGACCTATTGTTTTTGGTGAAGATCGGTTGAGGGAAAGGGGTAGTTTACCTGCAACGGTTTTTTTTTAGCAAGGGTACTTTTGTTTGTTTGGCAAACGATAACAGCCGCAAATTCAAACAGAATCAAATAATGTTTCGCATACAGCCCTGAATTGTAGAGTTCTCAAGATCTGTTGATTTTGGTGAAGATCGGTTAAGGGAAAGGGGTAGTTTACCTGTAACGTTTTATGTTTTAACAAGGGTATTTCCTATGGCAAACGATAACAGCCGCAAATTCAAACAGAATCAAAAGATTATTTGCATACAGCCCTAAATTGTAGAGTTCTCAAGACCTATTGTTTTTGGTGAAGTTCGGTTGAGGGAAAGGGGTAGTTTACCTGCAACGTTTTTTTAACAAGGGTATTTTCTATGGCAAACGATAACAGCCGCAAATTCAAACAGAATCAAATAATGTTTTGCATACAGCCCTGATTTGTAGAGTACTCAAGACCTATTGTTTTTGGTGAAGATCGGTTATGGGAAAGGGGTAGTTTACCAGTAACGTTTTATGTTTTAACAAGGGTATTTCCTATGGCAAACGATAACAGCCGCAAATTCAAACAGAATCAAATAATGTTTTGCATACAGCCCTGATTTGTAGAGTACTCAAGACCTATTGTTTTTGGTGAAGATCGGTTAAGGGGAAGGGGTAGTTTACCTGCAACCTTTTTTTATCAAGCGTATTTTCTATGGCAAACGATAACAGCCGCAAATTCAAACAGAATCAAATAATTTTTTGCATACGTCCCTGAATTGTAGAGGTCTCAATGACTTTCGATTTTGGTGAAGATCGGTTAAGGGGAAGGGGTAGTTTACCTGCAACCTTTTACGTTTTAACAAGAGTAAAGTACTTGAAAATTTATTTAAACTTTTTGAAACAATGGTAATTGTTAAAAATAAAATAATTTTGTTGCCAGGCAATAAAATTATAATTTTTTCATTTTAATGTAATATAATATTTTTCATTTAATACAGCAATAAAAAGGCAGGAAAGACACAGCCTGGCTGTTTGGCTGAAAATGATTTTAAATATAAATCTTAGAATATGGAAGTCATGTATGGTTCTCCATACCGATATTTCCTTAAGGAATGGAAGTATGGTGATGGCAAAAAAAATCGTGTTCGAGATTATTGCAGATTCTGATTGTACTACACTCAAAACATGAAAAAAAGTCGTTTTCCGAAAAGTGTCTGTGTGTCTGTCTGTGTGTGTGTCTGTAGATTTTTTTCTATGGCAAACGATAACAGCCGCAAATTCAAACAGAATCAAATAATTTTTTGCATGCAGCCCTGATTTGTAGAGTACTCGCGACCTATTGTTTTTGGTGAAGATCGGTTGAGGGAAGGGGGTAGTTTCCCTGCAACGGTTTTTTTTTATCAAGGGTAATTTTGTTTGTTTGGCAAACGATAACAGCCGCAAATTCAAACAGAATTAAATAATGTTTCGTATACAGCCCTGAATTGTAGAGTTCTCAAGATCTGTTGATTTTGGTGAAGATCGGTTAAGGGAAAGGGGTAGTTTACCTGTAACGTTTTATGTCTTAACAAGGGTATTTCCTATGGCAAACGATAACAGCCGCAAATTCAAACAGAATCAAACGATTATTTGCATACAGCACTAAATTGTAGAGTTCTCAAGACCTATTGTTTTTGGTGAAGATCGGTTGAGGGAGAGGGGTAGTTTACCTGCAACGTTTTTTTAACAAGGGTATTTTCTATGGCAAACGATAATAGCCGCAAATTCAAACAGAATCAAATAATGTCTTGCATACAGCCCTGATTTGTAGAGTACTCAAGACCTATTATTTTTGGTGAAGATCGGTTAAGGGGAAGGGGTAGTTTACCTGCAACGTTTTTTTATCAAGCGTATTTTTTTCTATGGCAAACGATAACAGCCGCAAATTCAAACAGAATCAAATAATTTTTTGCATGCAGCCCTGATTTGTAGAGTACTCACGACCTATTGTTTTTGGTGAAGATCGGTTGAGGGAAGGGGGTAGTTTACCTGCAACGGTTTTTTTTTATCAAGGGTAATTTTGTTTGTTTGGCAAATGATAACAGCCGCAAATTCAAACAGAATTAAATAATGTTTCGTATACAGCCCTGAATTGTAGAGTTCTCAAGACCTATTGTTTTTGGTGAAGATCGGTTAAGGGAAAGGGGTAGTTTACCTGTAACGTTTTATGTCTTAACAAGGGTATTTCCTATGGCAAACGATAACAGCCGCAAATTCAAACAGAATCAAACGATTATTTGCATACAGCACTAAATTGTAAATTGTCTCAAGACCTATTGTTTTTGGTGAAGATCGGTTGAGGGAGAGGGGTAGTTTACCTGCAACGTTTTTTTAACAAGGGTATTTTCTATGGCAAACGATAATAGCCGCAAATTCAAACAGAATCAAATAATGTTTTGCATACAGCCCTGATTTGTAGAGTACTCAAGACCTATTGTTTTTGGTGAAGATCGGTTAAGGGGAAGGGGTAGTTTACCTGCAACGTTTTTTTATCAAGCGTATTTTTTTCTATGGCAAACGATAACTGCCGCAAATTCAAACAGAATCAAATAATTTTCTGCATACAGCCCTGATTTGTAGAGTACTCACGACCTATTGTTTTTGGTGAAGATCGGTTGAGGGAAAGGGGTAGTTTACCTGTAACGGTTTTTTTTTTATCAAGGGAAATTTTTTTTTTCTTCCATATTCCATATTTCTTCACCAAAAACAATAGGTCTTGAGTACTCTACAAATCAGGGCTGTATGCAAAACATTATTTGATTCTGTTTGAATTTGCGGCTATTATCGTTTGCCATAGAAAATACCCTTGTTAAAAAAATGTTGCTGGTAAACTACCCCTTTCCCTTAACCAATCTTCACCAAAAACAATAGGTCTTGAGTACTCTACAGTTCAGGGCTGTATGCAAAAAATTATTTCATTCTGTTTGTATTTGCGGCTCTTATTGTTTGCCATAGAAAACACCCTAGTTAAAATATAAAACGTTGAAGGTAAACTACCCCTTTCCCTTAACCGATCTTCAACAAAATCAACAGACCTTGAGTTCTGTATAATTCAAAAAGGTATGCAAAAGAGTAGTTGATTCTGTTTTAATTTACAGCAGTTATCGTTCGTCATAGAAAAAATTACCCTTGTAAAACATAAAATGTTGCAGGTACTCTTCCCTATTCGCTTAACCGATCTTCACTAAAACCAACAGGTCTTGAGAACTCTACAATTCTGGGCTGTATGCAAAACATTATTTGATTCTGTTTGATTTTGCGGCTGTTATCGTTTACCATAGAAAAAATTAACCTTGATAAAAAACGTTGCAGTTAAACTACCCCTTTCCCTTAACCGATCTTCACCAAAAACAATAGGTCTTGAGTACTCTACAAATCAGGGTTGTATGCAAAAAATTATTTCATTCTGTTTGAATTTGCGGCTGTTATCGTTTGCCATAGACAATACCCTTGTTAAAACATAAAACGTTGCAGGTAAACTACCGCTTTCCCATAACCGATTTTCACCAAAAACAATAGGTCTTGAGTACTCTACAATTCAGGACTGTATGCAAATAATCATTTAATTCTGTTTGAATTTGCGGCTGTTATAGTTTGCCACAGAAAATACCCTTGTTAAAACAAAAAACGTTGCAGGTAAACTACCCCTTTCCCTTAACTGATCTTCACCAAAAACAATAGGTCTTGAGTACTCTACAAATCAGACCTGCATGCAAAAAATTATTTGATTTTGTTTGAATTTGTGGCTGTTATCGTTTGCCATAGAAAAAATCTACAGACACACAGACACTTTTCGAAAAACGACTTTTTTTCATGTTTTGAGTGTAGTACAATCAGAATCTGCAATAATCTCGAACACGATTTTTTTTGCCATCACCATACTCCCATTTCCTCAACGAACATGGAAGCAGAAATCGTGTTCGAGGTTATTGGAGATTCTGATTGTACTACACTCAAAACATGAAAAAAAGTCATTTTCGAAAAGTGTGTGTGTGTGTGTCTGTCTGTGTGTCTGTAGATTTTTTTCTATGGCAAACGATAACAGCCGCAAATTCAAACAGAATCAAATAATATTTTGCACACAGCCCTGAATTGTAGAGTTCTCAAGACCTATTGTTTTTGGTGAAGATCGGTTAAGGGAAAGGGGTAGTTTACCTGCAACATTTTGTTTTAACAAGGGTATATTCTATGGCAAATGATAACAGCCGCAAATTCAAACATAAACAAATAATTTTTTGTATACACCTCTGAATTGTAGAGTTCTCAAGACCTATTATTTTTTGTGTAGATCGGTTAAGGGAAGGGGGTAGTTTACCTGCAACGTTTTTTGTTTTAACAAGGGTATTATCTATGGCAAACGATAACAGCCGCAAATTCCAACAGAATCAAAATTATTTGCATACTGCCCTCAACTGTAGGGATATCAATGTCTGTTGATTTTGGTGAAGTACGGCTAAGGGAAAGGGCTAGTTTACCTCCAACATTTTATGTGATAACAAGGTTAATTATTTCTATGATGAACTATAACTGCCGTAAATTCAAACATAATCAAATAAGTTTTTGCATACATCCCTAAATTTTAAAGATCTCAGGGCCTGTTGATTTTGGTGAAGATCGGTTAAGGGAGAGGGGTAGTTTACCTTCAACATTTTATGTTGTAACAAGAGACATTTTTTCATGACGAACTATAACTGCCGTAAATTCAAACAGAATCAAATAATTTTTTACATATGTGCCTGAGTTGTAGTAGACTCAAGGCCTATTGATTTTGGTGAAGATTGGTAATGGGGAAAGGGTAGTTTACCAGAAACATTTTTTGTTGGTACAAGAGTAAAGTGCTTAATTATTTTCTATGGCAAACGATAACAGCCGTAAATTCAAACAGAATCAAATAATGTTTTGCATACAGCCCTGTATTGTAGAGTTCTCAAGACCTATTGGTGTTGGTTAAGATCGGTTAAGGGAAAGGGGTAGTTTACCTGCAACATTTTATGTTTTAACAAGGGTAATTTTTTATATGACGAACGATAACTGCTGAAAATTGAAACAGGATCAACTACGTTTTTGCATACCTTTTTGAATTAAAGAGAACTCAAGGTCAGTTGATTTTGTTGAAGATCGGTTAAGGGAAAGGGGTAGCTTACCAGCAACATTTTATGTTTTAACAAGGGTAACTTTTTTATGACGAAAGATAACTGCTGTAAATTCAAAGAGAATCAAATAATTTTTTGCATACGTTCCTGATTTGTTGAGAACTCAAGGCCTGTTGATTCTGGTGAAGATCGGTTAAGGGAAAGGGGTAGTTTACCTGCAACATTTTATGTTGTAACAAGAGAAATGTTTTCATGACGAACGATAACTGCCGTACATTCAAACAGAATCAAATATTTGTTTGCATGCATCCCTGAATTTTAGAGGACTGAAAGTCTATTGATTTTGGTGAAGATCGGTTTAGACAAAGGGGTAGTTTACCTGCAACATTCTTTATGTTTTAACAAGAGTAAAGTACTTAATTTTGATAAATAAAGTATCCTGACAAGAAGCTCATAATAATCCACTGTAGAAACGTAGATGAAATATCTATAAATGAAGAGGTTAGGTGAACGGGGTGGGGGTAATTTTCTATTAATGAAAATTATAATTATTTATTTTATGAATTTGCTAACTGCTATAATTTTGTATTGTTCGACTAAGCTTTTCGTCATTGCTGACATCTTCAGGTCTTAAACAACGTCTATCAACTGTACGTTGTAGGCTTTTATACTTTAGGCCCCTCCCCTTATGTCATCGCCCCTCCCCTTATGTCATCGCCCCTCCTATTGGTTCTAGCTGCTACCGCTCTTCACGGGAACTTTGTCTACCTTTTTCCGTTAGGCATTTTTCTAACGTCCATCAAATTGTTTTAAGAATCTCCCGTTAATTTCTTCATTCTTGACTTATAATTTTTTTGTAACCATTTACATTTCGTCATTTTTTAGTGTGTTATTCTTATTATTTTAATTTATTTTTTTGTTTATTGTTTAATATATAATAAAATATTTCTTCATTTGTAAAATCCACTTTTATATTCATTAATTTATTTTTATCTTCTTTTTTAACTTTAAGTATTTCTAGTTCTTCTATTAATTTTCTTTTTTGCGGATTGTTTTCTATTTTGATTATTTCCATATTTTCATTGGGATTTATGAATTTATGGCCTGATTCGTTGAAATGTCTTGCATATAGTGAGTTCGTTACTCTAACCCCTTCTCCTTTTGCGTGTTCATTCATTCTAATTTTAAATTTTCTTCCAGTTTCGCCCAGATATATCTTATTACATTCCCCACATTTTAATTTGTATACGCCGCTTTTTTCTGTTAATGGAATTTCTTCTGTTTTATCAATATGTGGGGAATGTAATAAGATATATCTGGGCGAAACTGGAAGAAAATTTAAAATTAGAATGAATGAACACGCAAAAGGAGAAGGGGTTAGAGTAACGAACTCACTATATGCAAGACATTTCAACGAATCAGGCCATAAATTCATAAATCCCAATGAAAATATGGAAATAATCAAAATAGAAAACAATCCGCAAAAAAGAAAATTAATAGAAGAACTAGAAATACTTAAAGTTAAAAAAGAAGATAAAAATAAATTAATGAATATAAAAGTGGATTTTACAAATGAAGAAATATTTTATTATATATTAAACAATAAACAAAAAATAAATTAAAATAATAAGAATAACACACTAAAAAATGACGAAATGTAAATGGTTACAAAAAAATTATAAGTCAAGAATGAAGAAATTAACGGGAGATTCTTAAAACAATTTGACGGACGTTAGAAAAATGCCTAACGGAAAAAGGTAGACAAAGTTCCCGTGAAGAGCGGTAGCAGGTAGAACCAATAGGAGGGGCGATGACATAAGGGGAGGGGCCTAAAGTATAAAAGCCTACAACGTACAGTTGATAGACGTTGTTTAAGACCTGAAGATGTCAGCAATGACGAAAAGCTTAGTCGAACAATAAAAAATTATAGCAGTTAGCAAATTCATAAAAGAAATAGTAAGGATGGCTGCTAATTTAAACAATACGAATAATGAAAATTATAGTTGAAGGGGGAGGGAAGAATTTTTTATTTGTGTACTACGTTATCGGCAACAAAGAAGTAGTTCTTTGTTAAATTTCCTTCCCGGGCTGTTTAGCCGTAGTCCAATGTTTTCTGCAAAACCAGACTTTTCGGCAGTCTATCGACTGCCATCAACAGTGAAAATCGAGTGCGAAAACATGAGGTGGTATACGTTAGTGATCACAGTACTGTGGTTAAGGCTAAAGCAATAAGTAGAAAGAAGTAGTTTCTATGGAAATATTTCATTTCGAATATGATTTTAAATATAAATCTTAGAACATGGAAGTCATGTATGGTTCTCCATACCGATATTTATCTTTTGTAGTATATCTTATGCTCACGGAAAACTGTTGTGATCCAGTGATATCAGAGGTTTCATCAGCTAGTATGCTAAAACATTCAGCTTCATTTATCTTATCAACAAGCTAAGTTTGTATTATTGTCTCCACATGTCTCAATGATATCATTTTGTAGCTTAAATATGAGGTATTCAAACTACAGGTAGATGCATGCTGCCTCAGAACCTCATCTCCCCATCTATGCTATACGACAGAAGGGCCCAGGATTACCATCATTCTCAATAGGTTCTTCCAGGCTTAAAGGTCCTTGACCCCTAATCCCTTAATGGTAGTTCCTGGCATCTACATAGTATGGTGATTTTAACAATGGGCAGGAGTTTTTTGCAATTTTTACAACTTCCATTTTTCTTGCAGAATCAATCTGAGAGGGGACATCAGCAGATTTATTTTCATGAACAGAAATTAAATTCTGAGCCATAACTGAAAACTTTTTGTGGTATCCAGTACCTTCATGAAGCCTGAAGTCTTCTTTAGCCTTTTTTCCAACGAGAATATGATTGTCTAACTAAAAATCCAAGTTTCACATGCGTAGTGAAGATATCACAAGTGTGGTCAAAACATCTAGCAGCATATATGGTATATGTAGACATTCTGGACATGGAAATTTTGACAATAGTGCTTAATGTGTATGTTTTGGATACCAAACAAAAAAAAAAACATGTAATTTTAATTCATTTATACGTACAATAGTTACTTGTTCTTTGTGCACCATGTAAGTCCGCTTTTTTTTTACTGTTACTGTTGTCTATTCGTTGTGTTAGACATTCGAACATATCGACAAATCAGACTCTCCCTAGTCCATATTGTTTTAGATTTTTGATTAATACTGTATTTTAGCACATATTGGGTTATTGAACTGTAAACAAGAACTGTTGAATTAATAGTAGGTAGGTATTAAGTAAGTCTGATTGTTTTAATCATTCATTGTGTGTATTCAATTCCAGCATCCTAATAAACATCATTAATTGACTTCCAAGTTTTGTCAATTTTAAAAACTTGCTAATTAGGTCAATGACAAGTTTAAATAATCTACAGTACTAGGCCTTATACTCAATAGTAAATATAACAGATGTTGAAAAGTGAAAAGAAGTCGACTTGAAAGAAAGTAGGAGGACACGATTTTCTGCTGGTTACAAGCAACTTGAAACATAGGATTCATGTGACGATGTGTTGTACACTATGCTTGAGCCATGTCAGCTGATTTATTTAATTCCGCAATGAAGGAACTGTTTGCTTTTACTCGCTAGTTGGCCATAAACCGAGATCTATGAAAAAGACCTTGTCTTTTTTATAGGCCTTGGCCAAAAACATAGTGTTAGTACTTTGAAATCCCGCCAGATGCATGATAGTTGCGGTCTAATGCAGCCACAGCGGTAAGTACTGCTTTGTTTATGCATGATCTGAGGTTAACCTCACTCTGGTGAATATCACTTTGTATTTTGTGTTCTTTGTTCCTTTATGACTGTGTAGTTATTATTTAAAGTGAATAGTGTTTTTATACATGATATCGGCCTTTATTTGTTGTGTTCAACATGTCTAAAAGGAAGTCTATGATTGAAGACTTTTTTAAACGCAAAAACCCCGTGGTTACTTCAGATTCCTTGACTTCTGTTTCAGCTACTGAAAACCAAGACAATGTGGCACAAACACCTCATCCTCTTTCAAAAATTATTACACCAGGTACGTCTACTTATCTACAGGTATATCAATGAATGTTATGAATGTGATAGACTTGATATAGGCCTGTATGTTGGAAGAAACTTGTCAAAATGAAGTTAAACATTCTTTGTTAAAAAATGAGTGGACTTCCCCTGAACTCTACAAATTTCCCCCTGGGCAAAGAAACCAGAAACCTAAAGTTTCAAAGAAAATGGTTGGGAGAATTTCCTTGGCTAGCCTTCTTGGAATTTAAAGAGGGGCCTACTGTAAATTTTCCTCTTTCTAATAGTGTTCATAGAGTCTATACAATTAATTAAAGTGAATTTAAAAGTTTCTAAATATCTTTAAAGTACTAATTCATACAGTTTTAATGAAAATAATTACTTTCTTCATTTTCCTGTTGTTGACACCAGGTTCTGTCATTTGAAAATCGCACACATTGTCCTCCATCCCCTATGTATTCCCGACCACCAATCTGTTAATATAAATTATATGTTGGTCTGACTTCTATTCTTGGTGAATTCAGGCAACAATAATTGCAGACAGTCTTTTACAATTGTGCCAGTCTTATATAAATATGCATTTTCAAGAATTGTAAAGTTTTTTAACTATACAAACAAATAATATTACAATCAGTATTCTGCTTCCCTAAACCAAAAAGGTGTAACGGGTCAAATAAAAGGATTTTTTATTTTATTAATTTTTGGGGTATTTATTGTAAAATATTTGAAATTTAATTTCCATCTGTGTGGCCGGTCCACGTGTTTGAATAAAAGCATTGCGCTAACCAAGGAACAATACGCAGTAGTTGTTGTGTAACCTTTACAAAAGAATGTGCCCGGCGTCGATTCTAAGAACTTTACATTTGTGTGACGTCCGCGCCCAAACGCTCCACCCCAGCATGTGCGCAGACCGACGCGGAATTGTTGGACGCAAAATGGCCTGGAGGCAATATTTCTGTCCGCCTCGTGGACCATGCTGGAGGAAATAAAACTAAGCCCAACCTCTTTTGTGACGTCAACCAGTGCTTACCGAATGTCATCCACGACAAACACACAAAAAACCACGTGTGTTGAATGTGCCACAGCAATGACGATTAAATAGCAGGCATTGCTTCCCGCCTTGTGAGACCGCAATCTAGTAAGAGTGAACTTAGAGACGCTCTTCGCAGTTCGTTACAGACTTTCGCCTGCGCAGGCAGCCCGCTAACCCGGGCTCAACAATAGAATTTCAGTATCAAGTAAATGTGAGTACAGTTTTTCAAAAAATGCGGAAGTGAGAACAGTTTTCGGAAGAAAATGAAAATCGCAAATTGTTTCGGACAAATAGAACGAATTTTGTAAGTGAGGTGCCACGAGATCAGAGAGACGCCACGATGCCGGCAAGGGTACAGCGTAATGTATCCAACAAGTATATAAGTAATCTTGAGTAAAAATGGGGCCTATCTAAGTAAAGGGGTAAAAATTTTAATGGTGTAAATTAGTGTGAATGTGCGGGTGTAAAAGCAGGCTGGGCTGTCTGTATTAAATTAAGGTAAGATGTTAACATAAGATAAAATAGTAATTGTCTCAATCATGTAGCGAATAGCGGAAAACCATTATGCTTGTATTTCATTTCAAATTTTGAAGAAATAGTCTGACAAAAGTTTTTTTTTCTAAAGTAAAGAAATAAAATTTTAATTCTCCTCAAATAATGAGTTGTGTAAGTGATTTGTTTAACCTGTAAACCGTGCTTGCATCCTACGTTCGTGCGACTGAATCCTGGCCCAAGAAAAGTTTATGAGGTAGGTGGAAATATTTAAATAAATTTTGTGTATTTGTATTTGTAATAGATAAAATAAACTTCACAGTTGGCGCAGCCGAAAGGGACTGTTTTTATAAAGTAAAATTTAATGTAAAAACCACACCTACAACAGATGCAAGCGTGTTTTTAAGGTTGGAGTAATGAAGTAAAAGTGCGTCATTTACGCAAAATTGGCATAAGATCAAAATTGTATTATGATAAATTAAATTAATTAAAGTAAATTAACAAATATCAATTATAAAGAATAAGAGATGGCAGGAAATAATGAAAGTGAAATAAATGAAATGACTAATATAGAAAATTATAATTAATCAAATAGTATGAGTGATTTTGAGATACACTCGACTCCAAACGTGAGTCAGGAAAATAAAATAAAAAATAATTCAGATGAAACAAATATTACGGAGGATTCAGGGGTTCAGTTAACCCCGACCTCAACAAAATGTAGTAAGTCTGATAACGATATAACGAGTTTTTTACAACAACAATTTAATGTAATCAATTGTCGTTTAGACAATAATGAGAAAAAATTTGAGACTAAATTCGATGTAATGAGTATCGATATAAATAAACGTTTTGACACAAATGATGCTAAGTTTGACGTATTAACTAATTCACTGTGTAGTATTGATGAACTAATTAATGAAATACGTAGTGAAACAAACAGAGAAACAGATGAGTTAAGAGAGAGTGTGTGTGTGTGTGGTAGACAGTAAAACAAATATGTTAGAATTCAATCAAAAAGAACTTGGACAACAAATAATTACAGTAAATGATAAATTAGAAAATTTTGTAAGTAAAGCAGGTGATAAATTTGAGGGTATTGAGAGTGAGATGCAGTGCATAACTAACACCATACGCGTCATAGATAACCGCAGTAGTGAATTAGAATCACAAGTAGCAGTAGTTAAAAATGTTAGAAATGAGATAGAAAATATGTGTAAAACAGATATTCAATTAATCCAAGAAACAGTAAATGTTATTGAGAGTGTAAATCACAATAAGTTCGAGTCAATTGAACAAAGCATAGTTAGTGTTAAAGATGAATTAAATATGGCTATAAATGAAAAACTTAATCATGTTACTGAACAAATAGTAATTACTAAAGATATGAATAGCGACATTGATTTGGAATTGTTTAATTGTGAAAACAGGGGGGTACACCCCATGCAGTTTCTAAATCGAGTTAAAGAATTTAATTAGTTTTGTAGAAGTAGTTGGGAAGTACAATTGCTAAAGATCATGAAGTGTTTTAGAGGGAATTCCGCGGTATGGGCGGAGGTACATAAAGTAGAGTGGGTAGATTATCAGAGTTTCGAGACTGCATTTAGAGAAAAATATTGGTCGGAGGAAGAACAAGAAATATTGCGAAGTAAAATAATGGGACCAGGTAATTTCGGGACCCAAGGGGGTAACGTAACCATGTATGTAATGCGAATATACAACGAGGCCAAATATTTAGAGCCACCGTTACCGTTCCGATCATTCGTCCGTCACATCAGTAAGCATTTGCCCCGAGAAATACAGATTACGCTGATGACCTGCGAAATTCTAGAGGTTACAGAATTAGAAAAAATATTGGACATTTTTCAGAATATACGGGAACGTGACCTGAGTAGGCGAATAAACACACCTGTAACACATATGAATGGCAATAATAATCAACACCGGGGGATACCAAACTTTCACCGAGGGGCAAGTGGGGGAAATAATGACAATCGCGGCGAGAGTTGGAGGTGTAGAGACTGTAATGTAGATAACTATGCTAATAGAACCACTTGTTTTATATGTCATAAAAACAGGGAGTGTGCCCGCAACGAGAGAATGCATCACCAGCCAAATCAGCAGCAGAGAGGCGCAGAATACCATAGAGGAGCGCCGAGAGGAGGTGGAAATTACCATCGAGGTAGAGGAGGAAACCACCAAGCCGTAGCAGGTCCCTCCACGATAAACTAGGGAGGACAATGGAGAATCGGGCCCAACCATTGTCAACGGAGAACCGGGTCCAAGTAACAGACGAATACTTGAGCAATATCATCAAAGTGGACATGGCGAAAGAGTTATTGGAAGAAGAGGACAACAAGGTGATGAACACAAAACCGGATTGACGGAGGTGACAGTCAACATAGAAGGTAAGAGTTACAAGACCTTAATTGATACAGGTAGTGAGATCTCTGTAATTTCTGAGAATGTGATGGGAGAATTAAAAGAAAGAAATAAGAATATACCATCGTTACCAGTTGCGGGAGTTACAGTAGTGGGGGTAACTGGGGTAAGAAGCAAAAGAATAACTAGACAAGTACAATTAAATATTTTGATAAGTGAAGTTGAATTTGAAAATACATTCCTAGTGGTTAAAGGGGTGAGTTTAGATGTAATATTAGGAAATGATTTTTTGGAGAGAAATGGGGCAATAATAGATTTCAATAAACAAATAGTAAAATTTGAAAATGGGAGTAAACCAGTCAGAGTAGAGTTTAAGAAAGTAGTAAATGAAGTTAAAGTCACGGGAATAAAAATGATACACAAGCAAGTAGGCAATGGAGAGATAGAAACTAAAATAAATATATGTCGAGAGAGTGAGAGTATAGAAAATGAGGAGGGAGAGATGCATGTGAATGATGAGAGTGTGTGGGTAGATAGAGCCAACAAATTTTTTAATGGAGGTGTAGTTGTAGGAAATACTCAGCGAGAGGAGTTGTGGGCAGTTGTGGAGCGTTTCAGAGATGTGTTTGATGAATCGCCAGGGAGAGCAAAGGACTACATCTGTGAGCTGAAGGTTCGGGAACACGCACCATACATGCAGAGGAGTTACCCGGTACCATTTTCTAAGAGAAGGGCTGTGCAGGAGGAATTAGACCGGATGATGCAGGGAGACATAATTGAACGATCGATATCGCCTTACTCAAACCCTTTAGTCGTAGTGATTAAAAAGGATGGAAAGGTAAGACTATGTCTAGATGCTAGAAAGATAAATCAAATTATTATACCTGACCGGGAGTCACCGGAACCAATTAATGAAATTTTATAGAAATTTAGTGGCATTAAGTACATGACATCATTAGACTTAACAGCAGGATATTGGCAGGTGCCGTTAGCAGTAGAGAGTAGAAGGTATACTGCTTTTCTTTTTAACGGTAAGAATTATCAGTTCAAACGCTTACCTTTTGGATTAAACACCAGTGTTGCTAGTTTTATTAAATGTTTGGATAAGATATTATAACCTAAAGATCTAGACTTTTTAACAGTGTACGTAGATGACATACTGATAGCATCCAGAACATTCACTGAACATTTAGAGCATATAGAATATGTGTTAGATAAGTTACATAAAGGGGGTCTGACAGTTAATTGGGATAAATCTAAGTTTTTACAAACAGAAATACACTTCTTAGGTTTTATTATTACACAAGAGGGAATATTAGCCAACCCTGACAAGGTAGAAGCTATTATGCGTTTCCCAGAGCCAAAAAACATTAAACAATTGCAAAGTTTTTTAGGTTTATGCAATTTCTATAGGAAGTTCCAAGAAAATTATGCGCACACAACATCGAAACTAAGTGCAGTACTCCAGAAGAACAAGCAGTGGAAATGGGGAGATACGGAACGCAACGCATTCAACGAAATTAAGAGAAAATTTAGCCATATGATTATGATGAATCATCCTGACTTTAATAAAACCTTTTATTTACAGACAGATGCAAGCAACGTAGCGTTAGGGGCGAAGCTCTACCAGGAGGGCTGCGATAAGGAACATCTGACCATCGCCTTCGCCAGTAGGTCGCTGCTGTCTGCTGAGAAAAATTACACCACCACTGAGAAGGAACTTTTAAGCATTGTGTTCGCCGTGAGGAAATTCCGGACATACATCCTGGGAAACAAAACGGTAATCCGGACTGACCACAAGGCACTATCATTTCTGAATTCTTGTAAATTGACTCATAGTCGTCTGACCAGGTGGGTATTAGCTTTACAAGAATATAACTTTTCCTGGGAGTACATAAAGGGGTCAGATAATAAAGTACCAGACACACTTTCCAGAGTAGATTGTATAGACAATAAAACAGGTAGGGACCTTAAAGAGATAGAAATTTTTAGATTAACTAGAGAAGATAGAATTTTTGGTGAAGAGTTAAGTGATATTAAGAATATGCAAAGATCTGAGAGTAAATTGGGTAAAATAATTGTTAGTTTAGAAACGGAGGTAGATGGGTCTGAATATAGTACACGTTTTCAAGTATATCAAGGGATTTTGTTTAAAAAAGTAGAGACTGGGGAGCGTGATTGGAGATTAGTTATACCAGAGGGGTTGATAGATAAAATTATTTGGGATTGTCATATAAGGTATGGGCATTTTGAGGCAAGAAAGTGTGCTAATGTCTTAAAGGAATCATGTATATTTAAGAATATGGAGAGGAGAGTTAGAAGAGTGTTAAGAGTGTGTGATTTGTGTCAGAAATCAAAAGTAGTGAACTATAAAGTAGAAGGGGAGATGAATTACATAAAAGTTGAGAGACCATTTGATTTAGTTGCAGTTGATTTGTATGGGCCATTACCCAGAGGTAGAGGTGGTGTGTTGTATGTATTTGTAGTTCTAGACACTTTTTCGAAATTTGTTAAGTTGTATAGTATTAAGAGAGCGACGAGCAAAGTGCTTAGCGAAAAAATAGTAAGAGATTACATGCTTAAGGTAGGAAAACCAAAAATAATATTATCTGACCATGGACCACAGTTTATAAGCGGCAAGTGGCGACAGATGCTTGGATGGGAAGGCATCATACCCAAGCATACGGCAGTGTACCATCCACAGTCGAACCAAGCAGAACGGGTGATGAGAGAGATTGGTAGGATATTTCGGGCGTATTGTCACACCAAGCACACAGAATGGCCATCCTACGTTAAGAAAGTAGAGGAGTGGCTGAATTGTACCACCCATGAATCCACCGGATTTACGCCGCATGAATTGATTAGAGGAACAAGGCCACCCAGGATATTGGAACAACTCTTTGAATACCCACCCGAAAATCAAATTATGGACATAAACATGAAGATTAGATTAGCCAATGAAAATTTACTTACAAAAGGAGAACGGAGGAAGCAGAGACACGATGCGAAGGGTAATTGGACCAAATATGAGGTAGGTCAATTAGTGTTAGTAAAGAGGCATGATTTGTCAAGTGCCAAAGATAAAGAAATAAAGAAGTTTTTCTTGTTATATGAAGGGCCCTATGAAGTTGTAGAAATAAAGATGCAAAATGCGTATGTGCTACGGAATCCAACAATGCAGGAAATAGTAGGTACACAAAATGCGACGAACTTGAAGTTATATAGGTCAATTTAAATGTTTAAATTCTAAAGATAGTATTTAAAATGTTGTTTTATGTTTTCAGACGGGACTCTCCCCCATTTTCGGGCGGTCACGATCTTACCAGTCCTGGCCGTGGTTTTCGGAACTTGGAGGCGGGCCATGGTTGGAGGATCTTCCTTCGGGCGGTGAACGCAACGATGGTCCGGCTCCACTAAAATTGGTTAAAAGTAGAAATCTACCCAACATTTTGAACGGGGAGGGGGACCCCAAAGGTACGTGACATACATTATTTTATCATATACACTCATGGTGCAACGGTCTGGTGTACCTGTCACGTACCTGTACTGCCTTAGAGTGTCTGTACATAATGGAGGCTGCACCTAAATAAAAGGCAGTGCGTACAATTTAAAATTTCAGTGTCAATGGCGAAACTAAATTTAGCCATTGACAATAGTTTCAGTGTAGTCTGAAAAGACGAATTTTGTTGTAAAGGGGGTGGGGGTGAGGTAGACGGCAGGGTAGAAGAAATGGGAGATTGTAAGTAATGGGTTTTGTGTTAGTCAGTGGACGTGAATTCACGAAGTAGGTTTACCGCGTCCCAATTCTCTTTGCGGCAAAACCCCGGCTTTTCGGGCGATTTACTGCCTTACCAGCCCTAATAGTGTTTAAGGAATGTTAGTCCAGTGTAAATAAATATCAAAATATTTTGAAATGTTTAGAATTTTAAATTTATATAAATTTTAGAAACAAGTGACCAAATAATTATAAAGTTCTTAGTATCAGTGAGAATGGGAACGTTTTGAAGAGTGTAAAATAAATTAGAACTTGTTGTCAATACAAGATGTGGGGATAATTTTGGGGGGTAGATTGGTGCTCATTGAAGTGACATAATAATGGAGTGTAGAAACTGCAAATGTAGAAAGATTTAAGTTAGCTATTAGTGTGCTATTGCTGTGGTGGCATGTGCCACAGTAGTTAGCGGAATGGGTTGGGGGTAACAGGGAGTGTTACCTCCATCAGAGGCCGAAAGGGCGAAAATGCACGGCACACCTTTTTTGTACAATTTCATATTGTACCTTGATAGACTGCCGTGCCGTGCAGAGTAATGATGTAGTAACATGCTTGAAGGTAGAGTTTGATTTCCCCGACTTTTCGGGCGATTACTGCCTTACCAGCACTAATCGTGGTTTTGGCTAGCAGTCAGCTATGGCCATAATTAAGTCCCTTGACCATAGCTGGCTTGAAATTGGTTGATATTAGAAATTATTGGGGGGGTGAAACTAGGGGAAATCCCGGAAACTATGGGACAGCGGCTGCCACTCTGTACGAGTAGGGACAGCATAGCCACGTGGTAGACCCGCATTAAGGGCATGTAACTATATAACGAAGATATGTTGATATCTGAACCGTTCAAACGTAACGCCGAAGCAAGGACAAGATGTTCAATTCCTCCAACTATGCCGTCCTTGTGGAGGCCAATGGGCGCTACAGTCCAACAGAAAAAACAATAGTGTGTGTGGATTGGGGGGTTGCCCAGGTGAGCAATGAATTTAAATTTTATAACTTAAAGATGATTACTCATTTTTGCACTAATTAAATGCTTGTATTATGCTTTGATAAATAGGTGTTCATATGTTCAGTATACTGTGTTTATTCTGTTTTATAAATGTATTATTTTATTGTGTTAGAGGTAAGGATTGATAAAAATATGTATTTCATATAATTTGTATAATTTTGAAATGTGTTTATAGTAAGGTCATTCACCTTGCTAAGAAAGTCAGCTGATCCGCTGTAAAATGTCACTTATTAATGTTTGCCAATTTCCCAGGTAACTAATGCTTGAATATAATGTTTTAATGTGTTAAAGATTTTATTTTATTTGATGAGGAAAGTAATTTGATATAGTTGAGAATTTTAAATGATTTGTGAAAGATAGTAAAAGGTAGATTTTGGGTGATTAATATTTTGTTGGGACATGTAGATCAGTCCAAGTTGAGTTTAAAGTGGTAATAGAGAGAATAATATTGTTGTGAGTTAATGTAATAGAATTTGAGAAGTATTCATATGGGGAACACAGTACACAGTAGATATGGGGAATATATGTAGAGTATTGATTGATATATTGATGTAATAAGTAAATGATGATATTTTGTTGTAATTGAAGTGAGGTAATGAGAATGTTAATTAGGGGATGGTAATTTTGTAAGAGGGGATAGTGTAGTGTAGGAGTCCGCAACAAAAGGGTTGGGACGGGAAGGGACCGTTTAGCGCCGGAAGGGGTTGCCTTAGGTAGAATCCAGGAACCAGATTAAGGGAATGAGCTTTTGGGGGGGGACACATCCTAAGTACAAAGGGTTAGAGAGTATTTTTTTATATAACGAGAGAATGATGCGGATTGAGTTTAGTAGTAAGTGGGGTTTAGAGATTGTTTGATAGATGTTTTGATAGAGATGGGTGTCATGTTAGTTAAAGTTGTTAGTGATATTAGAGTCAAAGAGGTAAAGATTATATGTATACATATCAAGTGGTATATCGAGTTATTATAAATAATTAAATCACCCAAACTAATGGAGAATGCGATTGTTAAATAAAGAGATTCATAGTAAAAATATAAAATTTTGACTGAAACAAGTGACAATTTTTGATAGAGTTTGAAAATAATGTAAAGTTGTAAAATGTTTATTTTGAGTAATTTAAATATCAATTTTATTGTTAATCATAATAATATTTTGTTGAATTTAAATGTCTTATTTTATTATGTTTTATTATGCTTGAAGGTAAAAATTTTAAAAATGATTAATGTATTTTCAGATGTAACTTATGTATAACTTATGTAGGTCAAGGTTCTTGACTTGACCCAGTTTGATCAGCTGATGGGTGGTGTTCTGTACTAAACCAGTTTTGGCAATGAAGTGATGCCAATTTTGTTTCTTAATTAATTTAAATAAATTTAGATAATTTTAATATTGAGAAAAGAAATATATTTTAATAAATTTAAATTTTTTTTGAACAAACAAAAAATTTTGATTTTGTGCCTGCCATCTAATTGATGTTTTGAACTCTGCTTATATTATTGTTTGTGTGTATTAATAGTGTTTTTTATTGAATTGTATTGTTTAGGGTATATGTATAATCACATGTTAGGATAAGGAAGTTCATGTTTTTAATAAATGTTCAACTTATTTATTTTCTAATTATCAATAATAACGAAGAGAATTATCCAATTTAGATAAAAGATTTGTATTTTGATTTTTGAGATTAATGGTAATATAGATTTGGTTTCAATTTAAAGGAAACTCCTAAATTTGATAAGATTTGATAGGATGTAGCGATAAGTGTGTGTACGGGCCCAGTAACTGCTAAAGGCAGCCCAGTGTGCATGATAAGGGGGAGCATATCGGTTGAGGATCTGGCACGATATAAGCCAGGGGTTTGGATTTTTTGGGGTGGCATGATAGAAGGTGAGGTGCGCTGTGGTGCATGTCTGTTCGATTTTATGGTGTTGGGATCTCGTACAGAGAAGTCCAGTGATCTCGTTCAGATGCGGCCATAGTTGCCGAGCCAGGGGGTTGTTTACCCATGGTATATAAGAACAAATGGGGGGTTGTTGGCACCTTATCCTCACCGGTCCTCTTAGGGGTTTTAGCAATGAGATTTCTTCTGTTTAGGCAGAAGATATCTCATTGGGGGGGGGGTATTGTACCGGGTCAAATAAAAGGATTTTTTATTTTATTAATTTTTAGGGGATTTATTGTAAAATATTTGAAATTTAATTTCCATCTGTGTGGCTGGTTCACGTGTTTGAATAAAAGCATTGCGCTAACCAAGGAACAATACGCAGTAGTTGTTGTGTAACCTTTACAAAAGAATGTGCCCGGCATCGATTCTAAGAACTTTACATTTGTGTGACGTCCGCGCCCAAACGCACCACCCCAGCATGTGCGCAGACCGACGCGGAATTGTTGGACGCAAAATGGCCTGGAGGCAATATTTCTGTTCGCCTCGTGGACCATGCTGGAGGAAATAAAACTAAGCCCAACCTCTTTTGTGACGTCAACCAGTGCTTACCGAATGTCATCCACGACAAACACACAAAAAACCACGTGTGGTGAATGTGCCACAGCAATGACGATTAAATAGCAGGCATTGCTTCCCGCCTTGTGAGACCGCAATCTAGTAGAGAGTGAACTTAGAGACGCTCTTCGCAGTTCGTTACAGACTTTCGCCTGCGCAGGCAGCCCGCTAACCCGGCCTCAACAATAGAATTTCAGTATCAAGTAAATGTGAGTACAGTTTTTCAAAAAATGCGGAAGTGAGAACAGTTTTCGGAAGAAAATGAAAATCGCAAATTGTTTCGGACAAATAGAACGAATTTTGTAAGTGAGGTGCCACGAGATCAGAGAGACGCCACGATGCCGGCAAGGGTACAGCGTAATGTATCCAACAAGTATATAAGTAATCTTGAGTAAAAATGGGGCCTATCTAAGTAAAGGGGTAAAAATTTTAATGGTGTAAATTAGTGTGAATGTGCGGGTGTAAAAGCAGGCTGGGCTGTCTGTATTAAATTAAGGTAAGATGTTAACATAAGATAAAATAGTAATTGTCTCAATCATGTAGCGAATAGCGGAAAACCATTATGCTTGTATTTCATTTCAAATTTTGAAGAAATAGTCTGACAAAAGTTTTTTTTTTCTAAAGTAAAGAAATAAAATTTTAATTCTCCTCAAATAATGAGTTGTGTAAGTGATTTGTTTAACCTGTAAACCGTGCTTGCATCCTACGTTCGTGCGACCGAATCCTGGCCCAAGAAAAGTTTATGAGGTAGGTGGAAATATTTAAATAAATTTTGTGTATTTGTATTTGTAATAGATAAAATAAACTGCACAAAGGAGCTGCATTTTTTTTGTTTCTGGCCTTTTATGTTTACCAATATTTGGGGCATTAATCTTGCTTTTTCCCGTGCAAAATAGGAATGCTTATCAACAAGTGAATAGGACTTTGTGTAGGACTAAGAGCCCACTCCCCCAAACATTATTAAACAGGATAAGTCCAGAATCAATTGAGATACACATTTTTGGCTTAACAGAGCAGTATTTATGTGTCATAAACAAAATTTACCAAAACACAAAAGTTACACTATTAAAATATCATGGCCTCTATGGCAGTTCTTATTTTAAACAACAAAGAAATTATAAAATGCATTAAAAAAAACTTATAGGAGTGAAAATAAATGTGATGAAGAAAATGACAAAGATGGCAGCAGTATTGTGTCTACACATACTGAAGCATTCACAGCATTAGAGACTGTGGTAGCTTGGTATGAGTGACTCTACTGTAGGTACTGCTAAAGAACCGGGAGTGGATCTTGCAACTGTGAAACATCCAAAAATGGTGTGCAGAAGAATAAGCCATTATTTTCATAATATTTTTTCTTAAGGACTTCAGTTTTGTAAAAATATACAGTACTAAACTTATTTAGTATATTATAAACTTATTTAGTATTTTCATAACACTGCGCATTCTGCACAGTGTTATGAAAATAGCATCGCATTATGGAGTTTATGAAATACACTGTGCAGAATGCGATGCTATTTATATCGGACAATGTGGCCGTGCTCTGAAACATCGCATTTCTGAACATAAGAAGGCGATTTTAACCAATACATCTAATACAGGTTTTGCAGATCATTGCTTACAACACAATCACTTTATAGACACAAAAAACATAACACTACTCCACAACATACAAAAAGGTAGAAAAATGGATTTGTTAGAAATTTTAGAAATTAAAAAAGCAATAAAAAATAACAAAAATTTAACCAATGAACAGACTGAATTTTGTGTATCCCCTTTATTAAAATCTGTTATTTAGTTTAGTTTATTTTATATTATTTTGAATGTTCATCATTATTTTAAATTTTGCATTCAGTTTATATTTAGTTCAGTTAATTTTATATTTTGCATTCATGATTGTATTTAGTTTTTAAAGACACCAGACCTTCCCTTGTCTCATGCACACACTCCCCACCCCTCGCCATCACAACACAGATGTTCCAGATACGCCCTAAACAGATGTTTACCACCTACACTACTCTAACATCCTGTGTTCAGTAATTTCATTCACTCGCTCTTTGACAATGGCTTAAGTTAGTCGAAACAGCTGTCAGAGTTAATTAAAAAATTTGTGAAACTTACCAAGTGTTTTTATATATTTTACAAAACCTTTATTTTACATATATTTGAGTATGTTTTTTAAAAATTCAATTTAATGTCTCCAAAGAACTTTACTAATTTAAATTTATAAAAGAACAATAAATTAATTTTAAGTGTAAAGAACTGTATTACCAATGAAAGCATTAATCACTCACCCTTTGTGACACACAACTTTATGTGATACATATAACAGCATGTAATACATACATGTATAAAATAAATTGAATGTGACTAGCAGATATTGTATTGTTTGGTACTTAAAACATATTGTTAAAGTTTTAGTCAAATTCTTTCTTTAAGAATACTTTCCTAGAAAAAAACTTTATTGTACGTCACTAATACATGCTATACAGAACTAACAAAATTTCCTTAATAACAAGAAACAAATTTCTTATTACCTCAATGACTTCTTCCATTTTTTCTCTCATTTTTGTTTTTGTTTCTTTAATATCTTCTAAAATCATTTTTCCACTTTTCCGTAACTTCAATTCAGCTTGTTTCAGCCTCTGTCTCTTATCTTGAAAGACTTTCTGAAAGATTTCTGGTTTTTTAATTTCTTTTATTCTTGAAAAAGGTCCTCTATTATGAGAGTAATACTTTAATCCCATGTTTGACTGATTTGGCCCTAAACATACTGTATAACAGAAGTATACAGCACAAATCATTTTCTTATGTGTACTGTCTGAAGAGAATGTTGAACATCTTGACAACATGCTTAAACAATTTATATGAACAAATTTATTTGCAATTCCCAAAAGCCTTCTACTTCCAGTATTACTCAGATGCAGTTCACATTTCCTGTTTTCTACACAAAACATCCTGGTAAGCAACGATGCCCATCGTGATCTCAATTTGAAAGCCATGGCACAGATTCCTACAACAAAATTAACCCAAATAAAACACACTCACAATATAAAATGTTATGATTATACTATAAACGAGATTATTAACATATGAGAATGGATAAATTATCATATGACATAAGAATTAAAGGTAAGGATTAAAGTATACTGTAAGAGAAACAATTATATTAATATAGTGAGAGTGATCAGAGAGGATACTTTCAGGAATTTACTATTTAGCCCAGTGGCCAAGTACATTTTACCTTACAAAAGGTTATGTAGTTTTGGATTTTGTATATGTTGTATGTACCTAGGCCCTTATTAAAAATACAAGTTTTCTAATTTGGCGCGCCTGTGCGCGCGTCAGTACAACCGCTTTTGTGTCACTTTTTTCGGTTTTTGTTCAATAACTCTTTACTAGTGCGTCCTACAAAAAATATTAAAAAACACTTTTTTGTAGAGCACAAAATTTGCTACAATTTACTTCGTTAACATTTTTTTCTAAACCTCCGAGTTACTGAGATACAGAGCTTCAAACACAAACATTTTACAAAAGTTAGGGAAAATTACCACAAAAACACACTGTCCATCATCTTAACGGTTTATTAGTTCACTTTAAAGACAAAATGAGTTACACTTTGTAAGCCATATGACTTTATAGCCATATGATTGATATGTGGATAAAAAAGTTACAAATAAAACCACATTACATGGAAAATATATAAATTGGCTCAAACAATATATTTACAAATAACAAAAAGAAACAAATTAGTTTAATTTAAAGACAAAACGAAATAGTTTTGTATCCAAATGATAGATACTTGTATAAAAACACAAATAATGCAAAATAATAACAATACAAATTATCACAAATAAGGCGTACATGCAAACAAAAATTTTGGTAGAAAAATACATACGTTAGACTTTTAATCTTTTGGTTCTATCTGTAGTGTCACTTTCATCACTTTCTATACAAAGGTAAAATGTTCAATCTCTTCATTTTCTTGGGCGATCATCTGATCAATTGTTGAAACTGCTTCTTCCTCTATGTCATCGTCGTTTGTAATGATCTCAGGAACATTTAGGCATGATTGTCCACAGCAATTTTTACAAGTAATAGAGCAATGCAAACCAGCCTTTCTGCAGCTGCAGGACTTAACACACCCTTTTTTACATTGGCAAAAAATAGTCTGCAGCAACGAATCTGGTGCAGCGTTTTTTGTTGTTTAATTGGAGTCATCCCTCGCCTGCCTGTCGTCCAGCCCCAATCCAAAGGGTTCTTTTCCCTACCCATCCACGTTTGCACTTGATGATATGTGCGTAATGCGTGATACCAGGCTGCATCTTGCGTTGGTGGCAGTCTGGCAAGGTGAAACTTGCTTTTAGTCACAGACTTTTCAAAAAGCTGACAGCGAAGATCGTCAAGAGTTTGAGCATTCATGTCCCCACCATACAAGGCAACGAAAAATTTCTCACCTGCTTTTCCAATTTGGTCAGGAGTAGCTTCTGACTTTCTGAATGCACTTACTACTTCAATTAAATTAGGTTGCTTCTGAAGAGCACTGCAGAATTTGGCTTTTCCATGTCCAAATGGGGCCGATGTAGTGTCACACCCACTAAATGCATGAAGAAATAGAATTGCTTGTGGATCATATTTGAATGAGTTTGATGAATAAAATACGCAGGGTGCATTTCCTCTTCCACTTTTTTTAAAGTAAATGTTATCATGAGAAGAAGCTAATGCTGTCAGTAACACCAAAAGATCTATATCTTCACCTATGATGGTAACACTATCAAATTCAGATGCTTTAGATTTTGCAGTATTTATAATCAACACATCAGCATCCTCTGTTGCCTGTACTACATCAATGCCCACTTCTGCCATTTCATCCTTCAACAATGCGATTAAACGATTTTTGTTACTATCATTCGATAAGAATTTATCTTGTGCTATTGTCACTTTAGTTGTTTTATTGAACTGGATTTTAGCAGAAGAGTGAAATAAAGCTCGGCGGGATCGTTCCCACGATTTTGTGCTTAGTCGAATGGATTCATCAGGGTATCCATCAAAAACTACCACAGCATTTGAACTGAAATGATTTTGCACATACTCTACATAGTTTTTACACACAGACTCAAAGTTGACCACTGAAGCGCTACTCCACACGACTTTATGTAGAAGATACCCACCATCAACAACTGTACATTTCTTGCTACCAAACACGATTTCGTTCTGTACTGGAGTGAATGAACCATAAAGAGTTGATTTTGTACCTTTCCGCATCCCTTCGTCAGAAAAGAGAGCTATCGGAAAGGGCGCTAGCTCAAATTTCAAGTACTCTTTAAGATCTTCAACATTATGTTTTGCAATGCATGCTCTTTGAAAAAGAGTGAGTGGATCTATTGGAACTTTGTTGTCACCGATTTTAATACCACTGCTAGATGCTGCAAGAGTAAGTACTTTATTCTTCCTTTGCAACTTGACACCTTCGAAATTCTCCCCTATTTTCTTGATTCCTTTAATTCCAACTTCACGAGCCAAATGACAGTTCACTTCCTCTTCTCCAACAATACCTGTACTAATTGACATTAGCATCTCACTTTCAGTAAACGGAGGGTGTTCATTTAACCATAAAATGAGTTTTTCAATGTCCTGATTATCTCTTGTTACTCGAGTAGGCCTTAAATCCACATGTTGTTCAGTAGTTGCAGAGGTTAGGTCAGTGAACTTATCAACTTGTTCACAGATGTTAAGGAGGTGAACCGTCCCCAAGATCCACCGGGAAAGCACACTATCTGTAATGCCACGACCATGAGTCAACCCTCCTGAGCACTTCATTGATCTCATCAGGGTCTGCTCGATGGTCATATCGGACCAGATACCGGACCAAAATTTTTTAGAGCGTCGGATGGTGAAATATCCCTTGGTGGTGAATTTGTGGAAATCTTCGGGCTCCATTTTGTCTTCTAAGTTCACCATGTCTTGATAATAGAGATGTGCGCTCCTTGCATAGTTGAAGTGGCCAGCAGCGTGGAAATATGGCAGCATTTCTTTGGTAGTTTGTAGGTGTAGGTTCCAGTCACCCATCCTTTCAGCTTGAATGAAGTTCTTTAGTAGAGTAATCATTCTCAAGTATTGAATCCACAATTTAGAAGTGGGTGCATTACTTTCAACTGCACAAAGCATTTTCTTCAGTTTCATTCTGACAAATTGAATTCGGAATTTTCATGTGCCCTGAGAATGGCAGACCTGTCAGCAATAATGTTTTCCACTTCACACCTTTCTTCGTTTGTGAGTTCCAGTTTTTCAAAGACTAAACTACTCAAAGCAGCATGAACGAGGATGTGCGCTCTAATGGCCCTTGAATAAGCGTGCCCATATAACATCTTTTCTCCACTATTTTCAGCATAAATAACGCAGAAAAGGTCTTTAAGTCCGCTTCCTGCCATTATAATCCCAACTGCCCCCATAAACGACATTAATAAATGGAATCCACCCAGCCTTACAATCACATTACTCAACTCTGGAACTTTATTATTCATGACCATATCACGAGCCTTCCAGTACAAAGGCTGGTCAAAAGTGACGATACAAGATTTAAAATTTAGGGATTCACATTTTTCTTTGGCTGCAAGGAGAGATGTGAACACCGTGCCAAGATCGTTTGGTGGAGCATTGATAAATGGGAGACATACTATTTTCGAAATTTCATAGTGTTTACCACGTGTTGCCTGCTCCATAAAGCCATTCCAACCTGGTACTGAAGGAATTTTCGCCCACTTTCCGTAAATCCAAGCAACGTCAGAGAAAGATGGCAGTATTTTATCAGAACATTCAAATTGTATATCAGTAACTGCGATAGATTTCAATCCTTCTTTTTTTGGTGTGTGATAGGTTTTCAGTTGCATAGTGCCTGTCTTACTGATTATATCAGTTGCCGAACACTTTGTGATCCGCGGAACGATTTCCTTGCTGCTTCTTATTCCATCGTGTGGTGTGGCAGCCATAATACCTCCCATCGCATGGAATGTACCCAATTCATCTAGAGTGTTTACATTAAAGTCAGCATTATCGAAAATGAACTGACCAAATGCACCACCCTCACTTGTAATTTTGTTCTCAGGTGCCCCCAGAATGAAAGATGCCTCAAGTCTAGCAGCTTCATAATAAGTAGATGAGAACCCCAGCGTTGACAACAAGTCTAATAGTTGTTTTGATGCAATTTTTTTATAAATGAACACCCCAACTCCTGTCAGAAGTGGGGATAGAAAAGATTTTGGTCTCACGGCAGCTATGATAGCATGTCCCAGTGCAGCGCATTTCTTTTCCCAAGAATCTAATGAGCCTCACTTGTTAGCCAAAATGATGGTATGCAACAGAGAAAGTAATGACTCTGGTATTACAGAATTTACATTGTCCAAGAACTTATCTTTTGGTGGATATTCAGCAGTACTGAAAATTGAAGAGCGGATCTCCTCCAAAATAATTTTACCAGCAGCTTTGACAACTCGTAATCTTTCTTCTTGCGGATTAGCACTTCTGTTCTGATACCACATATCAGAGAGTATTTTACCAGTGTTTCGAAAACAGACAATACAGCCTCTGTTGGGAGAGTCAGCTATAACTATATCCTCTCCATAGTTTTCCTTAAGACGACTCTTAACCGTTCTCATATCTGGTCGATACTCTCCCTCAATTTGATCAATTAAGTGGTCAAGAGAAAACTGACATTCGTCATTATTATCAGCAAGATATGTGTAAATAACTTCCATTGCTTCATCAACATTTGTAGCGGGACAATATCCCCTTTTTGCTCCAGTTGTTGTCCTAGTATAGAACTTTTGCTGACAGAGGAGATGATACTGTGCATCGACTGCCACTAAATCGGTTTCATTTTGTATCACTTGTTGGACGTGATCAACCACTTTCTCTCCCCATTCATCACTACGTTTCTTACCTGCTTTCAGTATGCTTTCATCTGTATCCATCTTTTCCACTTTACACACAATATTACGTCTTGACAGAGGCAATTTTTTTTGTTTCTCAATAAACTCGTCTAATCTTCTCTCCACAAAACAAGCAGTTATTTTTAAAATCAAAACTTAAACCTTGTGATCGAGTTTTTTTTATGAGTGGATTTTGAAGCGTCTCCTCCACGACGAATATAGGCAAGGATCATTCCTTCATGATTATACGTTTTTTGACAAGCCTTATGAACAGATATTTCCTTCAAATTTTGCAGTAAGATCTCATTTTCAGGATTTTTCCATTTAACACTGGAATCTCGGAGTCTGTTAATACCTTTTTTTTCACTAGAACAATCTCACCTTCATCCAAACTTTTTTTACATATAAAAGACTCTGACATGGAAGATGCCATTGTAACGCACAACTCACACTGTACACTGCACAAGAAACAAACATGCACACTAACGCACGCTCACACTGTACAAGCACAAGAAACAAACACGTAATGCGTTTTTAACTCTTTGGAACGACTGAGAGCCAATAGGGAGAGGTGACCTTGGCAGCGCTGTCTCCCCCACTATGTTTCATCAACATGGATGACCTTCAAATTTCTCCCAACAATCAAGCCCAATGGTTTATTATTTTTAGACATGCGTGAAATATACGACGCATGTTTTTTTATTCGATTTTCGGATTCTACGTATCTTGAAACGTAAAACTTCAAATTTTGAGGGGGGTCAAACATTTTTTTTCTTGGTCGATTACAAAGGTTCGTTACTGAAAATAATAAACCAAAATTGTAAAGTATTTATTTTTATTTATTTTGGCAGTCATTGCCAAACGTCAGTGAAATAAATAGTTTACAAAAATACGTTCTTTTGAATTTTTCGTAACTTTTGCAATTTTATTTTACCTTTGCGGCTCTGTATCTCCGTAACTTGGAGGTTTAGAAAAAAATGTTATTAGAGTAAATTGTAGCAAATTTTGTGCTCTACAAAAAACTGTGTGAGTATTTTTTTGTAGGACACACTAGTAAAGAGTTATCGAACAAAAACCGAAAAAAGTGACACAAAAGTGGTCGTACTGAAGCGCGCACAGGCGCGCCAAATTAGAAACTTGGATTTTTAATAAGGACCTAGGTACATACAACATATCCAAATTCCAAAACTACATAACCTTTTGTTAGGTAACCCCCCTTTTTACGACCTGTCCACTGGACTAATTGTCTCCTCACGTGCCATTATGGTAATGATACAATGGGGAGTAAAGAAATTCCAAGAAACAACAAGATGAGGAAGATATTGATATATTATAGTGGGAGAAATAGCACCAATATTAAAAGATGTAAATGTCCCTATACATGACAGAATTGCTCCAGAAATGCTGAAGTATCTGTATAAGAAAAAAAAGTTATTAGTGGAAGTATGCCTGCAAAGAAAAAGAAGTACTAAAGGAGTAAAGACAAGTTATATTACCAATATATTACTTAAAGGAGAGGTATCATAACAACTACAGAGTTGTAACACTTTTAAGTAGAGGACTGAAACTATTTGAAGTATACTACCAGAGAATTACAAAATCAATATTAGCTGAAGCACATAGTGAATTCAGGTGGGGATGTAGTACGCAGTATCACAGATATTCAGTGAAGTTCACATTTATGGCATTTATAGTTTTGGGAAGAACATTTCATAGAGTGCAAAGATAAAAGTTTTAGGACAAACTAATAACAAAGATAATAGTTATAGGCCAAACTATTAGCAAGAAGAGTATGCAGAAACATTACTGGGAAGCATTAAACTTTTTTCAAAGGGAATATGAACTACATAATATATAAAAATATGAAATAAACAGAATTTGAGATACTGAAAGGCAAACATGAGGAGGTGCGAGTCTTACTGTATGTAAAACCATCTACAAGACTGTGAAACAAATGTACACCTACAGAAATTGTATGTGGGACTCTGGAGGTTACAAACTGTAAAAATGTCAAAATTTCAGAATGTCTATATGAAGATGATTAGTTATCATGACATAAAAGTAGAAAACTTACAGACCAATTTACAAATACTAAGTTGGAACAAGACCTTGACTTACTATGGTTTGTAAATCAATACACAAAAAACAAAGTAATGCTAGTAGAGAATAAACTACAGACAACAGATAGAGAACTGATTGAATCAATCACTTACATATTTAGGGATAACAGGAGAAGCAATTACAAGACAAAATAAAAATACATGAAAGAATAGGTACAATAATTGAACAAACTTCTTGTGATATTCCATTCAATCAAAAATCAAAATCAAGCAAAAGTTTATATCATTAAAGGTAATCATTACTATGGCAAAAGTATTAGCTCACAGCTTCTGTTGATATTACACAGTTCCAATGGGAATTCATTCAGATAAAGAGAAGAATTAGAGTCAGGAATCTGTAAAGAATTATAATGCAAGTCCTTTACCAAATTACTTATACTGAATAACATAAATAATTATGCAAATGACCTGGACAACACTTATCATTGTCGTTGACAGAATGGTGGAGAGATTCTAAGGATACTGGAGAAGCAATTGTTAAATGTTATCAACACGGACTGAACAGACTGGAGCCAGAAATCATTACTCTTATCAGCTTACAGGTCAGCAGTTCATAATACAACTGGCATGATTCTGACAAAACTATTGTTTGGGTGAGTGACTTCCCTTTCAGCGTAATTAATACTCAGATCACATGACAGTCAGCTCCAAGACCTGCACAATTATTCTCCACAATTGGAGAACCAAATGCAGGAAACAAATCAGTTGATTTAGGGTGGCAAAAGGTAGCCAGTGACAAAATGTTTATGGTACTCATTTTTAGATACATACTGACCACCAAGCATTATCATTTCTATTGAAATGCAAAGTAACTAATGCCCGATTATTAAGATGGATTTTAGCCACTGGCGAATACTCGTTCACCATGAAATACTGTAAAGGTAAAGACAATATTATAGCTGATACACTAAGCCGATACATCACAGAAGAATGTGAAGAAGTCTATGAGAGCGAAAAGAAAGAAATACAATTGTTATCAATTAAATTTAAAGAGAATGATGAAGTAAAACAAATGCTAAAAAATTTAGCACAACAACAAGATTTGGACGTGACAATAAGAGAGATGAAGGACCAAGAACAGCTACCAAATCATTATAAGGTACTTAATGGAATTCTTTTCAGGTTAGTAAGACAAGACTGGAAGATAGTAATAACGAACGAAATGTTACAGAAATTAATTCAACCAGCACATGAGAGTTTAGCACATGCTGCTGCTCTGAAATGTTACCTGAGTCTACGAGAGGATTTTATGATTAATAATATGTTTCGAAAAATAAAGAAGGAGGTGAAGAAGTGTTACGAGTGTCAAACGGCGAAAGGACCAAATTTACACACATATGTAGAAATGCAGAGCATCCAGAAAGAGTACAAGGGAGAGCTAATTGCAGTGGATTTTCTGGGACCACTACCACGATCAAATCGAGGTGTAAAGCACATATTGGTATGTATCGATGTTTTCCAAGGCAGTCCGACTGTACCCAATTATGCGACCCACAACCAAAGTTCTTCTAAAGATACTACTGCAGAAATATATTCCGACATATGGAAAAATGAAGAAAGTACTCAGTGACCAAGGTGTACAATTCCAGAGTGAAAAATGGGAGAGGACGTTAAAGGAAAATGGAATACAACCTGTACTCACATCCACAAGACATCCTCAAGGAAACCTTGCTGAAAGAGTTAACAAAGAATTAGGTAAATATTTATGAATATACTGCCATGATCAACACAATAAATGGGCAGAATATCTACCATTTCTTGAGAAGGCCATCAACGAAAAATATAGTGAAGCAACAGGTTATACTCCAATAGAATTGGAAGAAGATAAAAAGCCACACAGATTTTGGACCAAGTATATAAACAAACCTAATAACCAGAATGTACCTGTACCAATAAGTGTGAAAATTGAATACGCAAAGCAACGGATAATAGAAAGAGGTAACAAGAGAGTAGAGAGATTTAACAGGACACACGAGCTACAACAATTCAACGTGGGAGAAAAAGTGTTAATAAAAGCTAATCCAGTGGGAAATTGAAGTGATAATACAGCGAAAAAATTCTTTAAACTGTATAACGGACCGTATACACTACAACAACGAATCGCGAGACATACATTTATAGTATATGACGATGTAAAAAAAAAAAGAAATTGGCAAATACCATGCCAGTTCACTCAGAAAATTTTACACATAAAATAACTAGGTCAGTAGAACCGGATGAAGAGAACAATGAAAGGAGCAGCTACGCTTATGCATTGTTATTAACTCGTAGCGAGGGGAGATAGAAAATAGACTTGTACCCTCCAACTAAGGGAACTTGAACAATTAATATTCATTATCATGGTTAGTAATGTATAAATACAAATAAAAAAATATTTATATTGTTACAACACAAATAAGCCACCCCAATACCAGGGATGAAAAAGATGATTCTGAATATAAAATAATACTTCATATAAAATAAAATGTTTAATATAAAGAAAATAAAAAGACAATGACACGACAAACGACGACATGACCTAACCCAAGTGATTGACCCAACAAAAGGAAACAAAAGAAGAAGGGAACCACAAAAAACAAACGAGAATAAAACCAAATGAAAAGAAGAAAGGGATTGACCCAAACCAAATGAAGAAGGGAAAAAACCAAAACCAAAAAAAAATGAACCCAAAGGAGAAGGTGGAAAACCAAGGTATTAACCAGATACAATGAAAATGAAGAAGGAGGGAAATGAAAAACAAACAAACCCTAGATAAAGGGAAATAAATAAAAATGAAAACAAATGATAAGACACAAACAAGTAATAAAGAATATGAGCAGGAGAAATGATACACTCAAATGTAATATTGGAAAAGAGACCAATAATTAACCTATGTAAAAAAGTAAATATTATTATCAATTAATGGATAAAAAAGTAAATGACAATTGAAAGAAACCCAATTAAACAATGTTAAATATAAAAAAGCAAACTAACCCACAAATTAGAGTTAGATGTAATGATAAAATATAAAGACATAAAATTGTTAATATTATTAGTGATATTTGTAATGAAAGAGATAGTACGGTAGTGAGATAGTAATTAGAGGGATTACCCATTTAGAAACACTTAAAAACAAAAACATTTGTGAAGTGCAAAATGAAAGTGTAAAAACCCCAAAGTATAGTGATAAAGAAAAATCACTAAATAAATTATAATAAACAATAAATAATTTAAAAGTGAAGGTGATGATTAAATGAGAATAATGTAATGTAAAGAAGGTTAATATAGTGAAAAATAGTGAATGATAAAAGAATAAACACTTAATAAATCCAAAGAAAACACTAAATGATTAAAAGTGAAGAATAGTAGTAATTAAGAATAGTAGTAAGTGTAAACAGTTAATTAAGGTACAATGAACGCTGAAAAGTGATGAAGAGAGTATTAGTTAAGAAAGAATATTACTGTTACAATTAACTGAATACAATTATAATTAAAAGGGAGAAAACTATGAAAGAGAAAACAGATAGTGTTACCATGGAGGGAAAGTAAAGATTGTTTAAAAATTAAGAAGTTAAAACAAATCAATAAACACCCAAGTTATAAGGGATCATTATTAAAGTAAGTTCATAAAAAGTGATGTTTATCACCCAAAAAATGATATGAAATAAGATGAATTGTAAACAAATATTAGCAAATAATAGTTAAATAATTATTTAAGCAAGTCTATGAATAGGATATGGCTGGAAGAATTATACAGACCATAAGCCTAGATGTTGTATTTAATGTGATCAAAAAATAGTAAATAATAGCCACATTGTTATTATTGGCAAATTAAATAAGTAAGAAAGTTAACAAATGTATGACTTAGAAAACGAGGAAACCAGATAGTAAACAATTAGCAATTCATGATGTGTAAAATAATAGTGACATAATAATAACAATAAACAGACCCAAAACACAACAATAAATAATACAACCAATTATAATAACAATATAAAGCCCATTAGGCTAAAAGGAAATGTAATTTATATGAAATAAGTCAAATACCATAATGGCTACTTAGGCCTATGAAAATGCCTAACTGTCAAAAACAAACAACTACAAATTGTAACAAGTTAACAAAGAAACTAGCTAATCCAAGGTGAACAAAAAACCAAGGATAATTTGTAAATCATAATAAAAGCAAAATATTAGAATAAGGAATTAAATTAGAAGAGAAATGTAATTAGCAAATATGAAAATAATTGTAAAATCATAAAACATTAAATAATCCAACCTTAATGGATATCAAAATAATCTTTGAAAGGAAATACATACTATAGTGACAAAATTTAATACTTAGGAAGGCAGATAGAGGAATAACAGCAATCAGAAGATATACTAGGATTTTGAAAAGAATTCAAATTTTGATAACAATGGATTTATGTCAATCTAAGCCAATCAAATTTAATTGGTAACCATAGAAACGAACATTGGTGGCGAAAATTACCATTGAATATTGTTACTCGTAAAGCGTCACTCTAACAGAACAGAAGCCGAATTTTGGAAGACCAATTTTTAATCAAAAAATGTAAAAACAGTGAACAAAATTCAAAACCATGATTGAATAAGAAGCAGACGAACCACTGGAGCAGTTAACTAAAGACCACGGACCATATTACCAGGAAAATAAAAGAAGAAAAATATGACCACATCCTATATTGTGATATAACAAAGGTCGAAATATATTAATACATAAAATCCACTGCCAGAACTTACCTGTACGCAATCACAACTACTTACCGTATTAAATTTCTTCAGAAGACCAAGGTCGCCACGATTATTTTTTATAGGTAAAAATATCGAAAACCTTTACACTCCACCTTAAATAAAAAAGGACAATTTTGCTATCTGACCACACCCAATTAATAATTCAGAAAGATTCCGGAATGTTAGACGAATTTTTGCAGCACAGAAATGAGAAAGTGGTAATGACGAAATAACTTAGGCTAACACATGTTCATAGTAAACTAAATAAATTTAATGAGTTAAACACAGACACTGAAAAACACGAGTTTATAAAATATACATTTATCGTTCATATTTAAGTACTAATTAAGGTAGCCCATTCTGCATCACTCATACACACATGCCATTTTATACTTTACCCCTCATTTTATTAAATTTTACACATTCCTTTATTGTTACGATATAACCGTCCATTACCACGTTGCCAGCCGAACACGTGCATTCACCGACTTGGTTAGTTGCCCGTTATTTCAGTTCCATTGTCAGTCGTTCGTCACTAATTGTACACTGGTTCCACTACGTTAATTCCGCGGCTCCCGGTCGGTACTAAAACAGTATTATTTCGAAGTGATCACATTTTGGAAAGTTCAACCGACCGGGACCGAGTCGCACTAACTACGTCTGATGCCCGTAGGAGGTTTTCGTGGACTGTGTAACGTGGACCGCGTAAATGTACTGCCAGCGGGCGGAAGCTGTGGTTCACTGCCACCTGATTTCGTCGCCGTGCATAGCTGATTTGCTGTGGCTTATGAGCTATGACTATGACACATAGTGTGTTTTTTCCTATTGTGTGCCGATGATATTAGGCATTGCCATTCCGACGTCACTAAAAGTAGGCGGTCCTTAGCTGCATTTCCTGCAGGACGGCTAAGGAGACGGTGAATAAAATTGTCCTCCAGGCATCTTGGTTTTTGGACGACGGCGTCACTCCGAGCGCGGACCTGGGTCGTTGCGTGTGTGCACCATCACATTCACGCACAGTTCTGAGAAATTTGGGGTGGCTGCATACCATAACAGATTACACAATGGAATGTTACGCCTTGCCTTTGTTCTAAAACTGTTCTACTTGCCACGTGGTCTGTTACAATGGAATTAACATTTGTCGAAAAATAAAACTTTCACAATATTTTTTACAAAACCCCAAAAAATGAAATAAATGAAATACAAAGACCCCATAACTGTAATAAATGAAATGACCCACTTTTGACACGTTACAATACCCCCCCCCCAATGAGAATTCTTCTGTCCAGAACAGAAGAAATCTCATTGATAAACCCCCTAAGAGGACCGGTGAGGAACTGGTGCCAACAACCCCCTTGTTCTTACTCTACATGGGTACACGACCCCCCTGGCTCGGCGACCATGGACGCATCTGAACGAGATCACTGGACTTCTCCGTAAGAGATCCCAACACCGAAAAATCGAACAGACAAGTACCACAGCACACCTCACCTTCTAACATGCTACCCCCCAAAATCCTCAATCCCTGGCTTAGATTATGCCATATCCTCCACCGATATGTTTCCCCTTGTATGCAAGCTGGGCTGCCTTTAGCAGATACTGGGCTCACACACACTCACATTACATACTGATATTACATATCATAAAAATTAAAAATTTTCAAAAGTTATTTAAATTACAACCCATTGGTTGTAGTCAGGTAAAATCGATTCATAAATTTTGTATAAATTTTAAATTATTCTCTTCATTGTTTCTGTTTTTATTTAAAATAAGTTGATTTAAACATTTCTTATAATTAAGAACATCCTTAACCTAACATGTGAATACTTAAGAGTCTAACAATACAATTCAATACAATAAATCAATAAAATAAACATGGTTAGCACACAAACAATAAAATAATCAAAACTTAAAATATCCATTAGCTGGCAGGCGCAAAATCAAGATTTTTTTTTTCAAAAAAAATATTTTCCAAAAATTTTAAAATTCAAAGAAAACAAAATTTTAAATTTATTAAAAGGTTTCCTTTACATATAGAAATTATTTAAAATTTGTTTAAATTGATCAAAAAACACAAGTTGAATTAACTTCTTACTACTAACTTATATGACCTCACTCTCAGCTGATCAAAACTAGGTCAAGTCCAAAAACCTTGACCCACATGTGTTATGTATAAGTTCTATCTGAAAATACATTTAATATCTGAACATCCTAACTTGAAACCCAAAACATAATAAAATAAAATATTTAAAATAACAAAATATGATTATAAATAATAAGCAAATTGACATTTAAATTATTCAAAATAAACACTTTCTTAATTTTACCTTATTTCCACCTTCTATCAAAATATTGTCACTGGTTTTAATTAAAAATTTTATATTTTTATTATAAATCTCTTTCTTTACTTGACAATCTGATTCTCCATTACTGTGGGTGATTGAAATACTTATAACAATTTAATTTACTACTTGCTCTGTATACATATATAATCTTTCTCCCTCTGACTCTAATACTCATCAACTGTAACTCACATGACACCTATCACTATCAAAAACATCTCTCAAAACACTCTCTAACACCAACTTATCATTAAACCCAAATCGCCACCTTCTCTCTATATATAAAAAAAATACTCTCTAACCCTTTGTATTTAGGATACGTGTTCCCCCCCCCCCCAAAAAAACTCATTTCCCTTTATCTGGTCCCTGGATTCTACCTGAGGCGGCCCCTTCCCACTAAAATCGGTCCCATCCCGTCCCAACTTATCATTATGTTGCGGACTCCTACATTACACTACCCCCTACTACAAAATTGCCATCCCCAAAATCTCAATCTTATTACCTTACTTCATTACAACAAAATAACAACAACAATATATCACTCAAAACTCTTTATTTCCCACAACTACTGTGTCAACATCAATACTTCTCAAAACAAAACAACATTACGTTAACTCAAAACAACATTACATTATTTTCATCTCTACTATTTCAACTTTAACTTTGACTTCAACTTGGACAGATCTATGTGTCCCATAAAATATTCATCACCCAAAAAACTATCTTTTATTAGCTTTCACAAATTATTACTTTATTTCTCATTTTATCAAATTACTTTTCACATTACTTTAAATAGCCTATTAATTACTTGGAACATTTATAACCAATATACAGTGACATTTTATTGCTGATCAGTTGATATTCCTAACATAATGAAAACACATCTCATTATGGAACAAATTACATGAAATATATATTTATCAATACTTATTTCTAACCTCTTTGTTTCCCCTTCTTCTGATTCTGATACTTTATGCCAACCGCCCGCCAGACAGTTTAATCATTTACTTAGTTGCAAACATACACAAATTATATAAAACATATACTTTATATCAACTCTTATATCTATCCTACTACAATAAAATATTACATTTAAACAGAGTGAACATCTTATATTGAATGTCTGAGCATGTAGTTATTTAAACAGAACACAAGCATTTTCGTTGGATCAAAATTTGAGTCAAAATTTTATGTTATAAAATTTAAATTCGTGGCTCATCTGAGCCACCTCCCATCCACACACTCTATTTCAAGTTATGTAAGACTGTGGCGCCTCCTCGCTTCCACAAAGACGGCATATTTTGGAGTAGGTTGACCTCTCCGTGTCTTTGTTTCGGCAGTTACATTTTAACGTCTGAATATCAGCATATTCTTGTCTATAATTAAACGCCCTTAAACGGGTCTACCACCTGGCCTTGCTGTTCCTAATCGAACAGAGTGGTAGTCGCTGTTCCATAGTACCTGGATTTCCCCTAAATTTCACCCCCATTTAATTTCTACTATATACCAATTTCAAGACAGCTATGGTCAAGGGACTTGGTATGACCATAGCTAACCGCTAGCCAAATCCACGATTAGTGCTGGTAAGGCAGTAATCGCCCGAAAAGTCGGGGAAATCTAACTTCATTTCATCGCCTGCTCTACTTCATCATTAGTATGTGCAACACGATCGTCTATCATTGTACAAATTGAGTTTGCACGAAAAGGTGTGTCGCACATTTTCGCCATTTTCGCCTCCGATGGAGGTAACACTCTCTGTTACCCCCAACCCATTTCACTATCTACGAGAGCACAGGCCACCCCCGCAATAGCAACTTAATGACTAACTAATTAAAATTTTATATACATTCTAATATCATATTTCCATCAATAATCATTTAACTCATTCATTACTTTCTACCATTGGACTTTCTTAAAATTTTCAAAATTTATTATTAATAATTAGTATATATCATTTTTCAGTTATTATTAAATTTTTTAATTATCATTTTTATTTAACCCAATTATTTCAAATAATCTCACTATTGAATTAAAATCTTAGTTACACCTGTAAACATTTTTATTATACATGATTCATATTGTAAAAGTTCTATACTTACAGTCCATTTAACATGGTATACACAAAACATCTACCCCCTACACCCCAATACTTTCACCTCACCTCTGAAACATTTAATACAAATATTAGTTTACATCAACCAATTTATCATTTAATTACCAAATTCACCTCGTAAAATAATTTAAATTTCTCAGAAAATTTAATTATATAACCTTTAAATAATCAATCAAAATATTTAAAACCTATCAAATTGTTTTAATTAATTTAATTATTAACAACACAAATTTCATTACCATCATAACAACTATTATTAGTCAATACTGTTTTCAAAATTAATTTGGTTATTTGTTTAAATCGCAACATATTAATATTATTATTGCAACAATTACACACACTTGTTTACTTAACATTCTACAATGCACACAAATAAATTTACTACATTTTATTTACAAACTTTTGTTATTAACTGTTCAGTTTTTCCGCACTTCCTTGTCCAAATCTGCCATGTCAGAACCACAAAACAAAATGTTTATAACTGCCTTTTATTGTTTTATAGTTTAGCCTCCATCGTCATAGATTAATCTTGGTTTTATGTAGCATTGTTCAATTTCATTCACACACAAATTACCGTTTTGTGTGTTGTAACCAAAAAAACCAAATTCATTCATCTTACCAAAATAATCATAAAACCAGTCAACGTTTAGTACATTTGTTAAGTCTCCCTCGTAAATACATTCATGATTGGGTTAATTACTTTAGTCAAATCATTATAGTCATTATTATTCAAATATACTTCTAAACTTTCTTTCCATTCGTCATACTTTCTCTTCAATTCATACAATTCTGTTTCTTTATTAACATACAATTCTCTACTTAAATCTCTCTCATCATAACACCAAATCACACTCTCAAAATTATTACAGACAGAGGGTACAAAATTACACAACAAAAATGAATACTTCAATTCATCTACCAACACGGGACTCTTGCCCTTCCTAAACAACACTTGTGAACACATTAAATCATCATAAACATCATAAATAATAAGGGGAAAATCTACCCTCTGTCCCCATTCTGCCACAACATTATTTTTTCTCTCTCTCTCTAACTCATAAATACACATTAACCTTTCATTATCGCATTCCACAAACTCATCAGTACTCTCATTATTTATTTTCACCGTTTCGATCTCCGATACTAATTCTTCAAATACATTACTATACTCAATATTATTATTCTCATTATTTTCAACATTATTGTTATCATTTATGAACTCTTTCTCTGGTATCATATTTTTACACTTGTCATTACAATTTTCATTTGTTTTATTTTTCTCTGTACTCATCACATGTACTCCCATTCGCTCAACACTCTGTTCTAATTTATTCAAACTAGATCTTATTATTTCGTTATTATTTTCAAAACATTTATTGATCTCACTAATATGGTTTTTTAACTCACTGAAATTGCTTTCGCACTTTATTTTCTGTTCATGTATTTCGCGTTTCAACTCATGGAATTTAACATTCTGTTCATCGAACTTAACACACAACATTGCAATCATGCCACACAAATATCTCATTACATCACTATTCTCAGATTGATTATTTTCCATTTTTGTCATTTTACTTTATCTCTGTAAATCACAATGATACAAACCTAACCTACTCACACGTAAATACGTATTCTAAATATTGTTTACAAATTCGTCATTACCACATCCTATTTTCTGTGCATTAAAATAGGTCTATCTCGTATAAATAAAATTAAACGAAAATCCTGGCAGGGTCGCCAAATGTGATATCACAAAGGTCGAAATATATTAATACATAAAATCCACTGCCAGAACTTACCTGTACGCAATCGCAACTACTTACCGTATTAAATTTCTTCAGAAGACCAAGGTCGCCATGATTATTTTTTATAGGTAAAAATATCGAAAACCTTTACACTCCACCTTAAATAAAAAAGGACAATTTTGCTATCTGACCACACCCAATTAATAATTCAGAAAGATTCCGGAATGTTAGACAAATTTTTGCAGCACAGAAATGAGAAAGTGGTAATGACGAAATAACTTAGGCTAACACATGTTCATAGTAAACTAAATAAATTTAATGAGTTAAACACAGACACTGAAAAACACGAGTTTATAAAATATACATTTATCGTTCATATTTAAGTACTAATTAAGGTAGCCCATTCTGCATCACTCACACACACATGCCATTTTATACTTTACCCCTCATTTTATTAAATTTTACACATTCCTTTATTGTTACGATATAACCGTCCATTACCGCGTTGCCGGCCGAACACATGCATTCACCGACTTGGTTAGTTGCCCGTTATTTCAGTTCCATTGTCAGTCGTTCGTCACTAATTGTACACTGGTCATTTTGGAAAGTTCAACAACCGGGACCGAGTCGCACTAACTATGTCTGATGCCCATAGGAGGTTTTCGTGGACTGTGTAACGTGGACTGCGTAAATGTACTGCCAGCGGGCGGAAGCTGTGGTTCACTGCCACCTGATTTCGTCGCCGTGCATAGCTGATTTGCTGTGGCTTATGAGCTATGACTATGACACATAGTGTTTTTTCCTATTGTGTGCCGATGATATTAGGCATTGCCATTCCGACGTCACTAAAAGTAGGCGGTCCTTAGCTGCATTTCCTGCAGGACGGCTAAGGAGACGGTGAATAAAATTGTCCTCCAGGCATCTTGGTTTTTGGACGACGGCGTCACTCCGAGCGCGGACCTGGATCGTTGCGTGCGTGCACCATCACATTCACGCACAGTTCTGAGAAATTTTGGGTGGCTGCATACCATAACAGATTACACAATGGAATATTACGCCTTGCCTTTGTTCTAAACTGTTCTACTTGCCACGTGGTCTGTTACAACGGAATTAACGTTTGTCGGAAAATAAAACTTTCACAGTATTTTTCCCAAACACCAAAAAATGAAATAAATGAAATACAAATACCCCATAACTGTAATAAATGAAATGACCCACTTTTGACACGTTACAATATGAAAAGGACGCCAGACCTACTTAAGTCCAAAGATTAATGAAAATAGAAACTATTGCAGCCCAATCCTCTTCCGACTCAATGAATGATAACACCAAGTCATCTGATGTGTTAAGTACCCTTGAATTACCTTATTTCCAAAAATAAAATCACTTTAAATTTTACTAAAAGTAATTTGATCTCTCACTATAATCCGAATATTCTCTTTCAAAGAATAATTAAGAAAAATAAACACACTGAAAATTTGTTAACATAAAATATAACCTATTGTTTGAATACGAACATTAGAAACACATTTAACGACACTACAGAACAGATTGTAACCACACACCTTATTATTTATGTACACTTAGAGTAAGGTAAAGTACTTTTATTGTAATCATAGGAATTCTTTGCCTTGTAATCAAAAGAATCCCCGATTTTGGAACGAAATTAATTATAATAACTAAACCGTTCAGCAGCCATGCTGATGTGAACACATCGTTACCATAATCGATTCGTCATCCTGAGAATTATTGTTTCATGTAAAAAGTCGGTGCAAATTTGTTAATCAACCAATATAATTTAATTGTCAAACTGAAAATTTTACTTATCAAACATTAAAATAACTAGTACAGGGAGTAACAGTTGTTATTATTTCATAGGGAGTGTATTGTATTACTTGTGTTTGTTTACAAAAGCTAGATTTGATGACCAGCGCTCAAGTTGCAATTCGTACAACTACCTACGCGATTCAGGAGGCGGAACGAGCGGGAATTATTTGAACGCCCCGGCCGTCACTGCTGAGAACACCCTATTAAGATATTAATTAATAAGTTTAATTATTTTAATAAACAATTTGGCGCCACCCGGGATAAACACACCCCTATTTAAGAACAGGTAAGGTTACTGCTGTGTTGTACTGGTAATTACAGCAACGCTACGGACATCGTTAGCGCAAAATAGATGTAACGACCCCAGTGCGAGACGAACGCACTACTAACACATACAACACGTCTACACATTTTTCAGAGACACAAACCAGATCGGTAGTTACAGATTGGCTTCCATCGCGGGGCTTAAAACAGAGACACACCAGTCTATTCGTTACAATATATATAAGTAATATGAAATATAAGAAGTATAAGATGTCTAATGATAGAAAAAAATATTTGAATAAATAAATTTATTAAAAAATTTTTTTCTCCAAGTAGAGGAATAATGCGACAATACAAGCAAAGGCTGTAATGCACATACATAATATATTGTAAATATTTTAGTTAATTTCAATAATATATAATAGACGAGGTGTGAGATTGGAAGCTGGTTTTCAAGCAGGCACCAACAGGCAAACATCACGCGATTTACCACTGCATGTGTGTATACAAGTAAATAATGTGTGTGCGTGAAGCCTGTCTGATCCTGAAAGTTGCAATCTCACCCCTCAAGTAAATGACAAATTAAGAAAATAATTAATTTTAAGAAAACCATAAATGTTAGTGAGAAGGTAAAAACTTCTAAAAATATGTAAAAATCGGACACGAGTGCAGTGTGAATTGTACGTAATTCGGACAATCAATGCGAGTACAGTGCGATTTTTAATGCATCATAATTATACTAGCAGTGTGAGCATCACGATAATTGCACATCTCATAAGTCATTAAATGAGACACTATTTGAGCAACGTGAAATCCGCGTTAAACAGTGCGATTGGCAAAAAAGTGCAATTATGTGAAATGAGACGAAAGTGGGGGCTGTCATACCATGTTTCAAATGTCGACAGGGTGATTCCTGAATCGACAGGTGCAGTTTTCTGTGTGGATATAAATAGAAGCCCAGGAGAGCTAATCGCTCTCTCTTAACAAACCATAGTCGCGGCGGTACACTATGCCGGTCTGTAACGCGAATTTTTTAAACTATTTTGGACGAAGTTAGATTTAAAATCTAACATCAGTATGATGTTGTAACTGAACTTATAAAGTATCACGGTAATGTTTTTTTTTTATTTGAAGTAATAAAAACAATAATAAAAAAATACCGTAACGAAGAAATCGTCGGAAGTCAACAAGCAGTCGACATCTAAGAACACCAACGCCTGACAGAGCACGACTAGCAGAGGAAGGAGATGCAGAGGACTGGAGACGTTTCTATAATAACGGCTACAGATCCAGAGTAACATGTCATCATACAGCATAACATAGTCTACAGCAGTCAATGTACCATGGAGGACGAGCAGTGAGGGCAAGAGGACATCCAGGAGGAGAACACTGAAGGAATCACTGGAGGACATGGGACAACTCTACAGAAATTAAGGTGACGAAAAACCAATACATAATTTTCAAAGAGAAAGACATTGAGAGACTCTAAAAGTCAAAACAATTTTTGTAAACATAATAATAAGTATGTAGATATAAATAAAATTCTATGTAATTAATATGTAGTAAAAAAAAAAGTTATTTAATTATTTTTCATAAAGCACATAACATAGAGTCATTTATAGTAATAAATTAAATGTGCTAAAATGATTTTTTTAAAGCTATACAAAGGTATTAAGAAAGATAGAATAAGAATGCAGTAATAACTTTTAAATAAGCACACATTTAGACTGAGCAAGCAAGAAACATTAACATACTGACGAGAAGTCTATATACAATAAATAATATAATATTTAGAATTTAAGATATGTTTGTAATGTTGACACGAATAGTAAAGACACTTTGAAACCATCGATAATGAAGATCACATGGCGTATTAATCATGATTTTCATAATATTATAATATTTTTGTTTGTTTGTTTCAAATAATAAATGAAGCATATTACAATTGTAATGGTACATATCTTCACCTAACAATAATGAAGAAAACATGACAAGATAAGTTGTTTAATCATTAACACTAAAATAAAAAAGGGATGAATCAGAGATTAAAGGAATGGGTAACTCAAAATAATAACACGATCAGACATATCCAGGTAGTCAGAACAGTAACCTCTAATAATAAAGAAGTAACAAACAAACAAACCAAATGTTAAATACAGTAATACATGGCGATTTAACCTGAGTAGCCCAATAGATGGTAAGTGAGAGAGTAGAACCAGCCCCATAAACCAAGAATAATATAAATAATGACAACTGTAAGTGAACTAGAACTAGCCACCACACTACCACAAGAGTGTAGTAATAATAAGAATAATAATGAACACAGAATTAGCATGGAAGTGTGAAAGTATAATCAGCCAAAACACCAAGGAAGTGACATGTAAACGATGGCAAAATAAAGTGAGCCCAGAAAGAATACAAAACTAATGTTAAACCAATGAAAAAGACTAACTATTGAAAATTGTATATGATAATAATAAATGTAAAGACAGACAAGTTAAAAATATTAATTGTTAAGGACTTGAGACATAGAAGGGTACACTAACCCAAACAAATAGAGTAAACTAGGACAAATCACATTAGCACGACACAAACATATCATGTATAGTCAAACCACACAGAGTGAGAGATTATAAATTGTAAGGAGGATGAACATTTTAAAATAAATGTAAGAAAAAGAGTTTTGAATAAGCAATACACTAATCTTTACCCACCAGTAACCCTAAAACAAGATTGAGTGCAAAGTGTTAGTGTTAATACCCCGAAGTGAGAATAAACCCCATTAAAAAGTGATAAACACGGATAAAACCATAATCAAAGTTTATAAGTGCATAAACTAGGTTATAAGTTATAAATGAGTGAGATCTGATAATGGTCAAACGCAGGAAAGACTGTGATAGTTGAGAGGCCAATGTGAGTGGACACCCAAAATGTAACTAAATAAACTAATAGTGTTAAAATTAAGTTAGCTTTAGTGATAACTGATTATCATGGTTTTAAATGTGTGTAAATTAATGTAACAAGTGACTATTAAGATTATTAGGAAAGTAAGAAAGATAGACTATCAGTGCGTCCATTCACCATATAGAAAATGTCAGTAATATTAAGGGATAAAAACAATGAATAATCATGATAAGAGTTAATAAGACATAGTGAAATGGTATTAGGTACCATTAGTTAATAAAACAGTGCCAGATAAGCTTAGTAATTAGGATTTTCTATAATAATCAAAATAATTAATTAAGGTTTATATGTTTGTTTTCTTTTAATGATACTATAAAATAATTATTACCCACTGAAGAGTATGAGTGGATAATAAAAAGTAAATAATTATGTTTTAATGAGTAAGATTTATGTTTCAAGAGAATTATGTTTTAATGAATAAAAATTATATCTATGGGAATTGTTAAAACCATAAGATGCTATGTTATATGATGCAATAAACAAGAAACAAAATAAATACAGTCAGATACAATGACACTAAAAGGCAGTTATGACAGTTGTAACGAAACAAATGTTACAAAAGAATAGTAAATAATAGTGGAATCCGATCCAGAGAAGAAACAAGAAATAATAATTTAAAGCAAATTAAAGGAAACCTAGTTGGTTTGACTTATTTAATATTATCAAGAAACCCAGAAATAACCCAGTAGAATAGGGCAGTAAACAGACAAAAATTAAATAAATAAACCTAGTAGGCCTAATCAACTTACCCTGAATAACAACCAAACCCAATAAAGAGTACCTAATCATAAAATAAAATTGTATTAACAAAATTGTATCGACATATTTTAAGGATAGAAAAAGGGACACAAACCTTACAGTTATATGAGTGACATAATATAAATAGTGACACAGACTACTGTTAAACGGTGTTAATTATTTTTGTATGAAAAGTGTTTTATTGTTATTATTAGACAAAATTTTAGTTTATCATACAGACAATAGTTTAGCAGTATAAATAAACTAAAACTGTCAAAAACAATTATTATTATTAAGAGTTTTGTTGTATGTTATATGTTGTATGTCACCAGTTAATTTATGTAAATATATTTATCTCAGGTAGTCAAAGTAGAAATTACAATCAACCATAACAAATTGTTCCACCACATATCATAGAAATTCAAATTAATAAGGTTTTACAGTTATAAACTGAGGCATGTTTAGTATCAAATTGTTTATAATTATCTAATTAATAATTGTATAAACATTGCATGTATCATTAGAGTATAATAATAAAATTATCTATTAAAGGTAATTTATAAAATATAAAGTAGGTAATGGGTGTTGATCCTATAACATTTAACCTGTACATAAATGACCAATCAAAATTTAAGAAATTTGTATGAGTTCTGTGACTAAAAAAGAAGAAATAACACTTAATTGTTAATTGTGATGGAAAACAGTTGAATAGTGCGTGTCTAGATGTAATTAAAAAAATATAAAAATAGATAACCCGTTTGTGAAAGAAGATCTGAAAGACCATCATCGAAGATAATAATCCTTCCACTACAATTTTCATGAACAAGTAATACACACAATCAAGAAAAATTTCAGAATAAACCAGAAAACCTTCAGAATATCGTCTAGATGTGTAAAGTATAATTTGACAATATTTTTATCCAACAAGGAACAACCACTAGACAATATAACAATTTACACTAACACTAATCACTAGTAAACATTTTAAAGTGCAAACAAATTCAATATCTAAGCGAACAGTGATTACAAGGAAAACATTTATTGTACACATTCATAAACTTCATTATTTTCTGAGACGGACAAATAGCCATGAGGTTGACGTTACTCTAACCTACATGCTTTTACGAAGCGTATTGAATATCGTCAAAACTTGTACGTAACTTAATATATAATTGTTGTAATTTTTTTTAGATTATAAATAATATATTGTTTGTAAAGGTACTCTCTATTATTAATTAACATGTAAAGGAACTTTTCGTAGCAGCCACAAGAATTCCCACGAAATATATAAAAATTATTTAGTTATTAAATCCTGAGATAAATATCGATTGTGACAACCGTATGTATCGAATGGAATTTCCCAATAATTTGAATTTATGTTACAGAGATTAAACCATTATGTTATTAAATCATATCCATGCGTTATTATTTCAGGAACGTAATATATTATACCATTAAGATACTACGGGAACGAGAGTCGTATTATACAGTATACAAATTAACATATGAAACCAATAAAATCACACACAATTACTAGGACAGAGATAAACATTGAGCAAATAAACAGAATCATGTATTAAAACAATCAGGACCCATACAAGGGGAGAATAAAAGGTAATCTCAGTAATTAAAGAAAAAATAGTCAATTAATATCTAAGCCTAGGCAGATTCCCAACAGTCAAACTACAAAAGACTTCAAATTTTAGAATTAAACACTGACATTAGTAAAACTAAGCCACATAAACTGTGAAATACAATTAGACTATCATGTTAAGGCAGGAATATTATGATAATAATGTAAATTAAGAAAACAGTATAATTAAATAAAATCCACAAAACTGTCAAAATGTTGATACCTAAGTAAATACTGTAGTATTGGATGTCAAATTAATCCTTGAGCCAAAATATGAACAGTGGTAATAATATTTACTACTAAAAAGGGAGTACTGAAGATTAATTACATTTAGAAGATCTGTGACCATTTTAAATAAAAATTCAAATATCTTAACAATGATCTCAAGCCAATTTCAGCCAATCAAAAATTGTGAGTTACCATCACAACAACCGTGTATTGACTAATTTTCAGTTAGGAACAATAATAACTGTAGTGACGCTAACCTGGAGAGAAGCCACGCCGTGAAGGGCACAAATTTTTAACTCTAAAACAGTATAAGTGCCCATAAGTCGATGAAGGACCAGAATAACTGACGAAAGGACATTCCAACCAAACTATACCAAGGACCAGCGCGGAATTAATCTAGATGACCAAAAAATATATGGAATCCGACCCGAAGAAGACGCCAACCATTCCCGAAGCCCAAGACTGAAGAAGGAAGAACCGACATCAACCCATTACACCACTTGGACGATTGACAAAACATCTTTTATCTACTAACGTTGAGTATTGCTGAATTTATTGATTGATTTATAAAAAAGACAAATTCTCTTTCACAAAATTATAACTAAATGATAAAACTCTCACTATCACTGAAGGTATTTTCAAGGATTGATAAAATAAAAAAGTAACTTTGTAAACACTGAATGACCAAATGATAACCTATGTATACACCAACGACACTGTCACAATTCAACACCACAATATTTAATTTATAGTAAACCTTGTTTAATTTTAATGATCACGTACTTTAAATGATATGTTCTAATTTTGTTATCTTGTTAGATAAACCTCTGTTTCGTACTTAAAAGAACCCTATAGGCAGATTTATTTTGCAAAATAATAACCACACTAACTTGCAGCTAATACAAACATTGTACTGCCAACCCAGCGATCCGCTGATTGAGCGAATATTGCCGAGGCTAAAATCATTGTATAAATTATTAATTTTATGAAGCGTTAACAAAAAAAAAGAACCAGTCAAAAGCCTAATAAAAGAGTGTGTACCGATAACAACTGTCCATTATTTACTTGTAAAGAATATTATGCATGTTTTGTTTACTAGCAGTGGGTCAACATAACCAACGTTATTTCAAGTTGGCAACACGTTTCCGCCACTCAGATGAGAATCAGTAACAAGCCAGACGGCGAGCGATTCGAATTTACAATAGTGCAATATCAAACTATACAAATAAAAACTTTTGTTTTCACGAAAAACAATTTGGCGCCTATCCGGAATTACGAAAGAGTGAGAAGGGACAGGTAAGGCACAGAGGCTACCAGACGCTTCTGAACGACACCATTTACGTTCGCAAAACACATTACTAAAACTTCCAATTCTAAAACTAAGAGACTGACACACACGATTTCTACAAAGTGGCGCACCAACTAGTGAGGCTAGAGTTACGACAGAATATCTAGCGGCAGGTACGACAGAAGGTAAACAAGATGAAGAGGGCATCATCATTAAGGCGGACGAAGGAGGCCGAAAAGGAAGTTCGAGCGGAAGAGAAAGAAGTGACTTCGGTAGAAGACGCCGAACAAATGTTACCTCCCACGGAACCAGTCAAACCCGTGCAGGCAGAAAATCAACCGGAGAAACCCGCACGACCAGAGGACGGGAATCTCATGGAAATGATGAGAATACTGATGGAAGATAACCAGAGGAAGATGGAAGAAACATTGAACAAAAATAAAGAGGAAATTAATGAAAAAATAGACAAGAACAGTAAGACCATGGAAGAAAAAACAGACAAGAGTAGCCAGCAAATGGTCGAAAATAATAAGGAAATGGCAGTGAACATGGAGAACTTAAAGGAAGAGTTGAAACTGGACAACCAGAAAAACTTGGAGGAGTTGAAGGAAGAGTTGAGCAAAACTATTGAAAATAATAATGAGCGGATTAATAAGAAGATCGAGAAGGAGATGTCCGAGATACACGGGAAATGGGAAGATACGAACCGTGAAATACAACAAACGAAGGAAGACTTCAGAGAACGGATGACCAACCTGGAAGAAGACAGCCAGATCCGAATAGAGTCGATAAAAACGGCAACCGACCAAAATATAAAACAGGTACGGACAGATTTTGGAGAGAAGTGCCGGGAGATCGACACGGCCGTAAGCGAGGTTCGTGGACAAGGCCAGCAAAACAAAAATAAAATTGAGGAAATCCAGCAACGGGAGATTGCTAAAATCAGGGAGGAGTTAGAAATAATTAATAACAGACCGCCAATAATGACGCAGTACCAACACATGGACAACCGGGAAGTGATCAACTTTAAACAATACCGGCGAAACCCAATGGAGTTTTTAGAAAGAGTAGACGAGCAGCTGGCCAAAACTCGGGAGAACAGGTGGACCATTATCCGAGGCTACTTAGACGAGTATTTTCGAGATATCAACGATAATTGGTGGACGGCCACAAGACACGACCTCACGAATTATGAACAATTCAAAGATGTATTCAAAAGGAAATACTGGTCGGAGGCAACACAGAACATCGTGCGGGACAGTATATGTTTCGGCAGATACGACGCCACCAGAGGGACAACTTTTATTGCATATTTCTTCGGTAAAGTCTGCCTAGACCGAAGATCCCAGAAGAAAGTTTGGTGGCGAAACTTGCTTTTCATTACGAGGAAGGTGTCTCTAGAGCGCGGCTAGGTAGCCAAATCAAAACTATACAATCTATGGCAGCCCTGCTGGAAGATTACGAGAGAGAACTTTATTATCGTAGGAGCCGACAGCGGGACGACAGGGGTGAAAACAAAAATTTTAACAACGGTTACCAGAATAATAACAACAATTACCGGTACAATTATAATAACCATAACCAGGTGAATAACACACCTAACGACCCGCAGAATAGACATAACAATAATCCGGCTAGCCAACAAAATAACAGTTATAACAATAATAATAGGCCAAACAACACAAACAATCAATACAACCGGCCAAATAATACGCATCAACCATATAGGCCGAATAACGCCAATTACAACCGGCCAAATTACAATAACAACCCAAGTGACAATATAAATCGCAATAATAACGATCGTAACTATGGTCAAGTGCATTACGTGAGGGCCGAAAGTGACGGAAGAAATAGGTCGTACTATCAGGGACGACGAAGTGCCGACCGGAATGCATATGGACACCGATACAGTGATCATAATTACGGACGTGACACCGGAACCAACACGGGCCGAAGTCGAAGCCAAGAAGTGTATAGGCGTGACCGGTACGAAGAGGATCACAACCAGCCTGAACCCCGGCCGTCAACGAGCGGGAGTCCGCCAACAGATCAACAAGATGATCGTAACAATCAGTCCGAGATGACGTTAAACTAGGAGCGGCAGTGAAAAAGCTACTTATACCCTCACTGAACCATTCTATTTGGTTAAATCGCAACGTTATACAAACTAACGGCGAACGTACAATTACAATAGTGCGAAATAATTATCTGAAAAATATTGTAGAGGAATTGCTTGAAGAAGGTAACAACCAATCTGATAATAAACATAACGAAATTGCTTATATTTCAACGCAAGTCAACGGAGTACCAGCACAAATTATGATAGACACTGGATCCAATATTTCGTTAATCGACAGTATCGAGCTTCAAAAAATCCAAGAAGGGAGTAAGACAATTATACTTACGCTACCCATCAGCAACATTGTCCTTGTATGAGCGACAGGACGGCAAAATAGAACCGTCCGAAAACAAGTGCAACTCGAACTGACAAGCAACCGACAAACCGTAACAATGACGTTTTTAGTAGCCAGTGGGTTGCCATTCAGGATGCTAATTGGTTGCGACATGCTGCGCCAGTACTCAGCAATAATTGACCTGAGCAAATACAAACTTATTTTGAAGAAAGGTGACATACAGTGGATAACCGAACTGACCAATAGTGATGAAATACAGCCAAATAAAACCATGTACCATATCCAAAAATACAGAAATACTGGAGAGCATATACTGAATAATGGAATTTATGACGAGACCGACAATGAAGAACTATGGCAAGAAAAAATCGAAGAAATCCGAACTTTCCAGAGAGAGAAAACGAGCGCACAATTAACAGTTCAACAAGCTGAACAACTGATAGAAGTGTATAACCGCTACAAGCACGTATTTTCAGATACACCTGGAAAGGTCAGAGATTATCAGTGCGAGATTCAATTCCGAGAGCCTGTCAACTTGATAAAAAAATCTTACCCGATCACAAATTTCAAAGGAGGCGGCGGCGACAAGAGAAATTACTTCTCTAATTCAATTTCCAAATGGCGAAGAATATCAGTTCAATGACGTGCAATTTCATAATAAAATACTAGAAAAGTCTGACAAAATCAGAGAAAAATATAAGCAAATGCAACCGAAACCCATACAATATCAGATTGGAGAGCAAATATTACTTAAAAACAGAGGATTACCAAGCACCATGGAAGGGATAGCCAAGAAGCTACTGTTACTGTACACAGGACCCTACATAGTAAGCAAAGACAACCGAAATAATACATATGAGATCGTAGACCCAAAGACACAAAGAATAAAGGGGACATTTAACCAAACCTCTATGAAAAAATATTATTAAAAACGAGAAAAATACATCCCGAAACCAATTAATAAATAACTAGTGTTAAACAGTAAGAAAAATAAACAAGACAAATAATAAAAAGATCATGTATACCATACCCACTAATAATATCGAATCACTAAGAGCTAGAGAGTGTGAATAAAAGAAAAAGAATATAATTTGAAATAATGTATTGTATAAACTAAATAATAATAATAATGTGGAGAATCCTACAAATGATATTTATTTTATAGTCGCACTAAGACTACTTGTATAATTTTATAATGATTGACTGTAGATAAGTCCAGCAATCAAATGTGTATTTTACGGCGGAGCAATGGAGTCAAAAGTACCCCTCCGATCCGATTCAATATAATGTTAGGGAAAAAATGTTACGGAATTAGATATCAAAGGGATAAGAACATTAAACTAAAATACGATACAAAGATCAAGAAGAATACTGACACTCAAAAATAATAAGAGTCTATTGCTCAAAACTAACCAGTGATTAAGAAAATAAAATTGAAATAATGATTGATAATTCCAATCAATAAACTGAACGATATTTGTTCAAATAATCAATTTTAGTGGCAGGGAAATATGTAATGGTACATATCTTCACCTAACAATAATGAAGAAAACATGACAAGATAAATTGTTTAATCATCAACTCTAAAATAAAAAAGGGACGAATCAGAGATTAAAGGAATGGGTAACTCAAAATAATAACACGATCAGACATATCCAGGTAGTCAGAACAGTAACCTCTAATAATAAAGAAGTAACAAACAAACAAACCAAATGTTAAATACAGTAATACATGGCGATTTAACCTGAGTAGCCCAATAGATGGTAAGTGAGAGAGTAGAACCAGCCCCATAAACCAAGAATAATATAAATAATGACAACTGTAAGTGAACTAGAACTAGCCACCACACTACCACAAGAGTGTAGTAATAATAAGAATAATAATGAACAAAGAATTAGCATGGAAGTGTGAAAGTATAATCAGCCAAAACACCAAGGAAGTGACATGTAAACGATGGCAAAATAAAGTGAGCCCAGAAAGAATACAAAACTAATGTTAAACCAATGAAAAAGACTAACTATTGAAAATTGTATATGATAATAATAAATGTAAAGACAGACAAGTTAAAAATATTAATTGTTAAGGACTTGAGATATAGAAGGGTACACTAGCCCAAACAAATAGAGTAAACTAGGACAAATCACATTAGCACGACACAAACATATCATGTATAGTCAAACCACACAGAGTGAGAGATTATAAATTGTAAGGAGGATGAACATTTTAAAATAAATGTAAGAAAGAGAGTTTTGAATAAGCAATACACTAATCTTTACCCACCAGTAACCCTAAAACAAGATTGAGTGCAAAGTGTTAGTGTTAATACCCCGAAGTGAGAACAAACCCCATTAAAAAGTGATAAACACGGATAAAACCGTAATCAAAGTTTATAAGTGCATAAACTAGGTTATAAGTTATAAATGAGTGAGATCTGATAATGGTCAAACGCAGGAAAGACTGTGATAGTTGAGAGGCCAATGTGAGTGGACACCCAAAATGTAACTAAATAAACTAATAGTGTTAAAATTAAGTTAGCTTTAGTGATAACTGATTATCATGGTTTTAAATGTGTGTCAATTAATGTAACAAGTGACTATTAAGATTATTAGGAAAGTAAGAAAGATAGACTATCAGTGTGTCCATTCACCATATAGAAAATGTCAGTAATATTAAGGGATAAAAACAATGAATAATCATGATAAGAGTTAATAAGACATAGTGAAATGGTATTAGGTACCATTAGTTAATAAAACAGTGCCAGATAAGCTTAGCAATAAGGATTTTCTATAATAATCAAAATAATTAATTAAGGTTTATATGTTTGTTTTCTTTTAATGATACTATAAAATAATTATTACCCACTGAAGAGTATGAGTGGATAATAAAAAGTAAATAATTATGTTTTAATGAGTAAGATTTATGTTTCAAGAGAATTATGTTTTAATGAATAAAAATTATATCTATGGGAATTGTTAAAACCATAAGATGCTATGTTATATGATGCAATAAACAAGAAACAAAATAAATACAGTCAGATACAATGACACTAAAAGGCAGTTATGACAGTATACAAATTAACATATGAAACCAATAAAATCACACACAATTACTAGGACAGACATAAACATTGAGCAAATAAACAGAATCATGTATTAAAACAATCAGGACCCATACAAGGGGAGAATAAAAGGTAATCTCAGTAATTAAAGAAAAAATAGTCAATTGCTATCTAAGCCTAGGCAGATTCCCAACAGTCAAACTACAAAAGACTTCAAATTTTAGAATTAAACACTGACATTAGTAAGACTAAGCCACATAAACTGTGAAATACAATTAGACTATCATGTTAAGGCAGGAATATTATGATAATAATGTAAATTAAGAAAACAGTATAATTAAATAAAATCCACAAAACTGTCAAAATGTTGATACCTAAGTAAATACTGTAGTATTGGATGTCAAATTAATCCTTGAGCCAAAATATGAACAGTGGTAATAATATTTACTACTAAAAAGAGAGTACTGAAGATTAATTACATTTAGAAGATCTGTGACCATTTTAAATAAAAATTCAAATATCTTAACAATGATCTCAAGCCAATTTCAGCCAATCAAAAATTGTGAGTTACCAACACAACAACCGTGTATTGACTAATTTTCAGTTAGGAACAATAATAACTGTAGTGACGCTAAACTGGAGAGAAGCCACGCCGTGAAGGGCACAAATTTTTAACTCTAAAACAATATAAGTGCCCATAAGTCGATGAAGGACCAGAATAACTGACGAGAGGACATTCCAACCAAACTATACCAAGGACCAGCGCGGAATTAATCTAGATGACCAAAAAATATATGGAATCCGACCTGAAGAAGACGCCAACCATTCCCGAAGCCCAAGACTGAAGAAGGAAGAATCGACATCAACCCATTACACCACTTGGACGACTGACAATACATCTTTTATCTACTAACGTTGAGTATTGCTGAATTTATTGATTGATTTATAAAAAAGACAAATTCACTTTCACAAAATTATAACTAAATGATAAAACTCTCACTATCACTGAAGGTATTTTCAAGGATTGATAAAATAAAAAAGTAACTTTGTAAACACTGAATGACCAAATGATAACCTATGTATACACCAACGACACTGTCACAATTCAACACCACAATATTTAATTTATAGTAAACCTTGTTTAATTTTAATGATCACGTACTTTAAATTATATGTTCTAATTTTGTTATCTTGTTAGATAAACCTCTGTTTCATACTTAAAAGAACCCTATAGGCAGATTTATTTTGTAAAATAATAACCACACTGTCTTGCAGCTAATATAAACATTGTACTGCCAACCCGGCGATCCGCTGATTGAGCGAATATTGCCGAGGCTAAAATCATTGTATAAATTATTAATTTTATGAAGCGTTAACAAAAAAAAAAGAACCAGTCAAAAGCCTAATAAAAGAGTGTGTACCGATAACAACTGTCCATTATTTACTTGTAAAGAATATTATGCATGTTTTGTTTACTAGCAGTGGGTCAACATAACCAACGTTATCTCAAGTTGGCAACATGTTTCCCCCACTCAGATGAGAATCAGTAACAAGCCAGACGGCGATCGATTCGAATTTACAATAGTGCAATATCAAACTATACAAATAAAAACTTTTGTTTTCACGAAAAACAATTTGGTGCCTATCCGGAATTACAAAAGAGTGAGAAGGGACAGGTAAGGCACACAGGCTACCAGATGCTTCCGAACGACACCATTTACGTTCGCAAAACACATTACTAAAACTTCCAATTCTAAAACTAAGAGACCGACACACACGATTTCTACACAATTCGTAAAAAAGAGTTACTCTTATTATAATTACACCTACACCCCAATTATTCATACACGTTGTTAGTAATGGTATAGAGAGTGTATGAGTTAAATATGTACAAATTAAATTACACAGAAGGGTTAATGTGTTACATTTTGGTGTCCCAAAGAACGTGGGGCCCATTCAAATAAAAATTGCAGTGTTACATTTTGTCGCTTCCAAAGTGGGGCTATTCAAACACAAAAAAGATTTTTATTTGAATTATCAAAAAAGTGTTGCATATTGTGGTGCTCCAAGATAGTGAGCTCCACGAATTTAAATTATATAATAAATTTGCTGCAAAAAAAAAAATATATATATATATATATATATTGAAACAGAACGATAAAGTTTTCAATTTAACTGTTTCGACTTTACTGATGTTGACTGTGTATTTGTATGTAACACAGACGTAAATTTATTCGTATGGGTTTAATGCCCACGTTGGTTGCGGCACTTTGAAACAGAACGTCTATTACGTGTTTTTTTAAAAAATAGTCTTATTTTGGTGTAATTGTGTTCGAGAGAGAGTGTGAGCGTAATGGAGAGAGCGTGAGAGTATAGCGCTCTGCAAAGAGAATTCGAATTTTTCCCGCAGTGATGACGTCAGCAACCCACCTATGTTCAGTTGTGAAGTTTGCCGTCTGCTCGTGGTGAACGACTGTTGGTTTTAATTTTCTCTGCTCCTGTGAAAAAATGTTCTCCCCACACACAAATCCCTCCAAAATAATAAATTCTGTCTTCCCGTTATCAATTATGAATGTTTTTATTAGCTCAGTATTAATAGCAATGAGTTCTTTCAAAATAAACTTTTTATATAACTTGGGTAATCTTCAGGGTTTGGATTCTTTGAACTTATTCGAACGCCAGAAAAATGCTACAATAGGTACAACACATTACAACTATAAAATATTATTAATTAAACTTAATTACTATAATTGAAAGAAAATATTATGTTAATAGAGATGTAATTAGTGTTTTTGCGTTATTTAAAGTTGGCAGCGGAATGAATCACCAACGATGATGGCCGCCGTCATACAAGACGATCGTTCACACAATGAACGTACAAGTTTTCAGTTGAATAATTAAATGTTTATTCTATTTGTGCACCTTTATTAAATAAAGTTTATAGTTCAAAAATCCCTAAGGATTACTTTAGTGCAGTTGGGAATACTAGTTTTTTAGTGAAGTGTTTGCAATTATTGTTTTAAAGTCATAGTTACTGCCAGGCGTCTCGTGTTAAATTTTGGTAATGGCTCCCTGCTTCAACATTGCTCCACGCTGTCTTGGGATTATTTTTGCGAAGTGTCTCTGGTTTGTACTGATCTTGATTCTTGTAATGCTTCTATTTAGTGATTTTCAGTATTACTTCTCTTCTGAAATTTTTTACGTCAACTCACTATTATTTTAAGATTTTCAGGCTGGCATCATTAGCTTCAGTTAACTGCTTCTTGTGAAAGTCATTACTGGAATAATCTGCTTTTTCAATATTAATTGTCTTGACCATGTTTTCTGTCTTCTCATTGGTTGGTTTTGTGTAAAAAGGTCAACCGGCCGTTTCTTCGAATAAAATCTTCATCCAACCTTTTTAAAATTCCTCTAAAAAGTACTCCTTTGTTAATCAGTTATTAATTTATAATTTGTTGGTCCAGTCTGGTGATTTGATTAATTACAAACATTTTGGTACTTCATTTTATATGTTTTGGTTTTACAATAGGAGTGTTTACACCTTTACAAAGTTGTGGTTTTTGATTAGACATAAGCTGTGTTTCAATCTTTGGAACTACTATAACATTTTGTTATAATTATGTGGCCGAATTGGTGTTACAGTAGGTTTTGTGTGATTACTGTGTTAATATATTAGTTCTGTTTAATTTGTTACATTATTGACTGTATTTTTACATTTTGTTAATTTGATTTAGGCCTAAAGCCACTCTCTGGTTTACAGTTATTATTTAATTTATATTGGCTCAGAATCCAATTACCCTTTACAATCTTTTATAATAACAAATACAATAATCACTTTATATTATTCTAACATCAACATTTTATCAACTAATATAAAGAATTCTTAAGATTAACATTTTGACATTTAAAATTAACAAAAGCTATGTGTGTGGTCGTCACCAAGTCCTTTAATTTGTTAAGAAATAGTTCCTAACAACATTCCTTTACATTTTATCTATGAACCATTTACTATGGCTGTATGTAGTATAATTAATGTCTTTAACAAATACTAACAAAATCATAAAAATATAAATTGAATTGTTTATAATTTTACTTTTAAACCTTCCCCTGTGGTTCTAAACAACAAACTAAACTATAGCCCACAGGTTCACACCCTCATACAACATAGTTCCTATCATCAAAATTGATTTTATACTACTAATCACTTACAATTAAAAAATATTGTTTTACCCTTTTACGGGGTACAATTTGAATGACAAGACACTGTCTATTATCAGTTTGACCTTTGTCATTCCTCGTTGTTTTTTACTTGACATACATTAAAATTTAAGCAAATACTTACAGTGAATCTGCTGGAGTTCAACACTGACTCTATTACACTTCACTGATTAATTTATTTTCACAACTTGGGTATTTTACTCTTTTCACTCACGATCACTGTCACTGTCACTGGGTGATAATTACAATATATATTTTTATATTACTTTTACAAAAATTGTGTTGTACTTTTACGCATTTAAACTACTAGCTTTGTTTACATCAGTTTCATTGTTTGCTGATGGAATCAATTTTAATACATTATGGAATGGGAAGGTGCTTAATTCCGTCGCATTACATAATTACCTCCCTGCCAAGACAAGGTTATTTTTCAAAACCGTGGTTTAGGGAAAATAAGCTGTTTAAAATTTTTTTTTTTTTTCATTCATAATATCTCTTTAATTCAGACAGATTATATGTCCCTTTTACTCCTTTTGTGTTTGGGTCTACTATCACGTAGGTATTGTCTTGGTTGTTTCTGTCCACCAAGAATGGTCCATTGTATAATAACAATAATTTTTTCATGATCTCATGAATTTCACCAGGTGACCTCCTGTCGTTCACTATATGTTTGTTGATCTGTCGTGCGTCCAGGCACAACCGTACCGCCCCATCTTTCTTCTGCACTGCGACAATTGGACTGGTGAACGGTGAAGCGATACTTTCGATTATGTCTTGGTCAATCATCCATTGCATTTCCTTCCTTACTGCCGGTTTTAAGGATTGGGCAATGGGGTATGACTTCTTGTTAAAATTTATGGGATGGTTGAAAGTTAGTTCGCAGACAAAATTTTTAGCTTTACCGGGCAAATTTGAGAAAGTTCTTCTGTACTTATTCAATATCTCCACCAGTTGGTCTTTTTGTTTTACTTCAATTTTCTCGGTATTGGCAACCTGGAAAGCATATATTTCTTGTATTTTTTCATTCCATAGTTCTTCTTCTGGATACGCTGATTCTATGTTTAAAGCATTTTTATTCTCCCTATCATCATACACTAAGGTAAACGTTTGCCGATCGTGAGTGGCGCTATTCCGGCCTACAATCTCACTCGACCATTGACCTTTTTTATGGTACAGCGTTACTATACCACTGCCCATATTAATAACAGCTGCATATCGCCGTAGCGTGTCGCAGCCAATCATGGCTTTGAAAGGTAGCCCATGGGCCACTAGGAACTCCATTTGAATGGTCCCATCCTTTCCAGACGCATCCAGTTGTATTTGTTTTCTAATAGATTTGTTAGCTTTTCCAGTAGCTCCCATTATTATCATGTTACTCACTGGTAGAGTTGGGATGTTGTCATTACTTTCGTCTTTTATTCTATTGAATTCTGTTTGATCAATCAGTGAAATATTCGCCCCGGTATCAACCATTATCTCTGTTATTACCCCTTGTAGTCGAGCAGTAATGTATATAATCTGGTTATCATTTTTAATTATAGAGGATGACATTTCTTCCATTAAGTCTTCACGAATATTTTTTAAATAGTTTATTCTTGTTAGTTCATTTCTATTTGTAGTGCACCCGTCCAATTCCCGCAGTGATGGGTCGCTTTCTGTTCTCACTGCCGCATCTAGTTTTCCGCCCTTTCTTGAGGTTGGTCTCCTTGGACGGCCTACTCTTGATTTCTGGGGCGTCTGTCTTCTACACTTCTATTCCTTGGCTAGTCTCTTCTGTCTTCATCCCGGTATCCTCTATTATCGTCAAAGTTCCTTCTATCCTCCCTGAACCTATTGTTATTGTGGTTGCCATTGCGGTTGTAATTATTATTATTATTGTTATAATTACTGCGGTTAACATTATTATAATTACGGTTTTGATTGTAATTGTTATTGTAATTATTACTCCGCTGGTTATGGTCATTCCCACTATCAGGGCTTGGTCTTGGGCGCTGGTCACGATTGTTTTCTTCTCTATTCGAAAACATCCTATCATGCTGCCTTCTTGACCTTCTATAGTAGTCTTGCTGCTCATAATCTCCCAACAAGGCTTCCATTGCAGTTATGGTTTTAATTTGACCACCAAGTCAAGCCTGTATTATGCCTTCATCAAAATGATAGGCCTTTTTGTTTACCAGACACTCCTCTGATATATGTGGTTCTAATCTTCTCGCTATACACACTTTCCCTAGGAAGTAGGCGGTCGGTGTCTGGCCTAGGTTTGCATTATATCTTCCATTACTCAAATTGTCTCTAACAATGTTTTGAATCGATTCGAACCAGTATTTGGCCCGAAACGCTTGCTTAAAAGCCTCGTAAGTGTTCACCTCGTTCCTTACTGCGGACCACCAATTGTCGGTTATACCTCTGAAGACTTCGTCCAATATGGTCTTAATCACATTCCATCTATTTTCTTTTGTTTGCTTCAATTTCTCGTCCACTCGTTCCAGAAACTCGATGGGATTCCTACGATAGTCTCGGAAGTTAACATTCTCCCTATTCTCTAGTGTGGTGTAGTGGGTACTGCAAACCGGTCTGACCTGGATCCTGTCCATCTCTTCCTGCATGCTCTGTTGGACGTGTTGTATCGTTTCTATTTTTTCTTGGTTATTGGTTACACTATGTTTTATTCGATCCATTTCGTCATCTATCTTCATCACACTACTAGTCATATTGGTTTCTATTTCCTCCAACTTGTCTTTTGTTTCTTGTTGTATTGCCATAACTCTGACTTGGTTATTTGTTTCTGCCTGTTCTATTTTGGCATCTATTTCTGTTCTCAATTGTGTAATGATTTCTTCTGTTTTCTCTTTAAGTTCGTCCACTGTTTGGTTCAATGTCTTGGTGACATCTTCCATCTTTCCATCAAGTGTTTCCTGGAATTTTTTGTTAGAGTTTTCAATTTCTTCGTTTATCCGTTTTAAATTTTTGTTAGTCACTTTATTATTTTCTTCAAATCTTTGGTTCATCTGTTTTAAATTTTCTTCAGCCATTTGTTTTAAATCGGCTTTTGTACTTTCTTTAATACTGTCGATGTTTTCGTTCATCTGTTTTAAATTTGCTTGAGTTTGTTTGTTATTCTCTTCCATGGCCTTCATTTTCTCTAGCATCTGTCTATTATTTTCATTCGTCAGTTTGTTATCTTCCTTCATGCTGTCTAATTTCTCGTTTATTTTCTCCTCATTTCGGTCAAACCTTTCATTTATTTGGTTCATCAATCGCCCCATAATTTTTCTCCCAATCTGGTTCTTCTCTGGCCTTCTCTTGGTCCCCCATCTGTTTTTCTGCTCTGGTTTCCGTAACCGCCTCTGCTCCTTCTTCATCACCCATTTGTTGTTCCATTTTGGTTTCTGCTGCTGCCTCGGTTTCTTGGTCTTGTGCCAAGTTTCTTGTAAGCCCTCTCGTATGCATATCTGCGCTTCGAATAATTGCCTGACTAAAATTGGGTAAATTCTATTATTTTTTGTTAATTTAAAATTGGTAATTTTACCCAATTTCGGCCACACTGGTTGGGCGCCACTTTGAAACAGAACGATAAAGTTTTCAATTTAACTGTTTCGACTTTACTGATGTTGACTGTGTATTTGTATGTAACACAGACGTAAATTTATTCGTATGGGTTTAATGCCCACGTTGGTTGCGGCACTTTGAAACAGAACGTCTATTACGTGTTTTTTTAAAAAATAGTCTTATTTTGGTGTAATTGTGTTCGAGAGAGAGTGTGAGCGTAATGGAGAGAGCGTGAGAGTATAGCGCTCTGCAAAGAGAATTCGAATTTTTCCCGCAGTGATGACGTCAGCAACCCACCTATGTTCAGTTGTGAAGTTTGCCGTCTGCTCGTGGTGAACGACTGTTGGTTTTAATTTTCTCTGCTCCTGTGAAAAAATGTTCTCCCCACACACAAATCCCTCCAAAATAATAAATTCTGTCTTCCCGTTATCAATTATGAATGTTTTTATTAGCTCAGTATTAATAGCAATGAGTTCTTTCAAAATAAACTTTTTATATAACTTGGGTAATCTTCAGGGTTTGGATTCTTTGAACTTATTCGAACGCCAGAAAAATGCTACAATAGGTACAACACATTACAACTATAAAATATTATTAATTAAACTTAATTACTATAATTGAAAGAAAATATTATGTTAATAGAGATGTAATTAGTGTTTTTGCGTTATTTAAAGTTGGCAGCGGAATGAATCACCAACGATGATGGCCGCCGTCATACAAGACGGTCGTTCCCACAATGAACGGACAAGTTTTCAGTTGAATAATTAAATGTTTATTCTATTTGTGCACCTTTATTAAATAAAGTTTATAGTTCAAATATTAACAAATTTGATTTAGGCCTAAAGCCACTCTCTGGTTTACAGTTATTATTTAATTTATATTAGCTCAGAATCCAATTACCCTTTACAATCTTTTATAATAACAAATACAATAATCGCTTTATATTACTCTAACATTAACATTTTATCAACTAATGTAAAGCAACAAACTAAACTATAGCCCACAGGTTCACACCCTCATACAACATAGTTCCTTTCATCAAAATTGATTTTATACTACTAATCACTTACAATTAAAAAATATTGTTTTACCCTTTTACGGGGTACAATTTGAATGACAAGACACTGTCTATTATCAGTTTGACCTTTGTCATTCCTCATTGTTTTTTACTTGACATACATTAAAATTTAAGCAAATACTTACAGTGAATCTGCTGGAGTTCAACACTGACTCTATTACACTTCACTGATTAATTTATTTTCACAACTTGGGTATTTTACTCTTTTCACTCACGATCACTGTCACTGTCACTGGGTGATAATTACAATATATATTTTTATATTACTTTTACAAAAATTGTGTTGTACTTTTACGCATTTAAACTACTAGCTTTGTTTACATGAAAAATGGGTTTTTTCATCATCAGTTTCATTGTTTGCTGATGGAATCAATTTTAATACATTATGGAATGGGAAGGTGCTTAATTCCGTCGCATTACATAATTACCTCCCTGCCAAGACAAGGTTATTTTTCAAAACTGTGGTTTAGGGAAAATAAGCTGTTTAAAATTCTTTTTTTTTCATTCATAATATCTCTTTAATTCAGACAGATTATATGTCCCTTTTACTCCTTTTGTGTTTGGGTCTACTATCACGTAGGTATTGTCTTGGTTGTTTCTGTCCACCAAGAATGGTCCATTGTATAATAACAATAATTTTTTCATGATCTCATCAATTTCACAGGTGACCTCCTGTCGTTCACTATATGTTTGTTGATCTGTCGTGCGTCCAGGCACAACCGTACCGCCCCATCTTTCTTCTGCACTGCGACAATTGGACTGGTGAACGGTGAAGCGCTACTTTCGATTATGTCTTGGTCAATCATCCGTTGTATTTCCTTCCTTACTGCCGGTTTTAAGGATTGGGCAATGGGGTATGACTTCTTGTTAAAATTTATGGGATGGTTGAAAGTTAGTTCGCAGACAAAATTTTTAGCTTTACCGGGCAAATTTGAGAAAGTTCTTCTGTACTTATTCAATATCTCCACCAGTTGGTCTTTTTGTTTTACTTAAATTTTCTTGGTATTGGCAACCTGGAAAGCATATATTTCTTGTATTTTTTCATTCCATAGTTCTTCTTCTGGATACGCTGATTCTATGTTTAAAGCATTTTTATTCTCCCTACCATCATACACTAAGGTAAACGTTTGCCGATCGTGAGTGGCGCTATTCCGGCCTACAATCTCACTCGACCATTGACCTTTTTTATGGTACAGCGTTACTATACCGCTGCCCATATTAATAACAGCTGCATATCGCCGTAGCGTGTCGCAGCCAATCATGGCTTTGAAAGGTAGCCCATGGGCCACTAGGAACTCCATTTGAATGGTCCCATCCTTTCCAGACGCATCCAGTTGTATTTGTTTTCTAATAGATTTGTTAGCTTTTCCAGTAGCTCCCATTATTATCATGTTACTCACTGGTAGAGTTGGGATGTTGTCATTACTTTCGTCTTTTATTCTATTGAATTCTGTTTGATCAATCAGTGAAATATTCGCCCCGGTATCAACCATTATCTCTGTTATTACCCCTTGTAGTCGAGCAGTAATGTATATAATCTGGTTATCATTTTTAATTATAGAGGATGACATTTCTTCCATTAAGTCTTCACGAATATTTTTTAAATAGTTTATTCTTGTTAGTTCGTTTCTATTTGTAGTGCACCCGTCCAATTCCCGCAGTGATGGGTCGCTTTCTGTTCTCACTGCCGCATCTAGTTTTCCGCCCTTTCTTGAGGTTGGTCTCCTTGGACGGCCTACTCTTGATTTCTGGGGCGTCTGTCTTCTACACTTCTATTCCTTGGCTAGTCTCTTCTGTCTTCATCCCGGTATCCTCTATTATCGTCAAAGTTCCTTCTATCCTCCCTGAACCTATTGTTATTGTGGTTGCCATTGCGGTTGTAATTATTATTATTATTGTTATAATTACTGCGGTTAACATTATTATAATTACGGTTTTGATTGTAATTGTTATTGTAATTATTACTCCGCTGGTTATGGTCATTCCCACTATCAGGGCTTGGTCTTGGGCGCTGGTCACGATTGTTTTCTTCTCTATTCGAAAACATCCTATCATGCTGCCTTCTTGACCTTCTATAGTAGTCTTGCTGCTCATAATCTCCCAACAAGGCTTCCATTGCAGTTATGGTTTTAATTTGACCACCAAGTCAGGCCTGTATTATGCCTTCATCAAAATGATAGGCCTTTTTGTTTACCAGACACTCCTCTGATATATGTGGTTCTAATCTTCTCGCTATACACACTTTCCCTAGGAAGTAGGCGGTCGGTGTCTGGCCTAGGTTTGCATTATATCTTCCATTACTCAAATTGTCTCTAACAATGTTTTGAATCGATTCGAACCAGTATTTGGCCCGAAACGCTTGCTTAAAATCCTCGTAAGTGTTCACCTCGTTCCTTACTGCGGACCACCAATTGTCGGTTATACCTCTGAAGACTTCGTCCAATATGGTCTTAATCACACTCCATCTATTTTCTTTTGTTTGCTTCAATTTCTCGTCCACTCGTTCCAGAAACTCGATGGGATTCCTACGATAGTCTCGGAAGTTAACATTCTCCCTATTCTCTAGTGTGGTGTAGTGGGTACTGCAAACCGGTCTGACCTGGATCCTGTCCATCTCTTCCTGCATGCTCTGTTGGACGTGGTGTATCGTTTCTATTTTTTCTTGGTTATTGGTTACACTATGTTTTATTCGATCCATTTCGTCATCTATCTTCATCACACTACTAGTCATATTGGTTTCTATTTCCTCCAACTTGTCTTTTGTTTCTTGTTGTATTGCCATAACTCTGACTTGGTTATTCGTTTCTGCCTGTTCTATTTTGGCATCTATTTCTGTTCTCAATTGTGTAATGTATAACATTGCCAAACCCTGATCACATTTGATATTAAAAAGTATGTAAAAAATGCCAAGAAACAATATATTTTGATAGATAAATGATAACGAGAATGAAAGTAGTAAATATAATCAATAGTGAAGGAGGAAGAATACAACCAAAGGTGGTCACAAAACAAGAAAATACGAACTAGACTGACAGACAACTGACATTGACCCAACCCCAGAGATTGGCCAGATATTAACCAAAGTAAAGCGAGACAAGAAGACAGTGAAGAAAAAAGAAAAAAAAAATTACATGGCCATAACAATTAACTCACAAGATTGTTTTAAAAGAGCATAATTTTTTATTATTGTTAATAATTTATGTTTAAATTTTTATTAGTGGTAACTTGTAAATGACAGTATCTCAGCAATTGTTATACATAAAAAAACCATGTGTAGATATGATTGTATGTACATCCTCATCTATAGGTGATGTGTCAGCTGTTATGTTTAAAATTACACTCATATAGACAGGGAATAGAAATGTGTGCGTGATTCAATCAGAGAACAAATTGTATATCCTACTATATACTTTGGAACTTTTACTAAGATTATTTCAGCAGTATGTATGTTATCTCAGCATTATGTATTTGAAAGTATAAGGTTTTGGAGAGTTTATTTATTCGCTAATATTATTGCTGTTGCTACAGATGTAGTAGGTTTCAATTAACACAATATATTTTAACATTATTAAACTGTTGTTATTATTACTAATTATGACATTTCAGACCAATTTTTATCACTTTAATGACAATATATACAAAGTTATGTTTTATTTGAAAGATGTATTTACAATACCATGTTGTTTGCATATTATAAAATGATATGTGACAGTCTGAAGTTAACAAAAGAGACATGAACTCATTAGATACAAAAACTTTGTAATAATAGTGAGATCGTGAGAAATATAAGGGTAATTAGAGATAGGTAGGGAGTGACAAAGATGAACAGTGAAGTGATAAGTGTAATAAAATAAACAGCATATAATCTTAAGAAAAAAGAGTTAAACAAGTGTGACAAACCCAAAACATAAGCACATGTTAAATGAGCAATTAAGTTAAGTATATTAGACTGAAAGACACAGAATAATTGTGAATGTAAAAAAAAAGAAAAATATTATCTCAGTATAAAAATCACCAGGGTGATTACTGTTATAAAAGAGATGGTGTAGATATAACACTCACCAAATTTGTTCATTTGTTAATTTAAAGAAAGAAGTTATTGGCTTAATGTTTAAGGCAATAAATACCAAAAGAAATAGTTTTACAGTAATATGTTAGTATGTTTTAAGTAAGTAAGGAATTTATAAAGAAAATAATAGCAATACCTTTATAAGAAATAATAGGCAAACTATATTAATTATGTGTAACGAAAGGGAACATGGCAGAATTATATTAAAACTTAGAAATAAGTAAATTATGTATTAACATAGTATTATCAATTTTGGACTAAAACATTAATACATGACTTAGACCAATCTTGTAAGATATCAAACTAATCTTTGAAAGAAAATAGGAACATCTATGTAAAGATTACAACCATTGAAATTATCCCCAAGTAAATATAGCCATTATAAAATATTTATTCAAATTAAACAAAAAATTCAAAGTTTGATAACAATGTGTTTATTTTGAGATCGACCAGGTAGAATAATTACGTTACCATGGAAACTGTGGAGTAACAAGAAAAAATACCGTTAGATTTTTTTACTGAATGCATGACGCTTTAATGGTATAGACGCTAATTTTCGAGTGACCAAAATTGTCAATTAAAACATAGCAAATATCAGAAAAAGTTACTACTAAGTGTATACCAAGACATAAGACAAGGACTGGAATCATATTATTGAAGTTGAGGCCAAATTAACGAAAAAAGAAAATAAATTACTACCAATTAAACTGGAAAAGATGCCTGATGTCCTGAACCCAGCAAATTAAAGAAGATTATAGTATAACCCATGAATAACAGATCGTATGAATTCGCCATAACTACGGAAGTGATAAGTACCTCTTAAATTACCCAAAATATATAAATAAACTCACGTTAATTATCTCACTAAAGGTCGAAATCTCACTGAACTGAAATCAATTACTTTCAAAGATTAAAAAGAATACTAAGTCACTGACAATTTATAAACTAACCAATATAAACTGTTGTTAATGATCCATAACTTGTAAACACTTTTACTACACTGCGCTAAACAAATTATACCTACACAATATGTTAGTTAAGTTTACTTGATGTAAGGGTGTGTATTTTTATTGTTTTTAAACATTTGTAATCCTTTGAACATAACCTCAAGAACCTATGACAAACCAACATTAATAACTTGTATACAATTTTCAACAGACGCCATCATTAAACGTCTGGTGATCAATTCAAATATCGATTGTCAAACCCTGTAATTGTCTCATATAAACAACCGGAGCATTTGTATTAGAATAATTTGTATTAAATGAATAACAATCACTAATAAAAAATGTGTAAGTATTGAGTGTAACCACGGTGTTATAATTTCATTAGGAGGTGCACAATATTTTATGTACATTTTAGCAGATGACTAACGATTTACACAGCCCACGCATCGAACTGCTGTACGCTACAGTGGGCCTAGCTGGCGGAAATATTTGAATTATTCAAACCGCCTGAGCTGCGCTGGTCATACGCCTTTGAATTTTATTTTAATTGTTTTAAGAAAACAATTTGACGCCACCGGGAATTTTCATACCCCTAGTGAACATCAGGTAAGAACATCAAGACCTGGTTATTCGTACGTTCGCAACGGACGAAATCTGCGGAAGTTGCACGCATTTGAACTACGGATAGAGAAGACACGTTACACCCATCACACACAAATTGTACATTATTCACATTTTGCAGAGTAAAACGGTAGCCGTACACACGTCTACATTACAAATTGACGACCAACCGCTGGAGCTAGAAGAGAGAGAAATACGAACTTCTAACGGCGAGAAAAAAGGTCGACTAATAAGTATAAAACGGTTCGCTACACACTATTCAACAATAATTAATAGGACAGGTAAACCGTTATTATACAAAGTGGCTTCCATCGCGGGGCTTGAACGAGGCGGACGTCCCGTTATTATACAAAGTGGCGCGCCAACTAGTAGGGCTAGAATAAAAAAGAAATTATACAATTAAACCCTATAAATTCTAGCGGCGATTACGAAAGGTTACAATATGCACACCAGAGGAGTGTCGAAAAAATTGGCAAATGAGAAGGAGATGGAAGAAAACAGAGGGGAAGAAGAGGAAGGAACACCGATTGAAGAAGTGGAGACAGTAATAACCACAACAGAACCAAGCCAAGACGAAGAAATGGAAACACAGGCTGGAGATAGGGGGGAAGCCACAGGAGGAATGGATTTACAAAAATTATGGGAGTTGATTAATGGAAAATTAGACAAGAATGAGGAGAGCTTGAAGGAGATGAACAATAAATTCGACAAGAATGAGGAGAGCTTGAAGGAGATGAAGAAAGAAACCAGTGATAATTTGAAACAGATCAATGAAAAAATAGTGAGTACTAAGGAAGAATTGAGGAAAACAGTCAACCAAAATAATGAAACACTACAACAACGATTGCTGGAGGAAATTCAGCAAAGAAACGAAGAATTAAAGGAAGAATTGAAGGAACAGCTGAAGAAGGACCACGAGAAAAATAAGGAAGAAATGAAGCAGCAAATAAGACTAATTTTCAGAGAATGTCGTGAAGAAAGCGACCAGACAAAAATGGAGATGAATAAGAAAGGGGAAGAAACCAATTACCAGATAGATCTACTTAATGAGACATTAGGTAACGGGTTCAAGAAGGTGAATGAAACAATAAACACCACTCCAGAAGGAAATAATGAAAAAACAGAAATTCAAGAAGACCCAAATACATTGTTACATCAAAATAAAGGTAACGAAAACAAAGAGAAAAGTAAACACAAAGGAACCAACCGTAGAGGAGTACAGAAAAAACAGATAATTAAGAAGACTAAGAAAATACATCAGAGAAAACGAATCAATACCAGAGAGGAATTGGAAATGATGAAGAACGGACTACTTGAGACGTTTAATCGACCAATTAATGACCATACGGAAATGATGAATGTTATGGAGTGCAGGAGAACTCTGAAGGAAATTCTAGGAGGGATCAACGATCAACCAGCGAGTAAAACTTTCAGCAAACATATCTTTAAATGGAGGATATCCAAAGTTGAAAAAGAACACAACAAAGCAATGTATGACAAATTGAGAAAGTCTACAAGAAAAGGGAAATTACCAGAGATAGAAATACCAAATAAACCAATATCAGTGAGAAGATCAATAACGAAGGTACGATTAACTTCGTTGAGTAGTAAACAACATCATCAAGTGATTGAGGTAGGCACTGATGCCAGAGAACACATGGTATTAGAAGAGTGGCTGTACCAGATAGAAGAGACATATATAACACAGACAGAAACAGTGATGCACACCAGAGCAGTCCGAACAACGGAGGAAACTTATGTAATCATGGACAATGGATAAACCAAATGCAGATGAACACTGGAATACAGGACCATACACTATAACAAAAGACAAGGGCAATAACACTTACGAGATCACTCACCCCGTCACCAAGAAAATAAAGGGGGTATACAATCAAGCCTCAATTAAGAAATTTTATGACAATCAACAATAACTGTAAAAAAACAATTTAAAGTAAAAAACCAACAAAAATACTTTAAATAAAGAAAAAAAAAATAACGTGACAAACAAACCAGTCTGCCAATGTCATAAAGAAAAGATCTCTAAAGAATGTCAAAATTCCAAAACATTCGTAAGTACAGCTTACACTAAGCATTAGAGAAACCATTATGATGAATAAAAAATTGTCAAAAATCAAAAAAGATATGTAAGAAAAGCTTACCCAAATACCTCAATAATATTTTAGAACAAGTAAAAATGGAGAGATAAAAGTCACAAGGCATTCAGATAAAGTAAGAGCAACCAACTTACTACAATATTTAAATAAAAATTAACAATAGAGGAGTGTAGTTACAAAACATTCCTACAAAATAAGGTTAAATTACCATAATATTTAGCCAAAAAATGAGGCATAAAAAGCATAACATACTGTAAAGGAATAAGCTACAAAAAAAAATTCCTAACTAGTAAGAAGCCATAACTTAAAAATGATAATTAAAAATTATGAAAAAAAAAAAAAAAAAAAATATATATCAATCAAAATGATCAGCTTCCACAACTATTTAGAAAGAGGGGAAGTAAAATTACCCAAACCAATGATCACAAAACAATATAAATGAAATCAACATTCTAAGAGTCATAATGTGAGATGAGATGAAACAAAGAGTAATTAAAAATGAATAAAAATGTGAATTGTATCAATAAAAAACAATGCTTCAAATAGTATCTATAAAGAAAGATGGAATATGACTCGAACTGAGCAATAATGAAGTATAAAAGTAAAAAATTCCCAACAAATATTATGATTATGATTATTATTATTATTATTATTATTTTGAGTCACGAGTTGACTATATTTAAGAATTATTAATTGAGATTGTCTGTTGAATGAACCAGCAATCATTTTACTGAGCAGGGATGATGTTCCCCTGATATCAGTATAAGAGTAGTTTTGATGAAAAATAAGATTTATAGGGAATAAGTTATAATAAAAAATTCAATAAGCCAGTTCGCAATATGAGAAAATAATGAAGAAAAGACTAAGAAGAATGGAAATAAAAGATACCGAATTAATTATAAAAAATGAATGAGAAGCAGGAGAATTTGAAAAAAAAAAAAATTTGATACGATACAATTGATAATTTCATCAAACTTAAATTCACGTTTTATAAAATGATCAATTTTGGTGGAAGGGCATTATATAACACTGCCAAACCCTGATCACATTTGATATTAAAAAGTATGTAAAAAATGCCAAGAAACAATATATTTTGATAGATAAATGATAAAGAGAATGAAAGTAGTAAATATAATCAATAGTGAAGGAGGAAGAATACAACCAAAGGTGGTCACAAAACAAGAAAATACGAACTAGACTGACAGACAACTGACATTGACCCAACCCCAGAGATTGGCCAGATATTAACCAAAGTAAAGCGAGACAAGAAGACAGTGAAGAAAAAAGAAAAAAAAAAAAATTACATGGCCATAACAATTAACTCACAAGATTGTTTTAAAAGAGCATAATTTTTTATTATTGTTAATAATTTATGTTTAAATTTTTATTAGTGGTAACTTGTAAATGACAGTATCTCAGCAATTGTTATACATAAAAAAACCATGTGTAGATATGATTGTATGTACATCCTCATCTATAGGTGATGTGTCAGCTGTTATGTTTAAAATTACACTCATATAGACAGGGAATAGAAATGTGTGCGTGATTCAATCAGAGAACAAATTGTATATCCTACTATATACTTTGGAACTTTTACTAAGATTATTTCAGCAGTATGTATGTTATCTCAGCATTATGTATTTGAAAGTATAAGGTTTTGGAGAGTTTATTTATTCGCTAATATTATTGCTGTTGCTACAGATGTAGTAGGTTTCAATTAACACAATATATTTTAACATTATTAAACTGTTGTTATTATTACTAATTATGACATTTCAGACCAATTTTTATCACTTTAATGACAATATATACAAAGTTATGTTTTATTTGAAAGATGTATTTACAATACCATGTTGTTTGCATATTATAAAATGATATGTGACAGTCTGAAGTTAACAAAAGAGACATGAACTCATTAGATACAAAAACTTTGTAATAATAGTGAGATCGTGAGAAATATAAGGGTAATTAGAGATAGGTAGGGAGTGACAAAGATGAACAGTGAAGTGATAAGTGTAATAAAATAAACAGCATATAATCTTAAGAAAAAAGAGTTAAACAAGTGTGACAAACCCAAAACATAAGCACATGTTAAATGAGCAATTAAGTTAAGTATATTAGACTGAAAGACACAGAATAATTGTGAATGTAAAAAAAAAGAAAAATATTATCTCAGTATAAAAATCACCAGGGTGATTACTGTTATAAAAGAGATGGTGTAGATATAACACTCACCAAATTTGTTCATTTGTTAATTTAAAGAAAGAAGTTATTGGCTTAATGTTTAAGGCAATAAATACCAAAAGAAATAGTTTTACAGTAATATGTTAGTATGTTTTAAGTAAGTAAGGAATTTATAAAGAAAATAATAGCAATACCTTTATAAGAAATAATAGGCAAACTATATTAATTATGTGTAACGAAAGGGAACATGGCAGAATTATATTAAAACTTAGAAATAAGTAAATTATGTATTAACATAGTATTATCAATTTTGGACTAAAACATTAATACATGACTCAGACCAATCTTGTAAGATATCAAACTAATCTTTGAAAGAAAATAGGAACATCTATGTAAAGATTACAACCATTGAAATTATCCCCAAGTAAATATAGCCATTATAAAATATTTATTCAAATTAAACAAAAAATTCAAAGTTTGATAACAATGTGTTTATTTTGAGATCGACCAGGTAGAATAATTACGTTACCATGGAAACTGTGGAGTAACAAGAAAAAATACCGTTAGATTTTTTTACTGAATGCATGACGCTTTAATGGTATAGACGCTAATTTTCGAGTGACCAAAATTGTCAATTAAAACATAGCAAATATCAGAAAAAGTTACTACTAAGTGTATACCAAGACATAAGACAAGGACTGGAATCATATTATTGAAGTTGAGGCCAAATTAACGAAAAAAGAAAATAAATTACTACCAATTAAACTGGAAAAGATGCCTGATGTCCTGAACCCAGCAAATTAAAGAAGATTATAGTATAACCCATGAATAACAGATCGTATGAATTCGCCATAACTACGGAAGTGATAAGTACCTCTTAAATTACCCAAAATATATAAATAAACTCACGTTAATTATCTCACTAAAGGTCGAAATCTCACTGAACTGAAATCAATTACTTTCAAAGATTAAAAAGAATACTAAGTCACTGACAATTTATAAACTAACCAATATAAACTGTTGTTAATGATCCATAACTTGTAAACACTTTTACTACACTGCGCTAAACAAATTATACCTACACAATATGTTAGTTAAGTTTACTTGATGTAAGGGTGTGTATTTTTATTGTTTTTAAACATTTGTAATCCTTTGAACGTAACCTCAAGAACCTATGACAAACCAACATTAATAACTTGTATACAATTTTCAACAGACGCCATCATTAAACGTCTGGTGATCAATTCAAATATCGATTGTCAAACCCTGTAATTGTCTCATATAAACAACCGGAGAATTTGTATTAGAATAATTTGTATTAAATGAATAACAATCACTAATAAAAAATGTGTAAGTATTGAGTGTAACCACGGTGTTATAATTTCATTAGGAGGTGCACAATATTTTATGTACATTTTAGCAGATGACTAACGATTTACACAGCCCACGCATCGAACTGCTGTGCGCTACAGTGGGCCTAGCTGGCGGAAATATTTGAATTATTCAAACCGCCTGAGCTGCGCTGGTCATACGCCTTTGAATTTTATTTTAATTGTTTTAAGAAAACAATTTGGCGCCACCGGGAATTTTCATACCCCTAGTGAACATCAGGTAAGAACATCAAGACCTGGTTATTCGTACGTTCGCAACGGACGAAATCTGCGGAAGTTGCACGCATTTGAACTACGGATAGAGAAGACACGTTACACCCATCACACACAAATTGTACATTATTCACATTTTGCAGAGTAAAACGGTAGCCGTACACACGTCTACATTACAAATTGACGACCAACCGCTGGAGCTAGAAGAGAGAGCCATACGAACTTCTAACGGCGAGAAAAAAGGTCGACTAATAAGTATAAAACGGTTCGAACACACTATTCAACAATAATTAATAGGACAGGTAAACCGTTATTATACAAAGTGGCTTCCATCGCGGGGCTTGAACGAGGCGGACGTCCCGTTATTATACAAAGTGGCGCGCCACTTTTCTTCTTCTGTTTTTTCTTTAAGTTCGTCCACTGTTTGGTTCAATGTCTTGGTGACATCTTCCATCTTTCCATCAAGTGTTTCCTGGAATTTTTTGTTAGAGTTTTCAATTGCTTCGTTTATCCGTTTTAAATTTTCGTTAGTCACTTTATTATTTTCTTCAAATCTTTGGTTCATCTGTTTTAAATTTTCTTCAGCCATTTGTTTTAAATAGGCTTTTGTACTTTCTTTAATACTGTCGATGTTTTCGTTCATTGTTTTAAATTTGCTTGAGTTTGTTTGTTATTCTCTTCCATGGCCTTCATTTCCTCTAGCATCTGTCTATTATTTTCATTCGTCAGTTTGTTATCTTCCTTCACGCTGTCTAATTTCTCGTTTATTTTCTCCTCATTTCGGTCAAACCTTTCATTTATTTGGTTCATCAATCGCCCCATAATTTTCTCCCAATCTGGTTCTTCTCTGGCCTTCTCTTGGTCCCCCATCTGTTTTTCTGCTCTGGTTTCCGTAACTGCCTCTGCTCCTTCTTCATCACCCATTTGTTGTTCCATTTTGGTTTCTGCTGCTGCCTCGGTTTCTTGGTCTTGTGCCAACTTTCTTGTAAGCCCTCTCGTATGCATATCTGCGCTTCGAATAATTGCCTGACTAAAATTGGGTCAATTCTATTATTTTTTGTTAATTTAAAATTGGTAATTTTACCCAATTTCGGCCACACTGGTTGGGCGCCACTTTGAAACAGAACGATAAAGTTTTCAATTTAACTGTTTCGACTTTACTGATGTTGACTGTGTATTTGTATGTAACACAGACGTAAATTTATTCGTATGGGTTTAATGCCCACGTTGGTTGCGGCACTTTGAAACAGAACGTCTATTACGTGTTTTTTTTAAAAATAGTCTTATTTTGGTGTAATTGTGTTCGAGAGAGAGTGTGAGCGTAATGGAGAGAGCGTGAGAGTATAGCGCTCTGCAAAGAGAATTCGAATTTTTCCCGCAGTGATGACGTCAGCAACCCACCTATGTTCAGTTGTGAAGTTTGCCGTCTGCTCGTGGTGAACGACTGTTGGTTTTAATTTTCTCTGCTCCTGTGAAAAAATGTTCTCCCCACACACAAATCCCTCCAAAATAATAAATTCTGTCTTCCCGTTATCAATTATGAATGTTTTTATTAGCTCAGTATTAATAGCAATGAGTTCTTTCAAAATAAACTTTTTATATAACTTGGGTAATCTTCAGGGTTTGGATTCTTTGAACTTATTCGAACGCCAGAAAAATGCTACAATAGGTACAACACATTACAACTATAAAATATTATTAATTAAACTTAATTACTATAATTGAAAGAAAATATTATGTTAATAGAGATGTAATTAGTGTTTTTGCGTTATTTAAAGTTGGCAGCGGAATGAATCACCAACGATGATGGCCGCCGTCATACAAGACGGTCGTTCCCACAATGAACGGACAAGTTTTCAGTTGAATAATTAAATGTTTATTCTATTTGTGCACCTTTATTAAATAAAGTTTATAGTTCAAAAATCCCTAAGGATTACTTTAGTGCAGTTGGGAATACTAGTTTTTTAGTGAAGTGTTTGCAATTATTGTTTTAAAATCATAGTTACTGCCAGGCGTCTCGTGTTAAATTTTGGTAATGGCTCCCTGCTTCAACATTGCTCCACGCTGTCTTGGGATTATTTTTGCGAAGTGTCTCTGGTTTGTACTGATCTTGATTCTTGTAATGCTTCTATTTAGTGATTTTCAGTATTACTTCTCTTCTGAAATTTTTTTCGTCAACTCACTATTATTTTAAGATTTTTAGGCTGGCATCATTAGCTTCAGTTAACTGCTTCTTGTGAAAGTCGTTACTAGAATAATCTGCTTTTTCAATATTAATTGTCTTGACCATGTTTTCTGTCTTCTCATTGGTTGGTTTTGTATAAAAAGGTCAACCGGCCGTTTCTTCGAATAAAATCTTCATCCAACCTTTTTTTACAATTCCTCTAAAAAGTACTCCTTTGTTAATCAGTTATTAATTTATAATTTGTTGGTCCAGTCTGGTGATTTGATTAATTATAAACATTTTGGTACTTCATTTTATATGTTTTGGTTTTACAACAGGAGTGTTTACACCTTTACAAAGTTGTGGTTTTTGATTAGACATAAGCTGTTTCAATCTTTGGAACTACTATAACATTTTGTTATAATTATGTGGCTGAATTGGTGTTACAGTAGGTTTTGTGTGATTATTGTGTTAATACATTAGTTCTGTTTAATTTGTTACATTATTGACTGTATTTTTACATTTTGTTAATTTGATTTAGGCCTAAAGCCACTCTCTGGTTTACAGTTATTATTTAATTTATATTAGCTCAGAATCCAATTACCCTTTACAATCTTTTATAATAACAAATACAATAATCGCTTTATATTACTCTAACATTAACATTTTATCAACTAATGTAAAGAATTCTTAAGATTAACATTTTGACATTTAAAATTAACAAAAGCTATGTGTGTGGTCGTCATCAAGTCCTTTAATTTGTTAAGAAATAGTTCCTAACAACATTCCTTTACATTTTATCTATGAACCATTTACTATGGCTGTATGTAGTATAATTATTGGTCTTTTAACCAATACTAACAAAAATCATAAAAATATAAATTGAATTGTTTATAATTTTACTTTTAAACCTTCCCCTGTGGTTCTAAACAACAAACTAAACTATAGCCCACAGGTTCACACCCTCATACAACATAGTTCCTTTCATCAAAATTGATTTTATACTACTAATCACTTACAATTAAAAAATATTGTTTTACCCTTTTACGGGGTACAATTTGAATGACAAGGCACTGTCTATTATCAGTTTGACCTTTGTCATTCCTCATTGTTTTTTACTTGACATACATTAAAATTTAAGCAAATACTTACAGTGAATCTGCTGGAGTTCAACACTGACTCTATTACACTTCACTGATTAATTTATTTTCACAACTTGGGTATTTTACTCTTTTCACTCACGATCACTGTCACTGTCACTAGGTGATGATTAATATATATATTTTTATTTTACTTTTACAAAAATTGTGTTGTACTTTTACGCATTTAAACTACTGGCTTTGTTTACATGAAAAATGGGTTTTTTCATCATCAGTTTCATTGTTTGCTGATGGAATCAATGTTTATATTTTAATATATTATGGAATGGGAAGGTGCTTAATTCTGTTGCATTACAATATATATTGTAACGTAGCGGTTTTTGTAGAGGTATTAGCGAAAACTTTGTATGTTGCTTATTGGATGTTCGTCTTATTTAATTAAGCTCCCAATGTTGTGTACGCCAATTCTGTAACGTAGCGGTTTGAGATATTAAAGTTTCCGCCTCTCCGCAGTCGCCACTTATGAATTATAATAACTGAAGTTTTAAAAAAATAAATAAAGTATTTTTTAAGGTTGAGAGTGTGTGATTTGGGGTCAAGGAGGGAAGTTGTTCAGCCTTATGAGGAAGAGAGAGTAAGTACCAATTATTTACACTCGGTTTAGACGATTTCAGATTTTTTCAAATTGTTCACTGTGATTTAAATCAGCTGATTGTGAAACGAGTTTCCACGCCTAGTTCAACCAGCCTACACTATAGCAAAATATGATCCGATGGGTTGATCTCTTCTGTTTATGTGCTGAAATCTATTACAACTACCCACTACAAAAATTATAACACACTTTATTATTCAATATCATTTTTCAATAATATTATTTATTTATATTATTGGTTTTTGTTTCCTGCCACCAAAATACAAGTATCACAATTGATCTTTCCTTAAATTAAAACACAATTTCGACTTCATCGAGTAAACATGGAATTGGCTAAAGAAAAAAACATATATGGTTTTGTTTACCAAATTTTACACTATTTTTAAAACATCAATTAATATATAATTCTTAATAATTCCCCAGGGTTAAGGGTAAGTTCTTTTTGTTGTGAGATGGTCAGAAATGGATAATTACTAAGCTTTACAAATACCGAAAAAATATTAAATAAATTTGTTTATTTTTCGTTTAGTAAGTAGTTCCAGAAATGTCCGTAAGAGAGCAGCGTGCGTTTGTTTACTTTAAAAACATGTGATTAAATTTGACTAGTTTCGTGTTCTATACCAACATTCGGAATGCGTTTTCTTCGTTAACTATTAAACGAAATGTTTATATTACCTCTCTTCGTATGGTTCTTACTGGAATGAAGCTTTTTCTCTGGTGAGGTCCGTCTTGAGTTATATTTTCATTACCGTCTGGCTCATATTCTATCGTCAACTTGAACTATGGCGAATCTAGGTTGAATCATCAGAAGGTTTTCTTTCACTGTTTTTTAGGGAGTATAACCATTTAATTTTGATAAATAAGGTATGATTATATAGTGTTCATGTTGCTTTTTTAATTTTGTACTAATTTTCACTTCTCCAAAGTTCCAGAAAGGTTATTTTATTAGAATTGTAGTAGCATCATTTCGTCAACTCGCCAGGTTTTATTCCAAAAATTATTATTAACAATACTTGTTATTTCCGTCACTCTTAGTAACCCATAGTATTTTTATTATACAGGCAGTTTGTAATTATTATAAATTTATATTTTATTTACCGAAAAATAATTCTTTTCCATTCCGGTTTCTTTACTAATTTGGTTTACATAATAGGTTTTTGTTCATTTTCTTATGACCTTGTATATAAGTATTTGATATTTTTATTATCTTTAAATAAATTTATATATTATTTATTAGTTTTTCATAGTATTCCTACACTGCACTACTTCCTGCTGCCATTTCCCTCATATAGTATTATTTTAATTTTTTATTATCCTTTGACATTTAAACTTTTTGTTTTTTAAAACGAACCCTGGGTTATCTTATATTCTAACACAAATATTTGAAAAATATAAAATTAACTTAGGTATTACAATTGGTTGGCTACACAATATAAGTATTACAATAAATAAATAAAATACAGAATCAATTAGTAGCATTATAGTCTACTCTCATAGTTTTATAATTCCCAAACCTACAGCACAATTCTGTAAGAAGTTCATTCACTTTCACTTTTACCTCCATGGGTACACTATAACTCACTAGTCACTGGATATCACTCGAATTGTTTATCATGTTTAGTGATATACTTTAATTTAGAGCTAGTTATAGGTTACCCATTTCTGACCTTTATGTTCTTACATGATTTAATTTATTGGGACCGGGTTATGTAACGTTACATAAAGCCCCCCCACTAGAACAAATTTATTTTAGTTTAACTCGTTTATTAAAAATAAATTGTTGATTGGTTCAATTCTCCTAATAGTCTTGGCTTTATTTTCATAATAGTGTTTCATTTCCGACTGATTATACACTCCCTTTATTCTATTATTGGTAATTCAGACTGGTGGTAATTGCTGTTTTCTTACTCTACTCTCTCTCTCTTGGAGGCAAATTCATCAATTATTTATTTCTCTGGGTAGTGGTACTTCCACATTTTATTTGATAAGGACTGGTCACACTAATCATATTAAACTTGTTTTAACACTCGTTTCTATTTACTTCTATAAATTATCTTTATCAATTAAGCTTCGGTCTGCTATCTTCCTTATATTTTCTTCATCTATACTTCTGGAATCTAATATCACTCTTTACAGCTATTTTATAATTATTATCCCTTAAATATTCAATTTCCCTAATATTTTTCCCTATCTTGTGCAGTGGTACCAGTCGGGTGGCCACTCTGGGTCCATACTCCTCTGTCCATCCTTACACCTTCTGAGACCAGGGGAACATCATCCCTGCTCATAAAAATTATTGCCGGAACATTTCTACGGTCAATACATAAAAATAAAAAACTTATAAGTAGTAGTCAATTAGCGACTAGTACTAAACACTTTTGGGATTCTTCATACTGTAGCTGTTTGCATTTATTTATATATTTCTTCTTCTCCTTGATTCCTTCTTCTTTTCCATTAACTAACAGCATATAACATTATTGATAGGCCTTATGTTAAAATTCTTTTGACTTTACTTCTTGTGACATATTTCTCCGTATCATTTCTTCTTATATAATCTTCAATTCCGAGAAATTCTAATCATTGTATTAATCATCGTATCCTCCTTCAGTTTCATTGGAGTCATTAAATTATTCTTTATTCTTCTTATCTGAGCACATTACCATCAATTGTTATTGTTCATTTAATTTTTCTTCTGTTTGTTACCATTAGAAATATTACTTTTTCCTATTATCTCATTTTAAATCAATTCTTCATAACTCTTATTTATTAATCTGTTATTATTTTTATTAAATTATATGGTTTCAAAATAACTTGAGTAAGATGTTCTTACATGCTTTTAGAATTTTGGGGTTTTTATTCTCTTTATTTTAAATTATATTGTTCCGAAATAATTATTGAGTAAGTTGTTCTTACAGTTTCTTTAGAATTTTGGGTTTTCTTCCGCTATTCAATGGGTTGCTGGGTCGGTTCTCAGAATTTCAGTCCCCTCTTCTGGTTTGTGATTATTTAGGTCAACCATGGTCCATTAACTCAGTTATTCCTCTTCCTCGGATTACTGGGGTGTTCGGAATTACTTCTCTCCTCGATAATCTCCTTATCATCCGGCTCTCCCACTTTGCTGCTACGAAACCTTTAATTAAGTATCGGTCTCCCGTCATAGTTTGTTCCTTTTTAACTAACAAGTATTGTACCTCCTCTAACATAACATAGTTGCTCATATTTAATCTCATTTCATTCCCTTTTACCTCTGGATTATTTGCCAAATATTTGAACGTTATATTCCGTTTTGAAGATATGACTGATATTGTCTGATACACTTCAATCGTCGACCTATTTAATTGAGATCTAAACTTAATTAACTCCCTCTGTTCGTTAATTGGAAGGTTGAATACATTAATTAATCCATCTGTAATCATCTCCCATTCTTCCTTGGTATTTATTATTCTCTTTCTACATGTTTTTATTATTTTCTTGGTCTTCTTTTCCACGGTTTGAACATCCTTTTTGTTGTGGCTATTTTTATTTTCAGATGGCATTACACCTTGGTATTCTGTAATTTCTATTTCCTTCCTCCTCTCTTCTGTATTCAGACTTACTTTAATACCTTCTGAAGTGCTGTCTGATGTTTCATCCAAATTCTTGACACTATGGTCCATTTGTTTATTAATCTCCTCCTTGTATGTATCTGCTTTTTGGATACGCGTATTAACATTTTCAAACTTCTCTCCGAAAGTTTCCCATATCTCCTTATTGAACTTCTCCATCTTACCCTCAAATTGTTTTAAATTTTCTTCGTTTATTTTTTCAATTTGTTTTAAACTATCCCTCAAAGTTTCATTTTGCTTCCTAGAGTTCCCTTCCTGTTTCTTAAAATTCTCATCTATTTTGTCAAATTTTTCCTCCTGTTTCTTAAAATTCTCATCTATTTTATCAAATTTTTCGCTCAAGGTTTCATTTTGTTTCCTTGAGTTTTCCTTATTTTCCTCCTTGGTTTGTCTCAAGTTTTCCTCATGTTTCTTAAATTGTTCAGCCATAAATTTCATCATGTCTTGCCAATTAGGTTCTTCTCTGTCTACCGCTTTGTCTGGTTGGTCCCCTTGGGAATCGTCTTCAATTATTTCCATTTCCGGTTCCATAACTACTTCGGTTTCTTCTTTTTCACCTGTCTGTTGGTCCATTTCACTGTCCGAGACTAATTCTATTTCTTGTTCCTGTCCACCTTCTTCAATCTCCTTTTCTTCTGCCCTCTTCTTCGATTTGCCTCGGGTATTATGCATTTCTTGTTTTCTCATAACTGCCGACGATAATTAGATTTTTTGGTATATATTTTTATTAAATATATCAAAATTCTTTTCTAATTACAGCCCTTTTACGTTGAGCGCCAATCTGTAACGTACTGCTTTTTGATATAGGAGAGTTATATTATATGCCCTACGTTGTTATGCGCCAATCTGTAACGTAGCGGTTTTCTTAGAGGTGTTAGTGTACTACAGTTACAGGTATATTGTTAATTCAGCCCCACTATTGGAAGCGCCAATCTTGTAACGTAGCGGTTTGAGATATTAAAGTTTCCGCCTCTCCGCAGTCGCCACTTATGAATTATAATAACTGAAGTTTTAAAAAAATAAATAAAGTATTTTTTAAGGTTACTCAATCTAAATAGAAATCGAGAGTGTGTGATTTGGGGTCAAGGAGGGAAGTTGTTCAGCCTTATGAGGAAGAGAGAGTAAGTACCAATTATTTACACTCGGTTTAGACGATTTCTGATTTTTTCAAATTGTTCGCTGTGATTTAAATCAGCTGATTGTGAAACGAGTTTCCACGCCTAGTTCAACCAGCCTACACTATAGCAAAATATGATCCGATGGGTTGATCTCTTCTGTTTATGTGCTGAAATCTATTACAACTATCCACTACAAAAATTATAACACACTTTATTATTCAATATCATTTTTCAATAATATTATTTATTTATATTATTGGTTTTTGTTTCCTGCCACCAAAATACAAGTATCACAATTGATCTTTCCTTAAATTAAAACACAATTTCGACTTCATCGAGTAAACATGGAATTGGCTAAAGAAAAAAACATATATGGTTTTGTTTACCAAATTTTACACTATTTTTAAAACATCAATTAATATATAATTCTTAATAATTCCCCAGGGTTAAGGGTAAGTTCTTTTTGTTGTGAGATGGTCAGAAATGGATAATTACTAAGCTTTACAAATACCGAAAAAATATTAAATAAATTTGTTTATTTTTCGTTTAGTAAGTAGTTCCAGAAATGTCCGTAAGAGAGCAGCGTGCGTTTGTTTACTTTAAAAACATGTGATTAAATTTGACTAGTTTCGTGTTCTATACCAACATTCGGAATGCGTTTTCTTCGTTAACTATTAAACGAAATGTTTATATTACCTCTCTTCGTATGGTTCTTACTGGAATGAAGCTTTTTCTCTGGTGAGGTCCGTCTTGAGTTATATTTTCATTACCGTCTGGCTCATATTCTATCGTCAACTTGAACTATGGCGAATCTAGGTTGAATCATCAGAAGGTTTTCTTTCACTGTTTTTTAGGGAGTATAACCATTTAATTTTGATAAATAAGGTATGATTATATAGTGTTCATGTTGCTTTTTTAATTTTGTACTAATTTTCACTTCTCCAAAGTTCCAGAAAGGTTATTTTATTAGAATTGTAGTAGCATCATTTCGTCAACTCGCCAGGTTTTATTCCAAAAATTATTATTAACAATACTTGTTATTTCCGTCACTCTTAGTAACCCATAGTATTTTTATTATACAGGCAGTTTGTAATTATTATAAATTTATATTTTATTTACCGAAAAATAATTCTTTTCCATTCCGGTTTCTTTACTAATTTGGTTTACATAATAGGTTTTTGTTCATTTTCTTATGACCTTGTATATAAGTATTTGATATTTTTATTATCTTTAAATAAATTTATATATTATTTATTAGTTTTTCATAGTATTCCTACACTGCACTACTTCCTGCTGCCATTTCCCTCATATAGTATTATTTTAATTTTTTATTATCCTTTGACATTTAAACTTTTTGTTTTTTAAAACGAACCCTGGGTTATCTTATATTCTAACACAAATATTTGAAAAATATAAAATTAACTTAGGTATTACAATTGGTTGGCTACACAATATAAATATTACAATAAATAAATAAAATACAGAATCAATTAGTAGCATTATAGTCTACTCTCATAGTTTTATAATTCCCAAACCTACAGCACAATTCTGTAAGAAGTTCATTCACTTTCACTTTTACCTCCATGGGTACACTATAACTCACTAGTCACTGGATATCACTCGAATTGTTTATCATGTTTAGTGATATACTTTAATTTAGAGCTAGTTATAGGTTACCCATTTCTGACCTTTATGTTCTTACATGATTTAATTTATTGGGACCGGGTTATGTAACGTTACAATATATATATATATATATATATATTGTAACGTATCAAAACCAAGGTCCCCTACATTACACAAAAATTAAAATAAAAAACACTAGTTATTCATTGTAACGAAGGTCAGGTAAGTGTAAACCCTTATTGAGTAAAAAATAAATGATATTAAATAAAAATACAAGGTAGTAGAGCCAAAGATAAATGTATAGAAATACAAACTATGAAGTGGTCAGTGAAGGGGTCAGTGCAAAGAATGAGCGATAAGTGCAGTTTTAAATAATCTGAAAAAAATGTAATAACCAGTTTATTCAATGCTCGAAAATAACTACATTAAGAGTGTATTAGTTAACTGATGTTTAGTTAATTTATAAAAATGAACATGTCATCATGACATTTATGTTGGAGTTTTGTATATAGGAGGTGTTAAGTAACTACATTAAGAGTGTATTAGTTAATTGATGATTAGTTAATTTATAAAAATGAACATGTCATCATGGCATTTATGTTGGAGTTTTGTATGTAGGAGGTGTTAAGTAACTACATTAAGAGTGTATTAGTTAATTGATGTTTAGTTAATTTATAAATACATTGAATAGATAATGGTTGTGTTGTTAGATTATAATTGTAAACTTGGCCAGGAAGGCAATAATTGGTGATAAAATGCCAAAGGGTTTTATTGTAACTATGTTGTGGACATATGAAGGGTTCTATACTAAAAAACTATGTAATGATAAATTAAAAATCAGAATGGAATAAAAAATTGAATTATTGGCCCTCAGCCAGTGACACATTGTACATGAAGCCATGTCAGAAAAGTTAGGCAACTAACAAATGTAAAGACACTAAATTTTATATAATAAATTAGAAGAAAGTAATAGTAGTTATTAATAGCAGATAAGTGCCATGAATTACAATAAAAACATAATATATGTAATAGAAGATTAGGTCCCAAAATTAGTATTTTGTAATTAGGAGATAGTACTTGTTAGAATGATAAGATCAAGATGAGAAAGGTAGCAAAATGTATATAAATTTATATCAAAGGATCTATGAAAATTCAATATGATATAACGTGACTTTTGTAAAGGAGTATTTTATTAAGTAAGTGCAAGAACATTTTTTAATTATGGCCGGTATTAGATGGCTCAAGGATTACAAATATTAACCAATAACAGAACAGAGATTGGTTGTCAAGGAGATTGGTTATAAAGGCAAGAAAGTTTGTTTATTCCATTGTTAATGGTGAAAGAGGATAGTCCAACTTTATGAGTAGAAATAAAACAGAAAAAATCTAAAAGAACTAATTTTCAAGTTAATTCAAATAACTCCATCCAGGGACAAATACACCAAACTTTTATTTTCGGAACTGGAGACTGGCATTTGTAGACTAGTTAAGCAGCCATCACGGAATTATCGGCACGCTGCCATTACGAGTGAACATCGTCGTCAGACGGTAAAACCAACTTATGTTAAAGATATTAATTAATAAGATTTTATATTATACTTTTGTAATACCTTGTACTTTTATTTGGCATTTTCTGACCTTCCTAATAGTCACAAGAACCTTTCGAACCCTGAGATTAAGAAAAAATAATAATATAGTTAAAATTTAATATCTGAAAATCGAATGCTGTAACACAGTCGATTCACTTAAGTGTGGTCGATCTGTTGAAACCAAGCGAAGAGAGAACGTCTGGTTAAAAAAAAAAAATAAACAAATAAAAATAAAGAATCCTTCATGAAAATGATGACTTATTATTTGCTGACTATTTAGTGCATTTTAGATAATTTGTAGTTTACAGAGAGAGAAAAGAGAGATATACTGCGATTGGAAAAACTTAACCTCACATAATTGGCTGACGATAAACCACAGCACAAGCACTCGTCCAGCAGTCGAACTGCGAGAGAAGAGAAAAACAATTCACGGCTTATACTCCCCTCTCTTAACGTTGTTGTACCATCTAGGCCTTAATAGGAACGATCTAACCACCAAATATACTAAACTAATATTACACGTTCTTCATTCAGGGCTGATTTACTTGTTATAATATATTAGAGATTAACTTCAACAATGCTAGACCCTTGCAACATAATAATATATCACTAACCAAATCGTTTTGGGAGAATTAAACTCGTATCTCCGAAAATCTCTCTGAACTCCCTTTTATTAACGACTTTTTATAAATAAACCATATAGACAGTGAAAATATAACACATTCATCTTTTATTTAGATCACAAATTGACGTTTACAATGTGAGGCTAAATTAAAATATTAATCCATTACATATTGGCACATAAAAAGAGGAAGAGATATAAGAGCACGTTCTTATCTATTCAGTTATATTACAATATATATTATAATGCGACATAATGGGAGCCCCAAATAAATAACAAAAGAATCCAAATGATAAAAGTCAGAATAACTGGACTCAAATATTTAACTATGTAAAATAAAAGTACAACACAAAAGTGTAATAAATAAAAACTATGTACCATAGAATATAAGACATAAACTCATGAAAAGTGTATAAGTGTAAGAAAGTGGAAAAAAAGAGATGATCATTGATCATACAGACGATTGAAGTGTATCAGACAATATCAGTCATATCTTCAATACGGAATATACCATTAAAATATTTGGTAAATAATCCAGAGGTAAAAGGGATTGGAATAGTATTAAATATGAGTGACTATGTTATGTTAGAAGAGTTACCATACCTGTTAGTTAAAAAGGAATTAACTATGACAGGAGACCGTGACTTAAATGAAGGTTTCGTAGCAGCCAAGTGGGAGAGCCGGGTGATAAGGAGATTATCAAGAACCGAAATCATTATGGACACTGCAGTAATCCGAACAACAAGGGTCAATGAAGTGCTGGACCACGGATAAACTAAATACCACACACTCTCGAAAAGAAGGGACTGATTTTCTGAGTACCAATCAAGCAAACCATTTGAAATGAAGAAGAAATAATAATGATAATTAAGAAAACATAACCAAAACTGAAGAAAAGCTAATAATGAACAAAAGGGGAATATAAACGGAAAAATAAGAAGAAAAAAGCATTAAACTAACAATTAATTAAGACAAAATATTATTTAGACAAACACTACAAGGGATGCTGACAACAGTCTTGATCAGAACGGGAACGAATACTTCCTTAACCCTTAATTGCCCGGGTAGGCGTATAGAGTACGCCAGCCACGCAAGTTTTGCTGTAAATGAAAACCTACCAATCATCGAGGCACGGCCCCCTCAGTACCCTCCTACCAACTCCCTCCGAGCACAATGATCCGTTTGAATTTCACCAGTCTGTTATCGCAAGCCGAAGTAGTGACGTCTTTTACTTGCCGGTCGGTTTGGCGTACTCCGTACGCCGCCCCTCCAACTATGTCGCGGAATGAAATTGTGCGGCCCGAAGATTTCGAACCTGTTTTACGTGAACTGTCGGATGAAGAGAAGCAAAATTCAGGCGTTGACACTGACATTCAATCATCTGATATTGACGAACATGAGATTATCGAACAGAGTGACCACAATAGTGATTCCGAAATAGATGGTGATCTTCCTCAACCACTTCCAAGGACTTCTGATGACGAGGTGAGTGATACCGATGACAATGATTTTTTTACTAAAACTATTTACAAAAAGAAGAAAGTAAGAGGAAGGGTCGTAAAGGAAATCAGTGAAAATTATAAATGGAAGAAGGGCCCTATAAAAAGTAAATTTTCGCATACGCCTAAAAAATATTGTGAAACAAGTACTTCCGCCTTCCAAAGACTGTGCCGGCGTGATAGACGAAATTTCCGCTTTATTGAAGATTAAAAACTTAGACATGATTGATTCTCTAGTGAAATACACTAACATGTACATACAGCGTAACAGAACAATGGAGGACCCTAAGAAAATCTCAAAAAATAGTGCAAAGGACACAAGCAGATCAGAAATAATGGCTGTCATTGGGATTTTATTCTTATTAGAATATAAAAAAATGTCTAAAATACATCTTGACGAAGCATGGGCTTGGGATGGCACTGGCATTGAAATATTGCAAGGGGTGATGGGGCTGAAACGATTCAGATACCTTCTAGCTTCCATAAGATTCGATGTGTAACGTAACATAGTTGAGGTTCCCCAACGTTACATAAAAATTGGATGAAATATGGTCAAGGACCATACCCTGACTTAAGGTTGTTCAATAGTTCATGTGCTTGAGAAGTACCTCAAGTCAAAAGGAGGCAATGACTAATGTTAAATGTAAAAGAGCCAGACCAATGAATGATTGAATGTAATGAAATGTTTGTTTTGTACTGTGACATGTTAAGGTCTACAGAGTATTTATGTTGTATGTTGAATATGCTAAAAATGAAATGATGTTGTTTGATAATAATACTTCATCAATAATTATGTTTATATTTATATTAGATTTGTCTTTATACAACCCAGTATAGTTACCAATGTTAGGCACTGTACTAAGTTCTCAGTATTGTATAAAGTTGAAAAAATACTGTTGTTTTAATTAATGTTTATAAACTGGATCAGGAGTGTGACCAGTGTTTCAAGTCTAACAAGTAGTTCTGACAATTATATCATAAATTAATAAAGGGTTCCAGAACCAGTTAATTAATATAAAAAAAATAACCACCAGTAAATTAAAATTCATGTAATTAACCATGTAACCAATAATTAATTGTACAGTAGGTCAGGTAAAAAGAAAATTAAGTTAAAAAACCAAATAATGTTATAATGGTTGTAAGTGAATCTATAGGCCTAAATTCCATATTAGTGAAAGGAAATTAATACCTTTTTAGGAGACCCAGTCCAACGAAACTCTGGTAAAACATTTACTGTTCAGGAAGGAAGGTTAGGGGAGAATTTTATGTGATTCAATATTAATCCAAGCATGGAGTATTTTATTGGAAAGGAGTAGTAATATTCTATAATGCCGGCTCAAGGATATATAGAAAACGTGGTTGTTAAGGCAACTGAATTGCAGAAGTTGTTGATTTTGAATTAATTCGTTCTGATTGTTACAAGCGATTAGGTTGAGATGGACCGATATATTTAAAAAATATGAATAAATCTGAAAGAAATATGTATCAAAATTGAAGAAACCTTTTCTGAAAAACAATTATACTTTAATGTTAATGAGTAATAAAAATTATATAACCTTCCAAATTGTAAATGAATACAGTTAAAAAGAATTGAAAGCCTCTCACCTCATTCACTAAATAATTCCGCTGGATTCGGTATTAAACCAATTCATACTATAAATCGAAGATCAGTAAAAGAATTAAAGTTTGAACTAACGGAATTATTGGAAATACCAGAAGACTCGATTTGGCGTAATAACCTTCATTAGCAGCAGAGAAGCTGGGATCCTAATTCCATTTCACTGGGACCAAGAATTGTGAAGATCGTAAAAGAAGAATAGAAGCTAGAAGATTTCCTGAGGGTTTACCAGTACACACCACCATCAATTTTATTGAAAACCAGAGCTATTTCACTGGATGAAGACGAGATAAGCTGAGTTTTGGGCTACTGTTGACAAACATCCACCGCCAGACGAAATTTTCGTCGGTTTGGTAAAAAAACAACTTATTTTCATTTCACTGTATTTAAAGTAAATAATTTTATTTTTGTAAATTGAACAACCTTAATTATGCATTTTACCTGGCCTTACTAATGGTTCCATGAACTATACGAACCCTGGGATAAGAATTATTTGTTATTATTTTCAAGTGTATATGTTTTTAGAATTTGAGTAATTAATAATCGATATATGTCTGGATGATCGATTGGATCGTATTATTGTTTTTTGAGACAACGTAACCTGTTAATTAATAGAGAAAATAAATAAAGTACATTTATTGTATGAGATAACGTTTAAGTTATTGCAGAATAAATACTATATGTGGTGGGTGGAATAATTTACAAAAAGATTGATACAAACATAACGAATAACTAACCTATAAGTACGCTTATTACTAGTAACAGCGCTCAAAGTTTGCAGCTGGTGGGACGGAAGATTGCTGAACTAGCTTGTGTTTAATATTAAATTTGAATGAAATTTTCTACCATCGAGTGACTAGGGTTGACACAAATTCCCCTTACATTCAGTTAATGCTCCATACATATTGCTAATATTACACAACCACTGAAAACTAAGTTAAGTCTATAGAGTAGTACGATTATAAATTCAAGAACATAATTATAAATTTGTTTGTTTAATAATCTATTTTCCGAAGGTTCCATCGGTCACCACTGAAAGATATATTCATTAATAAAACATTAATTAAGACAGGCAACAACATTTGTAATTGTTACGAATTGCCACCTGCAACGTATTACTTGGCGTTTGATACACAGGAGTCTATTATAACTAATTACACCCATAGACAAGATTTCTTTATAATTTGACGTTTCCAGCGTGCAGCATATAATATAACATACGTCGTCACATAATTAACAAGTAGTTCTTTATAAAATTGGAATCCAACAGTGGTGCTTCCACACATCTTCATATAACTAAATAAAATAACGTAAACGAGTTCTTTACAAATTGGCCAGCCCAACAGTGAGGCTGTAAGGAGAGGGAATCTATAGTTTCAATACAAATTGGCGCTCAACGAGTGGGCTTTAGTTAAGTAAAAAATCATATTATTTGTTACTTATCTTGAGCAGGCAACCATTAGAGGCACAGGAATGCATACGAGAGGTGTTACGAAAAGAATGGAGAAGGAACAAGAAACAGAAGAAAATAGGAGGGAAGAAGAAACAGAGGCAGGTACAGATATTGAAATGGAACAACAGGCGAGCAATACAGAGGATACCCAAGGGGACCAACCAGATAAGGAGGAAGCCAGGGGAGGATTAAATTGGGAAAAATTAATGGAATTAATGAGTAGTATGAAGGAGGATAATAAACAAACTAATGAGAGTTTAAGACAAACTAATGAAAAATTTAAGGAAAATAATGAGAGTTTAAGACAAACTAACGAAAAGTTAGACAGTATCAAAGAAGATTCCAGGACACAGAAGGAAGAATTAAATAAAAAATTTGAAGAAAACTCTGAAAAAATAGACAGTATTAAGGAAAGTACTAGAGTCAGCTGCATGGAACTAGTATCGTCAAGGTCACACCGCTTACTTACAGCGTTGCCACTAAGCAACAGTTTCCCTTTCTTCCGAAAAATGCTACACTTTCTAGTAAGTAAGCCTACTTAATGTAAAGAATATAACAAAGTGAGAAAGTTTGTAATACATGCATTAGAGTACATTGTTACATTGTCAATAATTCTTAATAATAATTACATCACAATTAATATATTGTTAATAATTAATTAACAATTAATTTCCGTATCTTATACATAACATTCAATTCGACGCGTCAGCTATAGTTTGAACGAATTTTATACGCATCCTGTGTCTTAAGCTTGCCCCATTTAATTATTGAAGACACCGCACTATTCGTGACTCAGAAAAATATTCTATTTTTATTTCCTGCGCTGCTTATTAATTAAGTAAAAAAATTAGAACTATACTATAAGATGTTACATGCACAAGTAGCATAAAAATAATGGTATGTATAAACGTGAAACGAATTGGATTTCTTAAGAAAATAAGGATAATTTTATAAACAACAAATACAAATGTCTCATGAAATAAATTTAAAATTCCTTATTTATTTATATATATATATATATTTAACTTAAATCTTTAAATATAGAATTTAAATTTATAATTCTATATTTTATGCATTGTCCTTACTAATTTTATAATTAAAATTTTCCTTATTTTATGAACTATAGAATTCCTTATGACTATTATAAATAAGCAGTATGTTGAAAAACTCACCTTAAATAGGGTTAGTCACACAATTATCACTTTGCAAAGTGATAGCACAGAGCACATTCATAACACTCCTGAAGAAAACACGCACACACGGTTTTTTATGTTTCAATAAAAATAGAAAATACTACGCTTCGCTATAGACACGTTTACCACCTATATACACTTTTTAACACTCCTGCCTTATTCGTCTTCGGATTCACTGGACTCAGGTTCGCTGTCACTACTCACACGTAAGTGTATGATGAAGGGCTCCACTGTGGTGTCTCTCGTGCACTGCTTTTAGTAATCGGCTTCTTGTAGTGCCTCCGCATGTCTTACGCACTTCTCCCAGTCTTCCTGAGTTATCCTGTCCAAAGCTTCGTGTGCAAGTTGTTCAATATCGGCCAATCTGAAAGTCGTATTCTTGTTTGCAACATACCGTTTAACTTGGGCCCATATCAGCTCGATCGGATTATACTGACAATGATATGGTGGCAGGCGCACTACTGTATGTCCCATTTCATTTGCCAGTTGATCCAATTCGTACGTCTTCTTGGCCGTTCGGATCTCTTCTTTAGAAAGAAGTTCATCCCTGGTTTCAGCTGTGGAAAATGAAATTCTCTTCTTACGCAGCCACTCCATGATATCCGCTTTACGCCAGTTTGAACATGGTGGTTTATCTATTTGTACAGAATGATAGCTGGCATTATCCATCACGATGACAGAGCCTTCTTCCAAGGAGCGCAACATACCAACAAACCAGGTCTTAAAAACTTCAGCATTCATTTCTGTGTGGTAGTCAGATGCAGCTGAATGCTTACTGCCACGAAAGACAAGTTTGGCACCTGCTATGAAACCTGTACTTGCGGATCCAGCATGTGCAATAATCAGCCGGCCACCTCTACCAGTAGGTACTTTCAGCCCACCGTTCCCTCTGGAGTCTTGCCAGATGTATTTATTCGTATGATTCTGTGATATCCAGGTTTCATCCAAATAAATTATAGGCCTGTTGTCCTCCGTACGATGTATATGCATGGTTCTCAAAAACTTCGCTCTCAAGGCAGCAATGTCTCTGCGCTCCATTAAAAATTTTCGTCCATTGTTGTACTTCTTAAATTTAAAACCAAGCACTTTCAGAAGGCGAAGTACGGAGGCTTCTGAACCAGAATAATTGATTTTCTGACAGAGATCAGCTCGAATTTTGCTTGCAGTGGGGTATTCCCCTCGGTCGTAATATTCTCGTACGGTCCTGCGGACTATTTGTTTATTAAAATCGTCCAGTTCAGTGTTTTTGTGTTCCCGTTTATACCCTTTCCTTGGAGAACTGAACACAACACTCACGCCTTGATCATCTGCCGAAGCAACGGTATTGCTAATACGTTGCACCGACTGTTCAGAAATGCCACAAGCTTCCGCTGTCAATTTTCGAACTTGCGCAAAGTTTATGTTCCTCCTGGCTTCTTCATTATACGCAAGATTTTTAAAAAACTTGTAAACGTTTGCTATGATGACTTTACTTTGTTTTCTAATGTCCTCTCGGCCCGCACGTACACCACCGCTGCTTGTACTCGAACTAAATGTAGGATACTGTTCCTCAATATCACTCATAATAAATACAAATTATTGAAATAAACTAATACACACACTGTCTACAATAAAGACGTCAACCGTTCACATGAAACGCACAAAATGTCTGTCAACAATACTAAGGACGATAAATATTTTGGATGTTCGTCTCTTCCTCACCTCGTCCACCCAACCTACTTGGAATGGGGTACTGTAACTGAAATGGGATTGGCTTTTGTCACAACAGCGACAATTTTGTTTACAGAAATTGCTCAGTCCTATTTATCTTTGTGCAACGGAAGAAAGGTAGTAGCGCGGGCAGTAAACATACACATTTTTGAGGGGATTATAAAATGACAAAGGCATTCATAAAAGTGTCAGACAGCAATATTTACCGAAAAGACATGCCGACAGGGTATACGCAATGTGCATACCAAATGTGTACATATACCTAACAGAACTTCCGAACCATATGGCTTAGGAATGACCGTGTAGAGAACAGAAACAGATTCATTTACAAAAGGGAAAAGACCGTGAGTATGAAAAAATTAAAGCGACAACAGCAGGCAAGGTCAGCTTTCTCAGACAACTGTCAGTCTGTAGGATAACCGCCCATGAAGAAAACAGTAAAACTTTAATAAGTAAGTGCACTGTACGGAAATCACAAAATAACTGACCTAATGGTACTTCGTAAAGTTAGGGTGTGTATTGCTAAAAGGTTTAGATTCTAACATAAGAAAAACCAGTGCAGTATAAATAGTAGTTTCAGAGAACTGCAAATCGTAACAAAAAAAAAGCCAAAGAAACAGAAGAAACGCAAAGATAGAAATTCTGTAGATATTTACGCGACAACAAAAAATATGTTGCCGACTCACACAAATTTTTAGAGCTCAAATACTGGCGCCCAGAATTTAACTGAGTAGTGTTACCCACAACTAATTATTCCTGATAAAACAAATTCATTTACGCGATACGCATAAATAAATTTGAAACGAAGAATATAATGTGGATGTATGAAATTTGTTTTCGTAACACTGCTAAAACGCTACACACTGTACTAGCCGGCAACAACGCTGGGCGAGGGGCGTGGAGGTAACAGGGAGAAGCAGTGAAAGTGAGTGACCTTGACGATACTACTTCCATGCAGCTGACTCTAGTGAACTTTTGAGGCAAACCATAAATGAAAATAATGAACAATTGAAGGCCGATTTCAGACAAATCAATGAAAAGATAGACAGTATAAATGAAAATTTAGAAAAGCTGGAAAATAAAATAGACAGTATTAATGAAAACTCAAGGAAACAAAACGAAATCTTGAGTGAGAATTTAATCAAATTAATGAATGAGAAGTTTGACAAAAATAAGGAGGAGAATGATGAAAATAACCGGCTAATAAATGAAAGTTTGAACCAAATGAACGAAAAATTTGACAGGTATGACGAGAATTTGAGACAGATTCAAGACGATAACAAACTAATGAACGAAAAACTCGAGGAAAACAATAAACGAATGAAAGCAGATCTTGAGAAAATCAATGAGAATAATCTTATACGAATCGATGAGAAAATTGAGCATTCTAACAAGGAATTAAGGGAAAATGTTGATAAACAGAATGAAGGGTTAAGACGAGCTCTCAATAAGAAAATCGAGGACGCTAGTGAGGCAATCAGCCAGAAGGTAGGTAAGAACGACGGCGAAAGAAAACAGGAGATAACTGAAACAAATAGAAAACTGAGAGTGACCGATGAAGCTATTACACGAAACAGAGCTGAACTAGAGGTCAAGATAGGCCATATAGAAGAAGAAAACCGAATTCAAGTGGAATCAATACGAGCAGATTGTGGAAACCAGCATCGAAATTTAGATACGGTCATGAACGAAGTACAGGAGCAAGGACAACGTAACCAGGATAGAATCGAGAACCTACAACGGTCAGTTGACAACCGATCGATCACTGTTCCATATATACAACATATAGACGACCGGGAGACCATCAACTTTAAGTCATACAGGAGAAACCCAATGGAATTCTTGGAACGGGTCGGCGAACAAATAATGAGAACTGGTGAAAACAGGTGGTCAATAATTCGTCGTTACTTAGACGAACATTTCAAATAAACTTATGATAACTGGTGGACAGCCACCAGGTACGACATCCGAAGCTACGAAGAATTTAAAATAGCTTTTAAAGCCAGGTACTGGTCAGACGCCACCCAGAACGTAGTAAGGGAGAGCATCAGCTATGGAAGGTATGACACCAGCAGGGGAACAACACTTACCGCCTACTTCCTGGGAAAAGTATGTTTGGCAAGACACCTTGAACCAAAAATCCCGGAGTAAATTCTCGTCACCAGGTTAGCATACCACTATGATAATGGTATATCAATAGCACGATCGGGTGGACAGATAAAAACTATACAGGCCATGTCAACGCTATTGGAAGAGCACGAGCGTGAGGTACATTATCGAAGGAGTCGGCAGAGAAACGACCGGTACGGGAGCAGGGATTTCCCAGACTACAACAATAGAAACAATAACCATAACAGTCATGAGACGAATAACCGGGCGAACTATAATGGCAGGCCAGGTAATTATGGTAATGAGGCGTACCAACGGCAAAATAACAACAACAGCCCAAGGAACAACGGAAACAATTACGGGAATAGACAGAGTATTCCGAACAACCAATATAACCGGTCGTACAACCCAAGTTACCAGAATCAGAACACAAACAACCGAAATTATGATAACAGCAACCGTAACCCGAACAACCAAAACCAAAACTACAGGAGAGTTAATTATGTGGGGTCGTACGATAACTGTAACGGGAGGACATACTACCAAGGACGTCGGAGTTTTAATAGGGACACCGACTGGAACCAGTATAATAATAATGATAGAAGAGATACTAGAACTAATGGAGGCAGAAGCCGGAGTCAGGAGGACTACCGCCGGGTTAACTACGAAGAGGATCGTCCATTACGGGTTTCCAGACCAATGGTGAATTTTATAAGGGCCGAAGAGAATGGTCCAAGGAGTGATCAACACCAAGGGGAGAATGATAATGAGTGTTTACAACGGAGCAATAGCATCGGAGAATCCAGATCCGGAAGCGAGAACCAAAGAAGGGACGATCCATCTAGGAATGTCCGAATAATTTATAATCAACAGAACCCACCAGAACGCTGGATTCCCCTAAGAGGAGATGGCCACCGACCAGTACATCCCAGGATGTAAGACAAGAAATAAATGAAGAAGAAGCCACGGCCGACAGATGGAATACATAAAGAGAATAAATAACCCAAAATTCTAAAGAAACTGTAAGAACAACTTACTCAATAATTATTCAGAAATAGTATAATTTAAAATGAAGAGAATAAATACCCCAAAATTCAAAAAATGAAGTAAGCTCAACTTACAAACAAGTATCTAAGAAAACAATTTATGAGGTATATAAGAAAGAGAATTTTGAAGATAAAAAAACAACCAAATTCGAAAAATAAGTAAGAACACCTTACTATACAATTTAGAAGAAATTGCTTTAAACTAATATGAAAGAAAAAAAATAACACTGATTCAAACTAATAAAAATCATCAAAACCAAAAAACAAAATGAGTTTATCTGATGTAATATAATAGTGAGAAATGTAATTTAGAATGTAAAAGGAATAATAATGATTGTGCCAGAAGAATATAACTACATGATGTAATGTATAGTACTAACCAAAATCTCATAACCAGCTGTATTGATCATAAAGGAATATGAGCCAATGAAGATAAGAGAATGAAGAAGCCAAAAGGGAACCGTCAAAAGGATCACAAGAAAAAAAAAAACAAATGGTTAAGAATTATCCGTAAAAAACCAATTAATAAATGTCAATAAAATAGCCAAGTATTGGAGAGGAAAAGTGTATAATAGAAGGAAGAATTAATATGCAGAAATAATACGATCTGAGTTAAAGTACAGTGAATAATCCCTAGAGTATGATTATTATTTATTATTTTTATTGAAGGTCACATGATGACTACCTTACGAGGTTTATTAATGAAGATTGACTGTAGAATATTCCAGCAATCATTTGACTGGGCAGAGATGATGTTCCTCTGATCCCAGAAAGTATGTAACGGACGACGGTAATTGGTTAGCCGATAGAGCACCACCGATTCGATTCCAGTTATAATGTTAGGGAGGTTTAGAAAAATTAAATATTAGAGGGAAAACTCACAAATAAATATAGAGAATTAAATAAAACCAGATCCAAAATGTATAATTAATAAAGAATGTCACAAGAATGATTATAGAAATAAGATTTAAACTTGGGAAATAATTGATTTTAAGAAGGAACGAAGAAATGATAATAATATAACGGATAATTCTGAAATATAAAAGTACTATAAATAGGAAACCAATTGACCAGATACAAGTTATGCGTTTATTTCTTGCTAAACTTTGTTTATACCAAAATAAACTTATTTCGAAGGGGGGGTGTTATGTAACGTAACATAGTTGAGGTTCCCCAACGTTACATAAAAATTGGATGAAATATGGTCAAGGACCTTACCCTGACTTAAGGTTGTTCAATAGTTCATGTGCTTGAGAAGTACCTCAAGTCAAAAGGAGGCAATGACTAATGTTAAATGTAAAAGAGCCAGACCAATGAATGATTGAATGTAATGAAATGTTTGTTTTGTACTGTGACATGTTAAGGTCTACAGAGTATTTATGTTGTATGTTGAATATGCTAAAAATGAAATGATGTTGTTTGATAATAATACTTCATCAATAATTATGTTTATATTTATATTAGATTTGTCTTTATACAACCCAGTATAGTTACCAATGTTAGGCACTGTACTAAGTTCTCAGTATTGCATAAAGTTGAAAAAATACTGTTGTTTTAATTAATGTTTATAAACTGGATCAGGAGTGTGACCAGTGTTTCAAGTCTAACAAGTAGTTCTGACAATTATATCATAAATTAATAAAGGGTTCCAGAACCAGTTAATTAATATAAAAAAAATAACCACCAGTAAATTAAAATTCATGTAATTAACCATGTAACCAATAATTAATTGTACAGTAGGTCAGGTAAAAAGAAAATTAAGTTAAAAAACCAAATAATGTTATAATGGTTGTAAGTGAATCTATAGGCCTAAATTCCATATTAGTGAAAGGAAATTAATACCTTTTTAGGAAACCCAGTCCAACGAAACTCTGGTAAAACATTTACTGTTCAGGAAGGAAGGTTAGGGGAGAATTTTATGTGATTCAATATTAATCCAAGCATGGAGTATTTTATTGGAAAGGAGTAGTAATATTCTATAATGCCGGCTCAAGGATATATAGAAAACGTGGTTGTTAAGGCAACTGAATTGCAGAAGTTGTTGATTTTGAATTAATTCGTTCTGATTGTTACAAGCGATTAGGTTGAGATAGACCGATATATTTAAAAAATATGAATAAATCTGAAAGAAATATGTATCAAAATTGAAGAAACCTTTTCTGAAAAACAATTATACTTTAATGTTAATGAGTAATAAAAATTATATAACCTTCCAAATTGTAAATGAATACAGTTAAAAAGAATTGAAAGCCTCTCACCTCATTCACTAAATAATTCCGCTGGATTCGGTATTAAACCAATTCATACTATAAATCGAAGATCAGTAAAAGAATTAAAGTTTGAACTAACGGAATTATTGGAAATACCAGAAGACTCGATTTGGCGTAATAACCTTCATTAGCAGCAGAGAAGCTGGGATCCTAATTCCATTTCACTGGGACCAAGAATTGTGAAGATCGTAAAAGAAGAATAGAAGCTAGAAGATTTCCTGAGGGTTTACCAGTACACACCACCATCAATTTTATTGAAAACCAGAGCTATTTCACTGGATGAAGACGAGATAAGCTGAGTTTTGGGCTACTGTTGACAAACATCCACCGCCAGACGAAATTTTCGTCGGTTTGGTAAAAAAACAACTTATTTTCATTTCACTGTATTTAAAGTAAATAATTTTATTTTTGTAAATTGAACAACCTTAATTATGCATTTTACCTGGCCTTACTAATGGTTCCAAGAACTATACGAACCCTGGGATAAGAATTATTTGTTATTATTTTCAAGTGTATATGTTTTTAGAATTTGAGTAATTAATAATCGATATATGTCTGGATGATCGATTGGATAGTATTATTGTTTTTTGAGACAACGTAACCTGTTAATTAATAGAGAAAATAAATAAAGTACATTTATTGTATGAGATAACGTTTAAGTTATTGCAGAATAAATACTATATGTGGTGGGTGGAATAATTTACAAAAAGATTGATACAAACATAACGAATAACTAACCTATAAGTACGCTTATTACTAGTAACAGCGCTCAAAGTTTGCAGCTGGTGGGACGGAAGATTGCTGAACTAGCTTGTGTTTAATATTAAATTTGAATGAAATTTTCTACCATCGAGTGACTAGGGTTGACACAAATTCCCCTTACATTCAGTTAATGCTCCATACATATTGCTAATATTACACAACCACTGAAAACTAAGTTAAGTCTATAGAGTAGTACGATTATAAATTCAAGAACATAATTATAAATTTGTTTGTTTAATAATCTATTTTCCGAAGGTTCCATCGGTCACCACTGAAAGATATATTCATTAATAAAACATTAATTAAGACAGGCAACAACATTTGTAATTGTTACGAATTGCCACCTGCAACGTATTACTTGGCGTTTGATACACAGGAGTCTATTATAACTAATTACACCCATAGACAAGATTTCTTTATAATTTGACGTTTCCAGCGTGCAGCATATAATATAACATACGTCCTCACATAATTAACAAGTAGTTCTTTATAAAACTGGAATCCAACAGTGGTGCTTTCACACATCTTCATATAACTAAATAAAATAACGTAAACGAGTTCTTTACAAATTGGCCAGCCCAACAGTGAGGCTGTAAGGAGAGGGAATCTAAAGTTTCAATACAGATGACACATCCACAAGACTTACTCGAAAAACAGCTGATAAGGTAGCCGCAGTACGGGAGTTTTACGACTCTTTCAATGACAACTGTGATAAATTTTATTCGCCTGGGGAGCAACTGACGGTTGATGAAAAGTTAGAGCCATTTCGTGGCAGGTGCTCTTTCATTCAATACATTCCTAATAAGCCGGCCAAGTATGGCCTAAAAATATTTGCAGTTGTTGATTCGCGAACTTTTTATTGCTTGAAATTGGAAATGTACTGTGGCACTCAACCTCCTGGACCGTATGAAGCTTCGAATGCGAGCTTGGATATCGTCAATAGGCTGATTAGCCGCTATAAAGGTTCTAACAGAAACCTGACTACCGATAACTGGTACACTAGTTATCCTTTAGCCAAATCTCTCCTCGCCAGTGGTATTACCCTCGTGGGTACACTAAAAAAAGAACAAAAAAGAAATCCCTTTTCAATTACAGCCAACGAAAACAAGAGAAGATGGAACTTCAATTTTTTGTTTTCAAAAATATGTCACGATAGTTTCTTACATGACCAAAAAAAATAAATGTGTAATTCTTCTCAGCACCGCGCACGACGATGATAAAATTGATTCAGAGACACAAAAACCAAAAATAATCATGGACTATAATAAGTTCAAAGGTGGAGTGGATGTAGTAGACCAACTCGGTGGCAACTACACCGTAGCCCGTAAAACAAAGAGATGGATGATGGCAACTTTTTTTGCGCTTCAAAACGTGGCAGGCATAAATGCACAAATCCTTTTGAATTTCTCTGAACCCAGTGCTTCTCCCAAGTTTTGAAGAATATTTTTGAAAAACTTAGCAACGTCTCTTATGAAGCCACACCTTCAAGATCGTGCAAACTTACGAAGCCTACCTGTGCATTCAAAAGCAATAATTCGTAGAGTGCTTTCTTCGGACGGAATAAACGAGGAGCAGGAAATACAACCACCCGCAAAAAAAGGGAAAAGGACGATGCACTTCATGCGGAAGAGCAAAAAACAACTACACTATGATTAGTTGCTTAGAATGTTCTGCTTTTACATGCAAAACTCATTTGGCGAAAACAGTTTATCTCTGCGGAACATGTGCCAATAAAAATGAACTGGATAACGAAGATTAAGTTTTTGACAATAATTACTGAAAACGTTGTTTGTGCTTTTGTTTTTATTTTTGAAATGTTGTTTGAAACTTTTTGTAAGAAAAAAAAATATATATATATGTAGGACAGCCATTTCCTCTTTCATATTTCGTTTCAATAAACGCATATAATTACCCGCATGTTTTTTTTTATTATTTCGCTTTTTCAATGTCATCACGTTCACTTCGTTGTGGAAAAAAAACATGTTCTCTCGGTAGCGTTCTGTTTGTTGCGGCTTATCTCAATGGCTTAGCTCGTTTGTTTACAAATGATAATTACAATTTTGTTTATAACCAAGATAATTACATTGAAGGACAAAGAAATAATATTATGAAACGAAAAACGTTCTAGAGCAGAGAAAAATAAATTGTTTTATTTTCTGGAGCTGAATTACTTGGAATTGTTATCAAAATGACACACGGTGTGTCATTCACAGTCAACGTGTTAAAAAATTACAAGCAGTTGATGATAATTTGGTGGGACAGACCAACAAATGGACTGGCGCACTCAGTACGCCGCCCGGGCAATTAAGGGTTAATAAACATACCAGAATAAAACGGAGAGAATACGCACGCCATCCATAAACCAAATACAATTATAGAAGCCACAGGTAAATAATATAAAACCATAAAGCAAATAAACCTGAATGTTACGAGAGAAGGAATAGGAATTCCTATGGTGTTATTAGTAACCCAAGGGTTACTCTTTAAGGTATAAACAGAGTGTTGTATGCTACGGCGCCACTTTGCGATTATGAATGATCCGCTGAGATAATAGGAAGCACAAGTGCCCCTCAGGACAGGAATTCATACTAAGTTAGGGTAACCATAGGAAACAAATAAACCGTAACAGAACCAGAATTATGGCAGGAAAGACTGCAGAAAATCAGGGCATTCCAAGGAAATGATATACAGAGATCATGAGTGTGGCACAAAAGGAGAGGTTAGTGAACAATTACAATAACTACCGAATCGTATACTCCAACTAACCGAATAAGACGAAGGATTTAAGTAATATCTGGTTTAAACAGTTGTTAAAGAAGGCTGTAAGAAAGTAGATATAAAGAAGGAACAGTTAAGGTAACAGCTTATTTTCCCCAAACCCCGGTTTCGTAAAAATAACTATGTCTTGGAGGGGGAGCATATGTAATGTGATATAATGGGAGCCCCAAATAAATAACAAAAGAATCAAAATGATAAAAAGTCAGAATAACTGGACTCAAATATTTAACTATGTAAAATAAAATTACAACACAAAAGTGTAATAAATAAAAACTATGTACCATAGAATATAAGACATAAACTCATGAAAAGTGTATAAGTGTAAGAAAGTGGAAAAAAAGAGATGATCATTGATCATACAGAAAAAGGCTGTAAGGATCAATGACACCTCCAATTACTTTAAGTGCAAGAGAACAAATATGTCAGTGTAAAATAAGCAATTGTGTTAAGACAATATTAGGTATTAGAGTTTCAATGGTTTTAACTCATGTGGTTTATTTTTAAAGAGGAGACCACAAATTATATTAACAGTAGACTAAGTAATAGGTCGTATTTTATAATGAGATGTTAATGAAGGCCTTAACGTTAATTAATCATGTTCATTTGTTATGACAAAGCCAATGTTGTTTATTGTTTATAAATCAGTAGTAACAGGAGAAAATTGTACTAAGCCTATTGGCAAAATAGAAAATGTGTGTTACCATAATATAATACCTAAAAAGGGCCCATATAAACAATACATTGATAGTCAACTAGTAAAGCTTAATAGTATGGGAATGAAATTGGTATTATGGTACACTAAATAGTTTATGTTATTGTTTGTTCATAAATGAATGTAATCTTGGCCATGAAGGCAACACTTTAAGTTAGTATGTTAAGAGATTTTGTGTTAATTTATAAATATTGTTAGGATATGTTAAGTGTTAAAGATCATGTAATAAGCTGTAAACAAATGTAATCAGGCAAAAAGTGTTCAAAACAAAAAAAAAACAATTAATAATTAATGTGGATTAGAACATGATACTGAAATCAAATTTGAGGCCTAGGCCAGACATGTAATATAAAATAAGATAAGGTCAGAAATTATTAAGTTACCAAATCAATATAAGAAAATAATAACAAAGAAGGACCAAAATTTAAGTAAGAGACAAGTTTTAGAATAATTGTGAATCAAATTAAATTAGTCCGACAAAAAATTAAGTATTGTACAATAAAAGTCAGGGCAGTACTATGGTCCAGATTTAGAATTCTTGTAAAGGTGTAAAGACGCCTATTATAAAGTCAACCCACAGAAAATTATATATCAAAATGTAGATCTTTATAATAGGAACAAAACTATGTAAATTAATTTTAACTTAAACAAAGGGTAACAAAGGAGTATTTTTTGACATGGAAGGCAAGGATATGATTTTCAGTACTATATGCTGCTTGACCTCAAGTTCGTGCAAACTGACCAATCAAAAACAGAGTTTACTGGTCAAAAAACCATTACTAAGACGAGAAGAAATATTATTGTATTATTGAACGCCAGATAGAAAGGGTCAAAAACTGTATAGCTGACGCTTAGAGTGAAGATAAAAAAATCAAACTTACACTAAATTAATGACCTAAACAAAACCACAGAAGAGGAGAACATACCAAAAAACTTATAGAGAAAATAAAAGAACTACCACTGACGATGGAAGCTTAAATCTACACCAACATCAAAAAATCCTAGAGAGTTGGCTGGCTGCATTATACAAGTGACCTAAATATAATTCCGAAGTAATTTGGTAACAACACTACACATAGATAAACTTCACTACACTATATAAACTATCTACAGTGATACTTGGAATAACCACTGAACATTAATACGGTGGTTAACAATAATAACATTTTATTTAAACAAAAAAACACAGGAAGCACATGTCGTTTGGTTAACTGACCAGGGCGGCCATCTTGTTGAGCGGCTATTTGCCAGTGCAGACAAAGTGTCGTTGACGCAGTTAGTTAAAAACATAACATTCATACTTGTTAACACTAATAATTAAGATTTCTTATTTTAATGTATTTGTAATGTGTTGTACGCCTTTTTAAAACATTTCTGACTTCTTAACAGCCTAAAGAACCCAAGCCCTGAGATCATTAAATTTACATTATAATTATTTGCAACTCGTTGAAGGTCGGATTCGAATATCGATTCGATAAGAACCTGTCAAGGTCTATCCAAGACCGAACCATTTACTTTTGTTTAACCAAATAAGCTGAAAATAATAAAAATCAATAATTACCAATAACAGAGTTATCATTTCATACTTGCAAATTGGATAAAAGTTTGTTTACAGGTACTAGTGGGAGCGAGCAGGTACATAGGCGAATATAGCCTTGCCGATGACTAGAAATAAAATAACCTACAACTGCCAAAATACGGTTAGAGCTGATCGCCGAGTCAACCAGAAGTGCGGGAAAATTCAAAGAAGCACTAACCGACAAATACAATCTCTCTCATCCTATCAATACACGAAGGGTTAAAGAGTGACACTACCAACGTGTGGCTTATTAAATTACCCTAAGCACGGAGATATTATAGAGTAGCGCCTACTACAGTGGGGCGTAATTAAATAAGACGTAATGAAGAGAGATAATTTATCACAGAGTGGCGCATACAACGTGTGACTTTTAAAAGTAAATAGAATGATAAGAGAAAATATATTTATATATATATATATATATATATATATATATTATAAAGTTGCAGAAATCAGATCATATATGGTATCCATAAGTATTAGAGAAATGATAACAGATCAAATAATTTAATGAATAATGTAATAAAACAAATTTAATTACAAATAATATTTAATTAGATAATAAAAAAAATTTTATTTTATATATATTTTTTTATTTATTTTTTATTGATTTAATTAATTTTAATTGGTGTAGTTGTTTTTTAATTGTTAGACTCAATTAATAAAAAATATACTGTTTAATGACTGTGTGAGTTCTGATGTAAAATTATTTATTTCTTCACTTCAAATAGATTATCTAAGCCGTATCGATTGCATGTAGCAGCCAATTTAAAATCTGTTCTTCTTCTTCTTCTAGCTCGTCTACTAAGAAGTTCACTTTTTACTCTTAAATAATTAAAGTAATTCAATTTAAGGCTTAGCTGATCAATAAAACAGTATTAAAACAAGAAATGAGTTTATTCGTCAAACAATTATTTGAATTTGCCGCAACGGCTTGAATCTGATTCGATAAAAAGTTACAGTTCGATTAATTTATATATTCAGAATATTTCAATGTAATTATTATATTATAAGGTTCTTTTAACTGTAGAAATAGTCAGGAAAGGCAAGAGAATTCAATACTTACAAGGTATTAAAAAACATATTCATGAAACAGACAAAAATGATAAAGTGTAATGTATATAAAGAGTTGATATTATGGTACTGTTGACTTATCTGATGTCACTCGTCACGTTACCAGCATCCTCTTCGACTGGAATCAAAAATGGCTGCCTTAATGAGTTTATCGGCGATGTAATTTCAGCTACGAGTTCTTTCTTCAAATAAATGTCTCCGTTGGTTATTTCCTCTCCAGTGATGTTGTTCTTGGATGATCCACGAGTTGTAGAGTATAGTGTTGTTTACCCACAGGATTTTGGTTCGGTAATAGTAGTGTTATGTCCCAAAAAGGTTCCCTTCACTCGGTGTACGTTTATCTGAGTTCAATTTGGTTCTGCTGTCGTGTCTAGATGTAGTGACGGTTTAATTTAATATTATTTCATTTAGTTTAATGTTCAATGATCAATATTATAACAGCCTTAACTTTGGTTTATTTTCTATTCACCTTTATATGGCTTCGTCATATATCTCGGTTAGTGTTAGTAAAATTTTCGTTACTATTTCTTTGAGAAGTCTTTTGACACGTCTATCTCGTTTGGCTTTTAACAATCAACTAACTGATTTTTGTTCCTTCATATATAAGATTTATAATATTTCGGTATCATTTCTCATTGTTCAGCCATCAGCTGTTGTCATTGAATTCAATCTTATATATAAAAAATATTGACATTTTTATGTATAAATTATTTGTTTAGTACCTTTATTTAAATTTAATTACATAACAATATTCCTGATTTCATTTTATACACTTTAATACTAAATTTTCCCTATTTTGGTTTGAACTGTGCTTCTGAATTACATTCTTTGAAATTTATCTGTAGGCCTTATCTTGACTTACAGAATTACCTATTACTTGGTTTAAAATATGTCTTATGTTACAATTTACTTTTCACTCGATTCCTAATTAAATGTCTGTAATTTACCTAATTTACATTTGGCTATTATTTTAAACATTTAACAAATCATTTGCATTTTACTAGTACACTTTACTGATTATGGCCTTACCTGGTACAAATACCTAATTTAAGTCAATTTTACCTGTTGATTCCTCTCATTACTATAATAGGTCGTGGTTATTATTATGATAATGTATTTGTATCTTGAATTACATCATATTAGTTTAGGTTCTATTAACTTGTATTCTTTGATTAGATTTGTATGGTCAAATCTGAATTTGTCTTGGTCATCAATTTCCAATTTTCCTAGTAAAGTTCATCTGATTAATTCATTTTATTATTTTCATATTTTTTGATCCACTATTTCTGGTTGTTTGAATTATTAATTTGCCTTTCCTTACTTTACAAAATATAATATTAATTAACATGATTAAAATACAATAAATTCTTACATTCTAACATCTAGCATTTACTAGCATTAACATACTTTCTATGGTAATCACAAACAATAATAACATAAAATGGTAAAAATTATATAAATAAATACATTAAAACTTTATATTAATAATAGTCTTTTTGTTGTCCTTTTTGACAAATTGGTTTGGGGTGTTCCCCTTAATCACATCTCTTTTAATTATAACTAATTGCTTACATTATTTCCCATTAATTGTATTGGATTCTCTTATTTGGGCTAGTCATTTCATTTAAATTGATATAGTTAATATAATTTAATTTCCCTTGAACCATTTATTTGCTGCTCCAGAGATTTTTGTCTTTATAATAGATCTTTGGGTATCTGGATTATTATTTCCCTTTAATTCATTAGTCCTGGGCTATTATTCTTCACTGTTTCCTATTTTAAAATTTGTCATTTCTATTTTATTTGTCCTGGGCTGTTATTCTTCACTGTTTCCTATTTTAAAATTTGTCATTTCTATTTTATTTGTCCTGGGCTGTTACTCTTCACTACTTCATATCTTACTGGGTCCACTAATTATTACTCTGATATGATACTCTTATTATTTATTTTTCAACACTTTATGGCTATGATTTGACTACATATAATTCCTTTGAACTGACTTTTCTAGTTCTTTTAAGTTCTTTTGTTTATAATTGTAAATACTTTTCTGTTGATTTTTATTTAAGTTGATATTATTCCTTCTAGATGACTTCTTCCCTTCCTTTCATATATTATCTTATTTTGTAGAACAAGGTAAAAACTTCGTTGTGCTACAAATGCCCCCCTATAAAAGTGATTAGTTCTGCACATACTTTTAGTTTGGGTGAACTAATTGCTTCTGATATTCTTCTTTATTCTATTCTTCTTGGCTTCGTTTACCCTGATATACCTGTTTCTTCTGGTTGAGCTCTAAATTGATATGCATTCTTGTTGCCTTTACTTTTTATTCTACTCTTATGAGATAGTTCTTTTTAATCTGATTCATCCTTTTATTATTTAATATATCTATATTTTTCCCTTCTTATTTAGTGTTTCTTCATTTATATATTTACTCCCTAACATTCCCTAACATGTGAGTTGGAACAGTTCAGAGTGGCACTTTTTCGGCTTCATTTCTCTGCTGACCAATACATCACTTCTTTGAGTTCAGAGGAATTATCATCTCTGCTCAATAATAAAAAACTGGTGGAATTATCTACATCGTTATTAAAATATCAATTATAATAAGTAGTCCATTTCGACTATTAATAAATATACTTAGATTCCTCACTTCATAATTATTCAGATTATTTAATATTTCTGTCCATATGGTTACTCTTACATTTCAAAGCTCATTCTATATTACTTATCAATAGGTATTTGGCATAATATCCATCTCAGCCTTCTTTTTTGTGGAATTCGGCGACTTTAGTTATTATCACAGACTGTTTCTTGTTTACATTTTGGGTAGCACATGTTTATGTATATAGTTTTTTTTTTCATTTGTTGGTTCATTAATTAGTTTATTGCTCACGGCATAATATCTGGTTTTAATACCTTTTCCTTCTCTGTTTTAGTTAACTGGTTCTCCTCTTTATTCTTCGATAATCTTATTTTTTGTTCATAGGTCTCATCAACTTATTACATTGAAAATATATACAATATCTGGATTCTTATTTACCTTTCTGTTTTAAAGTCCTGTAACATTTTTGTTTCGATGAGTATTTCATTTATATAGTTGTCTTGAGTAGTCACTGTTTAGCCTTTATTGTTGTGATAAAAATTTTCTTTTTTAAAATTATTTCATTCAATTTCTTTAATGTTGTTGTACTTATTATTTTTTAAACCTGAGACATCTTCCTTCATTACTTCTCCTTATTAATTGATCCAAAACAAAGTTCTTCTGAAATATATTCTGTAAACTGTTCTTATTTATTTTAATATTGAGATAATTTATTTATTTTCCCTTCTTATTTTATTTAACATAATTTCCTTGATATTAACTATAAGATGTACTTATTTATTCTTAGAATTTAGATGGTATTTATTTATTCGCTTCAAAATATTTTCTCCTAGATAATCTGTAAGATGTCCTTACTCGTTTTAGAATTTTGATGGTATTTATTTATTCACTTCAAAATATTTTCTCCTAGATAATCTGTAAGATGTACTTACTCGTTTTAGAATTTTTATGATATTTATTTATTCACTTCAAAATATTTTCTCCTAGATAATCTGTAAGATGTCCTTACTCGTTTTAGAATTTTGATATTTATTTATTCACTTCAAAATATTTTTTTATTGATAATTGGTTATAGGTACCTTTTATCTTTGGTGAATTAATCTCCTTCAATTCGTACGTGTTTTTTTTATTGTCCTTAGTAATCATGTATGGTCCCGTATACAACAGTAATAGTTTTTTAGTGATCCCTTCCATAGTACTCGGTAGTTCCCGGTTTTTAAGCAACACCTTTTCTCCAATTTGGTATTTTAGTACTTTTTTAGCTGATTTCTTATATTTGTTAATTCGCCTTTCCTGGTCCTCGGCTACTTTATTATAAAATCTTATTTGATTAAATTTATATTCCTTGTGGGTCGGAAATTCAATAATTTCTTGTATCGCTCGGGGGGGGGGGGCAATAATATCTCATGCACTGCCGTATATGGGGTAATTCCTATAGCTGGGTGATGTGCTAGATTGAGAAACTCTTCGGTGGCTGATAGGTATTCCTGCCATTTTTTCTGCTGATGGTGGCAGTATGTTATAAGTATTCTACCTACCTCTCTCAACACTCTCTCTGCTGGATTACTGTTTGGGTGGTAAACAGATGTTTTATAGGTTTTTATTCCGAGTGCCAATAACGTATCCTTCCATCTTTTACCTTTAAATTGGGTCCCGTGTCTGTAATTATTGATATAGGTTTTCCTACCTCAGGAAGATATTGATTTATAATTACTTCCAAAACCTTTAAAGTAGTGGCTCGGTTCACAGGATATAATTTTATGAATTTCGTAAAATGGTCCATCATTATTATGATATATTTATAACGATGGCGTCCGCCACTACAGGGAAATGGCCCGCATATATCCAAGAAAATCTTCTCCAATTTCTTCTGTGAGGTTATAGGTATCATCACACCCTCCTTCTTATCGTTATTGGTTTTTACTAGCTGGCAAATAAAACAATTCTTGATATACCTCCTTATTGATGTCCCTTATGTGACAATTTTCCTCCAACGCCTTTACTACCTTCATGGCTCCCATATGGCCGTACCGGATATGGTAGTCCATGATGATTTCCTTTTCAATATCAGTAGGGATTATTATCTTCCATATTTCCTCATCAAGAGATGGCTTTATAAACAACACATTATTATGTATACAGTAAAATTTTGTTATGGTGTCATCTTGATCTGCTAGACGTCTTTGAATACTGCTTAGCTTTGGGTCATACTGCTGGTGTATGCTTATATTCTGTACTATTTTTTTCCAAATCGGACCTATCTTTGATAATATTATAAATTTTCAGTATACCTTCCTTCTCACCCTCAAATGTCTGGTTTTGCAAATCCACCCGTGACAATACATCGGCAACCACGTTCTTGGTTCCTGGAATATATTCCCACTGTAGGTTATATTCTTGCAAGGCCAGTATCCACCTGGTCAGCCTACCGTGACTTAACTTACACCTTCTCAAGAACGATATCGATTTATGGTCGGTGCGGACGGTCACTGGATACCCTAGGATATAAGTCCGGAATTTTCCGCAAGCAAACATGACACTGAGCAATTCCTTTTCTGTGACGTTGTAGTTTCTCTCACATTGGTTCAGGGTTCTGCTAGCGAAACTAATGACGAGATGTTGGCCATTTTCGTCCTCTTGGTATAAAGTGGTTCCCAGACTAAGCTTACTGGCGTCGCAGTTCAGGAAAAAAGGCTTGTTAAAATTTGGGTGGTGGCGTATTACTACTTCTAGAAATTTGTCCTTGATTGATTGTAAAGTCTCGTCTTGCTCCTTACACCATTTCCATTTATTTTTAGCAGATAACTGGTATTGGAACTTGGCAGTTAACTCTGAATAATTTCTTTGAAATTTTCGGTAATAATTACACATACCCAAAAATGATTGTAGTTGTTTCCGATTTTTAGGTTGAGGAAATTTCTGTATAGCGTATACTTTTTCTGAAGATGGAGATATTCCTTGGTTGTTCAGATTGAAACCTAAAAACTGAACTTCCTTAGCTATAAGCTTGGACTTTTCTAATTTTAAAGTAATATTATTATCGGCGAGTTTCTTTAATACATGCTCCACTCAGTGGCAATGTTCTTCCCAATTCGCTGAGGTTATTAACAAATCATCAACATACACCGTTGTAAACTGGAGTGCATCTGGGCCGAGTATTTGATCCATACATGCCACAAAGATGGCTACTGAATTTACTAAGCCGAAGGGCAACCTCTTAAACTGGTAATTGCGCCTTCGAAGATAAACGCCATATATTGGCGACTTTGTGGGTGCAACTCCACTTGCCAATATCCGCACACGGTGTCCCATGTTGTAATAAATTTAGTCCCGTGAAATTTCTTTTGGATTTCTTCAATTTCTCCAGGCGAAGTTCGATCGTTTACAATCATTTTGTTAATTTCTCGTGCGTCTAGACAGAGTCGGACCTTACCGTTTTTCTTTTGAATAGCCACTATCGGACTGGTGAATGGTGACTGACTCGTTTCTATTATATCTCGGCTGATCATGTTATTAATTTCAGTTCGGACAGCTTCCTTCAGTGACTGCGCTATAGGGTAGGATTTACGATTGAACTCTACTGGTTCCCTAAATCGGATCTTACATTGATAATTTTTTACCTTCCCGGGCTCATCAGAAAATACAGCACGATATTTCTCGTATATTTCTATCAAGCGATCTAATTGGTTTTCTGTTAGTTGTTCCGTCTGGTTTTCGGGCTGGAAATCTCGTGTCTCCTGTATCTTCTGCTTCCACAGTTTATCTTCACTCTCCCGGTATACTAAGTTATTGTATAATGATTTATCCTCTACATAATTTAATTCAATCGGTCTATTTTGACCCGGTTGGGAATTTATTATTTCATTACTTATTAAATCGGCGATCCATGTTGAGTCTCTGGAAAACAATGACACACTCTTTCTACACAAATCGATCACAGCAGAGTTTCTTCTCAACAAGTCGCACCCGATCAAGATATTAAATGGTAATCCAGCTGCAATGAGAAACACCATGTCCAAACTTACCCCCTTACTTGTAAAAGTTAATGATACCTGTTTACGTATCGTTTTATTTTGCCAACCAGTGGCGCCTATAAGTACAACATTATTAATTGGTAGTACCGGTAATGTTCGGTGACATTCCTGTTGTATACGGTCTAACTCGCTATTGCTAATTATTGAGACATTCGCTCCGGTGTCTATCATGATTTGCGATGGAATACCTTCTACTTCTGCCATTACATATATTATTTCGTTATTTTGATTATCAATTTTTATATCATCTTCTTCCAACAATTCTGTTCTGATATCCTTTAAGTAATTATTATAAATAATTGTAATTTTCTTATTTCCATTTTGTTCATTTGAATCTAGATCATACCCAGTAGATAGAAGCAGTGAAGGGTCGTCTATCACCGCCTCCTCTAGTTTAAAGGTGGAGTGTTATTGTTGATTGGGCCGACTGCAACGTCGGTTTGAAAATCTTGGGCTGGTTCCTGTCGCTCCCCGCGATCGTCAAATTGCACTTCATTCCTCCGCTGTCTATTTTGGTCCTCCAGGCTGGAACTTCGTCTGTGTACATAATTTCCCCAATCATCACCTTCATGGTTTATCTGTCGTCCTCTGTCCTCATGGAAACTATTCCTCCTTTGGTTTTGGTACCTCCGTTGGCCAATGCCTACTGCTCTTATGAAGTTCACCCTCGGTCGGAATGTCCTGTTATTATTATAATTACCACCTGATTGATAGTTTCTATGGTTACTTTGGTAAGGGTAATTATTATTTTGATTTGAATTTCTCTGACTATTTCTATTGTTTTCATTATTATTATAACAGGTATTTCTGTTTAATTGGTTGTTATCACCTCCACCATTATGGTTGTTATTATTATTATTACTGTTGCGACTATTATTATAATAATTATTATTTCGGTTCGAGGGGTTAAAATGATTATTATTCGCATTATTTTGACTGTTATTCACGTAGCTACCACCATTCCTGAATTCTGGTCTGTCAGTTCTTTTTCTACTCTGTCGGTAATAGTCTTCATGCTCGTACATCTCGAGTAACTCCGTCATAGCTTGTACGGTCTTAATCTGACTACTCCTTCATGCTCGGATTATATCCTCCTCGTAGTGATAGGACAATTTACTGACTAGGCACTCCTCGGGTATTTGAGGCTCTAGGTGTTTGGCCACGCACACCTTCCCTAGGAAATATGAGGTCAAGGTGTTACCCCAATATGGGTTATATTTCCCATGGCATATATTGTCCCTTGCTATATTTTGCGTCGATTCCGACCAATACTTGGCCTTAAACAATCTCTTAAACATTTGATAGTCAGTGATATCATCTCTGATGGCCATCCACCAATTATCGGTCATCTCTTTAAGTGACTCATCGAGTACTTCCTTGTTTGTACTCCAACGGTTACTTCTATGTTTAGCAAAATACTCTTCGATACGGGATATAAATTCCATAGGTTTTCTTTGGTACAACCTGAAATTAACCCCTTCTCGGTTTTCTGCAGTGGAACACTGGGTAATGTTAGTTGGTTTGTTCAGACAAGTTTCTATGTCTGCTTGGTTCTAGCGAACCTGGCCATTTATATTGGTAACGGCAGCTTCTATCCCGTCACATTTTTCTGTGAATCGGTTCTTCACTTTGTCCCATTCTTCACGTGCTTCCTTTTGTTTATCTTCTATATTGGTCACCTTGGTGTTTACCTCTGCTTTAAAACTCTGTATTTCGGTGTTTACTTCTGCCTTAAGATTCTGCACTTCTCGCTCAGTCTGACTACATCTTTCGTCAGCTTTTGTAATCCTTTGTTCTATTAATGTTATTTCCTCTTCTATTTTCTTGCTGATTGTTTCATTGTTCTCCACTATCTTCTGACTCGATTCCTCCTTTAATGATTCTATCTTTTCGTCTAATCTGCCCATATTTTCCTGGTTAACCTCCCTTAGTTCTTCTCTCAATAGTTGGTTATCCTCTTTCAATTCTTCCAATTTCTCCCCCATCTTTTCTTCCATCTTCTTATTATTTTCCTCCATTTTCTTAATATTTTCATCGATTTTCTCTTCCATTTTCTTACTATTTTCTTCAATTCTCTTATTGGTATCTCCAATTTGGTTACTTAATTCTTCCTTAGTGGACTGGTTGTTTTCGTCCATTTTCTGACTCATGGATTGGTTGTCCTTCCTTAATTCTTCTTTCGTCGCATCCATTTTCTTACTCATTTGTAAGAGCATTTCCATCATCTTATCCAGCATCGGATTTTCTGTTGTTTTAGATTTCTCGGGTTGTTCCCCTTGTTGTTCGGGTTGATTCGGTTCTGCCGGAGGTAATATAATCTCCCTATCTTCCACTGGATTCTCCTCCTTGTCCTCTATGTCTATCTCCTCCTCAGGTTCTGCCGCCCATTTCTTGGACGTCGCTCTCCTTGACATTTCGATCGCTTTCCTGACTTGTTAACAGCTGCCAAGCTATAAATAGGAAATTGGGCAACTTGTCCTTATCTTATAGGCTTATCAATTCCTATTTTAAGCCCCTAAAGTTGAGCGCCAATTTGTAATAAAACAAATTTAATTACAAATAATATTTAATTAGATATTAAAAAAAAATTTATTTTACATTTTTTTTTTTTATTGATTTAATTAATTTTAATTGGTGTAGTTGTTTTTTAATTGTTAGACTCAATTAATAAAAAATATACTGTTTAATGACTGTGTGTGTTCTGATGTAAAATTATTTATTTCTTCACTTCAAATAGATTATCTAAGCTGTATCGATTGCATGTAACAGCCAATTTAAAATCTGTTCTTCTTCTTCTTCTACTCGTTTACTTAAGAAGTTCACTTTTTACTCTTAAATAATTAAAGTAATTCAATTTAAGGCTTAGCTGATCAATAACACAGTATTAAAACAATAAATGAGTTTATTCGTCAAACAATTATTTGAATTTGCCACAACGGCTTGAATCTGATTCGATAAAAAGTTACAGTTCGATTAATTTATATATTGTAACATGACATAAGATAGTGAAAATACATTGATAATTAATAATAAAACAAAAAAGCTGAAGACAAGAAGAAAGGTCAAGAAACTTATAACTCTGAGATTAATAACCAAATTACAAAATGACAAATGACTAATAAACTGACGATGACTTGACCCAGTAGATTGGATAAACACAAGAAAAAATAGAACAAGGAAGAAGGAACCAGAAACCAGATGTAATCAAGAAAATAATAACGAACATTGTAATCCCCAAATTATGACTACAAAATGTATGTAAACAAATGCACTAAAATAGTTAGGGCATAAATGAGATGTACCTATGTTAATAATAACAAATAAGATAGTAATATTATGCATATTATATGAATGAAGAAAATGTACTCATAAATATCAGGTAGGGAGTTAAAAATAAACATACCCAAATGAATAGTGATAAACATAGTCAAAACCAGTAAACCATACTCTGAGGCAAATAAAGGCCATAGTTAATAATCAAAAGTGATCAAAGTGAATGGAAAATAAATTAATTACTCATAACCAATACCCACACGATGATGTTAAAATAATAAGACAACATAGTGAATAATATCAAGTGGGTGGAATAAAGAGTGTATCAATACAAATAAGTGGTGACATGCCAGGTATAGCATGTTATAAAAAAAAAGTGAAAGTGAATAAATAAAAAAAAAACCTTCTATGAAGGAAAAAGTGTAGTGGGTGAACAGGAAAAGGTATTTTAATAGAAGACTGTAATAAAATATCTAAACAACCTGTGATAAACTTTATGTTAGCCAGTAAGATGAACTAATTGTACTGTGATTAATTTAAGTAATAGTTAGTAAGAATTATAAAATAAGATAAAAATTAAGTCATTAGAATGAATGGTAAATAAGGAAGATAGACACTGTATTCTAGTGAAGGAATTAGTGAGTAAAGTATATTGTGTAAGGTACAATTTAACAGTAGTATTATAAGAGTTTTGTTATTGTTTAAAAAACCATATAATGTAATAAATTATAAGTTAAACCAGATAGTAGTAAAAAACAGAAAATTAGTTAGAAGTTTAATTTCAGGCTTGGACCTGGCATGAAAATGTTTATTTTATGATAAGTGATGTGGCTAGTGTCACCAATGTTTTATTATTTGTTTCTATTAAAAAATTGTTTTAATGTACCATATATAAAGTTAATAAGTTACAAAGAATGTTAAATAGTAGTATGGGGAAATCTAGGCTCTAGGCCTAACATTTTATGAAGGAACTTTGTTAATTTAAAAGCAAAAACAACAGCCCAGTACCAATCAGAATGTACCAAATGTTTAAACAGTTAAGTAGGTATACCTAATATAAAAATGTATAAATAACATCCAGTTTTAGATTAAATATATATGAAATATAAATAAGAAAATAACGAAAATGTGATTAACTATGCAAAAGTAACCATGAGGGGTATCAAAATAATCCTCAAGAAAAAATAAGAACAATGGTATTCATGTAATTAACATAACTACTAATATAAGAAAGAAATCTTAATTTGAAGATATTTTATAGATTTAAACCAAAATAAAACGTTAGAATATAACAATGACATTAAATAACGACCAATGAGAATTAGCATAATTTAATAGGTAACCATAGCAACTGAAATTTATTACCAAAAAACCGTTGGAATTCTAATTAATCCATTATTGACCGACGCGGAGGGCAGATGTATGCAGCTCTCAATCCGAATTTAACTATAAAAATGTAAACTTTAATAAAACCAAGAAGGAAGAAGTATTGTAAAAGCATTCCATATAACACCTGATGAATTAACCAGTATTAAAATATTCACGACATAAAAATAACAGTAAAAATAAGAAGACTTCGAAGGAACGTAACAGACGACTCATCCCGAAGGAAGAAGGGGATCGACCTACTCCAACCTGAGAATACGAACGACTATGGAACACGAGGGAAGCCGAACTTTATTGGAAACCATCGGAACGGGAATTGAGAAACATTCGAGGAAGAGAAGACGACTAAACCTATCCGGAAGAAGTAGACGAGCATCGAAGAAGCCCCAACGAGAACCCGATGAGTATAAACTAATAATTTCACTTGAAAACGAGTTCCTCTTTATCCATAATAACGAGGTAAAATTTTCACTTCACTGATCACAATTTTGAACAAGAACTGAAGGTAATTAAAATATCACTATTAATAAAACTTAATCAATTAACAACCTTTGAAACTGATTTATAATAAATTATTAATGAACGTAACTTGCTGTCAAAATTCTAACCAAACACTATTCTAATTCTCATTGCCAATAACTTACTTGTATGTATTAGTGTATTAAATATTGTGTACCTAGTTTTAAGAAATATTATAATTTTGTGCATTTTAGCCGAAAATCCAACTTCTGTAGTCAAAAGGACTTTAACACGCCTTGTGACAAATAATCATTGTAAACATAAACAATATCCGCCATACTGGCGTCTCTACAAACGACTGAGCATACCAACTGAGCAATTGTAAAACCCGGCATCAATATAAATTTATGTACTATTGAATAACTGAAAATTGAAAGGGTTTAATAAATCTTATTGTTCTTCAACGCTGTATGTTTGTTTCGTATAAAATAAAATAATATATAGAAAATTATTAAATTGAAAACACCAAAACACCACAGTCAGCGAAGTCGACACTGCAAGACGGCGTGAGCCAATCAGGTGACGAGGCGGTAAGATTCAAATTGAACGCCGAGAGATACGGTTTGCCCGTAAGTATTAAGAAAAAGTACAACCCGACTCGCTATATACGAATAACATTCACAGAAGTAACTTAACTGATTAATACCCACAACTACGAATACGAACGCAACGAGCGAATTAAAAAACGCTCGTCACACATATTTACGATACGAGTACAAGAACGGGTGACACAAAAATAAACACCCCACTAGATTAGAAGATACATTACAATATTCAGAATATTTCAATGTAATTATTATATTATAAGGTTCTTTTTACTGTAGAAATAGTCAGGAAAGGCAAGAGAATTCAATACTTACAAGGTATTAAAAAACATATTCATGAAACAGACAAAAATGATAAAGTGTAATGTATATAGAGTTGATATTATGGTACTGTTGACTTATCTGACGTCACTCGTCACGTTACTAGCATCCTCTTCGACTGGAATCAAAAATGGCTGCCTTAATGAGTTGATCGGCGATGTAATTTCAGCTACGAGTTCTTTCTTCAAATAAATGTCTCCGTTGGTTATTTCCTCTCCAGTGATGTTGTTCTTGGACGATCCACGAGTTGTAGAGTATAGTGTTGTTTACCCACAGGATTTTGGTTCGGTAATAGTAGTGTTATGTCCCAAAAAGGTTCCCTTCACTCGGTGTACGTTTATCTGAGTTCAATTTGGTTCTGCTGTCGTGTCTAGATGTAGTGACGGTTTAATTTAATATTATTTAATTTAGTTTAATGTTCAATGATCAATATTATAACAGTCTTAACTTTGGTTTATTTTCTATTCATCTTCATATGGCTTCGTCATATATCTCGGTTAGTGTTAGTAAAATTTTCGTTACTATTTCTTTGAGAAGTCTTTTGACACGTCTATCTCGTTTGGCTTTTAACAATCAACTAACTGATTTTTGTTCCTTCATATATAAGATTTATAATACTTCGGTATCATTTCTCATTGTTCAGCCATCAGCTGTTGTCTTTGAATTCAATCTTATATATAGAAAATATTTACATTTTTATATATAAATTATTTGTTTAGTACCTTTATTTAAATTTAATTATATAACAATATTCCTGATTTCATTTTATACACTTTAATACTAAATTTTCCCTATTTTGGTTTGAACTGTGCTTCTGAATTACATTCTCTAAAATTTATCTGTAGGCCGTATCTTGACTTACAGAATTACCTATTACTTGGTTTAAAATATGTCTTATGTTACAATTTACTTTTCACTCGATTCCTAATTAAATGTCTGTAATTTACCTAATTTACATTTGGCTATTATTTTAAACATTTAACAAATCATTTGCATTTTACTAGTACACTTTACTGATTATGGCCTTACCTGGTACAAATACCTAATTTTGTATCTTGAATTACATCATATTAGTTTAGGTTCTATTAACTTGTATTCTTTGATTAGATTTGTATGGTCAAATTTGAATTTGTCTTGGTCATCAATTTCCAATTTTCCTAGCAAAGTTATTATTAATTCATCTTATTATTTTCATATTTTTTGATCCACTATTTCTGGTTTGTTTGAATTATTAATTTGCCTTTCCTTACTTTACAAAATATAATATTAATTAACATGAATAAAATACAATAAATTCTTACATTCTAACATCTAGCATTTACTAGCATTAACATACTTTCTATGGTAATCACAAACAATAATAACATAAAATGGTAAATAATTATATAAATAAATACATTAAAACTTTATATTAATAATAGTCTTTTTGTTGTCCTTTTTGACAAATTGGTTTGGGGTGTTCCCCTTAATCACATCTCTTTTAATTATAACTAATTGCTTACATTATTTCCCATTAATTGTATTGGATTCTCTTATTTGGGCTAGTCATTTCATTTAAATTGATATAGTTAATATAATTTAATTTCCCTTGAACCATTTATTTGCTGCTCTAGAGGTTTTTGTCTTTATAATAGATCTTTGGGTATCTGGATTATTATTTCCCTTTAATTCATTAGTCCTGGGCTATTATTCTTCACTGTTTCCTATTTTAAAATTCGTCATTTCTATTTTATTTGTCCTGGGCTGTTATTCTTCACTGTTTCCTATTTTAAAATTTGTCATTTCTATTTTATTTGTCCTGGGCTGTTGCTCTTCACTACTTCATATCTTACTGGGTCCACTAATTATTACTCTGATATGATACTCTTATTATTTATTTTTCAACACTTTATGGCTATGATTTGACTACATATAATTCCTTTGAACTGACTTTTCTAGTTCTTTTAAGTTCTTTTGTTTATAATTGTAAATACTTTTCTGTTGATTTTTATTTAAGTTGATATTATTCCTTCTAGATGACTTCTTCCCTTCCTTTCATATATTATCTTATTTTGTGAACAAGGTAAAAACTTCGTTGTGCTACAATAATAATGAAAAAATATAAAATAGAGTTAAGCAAGAAGAAAGAAGAATTATAAACAAGAACAATGATTAAAGGATAAACTAGACTGACAAACAAATGACTTTGACCCAACCCCAGAGATTGGCCAGATAAAGACAAAAAAGATGAGAAAAGATTCACAGAGATTAAGAAGACAAATCAATGATAAGAGACACAAATGAGTAAAGAAAATATATAATTAACCATGAATAAAACAATAATAAAGAAAGTACACTAACCATAAAAAATAAGTAAGACAATTTATTTATTATTAAATAAAGTATGTTGTTAAGAACCTTATAATAATAAGAAAGTAAGGCACAAAATGTTAAAGAATAGTTATAAATGTTGTAGCGTGACAGAAAATCCACTACATTGTAAATCATATGAAATGATAAAATTTAATTACATCAAAAAATTTTGTAATAATATTAAATGACATTTAAATAAATCAGAGGAATGAAACACAATAAGATAAAAATCCTCACTACATAATATATAAAAACCACTGTTAAAAGAAACCAAAGAAAGTATTGAAGCAACTCATCAACTCATAAATAATACCAGTACGTTACCGAGGAAGCTCAGAGCAGTAAACCAGTTACATAAGACAATATCCCGAAAAAAGAGACTCAATCAAAGAGTGGTGAATACCAAAATACTCTAAAAACAAATAGAAGAATAAAGTCAGTTCAGTGCAGAAATTCAATACTCCAAGCTAAACCTCAGTCGTGATAACACCAAGTACCTTGGTTTTCCCAAGAATGAGGAAAGAAGAACAGAAGAGTGAAGACTAGACGAGGGACAAGAATGAAAACTAGAAGAGGGACAAGAATGAATACCAGAAGGAAGATAGGAAGAAGGACAAGAAGGAAGACAGGAGGAGAGGAAGACATAGTATGAAAGAAACACCGTAGTAAAACCTATTATTATATAAACTACTATCAATCCCAAACCCACAAAAACTATGCCAAAGAAAGTATAACATCCCCAAAATCTTATAAAAATGTAATTATTGAGAAAACTAAAGTGTTGTATAGCGTTATAAGAAGTGCACCGGCTAAAGCTATTGTGTAATAAAGAAAATAAACTAGTCTTAACGGTCCATGATGACTAAAGGTCTGGTCTGAGATAATAAGACTCAGAATATCAGAACCAACAGTGAAAGTGAATTTGTATAAGTGTTTTTTTAAAAAAATGCAATAAACTTAAAGTTGGTGATACTATAACTTAGTAGTATGCTATATCACAACTTTAAAGTCTAATAATAACCAGCATGATAAAATAATAAAATGGAAGGTTTCCAGTATTTTATTATTTTTATGTAAATCCTTATTTAAAAGACCTTTGTAAAAAAGGATGATAATAAATAGAGTATGGGAATTAATGTTTGCTGATGTGGGGAATCACAATAATAATGATTTAAACCAAAAAGGACTGGTACTAATATAGTATGAATAAGTGTAACATGTTTAAATAGACTATTATTTCACAGTCCTAAAATCAATGTATTAAATAAATGTATTTGTAAGGTTTATTAGAAAATAAGATTTATGTTATGTGTTTTAAAAAAGAATTATGTTTGATAAATAATAACCTACATACCAGTAATAATGTACTAAAAGGTATGCTATGTTAGATTGAAAATAGTCAAAAGAGATATGTTTAAGCTGTATCTGCAATATGTTAAATTGTGCAGATTAATAAACAATGTTCATAATTAATTATTTTAATAACTGTAGTGTTAATTAACTACTACACAAAACAATAAGTTATAGATCATGTTATTTTCATATAATTGTAGTTATGTAAAGTCAGAGGAGGAATCAAGTTTAATTTATTGAGAAAGAAAGAAATATAAAATTCTAAAATCTAGGCCATTTGGTGAAATCAGAGAACCAATATAAAATAGTATAATTCACTAATAAATCCTGTAAACTACCCAGATTTATATAAGATAACACAATTAACTACTACTAGGAATGATCCTATGAATTAAAATGACAATAAGGAAATATACCTTAACATTTTGTAAATTGTCAAAATATATAAATTAATTAATTTTAGAGAACAATGTCAAATCTACAAATTAACACAAAAAACCAGTTCAAAGGTGTAATTTATATGTATTTAAGGAAAGGAAGAGAAATATGACTAATTAAAATTTATTATAATAGTATTAATAATATTTAAAATGGAAGGAATTTTATATAAAAACGGAAATCCAATTTTGAGCCTATATTTCCAAAGTGTGAACAAAATTTGTTAATTTCCACAAAATGTCTACAGATATGGACTATAATACATCAATTTAAAGGGAATAAGATGATTAAACTAATAATAAGATTAATAATTCATAAAAGTAAGGAATAAAATAGAAAAATTCCATATATAATGTAATATTTTCTAATGTGTATGAAATCGAAAAATGTTAACAATACTTTTTCAAGGATTAACTGGGCAAGATTTATGACCAAGTTAATTAGTCTTTTGTTGAATATCAAGCTGAATAGGTGTGTGACAAAAACGTTCTTTAAACCGAGTCGAACATGAAGCTAACGTTTTAGCCTTTGAAATCAGTGAACGAGAGTTAGACAAATTAAACACTTTTTGAAGCCAATACTATAAAAACATTCACGACAATAGTGAAAACAAACCTCTAACTTCACTATACGAGTGACAGTAAACGGTAAAACATTATATTACAACTGATTTACTCTACAAACCTAACCGCAACTTGAAAGCTTAGCCGTAATAGTTGAACAAATAGAAAATAACCTAACTAACGCAAGTTTACACTGAACACTTCACCAGAATACACTAAATAGATTAACAGACTTATTACACCAGTGCGGGGACATTTTAGACCTTGATGAAGGTAATTTTATAGTAATTTTCTGACTCGACGAATATACAATAGCCGAGACCAACCCAAGGAGCGGCCATCTTGAAAACGAAACCTGCCTACTACATCGTAGAGACTGACGTCACATCAGTCTTCATTGGTTCGACAAAACATTTATTCTAATATCATAACTTGAATTATTTAAATACTATTAAATAGTAATTATTGTATTTATGTGTTAATTGTTAATGTTATACTTTCTCGTCACCCTTCTCTGACTATTAATTCTTAATCGCTCAAAGAACCTGTCTTTAATATAATATAACATAAAATTTTGTTCTGTATGACAATCGATAATTCCTGAGACAGAGTCGATAATTGCTCTCCATCGATAAAATATCGATTATTTATCTAAAATAAATAATCTAATTTATCTAATTTATTGTTAATAAATCTTTATATTTCTGTTATTTTGTATCTGTATTTATTTCACAGGGTAATTTAAGGGTATTTATAAGGCTGAAGGTATTAAGTGAAAAGAATATACTCTATTTTGAACAAGATATTGGACCAGTAAGGAAGGTCACCAATCGATTATTACCTGGAGTTAATCTATTTAACTCCAGACTTGGTGCAAATCTTCAAGAAGTGCTCGACGGTCAATAAATACTTACCTGTTATTAAAATTTTCACATAACCCTTTAAAAACAGATTTATCTAATATACATACCTCTATAAACATAAACAAAATTATTTTATTGTTTGGAAATTCTATTATTATTGAAATTTCCATTTTATTTTTATTCTTTTGTAAAGACCGGCATACAGAGGGGTATACTACAAAGTGGCGCCCAACGTGGGGCTTGAACGGTAGCGGCCACAACGGAAAGGTCACGTCCTCTTACAAAGTGGCGTCCAACTTAGAGGGCTTGAATAGATAAGCCTGGCAGCGGTTATCCAGTCAGGAGAAGGGCAACAACGATAAATCAAAATGGCAGAACTTACAATGGAAGAGAAGTGTGACAAATTAAAGGAAATGTTTTCAGAATTTACGGAGGATCAAAAAGCGACGATAATGGAAAGGCTCCTACAAAAGATGATTAAAATGCAGGAAGAGGAAAGAAAGGCTAGAAAGGAGGACAGACAAATCTTGAAGGAAGGTTTGAGTGAAATGAAGGATTAAGGAAAAATAATGAGAGACTAGAAGAAGACCTTAAGGAAAGAAGAGAGGAAAAATTAAAAAGCGAAGAATTAAGAAATGAGAAGACCGAAGAAATAAAAAATGATAGCAACCCAGAACCAGAAGAAATACCAAATGACAAAACAGAGGATCCAGTTGTAGTATTGCCTGAGAAGAAAACTAATGGGAATAAAGAAAATACTACAGATATGGAAGTAGAACTAAGGGAAAGGAGGACAACGCTTCCAAAGAAATTAAGGAAAACCAAGGAAGAAATAGAAATGCTGAACCATGGTTTAATGGATGTCAATAATATTCCAATTACCGACCATGAAGAAATCAGTAATTACAGAAATTTCGGAAGGAGATTCAAGATAATCTCAGAAATAATTTACCACAAAACAGTAGTTTACCAATGGGGAAGGACCAGAGGTAAACGGAATACTACATGTGGACTAGATCAGTTCCAGTGCGGAACTAAACAGTGTATTTCAGAAAGATGGAAAAATAACATCTTATCAGACTGTGACGATGGCACTGGTGAATCACCAGAGTGTGTTCCATTAGTGCGCCATCCAGGACTATTCCAGTGTACAATTACACAAAAATGTATACCTTCCGGATGGATTTGTGATGATGAACCAGATTATGGGGATTCAGAGAAGCAGATAATTGATAAACCAGATGAAGAACCTCACAGATATTTTTCAGGTCATACAGCATATGGACCAGAGACATATTGGAATATAAGACAAGATAATAATGGGAACAATATTAATTGCCATGATAATAATAATACGGGTCCAAATTATCAAAACCCGAATCGACCCTCTAATGGTTATCAGGGTAACCACAATCCCTACCCTGATAACGTAAATAGTCAGAGAAGCCCCAATTATGGTAATAGTCCTTACCATAATAATGCTAATCGTGTGGGTCCCAATAATAGTAATTTTAGTAATAATAGGTTTCCTCGCCCAAGAGTGAACTTCATACGGGCCACAGATGGAAGACAGCGATGTTTCAACCACCATAGAGGGAGCAGTTACCGAAGATACGAAGAAAGGCGAAGGAGCCTAGAACGGGACCAACCGAGGTACTATCCGGCGCGTAGGAGCAAAAGTTTGGATCTGATAAGAATCTATACGGATACATAATGAGGTGGTAAAAGGGATGGATGTCATGATAACCGACAACGGCAAAACCACCACAAAGAAGATGAAAATAATTACCACTGAGGAAAAATGAGAAGAAGAAGGGACAAAGAACCAAAATGGGAATTTAAGAAATAAATTAATTAAGAAACTGCACCTTATAAAGGAACTATGAGCAACAATGCACTATAAATAAAAGCATCCACCTGGGTATAAAGAAAAAATTAATAATAAGAAATACGTTTGAATAAAGACAAGGAAAGAGTCATACAATATTTGTGAAACTAATATGATATGTTTACCATATAATTATGAAAACTATTACAATCATTTATGGAAAGTCTTTATGACAAGAATATAAGAAGAATTAGAATTTAAAAACCTCTAAATTCTAAAAAATACGTAAGTTCACCTTACATACCAAGAAAATGTGAAAAAACTTTATGGCTAGAATAGAAGAGAAGAAGTTTAAAAAAATAAAACCAACTAAATTCTAAAAAAATAAGTAAGTTCACCTTACATACCAAGAAAATATGAAAAAACGTATGGCTAGAATAGAAGAGAAGAAGTTTAAAAAAATAAAATCAACTAAATTCTAAAAAAATAAGTAAGTTCACCTTACATACCAAGAAAATATGAAAAAACTTTATGGCTAGAATAAAAGAGAAGAAGTTTAAAAATATAAAATCAACTAAATTCAAAAAATATGTAAGTTCACCTTACATACCAAAAAAAAAAAAAAAACTTTATGGCTAGAATAGAAGAGAAGAAGTTTAAAAACATAAAAACCCCAAAATTCTAAAAAGGTGTGAGCCAATCTTACATAAAAGATTATTTGAAAGAAATTATTTGAAAAGAAGAATAATATAAGAAGAGTTTGAAATAAGTCAACAAAATTTTAAACATAAATGAGATCACCTTACATACCGATTATCTAAGAAAAACTTTATGGCTATAATATAATAATAAAGAAGGAGAGAATTTAGAAATAAAACCATCTAAGGTCAAAAAACAAATAATTCTAGACAGTTTAATCATGTCTAAGTTCAATATGAAGAGTAAAAACTTTTCCGTAAAATGTTGTTGAAGGAAATAAAAAAGAAAAAATTCTTTAATACGATTTAAGTGAGTGAATAAAATAAAGTACAAAAACTTCTTTGGAATTATGAGAGAATGAAACTTTAAGTGGTATGAGGAGAAAATATGACCTCATAATGAAATAAATAAAAAAAAAACCAGCACTTGCAAATATAATCGCAATGACCGGAATAATGTGAAAATAATGTCAAAAATGAATGTAATTAAATGAATTAATATAAACTGATTTATAAATTAAATGACAATTATGATAATGACAGTTATAAAAAATTCTAGAAAATAGAACAAGTGGAAATTTTAAGAACCAAGAAACAGTCTAAAAATGTCACAAAGATATGCTACTACAAATAATGCAGATTATAATGAAAAAACCAGAAGGTAATAAAGAATTTATAACCAAAAGATTTATATGATAATAAAAGTATAAAAAGGTAATAATAGAAGAGCTTCCTACCATAATATCAAATGAAAGAAACATCCAGATAATAAGTCAGATGAACAAGAGATAGAAATATTAAAATCTCTGAGAAGTATAATAAGTAATAAGTGAAGTATCCCAAAGATATTTTTTAAATAGTAACAAATGTGTACTATTCTGAATAATTTTTTTAATCTGTCTGATGATAATTCCAGCAGGATTAATATATTTTTTGAGCAGAGATGATTTGCCTCTGTACTCAAATATGTGTGAAGTATTGGACAGCAGAGGAAAGTAGCGTACAGTGCCTCTCTGAACTGAACCAGCTCACAAAGTAGGGAACGATAGGGAGAAAATATCCCAAGGAGAAAATACTAAGAAGAAATATAAAAATGAAATAATAAATATGAAACTCAGAAGACTATTACTATCAAGGAAGATCAAGTGAGAGTGATATAAACTCAGATATAAATAAGAGAATTTTAAAATGGAAGGAAGTCCAAAATAATAACAAACTTTGAATAATTATCATAAGCAATTGTTTCAGACAAAGCAAGTATAGTCTGAAAAAATTACTTCTGGAGAAGGGCATTCTGTAGCGTGACAGAAAATCCACTACATTGTAAATCATATGAAATGATAAAATTTAATTACATCAAAAAATTTTGTAATAATATTAAATGACATTTAAATAAATCAGAGGAATGAAACACAATAAGATAAAAATCCTCACTACATAATATATAAAAACCACTGTTAAAAGAAACCAAAGAAAGTATTGAAGCAACTCATCAACTCATAAATAATACCAGTACGTTACCCAGGAAGCTCAGAGCAGTAAACCAGTTACATAAGACAATATCCCGAAAAAAGAGACTCAATCAAAGAGTGGTGAATACCAAAATACTCTAAAAACAAATAGAAGAATAAAGTCAGTTCAGTGAAGAAATTCAATACTCCAAGCTAAACCTCAGTCGTGATAACACCAAGTACCTTGGTTTTCCCAAGAATGAGGAAAGAAGAACAGAAGAGTGAAGACTAGACGAGGGACAAGAATGAAAACTAGAAGAGGGACAAGAATGAATACCAGAAGGAAGATAGGAAGAAGGACAAGAAGGAAGACAGGAGGAGAGGAAGACATAGTATGAAAGAAACACCATAGTAAAACCTATTATTATATAAACTACTATCAATCCCAAACCCACAAAAACTATGCCAAAGAAAGTATAACATCCCCAAAATCTTATAAAAATGTAATTATTGAGAAAACTAAAGTGTTGTATAGCGTTATAAGAAGTGCACCGGCTAAAGCTATTGTGTAATAAAGAAAATAAACTAGTCTTAACGGTCCATGATGACTAAAGGTCTGGTCTGAGATAATAAGACTCAGAATATCAGAACCAACAGTGAAAGTGAATTTGTATAAGTGTTTTTTAAAAAAATGCAATAAACTTAAAGTTGGTGATACTATAACTTAGTAGTATGCTATATCACAACTTTAAAGTCTAATAATAACCAGCATGATAAAATAATAAAATGGAAGGTTTCCAGTATTTTATTATTTTTATGTAAATCCTTATTTAAAAGACCTTTGTAAAAAAGGATGATAATAAATAGAGTATGGGAATTAATGTTTGCTGATGTGGGGAATCACAATAATAATGATTTAAACCAAAAAGGACTGGTACTAATATAGTATGAATAAGTGTAACATGTTTAAATAGACTATTATTTCACAGTCCTAAAATCAATGTATTAAATAAATGTATTTGTAAGGTTTATTAGAAAATAAGATTTATGTTATGTGTTTTAAAAAAGAATTATGTTTGATAAATAATAACCTACATACCAGTAATAATGTACTAAAAGGTATGCTATGTTAGATTGAAAATAGTCAAAAGAGATATGTTTAAGCTGTATCTGCAATATGTTAAATTGTGCAGATTAATAAACAATGTTCATAATTAATTATTTTAATAACTGTAGTGTTAATTAACTACTACACAAAACAATAAGTTATAGATCATGTTATTTTCATATAATTGTAGTTATGTAAAGTCAGAGGAGGAATCAAGTTTAATTTATTGAGAAAGAAAGAAATATAAAATTCTAAAATCTAGGCCATTTGGTGAAATCAGAGAACCAATATAAAATAGTATAATTCACTAATAAATCCTGTAAACTACCCAGATTTATATAAGATAACACAATTAACTACTACTAGGAATGATCCTATGAATTAAAATGACAATAAGGAAATATACCTTAACATTTTGTAAATTGTCAAAATATATAAATTAATTAATTTTAGAGAACAATGTCAAATCTACAAATTAACACAAAAAACCAGTTCAAAGGTGTAATTTATATGTATTTAAGGAAAGGAAGAGAAATATGACTAATTAAAATTTATTATAATAGTATTAATAATATTTAAAATGGAAGGAATTTTATATAAAAACGGAAATCCAATTTTGAGCCTATATTTCCAAAGTGTGAACAAAATTTGTTAATTTCCACAAAATGTCTACAGATATGGACTATAATACATCAATTTAAAGGGAATAAGATGATTAAACTAATAATAAGATTAATAATTCATAAAAGTAAGGAATAAAATAGAAAAATTCCATATATAATGTAATATTTTCTAATGTGTATGAAATCGAAAAATGTTAACAATACTTTTTCAAGGATTAACTGGGCAAGATTTATGACCAAGTTAATTAGTCTTTTGTTGAATATCAAGCTGAATAGGTGTGTGACAAAAACGTTCTTTAAACCGAGTCGAACATGAAGCTAACGTTTTAGCCTTTGAAATCAGTGAATGAGAGTTAGACAAATTAAACACTTTTTGAAGCCAATACTATAAAAACATTCACGACAATAGTGAAAACAAACCTCTAACTTCACTATACGAGTGACAGTAAACGGTAAAACATTATATTACAACTGATTTACTCTACAAACCTAACCGCAACTTGAAAGCTTAGCCGTAATAGTTGAACAAATAGAAAATAACCTAACTAACGCAAGTTTACACTGAACACTTCACCAGAATACACTAAATAGATTAACAGACTTATTACACCAGTGCGGGGACATTTTAGACCTTGATGAAGGTAATTTTATAGTAATTTTCTGACTCGACGAATATACAATAGCCGAGACCAACCCAAGGAGCGGCCATCTTGAAAACGAAACCTGCCTACTACATCGTAGAGACTGACGTCACATCAGTCTTCATTGGTTCGACAAAACATTTATTCTAATATCATAACTTGAATTATTTAAATACTATTAAATAGTAATTATTGTATTTATGTGTTAATTGTTAATGTTATACTTTCTCGTCACCCTTCTCTGACTATTAATTCTTAATCGCTCAAAGAACCTGTCTTTAATATAATATAACATAAAATTTTGTTCTGTATGACAATCGATAATTCCTGAGACAGAGTCGATAATTGCTCTCCATCGATAAAATATCGATTATTTATCTAAAATTGTTAATAAATCTTTATATTTCTGTTATTTTGTATCTGTATTTATTTCACAGGGTAATTTAAGGGTATTTATAAGGCTGAAGGTATTAAGTGAAAAGAATATACTCTATTTTGAACAAGATATTGGACCAGTAAGGAAGGTCACCAATCGATTATTACCTGGAGTTAATCTATTTAACTCCAGACTTGGTGCAAATCTTCAAGAAGTGCTCGACAGTCAATAAATACTTACCTGTTATTAAAATTTTCACAGAACCCTTTAAAAACAGATTTATCTAATATACATACCTCTATAAACATAAACAAAATTATTTTATTGTTTGGAAATTCTATTATTATTGAAATTTCCATTTTATTTTTATTCTTTTGTAAAGACCGGCATACAGAGGGGTATACTACAATGTATATCTAAAAGATCATTGAAACCAAGAGTGAGAGATAGGTAGGCAGTGATAGCAATAAACAGTGAAGTGATGAGAATATTAAAATAAGCAACTTATAATATTAAGAAAAAGAATAGTGACCAAGGGTAACAAACCAAAACCATAACCAAATGGTAAATAAGAAAATAAGTTAATTGTGTTAGACTGTAAGAAACAGAGTAATTGTGGGTGTAAGGAATAGAAAAACATATTATGTCAGTAAAAGAATCACTAGAATGATCATATTTATAGAATAGATGGTGTAGATATAATACTCACCAAAATTGTTATTTTGTTAATTTAAAGAAAGTTAAGTTATTGGTTTAGTGTTTAAGGGAGTATATACAAGAAGAAATAATTTTCCAGTAATATGTTTGTATTTTTTATGTAAGTAATGACGGTATAAAGAGAGTAGTAGCAGGACCATTTTAAGTAATGACAAATAATTATATTTAATGAGAAGAAACATGGCTGAACCATATACAGACCATAATAGTTATTTATATGTTATGTTTTGTTAATAGATTTAAGTGTTAAAGAGGTGTGTGAGAAAGGGGAATAGGAATAAAACTAGTAATGACATAAACTTAACAAGCAACAAATTAATAACTTAAAATAAATAGAAAGCAAAATATCAGATAAGAAATAATTTTGTAAAAGTATAATAACACTAATACATTATAAAACAGTTTCGAAGTAATTCAAAAGCCAATAAGTGCGAAATGAAAATAAGCAGACCATATATGCTTAATGAATAATGTTTAAATAGAGCAAAATAAGAAATTACAAGATGTTACAGTTTAGGCCTATAAATGACATAGCTGTCTAACTTCAGAAAACCAATTGTAAACAACTGAAAACTGTATTTAAATAATAAGACCAAGTAAATTATATAATTACCATCAACTAACAATAATAACATGTCAGATTTGTGATAAACAATATAAATAAGTAAAATATGTATTAACATAGTATTATCAATTTTGTACAAAAACATTAATACATGGCCTAGACCAGCCTTGTGAAATGTCAAATTGATCTTTGAAAGAAAATCGGGACATCTATGTTAATATTTCAAGCATTGGAAATATCCCCAAGGAAATATAGTCATTATAAAATATTTATTCATTTTGAACAGAAACCCAGGATTTATAACAATAGTTTCAAATGTACTTAACAAATCGGAGTCAAGCTGGTTACCATGACTACAGAACGTTATTATAATTTTGACCGTTATGTAACAAGAGTTCCATTATTAACTAACCAGAGGTACAGACGCTATATTGATGCGGATCATTTTAAAGACAAATAACAAAGAAAATCAAACTGTAATGAAAGTAAATTGAAGACGAGAAGTAAACAATAGTTCCAGTAACACAAGGAGGAACAATAAACGAATATTAAAACTAAACTTTAAATAAAAACTTGATGTAAAAAGAAACAGACGCCAGAAGGAGACGGCATCCCTATCTTTGAACATAAACGAAAGTACTAACTCAATAGTGAAGACACCTTGATGATCCATAACACGAACAACATGGTTTTGTTAAGTATGAAATAAATTATAAATAATTACGAACCAAACTAACTTTTTTCACAATATATAACTCTCACTCTGAACTTTGAACACCAATTTCTTTCAACGATTAATGAATCATATTTATTAACACATTAAGTAACTGTAAAATAACCTATGTTTGAAACCAATAAAACTGACACACACTTTTAACACAACATAGTTGAATTTTCATGTAAACCTTTTTAGTATTTCAGTACCACAATTGTAAGGTGGTGTACTTTGACATCTTGTTTTAAAACCTTTTTCGTACTCAAAAGAACTCATTGGCAAATTAACTTGTGTAAATAAATACACATGTCAGCCATAGCGACATCTTACGACTGAAGCGCTGCCACCTTTTGCTATCCGCTGAGTGAAAACTAATTTATTGCCGAGGCTAAACTTTGTTATAATAACATTCATTGTATGACAATTATAAAAAATTAACGAGTTATCGAATCAAATAAATCAGTACGAATCTTTACTAGCTATCCTGTGTTTATTTAAATTGTATTATGTATGTTATGTGCTTTAACGGAGAATAGAATTCTTCGCTCAAATTTTATGTTGGCAACACGTCCAAAAGACAAGCGAAAGTCGAGTTCGCGCCAGTCAGCGAGGTAATTCGAATTATTCTTCACAGTATACAGGAGACAATCTAACTGTGAACCTTTTATTTGTTTTATAAAAAACAATTTGGCGTCTTTCGGGAATTAAAAATACAAAATAGGACAGGTAAGGACTTCGGTACTGGTTATTCGTACATTCGCGACGGACGCAGTCTGCATGAGGTACGTTTAAAAGCGACGACGACTGGTAAGACTTGAGAGTACACATTACACTCTTACACTTTTACAACTAGGCTTATCCTATTACAATATATATATATATATATATTATATATATATATATATTACGATGATACTCTTAGACACTTACTTTTGCACATATGCTGTTACTCATTTGTGCACACTTACCCACGTCTCGAAGGTATACTCTTCTTCTGCAGTATTTACCTTGATGTTTCCTAGCTAGGATGCAGGCTTTGGTAGTTGATTGAGTGTGGATAAGCACGTGAATATCGTTATATAATTGTAATACAAGTAAAAAGTACAGAGGATTTAGTACTGGTTGTGAAATTAGTACGACTTTGTTAATAAAATCATATTCATTTTGTTTATTATTTAAAAAATTCAAATTATCATATTATTAATTATTGTGTGGGTTAATTACTATTGGAACCCTTATATTTGATACAAATATAATATAATTATAACGTGGTTAAAATCTTATTTCTTATATTCTAAGACATATTATACACAAACATAAGACATATATGACCTGGAATATTTACACAGACATATAATACATAACACATATATTATTATAATACGTGATTAACACGTACGAAATTGCATATTCATCTTGTCTTAGCTAGTGTGGTTTTTATTATATACCACTTAATAAAAAAATTAATTAATTAAACATTTATTAAAAATACTAATAGAGACCATTCTATTACTTTAATTAATTATATTACTAATGTCTCAATTAATTAACAATCTTCAATTTAAGTAACTCTCATACTAGAATTTAATCATCTAATAAAATATGGTTTCTATACTGACCATTTATTTATGAGATTAAATAAATTTACATTCTCTGTTATCAATTATTATTCTCTGAACATTTATTGATTATTCATTATGAAAAATAAAAATATAATAGTGTTTATGTAAACTTGTATATGGAATCTAGAGCCTTCTTTCGCTAGACCTCCGGGTCATTTATAATATTAAATAAATGTCTGACTTCACCTGCATATTTCTGCAACCATTTAACTGTGTTGTTACCGTCACCTGGACTCTCGAGTTTGGGATCCTCTTCGTGTATCACCTTCTCTGTCTCTGCGTCGTTGAAATTACTCTCTCCGTCTACTGGATGCTGAGTTCTGACGTGGACCTCTGGTCGTGATGATGTACGGCTGGATGTAGCTGCATGTGGCTGTCCCTGCGTCCTCTAATATTTTGCTCTGGTTCCTCTCCTCTCCTCGTCTTGTCCCTCGTGGATGTCTAGAAGTTCTACGTTGACTTCTTGAAGTTCATCGACTTTACGACTCCTCATAGATTACGATATTATAGTCTTTTAAAATAACTTGTGTTTCACTAACACACACACACAGACTGCATGTCACTATGACGTCACCCTTGCCGGTCAGTGCGTGTTTCTTTCTCCCCTTCGCTGCGTTTAAAAACCAACTAGGCTTTTAATTCCATATGCAGGCTCACTTACAATTATTTATTTATTTAAAATTAATTAATACATTTATTTCTTTTATTATCTCTTATACCTAACGCTTAATTATTACATTATTTTTATTATTTACATCTTTTACATCTCATACGTGCGTTCGTAAATTATTAAGTTATCATACCTCAGTCAGGGGTTGATACATAGACTTATGCTAAACGTATCGTTGCAATATATATAAATTTATGATAGTAAAACTCAAACAGAAGCCATCCCAGTAAATATTTCAAGTCCACAATGATTTATAAGGTGGACTTCTAAATGGTCCACCATCAAATTGTATGTATAATCTTTTTTATGTAAATTAGAAAATGTGTGTCCATAATTATACACATCGTAAAGACAAAATTATTCACTATGTAGAATTTCCCAATGAAATTCTACACAGTCTCAGAAATGTTAATAGACCTGGGACTAAATGTACTAACATATATTAACTTCAAAAGAACGGAGGTTACTTCACCATGAATAACACAAACACCAACTTCAATGGAGTACCCAGACAAGACCAGTACCAACATGTACAGAAAACTAGAGCGTTCTCCACACATTGTTCATAACTCTGTACAGACAGTTGCCGACTGAATATATTCAACAGGAAGCTGTAGAACAAACCATTCCCACAATAAAATCTAGGATGACTAACAGGAATGTTTATGAAAATGCTTTGTTCGATGAATAAGAATTTGCAAATCAGATAGTACATTTTGAAAAATAAGTGTGGCTAAACAGTGGGAAGAATGGAGAACTGAATATAAATGGTTGCAGGTTATCAATTTACCTGAAAGATCTGGTGTAAATTTAAAACACCCTGCTGGAAGTTTCCGAGTTACTTCCATGTATACTAGGTTCTGAACTCTCATTAGAGTAGAAGTAATTAAAACATTATTAAGTATACAAATAAATACTGAAGATGACTTGTGCTTTTTAATGCCAATAAAAACATATATATTATGTTGCTGAAGAAAGTTTTTTCGTCTGAAAAATACAAATGGTTGCAAACAAACAATAGTGTGTTCATGAAATTGAAGACGTGTCTAATCCAAGTAAAACTATTACTATAAATGAATACAAGAAAGAATAGATGCCAGATGGATAAATATATTTCTAATAAAAATCAATTTTTAGTTATTATTGATGTATTAAGAATAAATCTAAATTAATTAGTGTCTAATTCCATATTGAATTTGCATTTTTCAATTTTTTTAAAAAGAGAATGTATGGTGAAGTATTGTTATTATGAGGGGTGTTTGTCAAAGTCCGTGCAAAGTCAAGAGATGGTGCTCATAGTACATAAATGATGCCATTTTTAGTTTCCCGCATCTCCGCTAGGTGTGCACACTACGTTTCAGTTACGTACATTCATAATTCTATTGTTGCCAATCGTTTGAATTTACCAAGTATTGTGATTTGCAAAAAATGGATGAAAGAGAATTTTGTGTGGTGATGAAACATTACTTTTTGAAAGGCAAAACCGCACAGGAAACTAAATTCAAGCTAGATAAATATAACAGCGAGTCGGCTCCATTGACTAGAACAGTTTACAAATGGTTTGGTTACTTTTGTAGTGGTCACATGACCACAAATGATGCTGAACGTTCCAGACGGCCTGTTGAGGTTACAACTTCAGAAAATCTTGAAAAAATACATGATATGGTCATGGAGGACAGAAGACTGAAAGTGCGTGAAATTGCTAAGACGATAGGCATCTCAAATGAACGGGTGCATCATATTTTACATGAACATTTACATATGCGAAAACTGTCTGCAAGATGGCTGCTGCGTTTGCTCACAAATTGATCAAAAGCGTGAACGAATAAATATTTCTAAAGATGGTTTGGAGCTGTTTCAATGCAATTTTTGCAGCGTTTCATAACAGTTGATGAAAGTTGGATAGATCACTACCAACCTGAAACCAAGGAACAGTCAAAACAGTGGGTTGCAATAGGACAATGTGCTAAAAAAAAAAAAGCAAAAAAATGTACAGGCCTTGCACAAATGCAATGCACAGAGAAGGGCATTGAAAATGCTTCAATAAATCTAAAATATATATATATATATATTATGTTCATTCACCAATCAATGAATTCATTCTTCATTTACCAATGTACAGATTATAAGTTAAATGTAGTCGCATTCATAAGCGAAGTTTTATATGTGTACTACGTATTGACAACAAAGAAGTAGTTTCTACGGAAACTCACCGGTTCCCATTTTCGATCACGCACCAGCGATCGGCCACAAATGTGCAACACGTCCTTATAAACATTTTTAATGTTAAAACCGTTCCGTCAGCAGGTAAGGTGATGCCCACTGTCTTTTGGGATGTTCGTGGCATAATATTAATTGACTTTTTATAGAAAGGTGAAATGATAACTGGGCAATATTATGCATCTCTGCTGGATCATCTAAACGAGGAAATAAAGAAAAAAACGATCATATCTGATGAAAAAGAAGGTTCTTTTCCACTAAGATAATGCACCTGCTCATTCTTCTGTGATTGTGACAGCAAAATTGTTTGAATGACAGCTACAAAATTCTTCCGCATTCCTCCTACTCACCAGACTTAGCACCTTCGGACTATTATCTGTTTCCAAATTTGAAGAAGTGGCTTGCTGGAAAGAGATTTGTGCGAAATGATGAAGTTATTGCTGAAACATTGCGTATTTTCAAGACTTCGATAAATCATACTATAAGGATGGGGTCAAAATGCTTGAGCATCATTGGACTAAGTGTATAGTCTTGAAAGGAAATTATGTTGAGAAATAAAAAAGATTTTTCATGAAAAATTGTGAGTCTTCTTTACTTTTGCACGTACTTATCAAACACCCCTCGTATGATACATTTTGATTTCCACAATGGTTGTCCATTTATGCCACTCAACATTTTAAAACTTTCTTAAAAAGTCAATCCATATTTTTCCACAACTCTGTATTTGAAAATTAGGGGCCATACATAGAAAACATTAAATAGAAAGATGAAAGTGTATTTACAAAATTTTATTAGAAAACCCTATCACATCCTTTGTCAATAGCTACCAGTAAAGTTACCAACAAAAAAATATAAAAAATTTAAGCTTCTCAGAAAATGGGAAATTGTTATAAACTTTATTGTAGTCCATGCCAATCAAAATACTATGTAGAACTTTTTATCGTCTTTTTCATTGCAGACTCTCCTCATGCACCTTAGTATTAAAAATAATAACTTTTATTATTAATATGAAATGACCCATGAAATGACATTTTGATGATATAGAAAATTGGTGTTTATTTTTAGAATATGTAATAAAAAAATAATATAGTTCAGACGGTCTCACTGATGAGGCACACTGGGCTAGTCGAGAAACATGTAGAAAGACACCATTGAGAGTGTTCCGTAATTGTGTAACAATATAAATGCTTATTTTAACCACTTTTTTATGTTTAGGTCATGCATTATCCAAACGTTGTATCAAACATATTGTTACGACGGACTACTCGATCGCCGTAGGTACAGTGGAAACAAAATAAGTACAAGACATCAATTAAGTCATTAATCACACCTTTAATTTTTACAGTTAAACAGTTCGTAATTAACAACACTGTCTTTTACAACAAATCAAATGAAACTTGTTCACACGCAATAAAATGTCCACTAAAATTAAACACAATTGTATTACAATTATACCGTCCGATTATAAAATACCACTCTTAACTAATAATCACTTGAACGCGCACAGTAATATCGCTACTATAACTCTCGAACCGCACGCTCAATAATTCGCACTAATACAGACTACTAAGGCAGCTGCCGCCAAGTATTTATACAACGCTCACAGACCAGGACGTTCCTAATTGCGTCTTAGCGTCCGTATGAACTACGTAATTAACTGCGGCCTTGACACAGTCCGCATGGCTGGCGGTATCGAGAAGACTCTCGCAAATGCGTCTACAGTCACGTATGCCGCACACATTAGAGCGAGATTCTTCTCGCACATTCGACAAACACGTAGATTGTTCTGTGATGTCATAACACTGCCTCCTCCTTAAGCCTGTTCGTCCCGAACTGGCAAACCGTCTCTGAAGTAATACTCGACCAGGCGATCTACGTGGACGCCCTTGCGAAAAATGATTCTCCGGTTCTTCGAATTCAGTCTCGTTTGCTCCGAACGTCAAGTTCCCAGGAATGCGAGTCTTCCACTCACCCACTAGTTTTGCTGGAATCACTCCCGTTGCATCATGTACTGATGACCTAACAACCAGTGGCTGATCCAAGTCTGTTCTCGTCAACAACCTCTTGCGTAACCTCATCTTCAGCCACTTTTCCCTCGGGCGCTTCTATCAGCTCAGGAACAAACAAGAGTGTTGTCTCGAGACCCATAGTTGGCTTTCGAATCACTTCTTTTGTCGTTAGGCCTACACTTATTTGTACTTCCTCTGCTAGTTCTTCTTCCATTTCCGCTTGCAATAGGGAGGGTTCCTCTTGACCAGACCTGTTGACTTTTTCTTCGGCCAATGCCACCTGCTTAATCAAATGGTTGGTAGACCTTGACATTTTAGCCATGCAAAGATTTATCTGGCCAACCTTCAGGACATTCTCTATAAGTCCACAACAAATCCGTAGGCATTTATAATGTCCATGCTAAGTGTCAGATATTTTGTTTCATAACAATAGTTAAACTCACCCTATCTCTACTTCATTATCTCTAATTGAGTGCACTCCCATTACCTGTTTCAAAGTTCAATTCACATTGTAATCAGCAGTCATAATTAGAGCGTTTTTCTTTCCTGTATTGTACGGTATATTGTGCAGTTCAGTTCTTTTTCGTTTATACACGCATACCGCAAGAATAGAAAAACTATTCAACGCTATTGTTATTTTACTTTGTGCTTTTTTTCATGTGTTTATTTATGTGTTTAACGTTTGTTGGGATATTATTAAGTTTAGGACTGCCTAGAAAATCACCGAAGTGTTGCTTACAGCAGGACATTTACAACGCACAAGGACAAGGTCAGTAAACGCTTAATTTTTATGCATTGTTGATTACATGGGAATAAAGCCTTTTAACTATTTAGTTTGACAATATACAGTCCACTGCAAATCACAAAGAACCCCACATTTTTGGTCCTCCGGGCCGGATAGCATCTTTCATTCAGAATCCAGCACGTTGGAAAACAAGATGTTTATTAATTATTAGGCTCTTTATTATTATGTTTATTGAATTATTGTAACGCTTAAATAAAAAAAAAAAAAAAATTATTTACTACTGGCAAGTATTGCCAATACTCAGTGCTCTTTTCATTTTGTTATGATTTTCTCTTGTTTTTTCATGCAAGCATAGTTTTATTGATTCATTGTGCAGCGTGTGTTATTTCGTGTTTTATCTAGCAAGCATAGTTCTGAAGTTTAGTGTGTTTCTTCAAAACCGACCTCTGTATTAGTTTCTAAAATACAGTAGCCATATTCCTTTATTACCATATTACCATTATTACTGTCATCTACGCTATTGGTATTTTAGAGTGATAAAAAAAAAAATTAATTAAAATTATTTGGACGGGAAATTACTGAATAGTGGAAGAACATTGTGAATTACAACTTTTACTTAGAACTCTTTTGTTATTTACATCTGAATCTGTTTTTTAAACCGAGTGTATTAATAAATTACCAAAATGAGATTTTCTTCTTTTGTGAAGCAAAGTGAACTGATTGAGAGTAGGCTTCATAATATTAACAAGCAAATTGTTGCTCTTGAGGTTATTGGTATAGGTAATTTAACTGAACAGCAAACATGAAAAGTTAGTTTGCTTAGTTCCACCGCAGAAAATAAATATGCTGAATTTGAAAGGCTTATAAATAAACTATTTAGTACAACACCTTTACCAGAAGATCTGGATAATGAACAGATTTCAAGATTACAAGATTCTATATCAGACTTAAATATATCTATACAAAGTTCGCGTGCTCCTCTTCTACCATTGCTACCACAGGAAACCTTGGATCAGTCTCACACTGGTGCACCACAACTAGTTGCGCCTACTCCCACCGTAAATTTACCTCACTTAAACTTGGGAACATTTTCTGGACAACCTGAGAAATGGATAGCCTTTCACAGTCTGTTTGAAAATGCAGTGCACAAAAATGAAACCATTTCTAATGTGGAGAAATTTGCTTTCTTGTTTGACTGATGAGCCGCTAAATTTAATTAAATCGTTGCCTGTCACTAATACAAACTATGCCATAGCCTGGCAAAGTTTGCTAAAAAGATATCAAAATTCTAGATTGTTGATAACACTTCACGTAAGCAATATATTTGAGTTACCACAATTCCACAATCCTTCAGTTAAACAAATGAGGAATTTTCTGTCGACCTACAATGAAAATTATCAAGCGCTCAGAGCACTAGGACATGATATTGCTAGTGAAAGTTTGTTGTTGACCTCATATATTTTGCGTAGATTTGACACGGAATTCAGGACCAAACTTGAACGTTCTCGAGATAATTTACAAAATGTTCCTACCATTACAGAAGTAATTACATTCTTAGAAAATGAATGTTCTTGCAAAGAAGCAGCGGGTTTAACTAATATCATCTCAAAAAATGAACCTTCTCTTCAAACCTCTCAAAAAATCAGTGGCTTTAAAATGAATAAAAACCAGTTTAAACCGCACAAAATAGCGATGGTCACTACTCACACTCAGCATTGTATCTTCTGTTCATCAAATTCACACAACATATATAGATGTGCAGATTTTTCCGCACTTACTGTACAAGACAGACAAGCTTTTGTTAAAAATAAGAACTTGTGTCAAAATTGTTTTGGAACACAAAAGTTAGTCACCTGTAAGTCCGTCCACACATGCAATGTATGTCATAGGCGTCACCATAGCCTACTACATTTTTTTGTTGAGAACCGCTCCGCACAACCGCAACAAAAATTGACTCAGTCAAATAGACCTACCTTGTGCCCTTCTGTTGAAACGACGATGAATAAGCAAAACACTCTGCAGAGTGTCACCAGGATACTACCTTGATAGGTGTTTCTTGCAACCAGAATAACACTGTTACTCGCAACCGCTTTGGTGCATATCACATCTGCCAATGGAAATGCAGCAGTTGTACGAGCTGTGCTTGATAGTGCATCCCAAACAACAATTATTTCAGAAAGTTGTGCCAAGACGTTGTGTTTGTACCGCTCTCAAAAAGATGTTCTAGAACTTAGTGGCATCTCTACAGCCCCAGTGAAAACGAAGGGACTTACCTTTGTGACATTGTCTTCGCTCAGTGGGAATATTTTAGCAAAATCTCACCCAGTCATGATTCTTAATAAAATATCATGCAATCTGCCTCGTGTTCAGCTCCCACCAGAAATTAAAGAGCGACTCAAAGGTTATATGCTAGCAGATCCAACTTTTGATGTTCCGGGTCCAGTTGACCTTCTGATTGGAGCAGATTTATTTGCATTGACTCTTAATGGTACCTTTATCAATCTCGGCAAGAATATGCCATACACTGTCAATACAATCTTTGGCTATGTTGTGCTTGGTCCGACACCTGTTTCACTTAAGTCTAAGCCTTACTCAGGCTTAGTGACTCTTTTATCGACGAATGATCGTGATCTGCACGCAACATTGCAACGTTTTTGGTCCATAGAGGAACCACCTCACACTACAAACCTCGCTCCACAAGATGAAAAATGTGAAGCTCATTTCGTCTCTACTCATAAGAGAGATGCCTCCGGCAGATATGTTTGTCACTTGCCTTTCAGCGGAAACCCTGCTCAACTAGGTGACTCTACAACTTTGGCAAAACGCCTGTTTAATACACTGGAACGCAAATTTGAATCTCAACCTGAGTTTAAACAGAAGTATGTCAATTTTATGAATGACTACTTAGCATGTGGGCACATGAAACTGTGCACATCTGTGCCGTCTCTGAACAAGCCGCGTTACTTTTTGCCACATCATGGCATTTTTAAAGATAGGAAAATCCGTGTTGTTTTCAATGCATCAGCACCATCTTCTTCAGGTGTCTCACTGAACCACATTCTACATCAGGGTCCAAAGTTGCACAATGACATTACTGATATAATTCTTCGCTTTCGTCAACATAAATTTGTTTTCTCTTGTGATATCAAACAAATGTTTAGGCAGATATCCATCCATGAAGATGATCAGATCTTTCAGTTAATATACTGGAGAGAAGACACTTCAGTCCCGCTAAAGGTCTACCAATTGACTACTGTCACTTATGGTATGACGTCCTCGCCTTACCTTGCTAATAGAGTAGTACAACAGCTCATTATGGACGAAGGGAAAAATCATCCACTTGCTGCTGAAGCACTCCAACAGCAAATATATGTTGATGATGCTCTATTAGGGAGCAATTCTCTGGAAGAAGCTCTCCACCTTCAAGAGGATGTTGTTTTACTTTTGAAAAAGGGTGGATTAGAACTGAGCAAGTGGTCTTCAAACCATCCTAAACTCTTAGAAAATGTCATGCAAGATAATCATGAGACACCCCTCATGTTACGCACGTCGGAATAGCCATTTTCAAGTGTATTAGGGCTAAAATGGATCCCAGATATTGATGTCTTTTCATATGTGATGCACACACCTTCAAGTAATTACACAAAAAGAACTTTACTTTCATCAATTGCTCAGATTTATGACCCTTGTGGTTGGATATCCCAAATAGTTTTTTGGTCTAAAGTCTTAATGCAGCATGTATAGACCTTAGGCTTAGATTGGGATTCTCCATTACCTGATCATATTTCCGAGAAGTGGTCACGATTCGTGAAAGAACTTCCAGAAATAGAAAAGCTAAGGATACCACGTTTCATACCCTTAGCAACTGCAGTCAATATCTAGCTTCATGGATTTTCAGATGGAAGTGAATCCGGATATGCAGCTTGTGTCTTCCTGCGCACAGAAGACGCAGAAGGAGATGTCAACATACGACTGCTGATCGCAAAATCAAGAGTAGCTCCACTGAAGCATGTGACTATTCCCCGCTTGGAACTTTGTGGTGCGCACATGTTAGCCAAATTGCTACATTACTGTACAGAACAGCTCTCACAACATCACAAGATCGACAACATTTCAGCATGGTGTGACTCTACAGTAGTTCTATCTTGGATACGCACTCTATCTTTTCGTCTCAAGGTGTATGTTGCTAATCGTGTGGCACAAATACAAGACTTAGTTTCACCGCACGTCTGGAAATATGTTTCAACTGTTGACAATCCTGCTGATTGTGCTTCTCGAGGCTTGACACCCACGGTTCTGATGAAACATAGTCAGTGGTGGCTAGGACCACCATGGCTCGCTAAATCAACGCAGACCTGGCCACAATCTATCCTTCATCCAATTTCGGAGGAGTCTATTCCTGAAATGAAACCAAATGTGCTTAATCTTATGATGACCACAAAAGAAGTCCCAACATTTGGATTTCTTACAAAGTTTTCTTCTTGGAAGACTCTTCATGTAATGGCTTATGTCCTTCGCTTTATAACCCGTTTGAAATTTAAAACCACCATAAGTGGATCATTTACAGTAACTGAATTAAATAACGCCTGTAACCGCATTTGCTGGCTCATTCAGAGACTTCACTTTGCAGAAGACATAGATCTACTCTCCAAGAAAAGGACATGCTCAAACCGCATCCAACGTCTAGCACCCTTTATTGATGATGCAGGAATAGTCCGTGTCGGAGGTCGACTGAAAAACTCTGCGCTTACTTACAATGCCAAACATCCTACTCTTCTGCCAAAAAATCATGTCGCTATTCATTTACTCATTGATTACTATCATGGCATGTACCTGCACGCTGGTCCCCAGTTCCTCCAAGCAACACTATCTCAACGCTTTTGGATCCTCTCCGCCCGCAGTGTTATACGCTCAAGAATATTTAAATGCGTACGATGTTTTCGTACAAAATCAACAAACACGTCTCCGCTCATGGGTGATCTACCAGCCGGTCGTGTTACCCCTACTTGTTGTTTCAACGCTTCTGGAGTTGATTATGCTGGCCCTTACATGGTCAAGTTTTTTACACTTCGCAGGATACAGCCTTTAAAGGTGTACCTCTGCCTGTTCATCTGTTTTGCAACAAAAGCGGTACACTTGGAAGTGGTTACTGATTTAACTACAGACGCCTTCATTGCAGCCCTTACGAGATTCATCTCTAGGAGAGGTCTTGTATCAGACCTGTACTCTGATTGTGGGACTAATTTCATAGGAGCTGCTTCTTCGCTCAAAAGATGTTTTCAAGATCTCATGAAGCAACCAGAGATGCAAGATTTTGCTACAAACAACAGTATCACATTCCATTTCATTCCTCCGCGTGCACCTCACCAAGGTGGACTTTGGGAACGTGCCATTAAAGGTGCAAAATATCATCTCACCAGAGTCATAGGTGAACACATTTTAACGTACGAAGAATTTACCACCTTAGTTGTGCGTGTTGAAGCTATCCTTAATTCGAGGCCGATAGCTCCTCTCTCGAATGACCCTTCAGATCTTCAACCTCTTACACCAGGACATTTTCTAACTGGAGGACCTCTTAATGCCCTGATCGAACCTTCTAACCAATGCACCACTTAATCACATAAAACGCTGGAAATTGGTTCAAGCCTTCACACAACATCTCTGGAAAAGATGGCAAATGGAGTACCTCCACACACTTCAAGAACGGTCCAAATGGATCAGACCTCAAGAAAATCTCAAAATAGGAGATTTAGTCGTTATTCATGAAGCGAACCTGCCACCCCTCAAGTGGAAGCTCGGGAGAGTCATCTCCGTATCTCCAGGGAATGATGGAGTGGTACGTGTCGTCAACATGAAGACTGCAGGTGGAACCTTGACCCGTCCTTCTGTTAAGGTATCCCGTCTTCCCATTTACTAAAATCCTCGACCAGTCAATTGGCTACTGCCCCTTATAATTTAGTTTTATTATACTCTTCCAAAGGATCAAATTTGTTCTTATGTTCTTTTAATGTTTCTTGTTGAACCAGTTGGTTCAAAGGGGCCGGTATGTCAGATATTTTGTTTCATAACAATAGTTAAACTCACCCTATCTCTACTTCATTATCTCTAATTGAGTGCACTCCCATTACCTGTTTCAAAGTTCAATTCACATTGTAATCAGCAGTCATAATTAGAGCGTTTTTCTTTCCTGTAGTGTACGGTATATCGTGCAGTTCAGTTCTTTTTCGTTTATGCACGCATACCGCAAGAATAGAAAAACTATTCAACGCTATTGTTATTTTACTCTGTGCTTTTTTTCATGTGTTTATTTATGTGTTTAACATTTGTTGGGATATTATTGTTAAGTTTAGGACTGCCTAGAAAATCACCAAAGTGTTGCTTACAGCAGGACATTTACAACGCACAAGGACAAGGTCAGTAAACGCTTAATTTTTATGCATTGTTGATTACATGGGAATAAAGCCTTTTAACTATTTAGTTTGACAATATACAGTCCACTGCAAGTCAAAAAGAACCCCACACCAAGAATCACTTCATCGACAATGTCTGCAACAAGCATTCGGTGGCTAAACTCGAGAAGACCGAGTCGTACACGTACGTCTACCTTTCCTAGCACCTTGACGGGGCTTCCAGTCACAGTCTGTATTGTACAAGAGCTAATTTGAGGCCGTCGGTTGCTGACTAAGTCATGGCGCACAATGGACACTGTTGTGCCCATGTCAACTGTAAATGATGTTGGTTTACCTTCCACAAACCCATTAACATTCAAGTTTCCACTGGTCTTATGTAGCGTGGAAACTGTGTGCTGTTCTGAGGCTTTACATCTCCAATTGGTGCGATCACTCTCTTCTCTCGGTATCTTCTTCTCCCAACAGTCTACCTGTAGATGACCACGTTTTCCACAGTTGTAACACTTTGGTCTTCTGTCTTTATCCCATCGTTCAAATCGTTGCGACTCTCTTGAATTTCTGAATTGTTTGTCCGACAACATTGTTTTTCTGCACGCATCGTAACGGCCATGTGATACAGGTATCTTCTGACTACAATGTGATGGCACAAACCCATTAATGTAGCGGGACGCTGACTTGGCAGCTTCAAACTCTAGGGTGTGGACAAGAGCTTCTGAGCTATTTCGGTGCCTTGCCATTCGTAACACTTGCTGAAGTTCACAATCTCCGATGCCATCAATAAATGTCTGCACTGCAAACTTTGTTCGAAAATCTTCTGGTGCTTCAGGATAGGCCACTTTAATCAATCTGTTGATACTTGCTTCAAACTCTTGAAGACTCTCCCCGGAACGTCGTCTTGTTCTCAACTGAGCGTAGTACACTTCTCGCAAATGTTTATCACCGTAGCATAATTCTAAAGCTTTTATCAACTCGGCATAGGTATTCTGGCTGTCGGGTGGCACTTTCTGTAGTAATTCTGCCGCAGGTCCTTTTAATGCAAGAACGAGTGAAACAGCCTTGTCTTTCTCTGTCCAATTATTTGCACATGCTTAAATTGGCAGAGGTACGTTGCCCAGTGACTGCTTCTGTCAAAGGTTGGAGCTTTGACATGAACTGTCCCTACTGCAGGCAAAGTGACTTTCTCTATTAACTTATTTTCTGCGTCTTTTTCTGTGTTTATCATTGGTACAGGCTGTTCACAAAGTTGTTTTGGTTGTAACTTCAGGCACTGCTCGACTTCATTTTAATCTGCTCTTTTATATTTGTAATCGAGTCTTCTATTTTTGTTGACATAGCTTTTTCCATACTCGTGACTGACTTTTCTACTTCAGCTATTTTATTAGACATTGATTCTTCAGCACTCGACACAGATTTTTCTAAATCAGCTATTTTTAATGTCATTGATTCTTGTACCTCTGATATTTTAGTAACTTGTTTATTAAGCTCACCTCGTAGGAGACCCAATTCTGCGGTACTATGTTCTTTCATCTGTTTCTGCTCCTATATTAATGCTTTGATGTCTTCTGTTTCACGCTTCCGTTCCTCTGTTTCCAGCTTACGTTCTTCTCTTTCCTGTCGGCGTTCTTCTTTTGTCTCTTCCACCTCCTGTCTGCGTTTCTCATCCTGTCGTTTTTCTGCTTCTTCTCTTTCTTATCTTTGTTCTTATTTTTGTCGTTTTTCTGCTTCTTCCTGTGTCTGCCGCAGCAGCGTTTGGAAAACTTCCATCATCTGGCTGGCATCCATGTTTCCGATTAATCACGAATTACACTCGTCTTGTACAAAGTGTCCACTGTTTCCACTGTTAACCGTTCTATCCCAGTTCTGACACCACTGTTACGATGGTCTACTCGATTGTCGTAGGTACAGTGGAAACAAAATAAGTACAAGACACCAATTAAGTCACTAATCACACCTTTAATTTTTACAGTTAAACAGTTCGTAATTAACAACACTACTGTCTTTTAGAACAAATCAAATGAAACTTGTTCACACGCAATAAAATGTCCACTAAAATTAAACACAATTGTATTACAATTATACCGTCCGATTATAAAACACCACTCTTAACTATTAACCACTTGAACGCTCACAGTAATATCGCTACTATAAATCTCGAACCGCACGGTCAATAATTCACACTAATACTGACTACTAAGGCCGCTGCCGCGAAGTATTTATACAACGCTCACAGACCAGGATGTTCCTAATTGCGTCTTAGCGTCCGTATGAACTATGTAAAATCAAATATATTGGAACTTACCGTCTGCGGCTTTTCAGAAACAGCGTCTTCATAAAATTTACATGTTTCGGGACCCTTGTCCCATCATCAGAATTTAAAAATAATTGTGTATCATTTAAATTTGATACACTTGTCAAACACTTAAAATATTAAAATCCAATATAAAAATATAAAAATAACTTAATATAACATGATAATACAATATTTACAGCGAGTGCGAAGGTTACCGATGTACATCGTATGAAAACCGACCGCGCACTCCCGCTTGAGTGCGCGGTCGGTTTTCATACGATGTACATCGGTAACCTTCGCACACGCTGTAAATATTGTATTATCATGTTATATTAAGTTATTTTTATATTTTTATATTGGATTTTAATATTTTAAGTGTTTGACCAGTGTATCAAATTTAAATGATACACAATTATTTTTAAATTCTGATGATGGGACAAGGGTCCCGAAACATGTAAATTTTATGAAGACGCTGTTTCTGAAAAGCCGCAGACGGTAAGTTCCAATATATTTGATTGAACAACACGTGGCTTGGTACTAAACATCGGGATTTATTCCTTTTAAACATGAACTATGTAATTAATAATTATCTTGTTGATACATCCTCTTCGTTCACTTTTATAATATTATGTATATATTAAACTTTCACTATGAACAACTTACTTTATGGTTTTGTTACCCAGACGTTTCGACGTGGTATTCGTCTTCCTCAACCTATAACCTATAACCATTATTGTACAGGCATTCAGTATTTAAATCCCACTGAGGAAGACGAATACCACGTCGAAACGTCTGGGTAACAAAACCATAAAGTAAGGTGTTCATAGTGATAGTTTAATATATACATAATATTATAAAAGTGAACGAAGAGGATGTATCAACAAGATAATTATAACACCGGGGGGGTGAAGTTGATCGCCTGCACGAGGTGCCCCCTGCGTAATCTAAACGATCAACACGAGGTTCGCCTTTCAACGCGCTGACTAAAATGAAGATGGCTTCAAAAAACCTCACACAAACACAAAACAGCTCTTTTAAGAGCTCTGACACTAGCCTCCGTATTATTTATTGGAATGCAGGAGGCCTCAATGATGTAAAATTTTTGCAATTCAAACGAAACGTCAACCACTTAGACGTGGATCTATTTTTTATTGTTGAAGCAGGAGCCGCTACTGAAACCCCTGATTATTATCAGATGAACGGCTACACCGTTTCTATGATGAAGAGATCGAGACAGATCGGCTCTGGCATCCTAATTGGTGTTAAAAATAACCTAACAACAAAACTACAAGTTCTGCATGAAATGGAAGCGGATGACAAGTTGGAGGCCGTCCTGGTCGAGGCATGGAAAAACAAGCAACACTTTAGTGTAATAAATCTGTAAAACCCACCCGGCAACGTACCCTCTTTAGAAGTGATTGAGAGGACAATACAGGCAAATAGCATAATTGTCGGAGACTTTAATAGTCAGTCACCAAGATGGGGATACTCAAGATGTACTGCATCTGGAAAATGCCTGGAGGAGTTAATCGACAATAACCAATTGGATGTTTTGGATACACTTCCAACTTTCCTTTCCTTTACGGGTCAAACGTCAAGGCCAGATTTAGTCATCACCCACCCACACATCTCCGACAAAACAAAAGTCAGATTACTTGACGACGCCGGCGGGCATGGCCATAGAGCCCTCCTAGTCACGTCACTTACTACAAGGACACCCTACAGTAACTGCAGGGCCCCGCGCTGGAATTTTAAGAAGGCAAATTGGGCGAAATTCCTCACACTTACAGATGAAGCTCTTTCCCTCACGTTAGTATCAGACTCTCCTGAGAAGACTATTGAGGCGGTAAATAAAACATTGCTCGACTGTGCTCTCCAATGTATACCCCGTGGACAGGAAAAAAAATTCCAACCCTTTTGGAACTCTACTCTGTCCTACTTGAAGGGAAAACGAGACCACTGCCGCCGCAGAGCCGAACGGACAAGAGCAACTGAAGACCTCATCTCCCTCAGGAGACACCAAGCCAGGCTGCACGCAGAAATAAAGAGTGCTAAGCGCTCTGCCTTCAACACTTTTATAGCCAAACTTGACTTTAGGAATAACGGCACCCAAGCCTACAAATATATCTCACGGCTTAATAACGACAACCCGCCAAAGGCACAACAACCATTGCTCTGTGCCGACCGCCCACTCACCGATCCGTCAGACATCGCCAATGCCTTATGCAAGCACTATGCGAATATAAGCCGAGTACACGGAGATAAAGCCATAGCCAGAACTCTGCTAAAACGACCCTCGGCCACATGTTTAGATAAGAAAACCCAAGACCTCTCCTATGATCCTTTTACTATTGTTGAGCTAGAAAATGCCCTTGTGCAAACCAAAGAAAAGAAGTCTGCTGGCGTGGACGAAATTTTCCCCGAATTCCTCACACACATGGGCAATACAGCCAAGAAAACCGTGCTAGCTGCCATCAATTTGACATGGGAAAAACACGTGCCCCACATATAGAAGAAGGCCGAAATCATCCCTATCCTAAAAAAGGGAAAACAAGCAGACTCAGCAGAAAGCTACAGGCCTATCTCCCTGACGAGCGTCCTGTGTAAACTAGCAGAAAAGATGATCACAAACCGTTTGAATCAACTAGTTGAGGCTAAATAAATTGTTGACCACGCCCAAGCCGGATTCCGCAGACACCGCAGCATGATGGATCACGTAACCAATTTCACACAACACGTCAAAGACGGGTTCCACAGGAAAATGTCAACGTTAGCAGTGCTAGTCGATATAAAAGCTGCATATGATACGGTATGGAAACCCATGCTCATCCATAAGCTGGCCATACACGGAATATCTGGCAAACTATTCAAATGGATTAAGTCGTTTTTGTCCCAAAGACAAATCTCTTGAGTCCGATATTCAAATTGCATATCGAAATTTCGCATCCAACAGCAAGGACTAGCCCAAGGAGCAGCGCTGAGCTGCTCGCTGTTTAATATGATGATCGACGACATTCTCGAAGCAGTAAGAAGTGTGCCTGGCGTCAAAGCGCTCCTCTATGCGGATGACCTTCTCATCTGGGCAACCAGTGGAAACACGCTGTCACTTGAGGCGTGCCTGAACGAGGCCTTAATAAAACTCGAGATGTGGGCAAAGCGAAATGCAATGACAGTAAATTCTGGCAAGACCACCTTTCAACTGTTCTCACTCTCTACAAAAGTACCGCCAATAAGCCTATTTTACAGCGGGACAGCGCTGGAAGAAAGCACCGTTTCTAAATACCTGGGAGTACAATTGGATAGGCGCTTAACGTGGAAACCTCATGTGGACCAAAGCGCGGAAAGGGCTGTAAAAAGAACACGACTACTAAAGAGATTGACAGCCACTAAGTGGGGAGCTAACCAAGATGTCCTAAAGACTACCTATAAAGCATATATTAGACCCATGCTAAAATATGGAAGCGAAGTCACCGTCACAGCAAGCACCAGCGTACAAAACAAACTCGATCTCGCACAAAATACAGCCCTAAGAGTAATAACAGGCGCTGCAAAATCCACCCCCATCGAGGCCATGGAGGCACAAACCCAGATAGGACCATTACAGTCATATAGAGAAAGGTCAGCACTGCGATTCTGGGAGCGTTCCAGGCGTGTCTACAAGTGTCTATGGAACGACTACCGACAACCTACTCCCAGGCTAAAGACACAAATAACCCCATTAACCATGTACAAAAACATCGCCGAAAAATACGATATTGCCCTCACAGAAACAGCGCCGCTGAATACCCATCAGGACTTCTTCAGTCTCTTGCCCCAAGCCAGCTACCATCTTAAGAACCACTCAGCACCTAAACATGCATCCACAGATTTAGAACTAAAGCAATCAGCTTTGCAAACCATCCACGAAGATTATCCCGAGCAAGAGTGGATCCATATCTACACTGACGGCTCATCAATTCCGGGCAATGGAAAAACAGGAGCTGGGTACTATAGCCGCCTTTTCCAAGGACACTTAGCCGTAGGCAGCCCCCTTAGTAACTACGATGGGGAAATCGAAGCAGTTCACGCTGCCATTGATGAACTGGAAAAAATCACTCCCCCTTCAAAAGCCGTGCTACTAGTCGACTCGCAGGCCGCAATACGCAGTCTATCACGGAACTCTCAAACCGACTGCCAAAGAACTATCGACTGTAGAAGGAAACTGGAGACCCTGGCGAGTCGAGGGTGGATCCTAAAACTCCAATGGATACCCAGTCATGTCAACATCTGGGGCAACGAGGAGGCCGATAAACTGGCCAAGCAAGGCATAACCCTACCCCAGCCTGCCCGCCCGCAGTCCCTACAATCTTCCAAAGCTCAAATAAACTCCGCCGTCAGCATATGGAATAAGCGAAGACTGTCTGAGGTGGCCGCCGGTAAAAAATTGGAAAGCCTCGTCACCGAGGGTCCAATCAACCCCAACCTCCCTCATGCAGTGTGTGTCGCCAACTTCCGACTAAAAACCGGACACGACTATCTCGCTTCACATCTGCACCGCCTCCACACGCTGCCAACCCCTGAGTGCCAGCTGTGCGGCCACACGACGATGGACGCCGACCATTTGAGAGACTGCCCGGCCTTAGACCACACCCCGTCCAACGAGGACACCGAGATCACCGAAGCCCGACGCTACTGGTCAGTGCGTCGCCTAATGGCTCAACAGCCAAGGGTGGGCATTGGCTAAGTAAGTATAATTATAACACCGCCAACACAGCGTACTACATCCATAAATACAGAAATGTCAGAGTACAGGTAACAAAAACTTCATTGAACATCGCATACAACAAAACATGCCGCAAACACAACATTATACCCACACATGCACAAATCACAATAAAAAGTTATTGTGTGTGTTATACAAACTAAACGTAAAACCAAAATAATACACCTGGACAACATAATCAAGGATTTATACTACAAAAAAGATACATTAAACAAAACAGCATACAACCTACACGTAAAAACTTACACAAATATTATACCACATAGATCTCGAAAACATAATACAACATACACGGAACAACATAGAGAAACTCCAATTAAAAATACAAGAACGACAAAACAGGAAAATCAATAACATCTTAACACGCAGAAACGAAACAGTCCCTACACCGACACATAAATTTCACACACGTACAGTAAATATAACCAAGACCAATTTCACCAATACAGAAATAACCCTATTAGATAAAGGTCTAAAACACAATTTAGGAAACAATCCAACCAATAACAACAGTAATAAAAGGTATATACGCGACATAGTCATAGACGCTGAAACAGCCATACAACACACGCATAACAAAGACCGTGACACTATAGGTCATGATATAAAACGTAAATTACAACACACACAACAATACGAACAAAAACACCATAACAACGAAATCCAAACACTAAAAAATATAAAATGTAAATTACAAGAACACAACCTAACCATACTCAAAGCAGATAAAGGTAACATAAACGTCATAATAGAAAAACAGGATTTAAATAACAAAATCGAAACATTTTTTACTGAAAACAACATAAACAAAATTAAATAAAGACCCCACCCCAAAATATCACAAACAAATAAATAAAATCTTAAATAACACAAAACACATAATCCCACCTGACAACATCAAATATCTGAAACAAATTAAACCAAACCCCCCTACACTGAATGCATTACCAAAATTACACAAATCTAATGCCCCCACCAGACCGCTTATAAACAACACACAAGCACCTGCACACAAAATAGCTAGACACATAGATAAATTAATCAGAAATAACATAAATTTAACAAACAACACCGTCAAAAATAATTTAGACCTGGTGAATAAAACTCAACATGTCCACATTCCACACAATTCAACACTAGCTTCATTTGACATAACAAACCTATACACCAATGTACCCATAAAAGAAACTATAACTACATTAGAACAGTTACTACAACTTAATAACACACCTGAAACACATATTAAAGAGATCATCCATCTCACTAAAATTATCACTGAACAAAATTATTTCTCACACAATAGCATGGTTTACACACAAACAGATGGACTACCCATGGGCTCCCCTATATCAGGTATACTTGCCGAAATATTCTTACATACCATAGAACAAGAACACATATTAAACAATAACAAATACACCAACAAAATAATATATTGGCACAGATACGTTGATGACATTTTACTCCTATACAACGGCAACAAGACAAATTGAAAATTTCCACAAATACATTAACACTATACATCAAAAATTAAAATTCACACTTGAATTAGAACAAAACAATAGCATAAACTTCCTGGACCTTACAATTACGGTACTAAAACAAACAACACACACACATACAAAATATACAGAAAACCCACCACATCAGACATGGTCATACATAACTCATCCAACCACCCAACTCAACACAAACATGCAGCTTTCAACTATATGCTCCATAGGCTCACATCAATACCCCTAAATACACATGACTACCAAGAAGAACTCAACACAATTAAATATATAGCAGTCAAAAATGGGTACAATCCCGATTTAATACACAAACGCATCCTAAACACATAAAACCAACAGCACACAACCTAGTAAATACATCACACTCACATACTACAATTCTAACACACACAAAATTGCTAACACATTTAGGAAACACAATTATAAAGTAGCCTACAGAACTAATAACACCATCAGGAAACACATAAATAATACTAACAAAGACACAGACACATACAGCAAAACGGGGGTTTATAAATTAAACTGCAATGACTGTCACCAGTTCTACATCGGCCAGACGGGAAGATCTTTTTCCTCTAGATATTCTGAACATTTAAAAGCCCTCACCACAAACTACATACATTCCACATTTGCCACACATTTATAAAACTAAAACCACAGTTACACAAACATAGAGCACAACATGGAAATACTACACTACTTACCTAAAAGTAGAAAACTAAACACAGCAGAACAATTTGAAATATACAGATATCACACGCTACAACCAAACAACATATTAAATGAACAATTACATTATAGATCACGCATACTTTTCGATACATTGATTCCAACACAATATTCGAATCCCAGCGCCAATTCCCTCCCACCAGCAACCCCCACCACACACAACCTATAACCGTTACTGTACAGACATTCAGTATTTAAATCCCACTGAGGAAGACGAATACCACGTCAAAACGTCTGGGTAACAAAACCATAAAGTAAGTTGTTCATAGTGAAAGTTTAATATATACATAATATGTAATTAACTGCGGCCTTGACACAGTCCGCATGGCCAGCTGCATCGAGAAGTCTCTCGCAAATGCGTCTACAGTCACGTATGCCGCACACATTAGAGTGAGATTTTTCTGGCACATTCGACAAACACGTAGATTGTTCTGTGATGTTGTAACACTATATTGGTGATACTTGAGCATGTTAGATGTTTCACTGGATGAAAATGTTTCATTTACTATTGATACTACAAAAAAATAGTATTCTGCTTGTATTAGCTACCCTTTTTATTGTCCTTACTAGCAGTAATAAAAATTTATTAAATTCTAAGACAAAGGATGGTGAACACTACAATATATTTCAGGACTTACAAACACGACATAAGGATGCAGGCAGATTGCCCAATTTTGACAACTGGTGCTGACCAGTGCAGGTAAAGATCACATGGTAAATGTAGATTATAGGCACCAGAAGTGTACGGTTTCAGACACAGTCAAGAATCTAATCATGAAGAAGCTATGTGCTTACCCATTAAAACTAAAAACAGAGAAACAGTGTCCACAAAACTTATGTATAGCATCGTATAGTGACTACTACCATATTTTTCATAGTTAAAACAGATGGCTAATAGTTCTTAAGTATTTTAGAATGGACATGTATACTGTTCACAGAGGAAAAGAAAAACAATGGCTAGTTAATGGTGAAATTCAGTGGTGTAACTGCAGAATTCAGGTCCCTTTTCAATTTTATAAACTGCCATCCTAACATGTTTTCTAATATCTGACTACTTTCTACACAACTATATGTCTGAATATAATAACCTGTTTGCTGTCAATGGCTGGCTCAGGGCAGAAGGTCCAATGAAGTAAAGTAATGAAACATTTTTTCTTACACTTGCACTAAAGTCAGTTGTCTTGAGTTGGTTTGTAATTGAATCAATGAATTGAAAAAGAAAAGGAATCTTTCTAGACCTTAAAACAGGATTCCTTTTCGAGTAACAGTTTACAATATTATGATCTTTATGCAATGCCTGTTATGTCTATCCCATATTTGGTTATCTCCACATTAAGAACAGAATCTCCTCAAACTGGCTCAGCTGTAGTCTAACCCAGTCTTCCACAAGACTGTGCACAAGTGTCTGCTTGCAAGAGCTTCCCATCTTGGTATGGCAGCACATCCACCCATGTCTAACATACCTCTAGGGATCTAAGCTCTTGCAGGTAAACCTTTAGAGCAAGCGCTTCAGACGTGGGATATACATATAATAAACACACCTTATCTTATGGTCACATGGACATATAGATAGCCACCTTGTAGTCATGTTCGCTAGCCCCAAAGCAGAACAACGGGCGACAGTGCGACATTGTCGCAGAAAGGAAACGAGGCCTGCAGAAAGATCGTCCACCGCGTTAACGAAAAACACGTAATAAAACATTTGCTGCAGTCAAATTTCTAAAAAAAATAAATTATTACAAAAAACCGATACGAATAAACGAATCAATTCAATAACAAACTCTATATTTGTGACTCAATAATATACCAATAAATTTCAGATGAGAGGCCGAGCGGTAAAGGTTACATGTAATCTATTGAAGTGAGAGCGCCGGCTGCAGCCGGCAGACTGAGTCACGCGGCCGCGCTCCGGCGTAGTAATTCACAATCCGGATAGTTGTGTATTTCTGGACTGATTTTTTTAAATCAACCTAAAATCAATATCCTATAATATCAATATATTTAAATGCAATTTACAAATTTATTCAAATAAATCCTGATAGACCTTATATTTCCGAAAACCTAAATCTAAAAATATCTCAATTTTTGTCTCCTGAAATTTTAAGGATTATTATTTTAATACTGTACTTATATAGAATGGAGAGAGCTGTTGAATCAAACAATTTTAACTACGTTACTACTGAAATGCTTGCAGAAAGTATTTGGTTTTCTTAAAATCCGTTGCAGAAAGATGAAAAACATTCTGCTTTTAGGTTCGCTAGTCTACCAGTTGTAACGTCCCGCTTCTTGACGAGTGTTCTACAGTTACAGGTTTATAGTTAATTCAGCCCCAAAGTTGGGTTCGCCATTCTGTAACGTCTCTCATCCGACCAGTTGCGAGTATCGTTTCTTATGATTACTTATTGTTTATATTTGCGAATGTTTGAAGCGGTTATATTTTTATGTTTACCAAAAATACTGAAATCGAGTGTGTGTGATTTGGGAGAGATTAATGGAGTTGTTTAATCGTAGTTAGGAGAGAGAGTAGGACCAAGGATATTAACCCCGGAGTATACAATTACTTATTTTATATTCGCCGCTCATAAGACCAGCTGATTTTGACGTCTGTCTCCAAATTTTAGGTTAAACAAACACCAATTGTCGATGATACTTCCCGGCGGTTCGTCCTCTTCTTGGTTTCCTGAAACTCTGTAACAACTACCCTTTACAAGAAATAATACACGTTTTATTATTTATAACAAAATATTCAGAGTATTTATTTATGTAATACACTGATTTTCTCTTCTCCCAGTACAAAAATATTATAATCGATTTTTTCTGTCAACAACACATTGGATCGATCTAATCACGTAAACATTGGAATTATAACAAATTATATATTTTTTTTCTTGATTAAACATTAAACAATAAAGAATTCATTTATTAATTTCCCCAGGGTTAAGGGTAAGTTCTTTGTGTTATGAGACGGTCAGAAATGAATAATTATATACTACGCTTTACAAGATGAAACATAAATTTCTATTTTTTTTTTGGTTTTTCGTAGTATGTAGTTCCGGGTTTAACCGCTAGAGTACAGGTTATGTCTTTATTATAAACATGAAATCAATTACTAATTATTGGAACTGCACAAAGATTCGATATGAGGATTTCTTGGTTAACAATTATTAATAAAGTTTATTTTACCTCTTTTCTCGAAGTTTTCACTTGGATAGTGCTGTTTCTAGTGTTGGAGTTATAGTTGTTTTGTAATTTCGTTAAATTTTCATCAGATACAATCTCACCAAAATCTCGAAGTGTCGTCTAACTAGGCCTGATCTGGTAGCTGGGTTATTTTAAATTTTCATCGAGTAAAGGACGTTAAAGTTGATATTTGAAGGAGTTCTAACATAAGGTGGATACTACTAGTTAATTTTTATTAAATTTAGCACTGTTTCCAAAAGTTTTCATACGGTTTTAATAAATTTTTGATGGCATTCCACTTTTTCCAAACGAACAGTTTTCAATCGTTTTAACAATTAATTCATATCTTGTTACGTGGTTACTGTTAGTAACCAATAATTTTTATATCATTTTTTATTGGTGCATCTATATACTTTTGAGTATATAGGCTGTTTTTAATTATTATAAATTTATTTCTTATTTATAAAAAAATAATCCTTTTTAAATTTGGTTTATTATCCAATTTGATTTATATAAGGTTTTTCCTTTTATTTCCTCTTAACTTTATATATAGGTCTTTAATATTTTTATTTCCTTTAATTATATTTATATATTATTTATTAATTTCGTATAGTATCCTTACACTCAACTATTTTCTTCTGCCATTTTACTCATACAGTATTATTTTATATATTTTTTTTTAATTTTTAATCCTTTTATTTTTAACCCTGGGTTATCTTATATTCAAACATAATTATTCTATTAAATATAAAATTAAACCTAGGTACAAAATCTTTGTGGCCTACACAATACAAATTGTACAATATTCAAACAAAACACATAATTGGTCAGTAGCATATAGTCTACTATTACAATCAATTGTTTCTCCATCTACAGCATAAGTCTGTGAGATGCTCCTTTTAAAATCACTTATTTTCTCACTGGGTACACTATAACTCACTTTGTACTCTTTATATCACTTAATTATAGTTTATAATGTTTTGTGATATAAAGTAATCTAGAGCTAGGTATATTATACCCATTTCTGACCTTTATAGTGGGGTGATTAGGTTATCATTTTTGGGACTGGGTTATGTAACGTTACATAAAGCCCCCCCACTAGAACAAATTTATTTTCGTTTTACTTGTTTCAAAATAAATTGTTGACTTCTTCAATCTTCATAGTCTTGTTTTCTTCTTCATGATATCTTTTATACACCTGTTATTCGGTTAAATGGTAATTGCTATTTTCCTATTCAACTCTCTCTCTCTTGGAGGCATATTCATCAATGATTTATTTCTCTGGGTAGTGGTCTTCCACCTACTACTTGATAAGGGCTGGTCACACTAATCATAAAAAACTTGTTTTAACACATTTCTATTTACTTCTATAAATTCGCTTTCTCAATTAAGCTTCTGTCTGCTATCTTCCTTCTATTTTCTTCATCTATACTTCTGGAATCTAATATCACTCTTTTCAGCTATTTTATAATTATTATCCCTTAAATATTCAATTTCCCTACCATTTTTCCCTATCCTGTGCGGTGGTTCAGTTCGGGTGGCCACTTTTGGGTCCATAACTCCGCTGTCCATCCTTACACCTTCTGAGACCATGGGAACATCATCCCTGCTCAGGAAAATTATTGCCGGAACATTTCTACGGTCAATTCGTTATAATAAAAAATTACAAGTAGTCGATTAGCGACTAATACTAAACACTTTTGGGATTCTTCATACTGTAGCTGTTTGCATTTAATTATATATTTCTTTTCTTCTTGATTCCTTCTTCTTTTCCGTTAACTAATAGCATATAACATTATTGATAGGCATTATTTTAAAATCCTTTTAACTTTCCTTCTTGTGACATATTTTCTCCGTTATCATTTCTTCTTATATAATCTTCAATTTCCGAGAAATTCTAATTATTGTTGTATTAATTATTATCCTCATTCAGCTTCATTGTAGTCATTAAATTATTCGTTATTCTTCTTATTTGAGCACATTACTATCAATTGTTTTTATTTATATATTTTTTCTATCATTCCATTTTAAATCAGTTCTTTATAAATATTATTTAATCATCTGTCCTTACATTATCTTGGTGGTTTGTCTTTTTATTTTAAATTATATCGTTTCAAAATATTTAAAGTAAGTGGTACTTACATACTTTTTATTAAATCATATTGTTCCTGAATAAATATTTAGTAAGTTGTCCTTACGTGCTTTTTGAATTTTGGGGTTTTTCTTTCCAACGGGTTGCTTGGTCGGTTTTCAAAAATTCAGTCCCCTTTTTTCTGGTTGGTTATTATTTAGGTTAACCATGGTCCATTAATTCAGGTACTCCATTTTCTCGGATTACTGGGGTGTTCGGAATTAATTCTCTCCTTGATAATCTTCTTACCATCCGGCTCTCCCACTTTTCTGCTATGAAACCTTCATTTAAGTACCGGTCTTCCGTCATTGTTAGTTCCTTTTTAACTAACAGGTATTGCACCTCCTCTGACATAACATATTCACTCAGTTTCAATATCATTCCATTCTCTTTTACCTCTGTATTATTTACCCAACGTTTTGCTGGTATATTTTGTATTAAAGATATAGCTGATGTTGTCAGATACTCTTCGATCGTGGATATATTTAAGTGATATTTAAATTTATTTAAGTTCTTCTTTATTATTATGGTGGTTTAACTTGGCCATTTTTATAAAGTTTTTTCTATAATTCATACTTTTACTTAACTCCCTTCGCTCATTAATGGTGATGTTAAATGCACTAATTAATCCACTCTTCCTCATCTCCAATTCTTCTTTCGTATTCAATATTTTCTTTCTACCTATTTTTCTTATTTTCTTGATATTCTCTTCCACGGTTTGAATATCCTTTTTGTTGTGGTTATTTTTATTTTCAGAGAATATTACACCTTGGTATTCCCTAATTTCTATTTCCTTCATGCTCTCTTCTGTATTCGGACTTACTTTAAGACCTTCGGAAGTGCTGTCTAATGTTTCATCCAAATTCTTGAAACCACTGTTCATTTGCTTATTTGTCTCCCCCTTGTATGTATCTGCTTTTTGGCTAAGTGTGTAACTGATCATGTCAATCTTCTCATGAATTTGTTTTATATTTTTATTACTTTCTTCAAATTTTGTGTTCATATATTCCTTTGTCCGTTAATAGTTTCTTTCAATTCGTGATATTGTTCATTCATGGTTTGTTTGATATTTCCATGAATGGTCTCTATTTTTTCGTTTAGTTGTTTGACCAAACTTTCCTGAATGCTATCTATTTTCTCATTGGTTTGTCTGTTTTGTTCCTCCAGTTTCCTAAAATTCTCTTTATTTTCCTCAGTTTGCTTCAAGTTCTCCTCCTGTTTCTTAAAATTTTCCTTATTTTCCTCATTGGTTTGCTTCGAGTTTTCCTCCTGTTTCTTAAAATTTTCCTTATTTTCCTCATTGGTTTGCTTCAAGTTTTCCTCCTGTTTCTTAAATTTTCATCTATTTTATCAAATTTCTCGGCTATAAATCTCATCATGTCTTGCCAATTTGGTTCTCTTCTGGCTTCCGCTTTGTCTGGTTGGTCCCCTTGGGCATCCTCTTCAACTATTTCCTTTTCAGTGTTCATAATTGCGTCAGTTTCTTCTTTATCACCCATTGGTTGTTCCATTTCACTGTCCGTAAATATTTCTATCTCTCGTTCCTGTCCACCTTCTTCCTTCTCCTTTTCTTCTGCCTTCTTCTTCGATCTGCCTCTGGTATTATGCATTTCTTGTTTTCTCATAACTGCCGACAATAATTAGGTTTTTTGTTATATTATTTTGTTAAATATCTCAAAATTCTTTTCTAATTACAGCCCTTTTACGTTGAGCGCCATTCTGTAACGTCCCTCGCGTTACGGATTTATTACAGTTGCGGGTGTATAGTTAATTCAACCCCAAAGTTGGGTTCGCCATTCTGTAACGTCTCTCATCCGACCAGTTGCGAGTATCGTTTCTTATGATTACTTATTGTTTATATTTGCGAATGTTTGAAGCGGTTATATTTTTATGTTTACCAAAAATACTGAAATCGAGTGTGTGTGATTTGGGAGAGATTAATGGAGTTGTTTAATCGTAGTTAGGAGAGAGAGTAGGACCAAGGATATTAACCCCGGAGTATACAATTACTTATTTTATATTCGCCGCTCATAAGACCAGCTGATTTTGACGTCTGTCTCCAAATTTTAGGTTAAACAAACACCAATTGTCGATGATACTTCCCGGCGGTTCGTCCTCTTCTTGGTTTCCTGAAACTCTGTAACAACTACCCTTTACAAGAAATAATACACGTTTTATTATTTATAACAAAATATTCAGAGTATTTATTTATGTAATACACTGATTTTCTCTTCTCCCAGTACAAAAATATTATAATCGATTTTTTCTGTCAACAACACATTGGATCGATCTAATCACGTAAACATTGGAATTATAACAAATTATATATTTTTTTTCTTGATTAAACATTAAACAATAAAGAATTCATTTATTAATTTCCCCAGGGTTAAGGGTAAGTTCTTTGTGTTATGAGACGGTCAGAAATGAATAATTATATACTACGCTTTACAAGATGAAACATAAATTTCTATTTTTTTTTTTGTTTTTCGTAGTACGTAGTTCCGGGTTTAACCGCTAGAGTACAGGTTATGTCTTTATTATAAACATGAAATCAGTTACTAATTATTGGAACTGCACAAAGATTCGATATGAGGATTTCTTGGTTAACAATTATTAATAAAGTTTATTTTACCTCTTTTCTCGAAGTTTTCACTTGGATAGTGCTGTTTCTAGTGTTGGAGTTATAGTTGTTTTGTAATTTCATTAAATTTTCATCAGATACAATCTCACCAAAATCTCGAAGTGTCGTCTAACTAGGCCTGATCTGGTAGCTGGGTTATTTTAAATTTTCATCGAGTAAAGGACGTTAAAGTTGATATTTGAAGGCGTTCTAACATAAGGTGGATACTACTAGTTAATTTTTATTAAATTTAGCACTGTTTCCAAAAGTTTTCATAAGGTTTTAATAAATTTTTGATGGCATTCCACTTTTTCCAAACGAACGGTTTTCAATCGTTTTAACAATTAATTCATATCTTGTTACGTGGTTACTGTTAGTAACCAATAATTTTTATATCATTTTTTATTGGTGCATCTATATACTTTTGAGTATATAGGCTGTTTTTAATTATTATAAATTTATTTCTTATTTATAAAAAAATAATCCTTTTTAAATTTGGTTTATTATCCAATTTGATTTATATAAGGTTTTTCCTTTTATTTCCTCTTAACTTTATATATAGGTCTTTAATATTTTTATTTCCTTTAATTATATTTATATATTATTTATTAATTTCTTATAGTATTGTTACGACGGTCTACTCGATCGTCGTAGGTACAGTGGAAACAAAATAAGTACAAGACACCAATTAAGTCACTAATCACACCTTTAATGGTTATAGTAAAACAGTTCGTAATTAACAACACAGTGTCTACAACAAATCAAATGAAATTGTTCATACGCGATAAAATGTCCGCTAATATTAAAACTCAACTGTATTACAATTATACCGTCCGAATATAAAACGCAACACTTCACTAATAACTACTTGAACGTACACCGTAATAACTCGAACCACTCTGTAAATATATCGCACTAATACTCTCGAACCGCACAGTCAAAAATCTCGCATTGAACTGAAAACTAAGGCCACGACGCGATGTATTTATAGTTACGCTCACACACCAGAAGCTTCCAAACTGCGTCTTATCTCTCGCGAACTACGTAAATTGCTACGGCCTTGACACAGTCCGAGCGCCCGAGCGGAGCCTGGCACAGTCGAGAAAATTCTCGCAAAATGCGTTTAGTAGCACGTACACCACACGCTTACGTCGAGATCTTTTTGGCGCATTCGATAAACGCGTAGATTGTTCTGTCCTGTCGTAGCACTGCCCCCTCCTTAAGCCTGTTCGTCCCGAACTGGCAAAGCGTCTCTAAATTTGTATTTAGTCAGGCGATCTAGGTGGACGACCTTGAACTTTCGCTGTCCTTCCTGTTGAATCCGATAAACAACATCGTTAATCCTTTTTTTTACAGTGTAGGGTCCTTCCCAGTTAGACTGAAGCTTAGGTGAGCGACCACGACGGCGCTTTGGATTGAACAACCAGACCTGATCTCCTTCTTGGAAACCCACACTATTGCTGCGAATGTCATACCGAGTTTTCATTTTATCACTGGCAATCTTGAGCCGTCCTCTTACCAAGCGATTCATTTCTCGCAGTTGGTTTTCTAATTGCGAGGAATAGTTCTTTGGCTCTTGGGACTGAGTCTCAGGTGATCCAAACATCAAGTCCCCAGGAAGACGAATCTCCCGCCCAAACACCAATTTTGCTGGAGTCATGCCGGTTGTGTCATGTACTGATGACCTATACGCCATAAGGAATAGTGGTATACGTTGGTCCCAGTCTGTTTGGTTCTCGTCAACAACTTTCGAAAGATGCTGCTCAAGTGTCCTGTTGAATCTCTCAACCATCCCGTCCGACTGAGGATGCAGAGGCGTTGTCCTGGTCTTTCGAATTCCCAGTAGACGGCATAATTCTTTAAACACTCCTGATTCGAAATTTCTCCCTTGATCCGTATGGATTTCCATAGGGGCTCCATAACGGCAACAGAAGTTGTGAACTAACTGCTTTGCCACAGTGGTAACCTCCTGATTTGGAATTGTGTATGCTTCCACCCACTTAGTAAAGTAGTCACCTATAACCATGATGTACCGGTTTCCATCGTCAGTAACTGGGAATGGTCCAGCAATGTCTATGGCAGTTCTCTCGAAAGGTTGTCCAACGTTATACTGTCTCATTTTTCCCCTGCTTCTGGTTTGTGGGCCCTTGCTTGCAGCACATATTTCACACGTCCGAACCCATTCCTCTACGTCGTGGCGAAGATGAAGCCAATAGAATCGCTTCCGTATTTTGTCAAGGGTTTTGTTAACGCCAAGATGGCCTCCAGATGTTCCTCATGCATCTCCTTCAAAACAGACTGCACTTTACTTCGGGGAACTATCAACTGCATGACCACGTCTCGTCCATCTGCACTTTCCCAAGCCCTTTTCAGCAATCCGTTTTCTAAGGTGAGAGATTCCCATTGTGCCCAGTAGCCCTTCAGCACTTCGGAACCATGGCAGATATCTTGCCAATCCGGGCGGCGACCTTCCTCTTTTGCTGTCAAGATCGGTCCAATGTCTTCATCAGTCATCTGTTCTTGTCGACAGTCTTGTGTTGTCCAGCCATCAGCCAGGAAATCTACAGTGATGGCTTGAACATGTTCGCTTGAGTTTTGTTCTTCCTTTCTGTGGCAATGTCGGCAGTCTTCCGGGCACGGTCTTCGTGATAAGCCATCTGCATTACCGTGCAGGCGCCCCCGCCGATGTTGTACCTTGAAGTTGTACTCTTGCAGATGTTCAAGCCACCTTGCCAACTGTCCTTCCGGATTTTTAAATCTCAAGAGCCATGCAAGTGCAGCATGGTCGGTACGTAGTGAAAACTCTCTCCCATAGAGGTATTTATGGAAGTGCTCCAAAGCTCTGACAATTGCCAACAACTCTCTTCTTGTAACACAATAATTTCTCTCTGGTTTAGAAAGTGTCTTGCTGTAATACGCTATTACTCGTTCTTCACCGTTCTGCACTTGAGACAAAACTGCTCCTAGACCAGTATTGTTTGCGTCTGTGTCTACGATGTACTTCCCTTCGGAAGCTGGAAAAGCGAGAATTGGCTGCGAACATAATGCAATCTTCAACGTTCTAAATGCTTGTTCACACTCTCTCGACCATTGGAAGTTTCGTTTATTTTCCATTAGCTCATGTAGTGGTTTAGCAATAGTAGCGAAGCCTTTCACAAAACGTCGGTAATATGAGCATAACCCCAGGAAACTCCGAACTTCGTGTTTATTCTTCGGAACTGGCCAGTCTCTTACGGTGTCTACTTTATTAGGATCCATGCTAACGCCCGCTGCCGAAACCAGATGGCCCAAATACTGTACTTCCTTCTGGAATAGAGAACACTTCTTCGGGCTCAGCTTCAGTTGTGCACCGTGAATTCTAGTTAGAACGTCCTTAAGGTTTTCCAAATGATCTTCGAAAGTCTCCCCGATCACTATGACATCGTCTAAGTAAACAAGGCAAGTTTTCCACGTCAGGCCTCGGAGTATCAGGTCCATCAATCTCTCAAATGTTGCCGGTGCATTACAGAGTCCAAATGGCATGACGTTAAATTGGAATAAGCCACTTGGGGTCGAGAAAGCGGTCTTTTCCTTGTCTTCTTGATGAAGACCCACTTGCCAATATCCACTCTTCAGGTCCAATGTGGAAAACCACTGTGCTCCGGACAACGTGTCGAGTGTATCGTCAACGCGAGGTAATGGATAGCAGTCTTTCTTTGTAACGTCATTTAACCTCCGGTAGTCTACGCAGAAACGCAATCCACCATCCTTCTTCGCTACCAGCACTACAGGGGAAGACCAAGCACTTGACGAAGGTTCAATTACTCCCTCTGTCAACATGTCCTGTACTAACCGAGACATCTCCTCTTGTTTAGATAATGGAGGCCTTCGAGGAGGTTGGCGTATCAGTGTTGTGTCCCCGGTATTGATGCGATGTTGCACAAGAGAGGTTCTTCCCAGTGACTGTCCCCGAACTGCAAAACAATCTTTGAATTCGTGTAAAAACTGTCCGAGTTCTTTTACCTCACCACTTGAGAGGTCGTTAGAAGATCTGTTCAATAATTCTTGCAGTTCCTCTGGTAATTTAGAAGTATCCGAAGAACTGGGTCTTCGTTGCGTTATTCCGGCTACCCAGGCCACAGGAGTCAATTTGCCTAGGAGCGTATTGCTTTGTAAAGTGATAGCTTGATCCAAAATATTCGCCACTCTAATAGGTACATTTCCGGTTTCGTCAGGTTTTACTAAACTTCTGGCAATTAGTATGCCCGGTGTGCTGACTACCTGGGGTTCGAATATAGAGCACTGATTGCCCCTAGTATCTACCGCAGTTCTAACCATGATGATCTTTTCGGAGTTTGGCGGAACAGTTACGGCCACTTGGTTTATGACGTCCATCGATTTTTCTGCTGTCGTCATTGTTGATAGCATTACCTCTTCGCCTCCGATTCTCAAGACATTGTTTTTGAAGTCGACTATAAATCCGTATGCGTTCATAACGTCCACGCCAAGAATTGCTTCATCCACAATGTCTGCAACAAGTACTTGATGATTAAACTCAAGTCTACCGAGGCGTAGGTGTATCTCCACTTTTCCATACACTTTTACAGGCCGTCCAGTAGCTGTTCGCAAGCTGCAAGAGCACCAGATTGGCTTGAGATCTTTCACCACGTCGGGGCGCACAATAGAAACTGTTGCGCCTGTGTCAACTGTAATCGAGGTTGGCCTTTCTTGAACAAATCCGGTAACTACCAAGCTCCCGGTGTTTTTCTGAAGCGTAGAAATTGCGTATTCTCTAGGGGCTTCGTTCCTCCAGTTAGTCAGCACACGCCCCGTTGCAGCGACTATTGCTCGTTTCCCTGCTGCTGAATTCTAACCCGACAATCTCGTTGTAGATGTCCAGGTTTCCCACATCGATAACACTTCGGTCTTCCATCCTTTCTTATTTTATTCTGTGGCGCCGACCGTCAAGTCTCTGTTCCTTGTTCTTCTTCCTCATCGTCTGTGCCGTCGCGATCTTTTAGCTCGCGCACTTTATGACTTGTCCAACCAGACGCTGATTTGGCGGCCTCAAATTGCAAAGCATGTACCAGGGCGTCCGCACTGTTCTGGTGTCTTGCCATTCGTAACACTTGCTGTAGTTCATTATCTCGGATACCGGCAGTAAATGTCTGCATCGCAAAACGCGTTCGAAAATCTTCTGGCGCTTCAGGATAGGCCAGTCTAATTAGTCTGTCGATACTTGCTTCAAACTCTTGAAGACTTTCCCCGGAATGCTGTCGCCTTGCTCTCAACTGGGTGCAGTACACATCTCGCAAATGTTTATCACCATACCGTAATTCCAGAGCTTTTATCAACTCGGCATAGGTGTTCTGGCTCTCAGGTGGCACTTTCTGTAGTAGTTCTGCCGCGGGTCCTTTTAATGCAAGAACAAGTGAAACAGCCTTGTCTTTTTCTGTCCAATCATTTGCGCATGCAGCAGCTTCAAATTGGCGGAGGTACGTTGCCCAGTGAGTGCTTCCGTCAAAGGTTGGAGCTTTGACATGAACTGTCCCTACTGGAGGCAAAGTGACTTTCTCTGTTAACTTATTTTCTGTGTATTTTTCTGTCTTGATCACTGGTACAGTCTGTTCAGAAATTTGTTTTGGTTGAATCTTCATGCACTGTTCAACTTCAATTTTAATTTGTTCTCTTATGTTTGCCATTGAGTTTTCTACTGCAGATATTTTATTTGACACAGATTCTTCTATAACAGATATTTTTGTAGACATCGATTCCTCCACAGTCAAGACAGATTTTTCTACTTCAGCTATTTTTAATGTCATTGATTCTTGTACCTCCGATATTTTAGTTACTTGCTTATTAAGCTCACCTCGTAGGAGACCCAACTCTGCAGCGGTTTGTTCTTGTGTCTGCTTTTGCTGCTGTATTAACTCCTTGATGTCATCTGCTTCCTGCTTCCGTTCCTCTGCCTCCTGCAGGAGGGTTTTCTGTCTCGCTTCCGCTTTCTCGTCTTGTCGTTTTTCTGCTTCTTCCTGTGTCTGCCGCAGCAGTGTTTGTAAAGCTTCCATCATCTGACTGGGATCCATGTTTACCGATTTAATTACGAATCACACTCGTCTTGTACAAAGCGTCCACTGTTTCCACTGTTAACCGTTCTATCCCACTTCTGACACCACTGTTACGACGGTCTACTCGATCGTCATAGGTACAGTGGAAACAAAATAAGTACAAGACACCAATTAAGTCACTAATCACACCTTTAATGGTTATAGTAAAACAGTTCGTAATTAACAACACAGTGTCTACAACAAATCAAATGAAATTGTTCATACGCGATAAAATGTCCACTAATATTAAAACTCAACTGTATTACAATTATACCGTCCGAATATAAAACGCAACACTTTACTAATAACTACTTGAACGTACACCGTAATAACTCGAACCGCTCTGTAAATATATCGCACTAATACTCTCGAACCGCACAGTCAAAAATCTCGCATTGAACTGAAAACTAAGGCCGCAACGCGATGTATTTATAGTTACGCTCACACACCAGAAGCTTCCAAACTGCGTCTTATCTCTCGCGAACTACGTAAATTGCTACGGCCTTGACACAGTCCGAGCGCCCGAGCGGAGCCTGGCACAGTCGAGAAAATTCTTGCAAAATGCGTTTAGTAGCACGTACACCACACGCTTACGTCGAGATCTTTCTGGCGCATTCGATAAACGTGTAGATTGTTCTGTGCTGTCGTAGCAGTATCCTTACACTCAACTATTTCCTTCTGCCATTTTACTCATACGGTATTATTTTATATATATATATATTTTTTTTTTAATCCTTTTATATTTAATCCTTTTATTTTTAACCCTTGGTTATCTTATATTCAAACATAATTATTCTATTAAATATAAAATTAAACCTAGGTACAAAATCTTTGTGGCCTACACAATACAAATTATACAATATTCAAACAAAACACATAATTGGTCAGTAGCATATAGTCTACTATTATAATCAATTGTTTCTCCATCTACAGCATAAGTCTGTGAGATGCTCCTTTTAAAATCACTTATTTTCTCACTGGGTACACTATAACTCACTTTGTACTCTTTATATCACTTAATTATAGTTTATAATGTTTTGTGATATAAAGTAATCTAGAGCTAGGTATATTATACCCATTTCTGACCTTTATAGTGGGGTGATTACGTTATCATTTTTGGGACTGGGTTATATAACGTTACACAGTATAGTTTATAACAGTCAAGCATTCTTCTGTAACAACTGTTAAGAATGGCACAGCATGATAATAAATCAGACACTCTTGTTCATGCTCTCGGTTTTGAAGCTGCCAAGTCGGCAACCTATATTAATCAAAGTATGCCATCATGTTGTAGCTAAACGGATCCAATATCACAGTATCCTCATAACGGACAGAATAAAGAGACAATTCAATAACAACAGTTTAAGAAGTCAGCAGCGCCACAACAACTGGAACGATGGGGAAAAGACAGAAGACCGAAGTGTTACAACTGTGGGAAAGGTGGTCACCTACAGGTAGACTGTTAGGAGAAGAAAATACCAAGAGAAGAGAGTGTTCACACCAATTGGAGAAGTACAGCCCTAGAACAGCACATAGTTTCCACGTTACATAAGACTAATGGAAACCTGACCATTAATGGATTTGTGGAAGGTAAACAAACATCATTTAAAGTTGACATGGGCGCTACAGTGTCTAATGTGCCCCCTGACTTACTCAGCAACCGATGGCCTCAAATTAGCTCTTGTACAATATGGACTGTGACTGGAAGCCTAGTCAATATGTTAGGAAAGATAGACGTATGTGTACGCCTGGGTCTTCTCGAGTTTAGCCACCAAATGCTTGTTGCAGACACTGTTGATGAAGTGATTCTTGGTACGGACATTATGAATGCCTACGGCTTTGTTGTGGACTTAAGAGAGAATGACCTGAAGGTTGGCCAGGAGAAGATAAATCTTTGCATGGCTAAAATGTCAGGGTCTGGCAACCATTCAATCAAGCAAGTGGCATTGGCCAAAGAAGGAGTCAACAGGTCTGGTCAAGAGGAACCTTTCCTATTCCAGGTAGAAATGGAAGAAGAACTAGCAGAGGAAGTACAATTAAGTATAACGGCAAAAGAAGTGATTGGCATGTATGCAAAAAATTATTTGATTCTGTTTGAATTTGTGGCAGTTACCGTTCACCATACAAAAATTCTATATACAGACACACACATACACAGACACTTTTCAGGAAATGACTTCAGCCCTTATCTTGAACACGATTTTTTTCGCGATCACCATACTTTCATTTCCTTATGGAACATGGAAGTGAAACATCTTTAACTATAAAAACCACCCAAGATGAATAGACTGATAAAAACATATAAATTAAACAACCCAATATGACCACTAATTAATTTCAGAACAGCATCCACATATAAAATAGCAAAACTCATGCGCAGAAAATAAGAAATACCATCTGATATGACAAATAGTACTCACAACATTAAGAATGCATATAAATTAATAGACAAACTAAAAGAAATATATATAAATGGAAAAACATTTTTCACATCTATGACATCACCAATATGTACATCAACATCCCAGTAGAATAAACAATAGACATAGTCATAAACAAACAAAATGAAAATACCAAATATATAACAAAATAAAAAACAGCTTCCAACTAATACACTTTCACACTTATTCCAATCCTCTTCTACCGCAAACTGTAGAGGTTGAGCAAAGGTCTCGCCACCATGGTGTCTGCATGGCCAGGCCTTGGCTTCATTCCGATGCACTCCCAGCTCCTGCAGAGAACACCTCACATTGTCCTTCCAAGTCACTCTTCTCCGGCCCCTGGGTCTTCTCCCAGCAATTCTTGTCTCATACAGTTGTTCTGGAAGTCTATTCCTTTCCAGCCTCTGAACATGTCCTAACCAGTGCAACCATGTTTTCTTAATTTGATCTTCCAACTACTACTCAACCAAAATTACTTTGAATTCAATAATACAATTTATCAACAAGATGAAATATTGGCAGTAGGATCCCCACTAACAAGTATAATCGCTGAAATATTCTAACAATACATTGACATAAACCAAAACTGTATGTGGAGAGTGTGTGCGGCAGCTGGATGTTGATGATGATGATGTGCTGATTCCCACATGGATTATAGGTTGTCTGTGTTACTACTGCATGATGATGGTCCTAGTGCCCCTCTATCAATCATGGTATGTGCTGCTTATGGTTTGATTATGATGTTCATGATCACGATTCTATGTCGCTGATCAGAGTAACATAGTGTCCCTGTGAGTAAAATACTATGTTATTTTATTTTATTTATATATGAAATTACATCTCTGTCCCTCACTTGAAATTGTCTGAGGTATTTGTAATATACCAGGACCTACTCCTCATATCAGGTATGGGAAAAATGCTGTCTTTAACCTGTTCTGAAGTTGCCGAATACATCGGCAGGTTGCTGAGTAAGCGGGGCGTCAGGACGATCTTCAAGCCAACCAAAAAGATCCAGCAGTTCCTGCGACCGGTGAAAGACGCCAGGGATCCACTCTCGTCGTGCGGGGTGTACAGTATTCCTTGTACGTGTGGCCAGGTCTACATAGGCACCACGAAGCGTAGTGTCCGGACGCGCCTCTCTGAACATCGGAGATACTGCCGCCTGGGCCAGCCGGAAAAGTCCGCAGTTGCTGAACACGCTCTTTCCCACGACGATCACCGGGTGATGTTTGATGAAGCCCGCGTATTGTCTTCTGTCCGGGGTTACTTCACTCGCCTGCATCTGGAGTCCATCCATATTCACAAGAATGCGTCCGTCGCTATGAACCGCCGAGGGGAAAGCATCTCCTTAAATAGTGTCTGGCATGGTTTATTTTCCATGGCCAATCAGAATCAAGAATGACGAGCTGGCTTCTCATTGGTCCGCGTGATACACCTTAAGCGGCCAAAAACTTATAAATAGAGGCATCGTAGCCGTAACTCACTGTTGCTTGTTCCCAGTTCATTGGGGACGTGTTCGGCGTGTCATCTATTCGAACACAATTTAGCTACTGAAGATGGCCACCGGTGGTGCGGCCGAAACGTATAGCTCCAATACATCAAGCAATCGACCACGGCCTCTCAGCCCGGAAGTTTTATCTAATCATATTGACACCGGCCGTGAAAGCCTACGTACTAAGATTAAGAACCTCTACGGGGAGGAGGTTTTAAAGAAAATTAAAAAGCTGGAGACGCTACGGAAGAAGAAAGCCAGTCTCCTGTGTTCCTTGGCCTTTTTACTTTGATGTAGAGACTCGGGAACCGTTCCTAGGTTCCTACGACAGAGACACATTTTTAACACGCCACAGGCCAATAGGATATACAGAAGAACGGAGAATGCCATGCTGCGCGAGCGCATACACTACACGAGAAAAGAGCTGGCACTTAATGATCAAGAACTGTTTAAGCTGCATTTACATCTCAGCAGTTCCCTCCAACAACATGATTGGGAGATGTTGGATGGGCTTACATATAATGCCTTCGAGTCGTGTTATGCCAGTACCAGCCAGAGACAGCGTGACAAATTCGAGCGGTTTGGTTCCCAGAACATCGGGGGAAGAGTACTAGATCGTGACAGGATGGACAGGATGGTTGTGAATTTATCGAACCGTCAACTAACACCACATGAGACCTCGGTGTTAGCCAAAGGTGAGAAGTTTGCAGTTACCCTGAAGACAGTACCTGTGGAGGAAATAGTTGCGAGCGTGGAGGCAGGCATCCGAGGACTACCCCGAGAACAGGCAGATGAAATCCGATTGGAAGCTTCCAGGGCCCTTAGAAGGGCCGCTCCGCCAAAATGTAATCTTCTGTCGGCGGAGTTGCGAGCCTTGAGGGAATTGAAAGGGGATGACTCCATTGTCATTGTGCCTGCGGATAAGGGGAGCGCCACTGTGGTCTTGAACACCGAAGACTACCAGCGGAAGATCGAAGGTTTATTAGATCCGGCCAATTATCGGAGGCTGAACAAAGATCCGACTACTATTGTTCTAAGAAAAAACGGATTCTTTGGTTAAGCAATCTTCTCTGGCGCCTGATGTGAAGACGGCCGTCCGGTGTTCGGAGGCCCTTCCCCCTCGTCTCTATGGTTTACCGAAGATCCATAAGGAAGAAGTTCCGCTGCGGCCCATCGTCAGTGCTATTGGCTCGCCTACTTACAACTTGGCAAAGCACCTTACTGGATTGCTCAAGCCGCACATCGGGCAGACGGATTCTTTCGTCCGGGACTCTTCTGATTTCCTCCGGAGGATCCGGGAGTTGGTGCTGGAGCCTGGCGATGTTCTCGTGAGTTTTGAAGTGGTCTCTCTTTTCACCATGGTTCCTGTTCAGGAGGTCTTGGGGTATTTGGGTGACCTGTTCTCGGCGGACATCACTGCTTTGTTCCGGCAGGTCCTCACAACGACCTACTTTCAGTGGAATGGCGGCTTCTATGAACAGTTGGATGGCGTCGCGATGGGAAGTCCTCTCAGCCCTGTGGTTGCAAACTTCTATATGGAGAAATTTGAAGAGTTGGCAATTTCATCTGCGCCTCTCAAGCCGAAGTGTTGGTTGCGGTATGTGGACGACACTGTCGTGGTCTGGAGCCATGGGGACGAGGAGTTGGAATGCTTCCTTGGACATCTGAACGCTGTGCACCCGCGCATACAGTTTACGATGGAGCGCGAGAGTGGTGAACAATTGGCTTTTCTGGATGTGTTGGTCCTGAAAAGGACCGCTGGCAGCTTGGGACATAAAGTTTATAGGAAGCCAACGCACACCGACAGATATCTTCACAAGTCCTCCAATCATCATCCTAGGCAGAAGAGAGCGGTGCTGAAGACTCTGGTAGACCGGGCAAAAAGAATCTGTGAGCCCCAGTATCTCGAAGATGAGTTTCGGCATCTCGAGGAAGCACTGCAGTCCAACGGCTATTCTGCTGCGGAGGTTAGGAGAGCTGCCCGGCCGAGAAGATCTGGTAGGCCGGACGAGTCGGTGTCGCCTGAGGTTGTTGGCTCTGCTGTCTTGCCCTACATCCGTGGCGTGACTGACCGCATCGGCAGATTGCTGAGTAAGCGGGGCGTCAGGACGATCTTCAAGCCAACCAAAAAGATCCAGCAGTTCCTGCGACCAGTGAAAGACGCCAGGGATCCACTCTCGTCGTGCGGGGTGTACAGTATTCCTTGTACGTGTGGCCAGGTCTACATAGGCACCACGAAGCGTAGTGTCCGGACGCGCCTCTCTGAACATCGGAGATACTGCCGCCTGGGCCAGCCGGAAAAGTCCGCAGTTGCTGAACACGCTCTTTCCCACGACGATCACCGGGTGATGTTTGATGAACCCCGCGTGTTGTCTTCTGTCCGGGGTTACTTCACTCGCCTGCATCTGGAGTCCATCCATATTCACAAGAATGCGTCCGTCGCTATGAACCGCCGAGGGGAAAGCATCTCCTTAAATAGTGTCTGGCATGGTTTATTTTCCATGGCCAATCAGAATCAAGAATGACGAGCTGGCTTCTCATTGGTCCGCGTGATACACCTTAAGCGGCCAAAAACTTATAAATAGAGGCATCGTAGCCGTAACTCACTGTTGCTTGTTCCCAGTTCATTGGGGACGTGTTCGGCGTGTCATCTATTCGAACACAATTTAGCTACTGAAGATGGCCACCGGTGGTGCGGCCGAAACGTATAGCTCCAATACATCAAGCAATCGACCACGGCCTCTCAGCCCGGAAGTTTTATCTAATCAGTAGTTGATTCTGTTTGAATTTGCGGCTGTTATCGTTTGCCATAGAAAAAAATTACCCCCGATAAAAAAAACGTTGCACGTAAACTACCCCTTCCCCTTAACTGATCTTCACCAAAACCAATAGGTCTTGAGAACTCAATAATTCAGGGCTGTATGCCAAAGAGTAGTTGATTCTGTTTGAATTTGCGGCTGTTATCGTTTGCCATAGAAAAAAATTACACTTGTTTAAAAAAAACAGTTGCAGGTAAACTACCCCTTTCCCTTAACCGATCTTCACCAAAATCAATAGGTCTTGAGAACTCTACAAATCAGGGCTACATGCAAAAAAGTATTTGATTCTGTTTGAATTTGCGACTCTTTATCGTTTGCCATAAAAAATACCCTTTTAAAACATAAAACGTAGCAGGTAAACTACCCCTTTCCCTTATCCGATCTTCACCAAAACCAATAGGTCTTGAGAACTCTACAACTTAGGGCTGTATGCAAATAATCATTTAATTCTGTTTTAATTTGCGGCTCTTATCGTTTGCCATAGAAAATACCCTTTTAAAACATAAAACGTAGCAGGTAAACTACCCCTTTCCCTTAACCGATCTTCACCAAAATCAATAGATTTTGAGAACTCTACAATTCAGGGCAGTATGCAAAAAATTATTTGATTATGTTTGAATTTGCGGCTGTTATCGTTTGCCATAGAAAATACCCTTGTTAAAACATAAAACGTTGCAGGTAAACTACCCCTTTCCCTTAACCGATCTTTACCAAAATCAAAAGATCTTGAGAACTCTACAATTCAGGGCTGTATGCAAAAGAGTAGTTTATTCTGTTTGAATTTGCGGCTGTTATCGTTTGCCATAGCAAACAATTACCCTTGATTAAAAAAAAAAACCGTTGCAGGTAAACTACCCCTTTCCCTCAACCGATCTTCACCAAAAACAATAGGTTGTGAGTACTCTACAAATCAGGGCTGTATGCAAAAAATGATTTGATTGAGTTTGAATTTGCGGCTGTTATCGTTTGCCATAGAAAACAAATCTACAGACACACAGACAGACAGACAGACGGACACACACACAGACACTTTTCAAAAAATGACTTTTTTTCATGTTTTGAGTGTAGTACAATCAGAATCTGCATTAATCTCGAACACGATTTTTTTTGCCATCACCATACTTCCATTTCCTTAAGGAACATGGAAGTAATATACATTTACACAGAGACATCTCCCTACTCGTAGTATAAAAGAGGTATGAGCAGGCAGAAAACACATACACACATGCACATACCTTAAAACTGACAGGTGTTCAAACCACAGGTCACAGAATGTTATCACCTGTCTCTTCCTGCTCACACACTTAAAATTATTTCTAACAGTTTCTATATTATATACAAATATATTCCTCTGGGTAAATATGCAAAAATGTATCATTGCAACACACACACACACACACACACACACAATTAATCGTACTAGTAAATTCCCTGAACGGCAGAACTTGTTCACTAAGTTTAATGAAATGTATTTACTATTTATGAATAGGCTAACTCTGAAGCAATAGTTTTTGCCGTTACCCCAAAGTCCAGTCGTTTTATAGCGTGTAGTTTCTCCTCCATAGTCATTACAACCTTTTTTCGTTTATCACCCATTTCGTAATCTTCAATAAAAACAACAACGAACCACACCAAAAAACAATTTACGAACGTAACCAAGAACAGTGGAACACGTATTCAGCACTAGTTGACATCTGATACACAACTGACGAAACAAAGAGCAGGTAGTAGCAGGGCGGGGGGAAATCCGCGCTTTTCATGTCGCAACTTGTGTTTTGCACACTGCACTAAAATAGGCCGGATAGTACGGAGACCAGATAGTCACGAGCCGGATAGTCGAGAGGCTACTGTATACTATTTTTATTAAGTACTGAAATATGCCACAATGTTTCATTTTTTGAACTTCACTTTACAGTTAATGTTTTTCTGATTAATTTTATGGTTCAAGTTATAATTGCAAATAAATATTTTCATTTTTTTTACTCTTATAATTCAGTTACTGAAATTATTTCATTTATCTGTTTACTATGTATCACATTTTATCAATTTTGTATAAACTAGTAAACAATGGCAGATCACTCGTATGCAACTTGTTAGTTGCATGCCTGTATACTTTAAGCCTACCTATATAGACTCACATCTATACAATTTAATTATAGTTTATCCAGGTTACATAAATCAAATTTCAGACATCACAAACAAAAAATATTGTTATTCATTATTATGATACAATTATTATCATTCAGTAGTATTTATAAAATTATTTGTTATTAGGCCTACCATTATTGTTAGTTGTTATGTTATTATCATTATACAATAATAAAATAAATAGTTATTCTTCCAAACACTAATACTAATAATGACAAAATGATAACACAACACAATCACTGCAAATGAATAAAATGTTACTTACTCCAATCAATAGGGCTATCATAAGGAATGCTGTAGCTGTAACGAGTATATCTGTAAACTCTTAACAATATTTGTACATTTCAACAGTCATTAAACAAATCTTACCTCCAGTGAAAGATACTAGTGAGTTGGTAAAGGGCCATGATAGTACAAAAGCTACAAGAAACCATATCGTTCTTGATTCTACTATTATACTATCACTGACTTTCTTTAGAAAACTATAATGCAACAGCTAAAAGAAACCATATCTTTCTTGATTCTACTATTAGTGATATAACTGTAAATTAGTTCACTGAAACCAGTTAACTTAGTGCCGTGAGCACTTTTTCTTTGTGTGTATGTGGGTGTGTGTCATACATAATGGATAACTTGGAAGTTGAAAACAAATAAACACGAGACTGTCACACCCTGGTAGTGTTTGAATTATAGCATTGCTGACATAAGGTTCAACTGTAATGTACCTGATGAATTGCCAAAATACCAACAGCTAATGCATTGAATGTTGTGAATCACGGTATACCTGAATGCCTGGCAGCGCTGTTTGATAACACTTGGTCAGCTTATGGACAATTGACACGATTATGGATTCACAATATTCACTTCAATAACAGTGTGGACACGTCTTTAAACAGAATTATTAAGGTTCACTTTCATTCTGGCATGATCACCTAATGTATACAACTATTCGTGAGTTTATAAGACATGAGCTACAATAATTTACTTTTTATAAATGTCATTTTCTGTATTTTCTCATAAATCTGACGAACTTTGTGATTTCTATCGACATGGTAACTCCCGACTTGGTTTTCAATTTGTAGGTTAGTTGGATAAAGTCCAGCTTGGATTATCAAAACATAAAAGTTCATTCCAAGTATTCATTTCGCATTTATACCTTATTCTGAAACAAATTGTCTTTTTATTTTATGTAAACTGTTTTGATTTTGTTTAATATACAACTCTTTGCTGCAAGATTTTCATTTAACCTAACGTTTACAAAATAAGTACAATTAAGAAACAATTTTTTCATATACGTACTTCAGATGTAGCCGTTTGTGTCAAACTGTATTATATAAAATAATAAGTAGACACAACAAAACGTTTCCGGAAAAAATAACCTACCGGCACACGCACACGGCAAGCGAAATAAGTTACAGCTAAAGCAGTTGTGTTGTTAAGCATAAATCGTGCACTGCACTATAAAAACGTAATATAAAAATGGAAACACCTCTCTCTCAATCACTCTCTCTCTCTCTCTCTCTATATATATATATATATATATATATATATATATATATATATATTTACGGCAGCAGGAAGAATTTAAAAAAGACACTTAAAAGAAATTTTTTATGGACTCAGGTTTACTACCCTAAACAACAGGTTAAAAATCAGTAACTGTACTGAGTTACTGAGTCGCAAACGATGTTCTTTTCAAAATTGAAACTTTATACATACATAAATATATAATATTTATAATAGAGAGAGAGAGAGAGAGAGAGACCTATCTGTAAAAGTCCAATAACTTGTAACACGCCTCTTGGTCATTTTTATATCCACAGAATACGAATATATCTTTTGTATTTTCCGAAAACTGTACCTGCATTACATTTTCGATGTTTTGAGCCCACGATAGTGTCGATACGTCACGCAATGAAGAAGAAGTGTACCAATTGCGAAACTTGCGTCTAGGCATGGCCGACTGGTTTGGGGGATCGAGTTTAAGAAGGATGTGCAAAACGCAGCTGTGCAGTGGGAAGATACAACACCTGTTTCCAGTTACTCCAACTAAAAAGTCGCATATATGTTCCAAGGACATTTTGAATATAATACTATTTTGGTAAACAGACAGATGATGTCCAACACGCATTAAATGAAAAATCAGTACAGGGGAAAAGGTTTCTATACATATAATTCTGGCATCATAGCATTACAGTTCCTGGTTCCATTCCCTTCTATTCTGCCTGTTTCCTGGTTGTAAACCTCTGTCCAATATGGCTCTCTGAATTTTTCATCCACATGATTTTGGCTTCCCTTACTTTTACATTGTATGCATACCCACTCTAAGGGCTATTTGAGAGTTTGTTTTCTGGGTGTACATATTGTTTACGTTTTCAAAGAATGGGTATCTACTCTTTCTACTCGTATGTTGAAAATTGACAAAAAGCAAAATTTGTGTTGTTACAAGTAAAGGAACCATAGACAACAAACACGTATGTTAATCACGAGAGAAGTGAACATGCCAATCAGTTTCAGTCTGAGTCTATTACAATTAATAGAAGGAAGACCAAGAATGAACAAATTAACAAAGACCAATGAACAAGAAAGACCAAAACCTACACAGGAGAATCAGAAGACTAGAAGCATATAGATAATAAATGAAAATTGTTTATATTTATTCAAACAGCACGTACATTATTAAAACTCAACAGTCCAGTCCAACAAAATTCATTAAAATCTTATCTTTATAGGCGAAATCACTACTGGGATCACTCATTACTCAGCTATAAGTTCATACATCAAACTACTAAATGACAAAACTCTGATGATTTGAAACTTCTGATAAAACAAACTTTCATCTTAGGAGTGTTAGTGTTTACATGATAGTTGGTTAACAACAAAAACCAAGAAAATTCTTAATCTGTTTCTTATCCTTTCACAGCTGGGATCATAATTATTTAAATTATTATCTGGGCTGCAAGGCCATGGTCTTCTGAAAATTTTCATTGTGATTTATTCTGGCTGGAAATGTAATCAGACATTTTGGCCTCACCTCTGGAGGCAACGTTCAGTGAAAGGTCTTCGAAACTACTGACCCATATCTTGACAATACTTTTGAAGACCTTTCACTGAAGATGGCCTCCTGGGGAGAAGCTGAATGTCTGATTACATTTCCAACATTAATCAGAATGAACATTTCAGAAGAACACGACTTTAGTCTGGATAACAATTTAAATATGATAATTCTTAGTCAACAAACACATTCAATTATGTTCCAGGATTTCACCAATGTCTGAGTTAAGTTTTTATCAATAGATAATTTCCAACGAGTGTTCTAGGGAAATGAGCGATCTCAACTGGATAAAGCATTAGACTCTTAATTCTTGAACCCGATCACCCACATCAATTGAGGTTCTTCATCTACTGAACATTAGGATACTACAATAACTGATCAAGGAAATTCAAGATCTGCCAGACTGAGAAAATGTCAATCCATACACCAAGCTTTTAACACTTAGCTGAAGACAAATTCACATTTGGACTGTAATGGTAAACATAATAGCTGATCAAATAAAATAGAGAGTGATCTCAACTGTATTCCAAGTATGTAAACATATACGGAATGTTTATACAGAGTTTAGATGATACAATACCCAGTTATGAAACTGGAGTCATTCCAGACTGGGAGATGAGTTAAAATCTTACTTTATAGTTTTGTGTATGTAATCCAAGATCAGTATGGAGTGGCATTTGAAAGTTTTCAAGGGTATGAAATTATTTAGGTTTTTTTATTCCTGTCAAAATGTATGATGTTGGAATGTATTAATTTTGTAGTTTTCTTTAATTTGTTCTAAATACAACTATTATATTAACGACTCGGAACACAAAATTTTTTATAAGTAAAAACATAAAGTTTTACCTTACAACCTGAACCGGTTTTCACCTTTAGAAGGCTTCTTCAGAGGTTGTCGCTGGTAGTGCTGTCCGTCCTGTTGTTGGCGACGGAATCGAATTTCGAAAGATCGATGTTGTGTGTGTGGGGTCAGATATGTTCGAATAATGCGTGCGATTTGAATTGTGTCTGTTCATTTAGGATGTCGTTTTTATTTGTTTTCATGTGTTTGTATATTTCCAATTGTTCTAGAGTGTTTAGTTTTCGGCCTTTTGTGTGTACATGTAGAATGTTCATGTTATTGTCGATGTTTTTGTATGTGTGGTTTGCTTCAATGAGGTGGTTTGCAAAGGTGGATTCTGTAGTGGAGTGGAGTGCCTTTGTGTGTTCAAGCCTCTGTGCAGGCTTTGCCAATTTCATTCAAAGTGTTGCATGAAGAACTATTAGTGCCGTGTGCATAAATTATCATGTGATCGATATTTGGCCAATTAGAACGCAGTAAATTATTAAAAATTGTCTTTTGCCATGAGCAGATCAAGTTAGTTCATCTTGAGCATTCGTCTACTAAACGTGCGGTTCGCGTTCAAGAAGTTTCTCTTGCGTGAACACGTTACCAGTTCGAAAGGTGAACGAAAACTTGGAACTCTGTGTGAGTTATTCTACAGATTCAGTTTTAATAAATAATATTGTGATTTACAAGTATCCGTGTTAGTCAAGATATCCTCATAGGGAGATCTACTGACCGCGGTAGATCTGTGTGACGCGAGGACACTTGAAGACATGCCGGAAGGTGTACGCCTATACACCGTTTTTCATTAAACACCCACGTTACACCTTGAGATACGTAAATAAACTATAACAATATTAAAACATTTTAAAAACCATTAACAATCATAATCAGTGTTATCGCAGTGAGGCCGTGTTGCAGTTCGTCGAGCAAGTTCAGCGTGTGTATCATCAGGACACCATCCCAGCAGAATCCACGAGGGAAGGACATGTGAGATATACGCATCGCCATCAGCCATCTCGCCGCATCAAATAGGAGTATCTTCACTCAAGTAACAAATTCAGATCTGAACTTTATATAAACTGTTTTCAAACAATATTTCAAAATTCATAACATTTTTGTATGTTTAAAAATATATCGTATGAACAATTATTCAATTGGTGTGCAATAAATAATTATAATACCTCCAATATACACTTGTTGATTTATAAAACACACACCATATTCCTATGCGCAAGAATTAATTCAATTGTGTTGTCGCATAGTATTAAATGGCGCTAGCCAACTAGGGGCATGATTAATTTAGTAATTTAAGTAATATTTCTAACTTTTGTATAAACTAATTTTGTGAACTTTTATTTGTGTGTGTTGTTCATTTCTTTATCAGAGAATATATATCTTATGTTTGCGTATTCTCGGGTATATGTTATATGAACAGTTTATCAGTAGTGTATTGGAGGTTGAATTATTATTTGTTTATGTTAGAATAAGTTTGTTTACATTTGTTGCTATTGGACTGCATACTTTAAACCATATAATCTGAACATTCTTAACAACAATAATCCAGTGATAATAATAGTCGACGTTCCGATAAATAAGGAAATTTTAATATTTGTAAGATTTATAACATAAATGGTCAAAATGACCGAGTCTCAAACTCCAGCAATGGATAATTCAAACAACATTGGCCGCGATTTTGGCTAATATGCAAACGATGCGCGAGGAAAATAAATTGGCTAAAGAGGACGCGATTAAACAGAACAAAGCACTTCACGATAAAAATAAAAAAATCTATACCGCGGTGCACGATCAGGCCAAACAGAACAAGCAACTGCTTGAAGCCACGGAAAAACGGATTGGCGAGAAGGTGGAGGTAATCCGCACCGACATTGAAACTGCACTCGACGTAAGTAATTCACGTATCAGCGAGTGCGAGGCAAAGATCACCGGCATCGAGGAAAAGGTTGTGCAACATGCTTCCACGGTAAGTGAGTTGGTTGCAGAACAAGATCTACGTATCCAGGAGTTGAAACAACAACAATCACGACTCCAAGATACGTCATCAACAGCTAATCATACAACCTACGTCTACAAAACCTTAGACGATACGAATTCGCAGTTAAAATTTTTCGGCCGCGATACCGAAAACCCCATCCTCTTCATCATAAGCTGCCAGCGCAATATGGAAGTGATAGGAGACACCTTGAGCGAAGCGGATATGATTAATTATGTAGTGAGGAGGTTAAAAAGTACTGCAACGGAATGGTTTACTATTGTACAGGATAAAATTAGTACCTATGAAGATCTGGTGAGGCACTTCAGGGCTAGGTATTGGAATAGTGAAATACACGGAAAATCCGAATACAGCTGGAATTTGGTAGGTATTCCAATATAAATGCTTCAAAAGAAAATTACCTAAGCCAGTTGGTATCGCGGGCCAAATATCTAGAACCAGAAATAGCGGAACCAGAAATGGTTAACAAATTAGTACACCATTTCGGGAGCGGTATCCAAATTGCTGTAATCACGCAAGGAGTCAAATACTTGGAAGAATTACTCCTTTTGTTGACAAAATGGGAACATGTTGACAGCCAAAACAATGGCAATAATAATAGTGAACCGCCGCATAAACAATTCCAGCCTCAACCACAAAAAAAAACAACAAAGACAACAACAAAGTAAAAATAAAACAACTTTTCAGAATTTTAATGCACATAAAGTATCAGCTATTACTGAAGTAAATTCAAATGAAGAGCAACAAAAAAACGAGTAAGGTTGCACGGCGTGAGTCCGTGCAACAAAGTAAAAAGCACAAACAAAGAAAACAATAACAAAAAGCAGTTCAATAGATCTAATGTTAATAAGTCTAATTATAAGGATGTATATGTTGTGTCAGGCCTATAGGCCTATCCTGCTGAAATTTGAGACGATTTAGTTTATAGTAACTGTAGGGATAAGTGTGTGGAAAATATTAGAGTTAAGGATGATAATGACATTGTTGTGAATGCCAAAATTAATGGATGTGTCGGAGAGGTGTTGTTTGATAGTGAAGCACAAATTTCTCTTATTGATGAACGTTTTTTGACCAACCACAAGCACTATTTTAAAAAAATTCTGATTCTACCCGTTAACAATAAAATGGTCACATCTGTGACTTGTGAATCGCAGGTTGTCGGGAAACAAGCACTTATAACAATATATACACAGGGGGTGGAAATTGAAGTCCCCGTACTGGTGATAAAAAAACTTGTATACGACGTCATAGTGGGTACTGACACGTTAAATAAAGTGCAAGCCACTATTGATTTTGAATTAACAGAACGCTGAAATGTACCATCAAAGACAAGTTACACACAATTAAACTTGGGCGCACGCATGAGAATATCGTGCAATGTCAAAGCTCGGGTCGGATACTCAAGCCACACATTAATTATGTTGATAAGATAACGGACAACAAGCTTATCCGCAATAGTCAGATAACCCAAGATAAACAAAGGCAGTTAGACGAAATTTTAAATAAATACAAATCAGTTTTTGCCAATAAACCCACGGTTACTAACATATATGAACATACGATACAGGTCACCGATGAACATAAATTTGTCAGAAAGACCTACCCCATTCCGCTTCATTATCAACAACAAGTTGATGAGGAAGTTTGCAAGATGTTAGAAAGTGGTATCATCGAACGCACCGATAGTAACTTCTTAAACCCTATGGTTATAGTTAAAAAAAAAATAATGATGTTAGAATATGCTTAGATATGCGCAATCTTAACACGATTACACATAAGTGTTACGACTGCGCACCCAATGCGGAAAATTTATTTGTCAAATACCAAGGGGTAAAGTACATGTCCCGCCTTGACCTGAAAAGTGGGTTTTGGCAGATACCTTTAGCTAAGGAATCCTGCAAATACACTGCATTTCTATACAAGAACAAGTGCTACCAATTTAAGGTAGTTCCATTTGGATTGGTAACTAGTTTAGCCGCATTGGTTTTAAGTGCCTGGAACTTGCGGTAGGTCACAAAGTGGAAGATTTCGTCAGTGTATTTTTCGATGACATCCTTAGAATATCCAATTGTTTGAGGAGCATCTCCAACATCTTGAGATCTTCTTCCGCAAATTAAGGGATGCCAACCTAGCCCTTAACTTGGAGAAGTGTGAATTTGGTAAATCACAGATAAAGTTCCTTGAGCATATAATTTCCGCGGACGGGATAACCACTGATACTGAAAAGATACAGGCCATCACCGATTTCCCAAATCCAAGAAAACTGAAAGACATCAGGGCGTTCCTTGGTTTAACAGGATACTTCCGACGTTTCACACCTGAATATTCCAAGACGATTGAACCGCTACTGGAATTGTTGAGGAAGAATACAAAATGGAGGTGGGAGGAGTGTCACGAGCAGGCTTTCATCGCCACCAAGGAACTATACAGCAAAAATCTACATGTATTTCACCCTGAAAAGGAAGGCACATATGTGCTAAATTGTGATGCTTCTGATTATGCTATTGGAGGAGTACTTTACCAAAGAAACAACAAAGGTGAGCATAAAGTCATCGCACACATAAGTAGGTCGTTAAAAGGGGCGGAAAGAAACTATTTTACTTCAGAAAAGGAGATCTTAGTGATAGTATATTGTCTCAGTAAATTTAGATATTACTTCGTAGGCCAGCATTTTGAAATTCTGTCAGACAACCAGGCGTTATCATTTATGTTGCGTTGTAAACTTGCTAATGCACGTATATCTAGATGGATTATGGCAATCCAAGAATACGATTTTACAATCAAGTACTGCAAAGCCAGCGAAAATAAAACTGCTGACACACTTAGCAGGTATCCACCGGTGATTGAAGAACGGCATTCGTCTACCAATAATGAGGTTCAGATTCTTGCCATAAGATACAAACTTCAAGATGATTTGAAAAACCGATTAAAAAACATAAGTTCTGAACAGCAGAGTGACTGCAAGTTAAAAAGGATTAGCGACGAGATTCGGGTGCAGGAAAACTCCAATCCATCAAGACGTATTATACAAAATCATCAATGGGGAATGGAAAGTAATGGTACCCGATGCCCTCGTCGAGGATTTGACGTGGATATGTCACGAAAGCTTGGCACACGCTGGTGCGTATAAATGTTACCTGGCTATGCGTGAGGATTTCGTCTGGTTAAATATAGCCAGAAAAGTGAAGGCCATCTTACGCACATCTCACATATGCTAAACCGCTAAGTACCCGAACCAGCATACTCAAGTAGAAATGGGCAACAATGTAGCCAAAAACAAAAATGACCTTGTTTGTATAGACTTTTTAGGCCCACTCCTGAATGCATCTCGGGGTATGAAAAATCTTGTGGTTTGTACTGATGCTTTTACTAAACACGTTAGTTTATATCAGGGGTGCCCATCCCCCCCAAGGCCCAATGCGCAAATCCCCCCAAAAGTCTCAGCACTCCCCCAATTGAAAAGCCCCCCCACTAATAATGACCCAGGGGGTGCAAAACGTTCGGGGGGTCTGGGAATACACCCCAGTAAAAGCAGAAAATTTGAAAATTAAGACTTCAAAACTCGAGTTTTAGGTATATTTTAGACCTAAATCTCGGGGTTTTTCAATAAGCCTATACAAATTATTTTAGTTGAAAAAGTCATGAAAAACAAAACAAGATCCTACACTACAGTTACAATAATTGTTACACTTGTTACGATAAAATTTACTACTAGTTGTACTGGTAGAGACATTTATGCTGCCAGTTCGTTAAAACAATCATAAAGATATGCGATTGCTTTAGTTTTTTACTAATAGCTTAGTTTGTTGCACAAACACGGTAAAAATTTCCATCAATGTTGGATTTAAAATGTTATTCTTGAAAAAATCCCCCCCAAAAATTCTCAATGCGCAACTTGCACATTGATCCCCCCCTGTGGGCACCCCTGGTTTATATGCCATTGGGAGACCGACAACAACAGTGGTGTTAAATATAATCCTATATAAATACATTCCGAAATATGGTCGAATAAAAAAAATCTTGTCCGACCAAGGCAAGCAATTTACAAATACAAAGCGGCATTCTGAGTTGGCTAAACATGATGTCCAGACAGTGCTGACAGCGATCCGGAGACCGCAAGGCAATCTCGCCGAAATGGTCAATAAGGAATTAGGGAGATTATTCCGCACGTATTGTAATGTGAATCAGAGTAAGTGGCCGGAATACCTCGAGTTTTTCGAGACGTCCATAAACGGAAATTACAATACAACAACAGGATATACCCCTAGTGAGCTTCAAACCGGTTGAATTTTCATATTGTTTTTATGAATCATCATGTCAAACATCTCAAGCATGTATAGCTGCTTGGTGACTGAACAAGCTAAACAAATGAAATATCTTGGCTTCATAATAGAATTGGAAAGTTTTATTTGTAACGTGAAGAAATAGTTGTATACATTCTTACGGAAATTCTATTTATTACGAGATTTTCCCGAAAATAACTATTTCTCGATAACGTCCAGATAAGTTCTGTGATCAATTCATGGCCGGGTATTTGGTTAGTTCGAATTGCTTACTACAATTAATTGTCATGTGTAAAAGTTTTCATACTGATGACTACCTTTGTTTCGTGAAGGTATGCAGCAATTGTTGTCAGATGTGGTACTATCAAGGAGAACTATGTAATAACAGACATCAGCTGCCTTGTGTATAATACGCACAGAAGCAGTTGAAGACATAATACTCTATCCTGTTTGAATAAACAAACTCGTATTCATTCAGTGTGCGGTCTTGCGTAAGGAGTCACAGCTGTTATGTGATTATAAACACCAGATAGGTTGATGAACGAAAGAAGCCAATGACATATCCGTAAAAACGAGTGATATTTTAAAATAATAATGTGCATTTTAGATAAATTATTTACATTTTCTGATAAACCTAATTTTTACCAATAAATTATTCGTAACAGTCTAACAAGTATTTACATTACTACTCCTACTTTATTACATATTTACACAAAATACTCCAGAAATATTTAAGAGTTCACGTAAGTTTTATAAGAACGAAAGTAGCCCTAACGATCTCTTAATTTAGTGTTTATTTGTTTAAAATGCTTTAAGCTTAGCAAATATTCCGTTGCCAGTATTGTATTAATGCTATTAAGTTTATGACCTGGAATAAACGCGCGAATACACGCGCGCGCCGTGCATACACACATAAAAACTCATGACATTTCGACAGTATGATGTTGAAGACTCCAATCGTGGATATTTTATAGATACAACCTTTTTTAGACTTTGCTTATTGTGGGATACATATTGTATAGAATACCGTAACGTTAAACGAAATGTATTTGTTTTATTCAGCTGTTAAAATAAGATACTTAAATTCGATTGCGTTTTGTAATGTATTTGTATTAAGTATGAACTACAAAGTTCTAATTTAAATTAAGATTAAAAGTGCCGTTGATTCACAAGAATTTACTGTCATGTGTTCTTCTCTGATACGCTTTAAATAACGAAAACTCATACTTTAAAATTTACAATTCAGGTCAAATCAGGTAGTAATCCAGTCCAGTTCTCGATGTCCCACTATTAAAGAAGGAACATAATTCTTATTACATATAATGAAGCTTTTTAGACCTGGTATTACTAGATGGTAAGTAAATAATCAAATTGTTTTATACAATTTGTAGGTTCATTGTCATTCAGTTCATTCTATTTATTCTCAACTTAAAAACATTCTCTAGCATTTTGTATTTAATTTCTTCAAAAAAAAAGAACACTCGAGAGGAAGTTTTTAAAACGGTTCGAGTACTTTTTTTCAGTATTGTTCTTTTGGAAAATAAGGGCATTACAGTCTGTCTTATGAATACCAATTTGTTTTAAGTTCTCAAAAAATCAATACTCTGTATTTACTAGATGTGTCCGTAGTACTGGCTTGAGCAGAAGCATGACAATCAGAAGCCTACTGTTATCATGACACTGTTAACTTATTATAACTTTATATTTTGTAACAATTTGTTACTATGATTGTTATGTCCCAACATTAAAAATTATAAATACATTTTTAAAACATTCCGCTATTACACTGAGCATTTTATTATGACTTGCACTTTTTGTGTAGAGTATGATTAGTGTACTGAAAACATATATTAAAGAAACCGTAGATCAGTATTTGGCAGTATTGACACTACTGAAGTATATCTGAAAAGTGTATGAAGCCAACCTCATATTTTAATATATTTTATTACAAATTTTATGTCTGTATGGATATCCAAATATTCTTGTACCCGAATTACTCTCGGTCCCAATTTGTTATGATAGGGTACTGATGCTCTACTTTGATGCAGATCACTATCAAGACATTTGTATAAGCATAACTTATTTTTTCCAGCCTTATGATTCTTTTAAATTGAAAAACGTTTTTACTCTCTTGTTTTCTTAGTATTTCCTGCATCACCACTCTTAGGCTTTAAAATTCTAACTTGAATGTGCCCATAAGATTTTTAAATTTCAAGAAGATTAACGCTAATGTTGTAACGTACCAAATTGGCAGTTACATAAGATAACTATCTAATACGTCAAATAAAAAGATATCATGAAAATATTTCAACGTGCATAAAAGAAGGAACAGGAGAATATAAACAAAGTGTGTATCTACGAACGGATATTATTGAAACAACACAACAAAGAAGAAGGAAGAGTAATAAGGATATCATCAAGTATAAAAGAGAGAGAAAATGACAACGCGCTAATATAATATGTTAGCATCCAGGCCCAATAGATCCAAAATAGTGAGGGGATATGACGAAAATAATTACTAAAATAAAAAGGATACGAATCAAGTACAACCACAATGGTGATAAAACAAACGAATTTGTTTATTAGTGTGAAATAATATGGAACAATGATTACCATAACCACGAATAAAAATATGGAAGAATATGACAAGACTAAGGGAACATTGATTATCACAAATAATGTATAACCCAGGAGAACACCGATAGTGAGCAACAACTAACCAGAAGAAGAAAAGAAGAAGAAGAGGAAAGGAAACATACCATGAAGAATGAAGATAATGTATGAACAGTACAAGACATCAACATTCACAAGATATACAAGGAATTAAAATTAATATAGTGACCGGAAGAAGTGTAATGATTATTCGAAGATCAATGACAAAGAAACCAGTGTTTAGCATCATTGAGTGATCACGAACAATAACAGTGAAAACTTGATATAAGTGTAACAACCTGTGATATGATAACCATTTTACCCCAAATAAACACCACAAACAATACAAGTGAAAATGTTTATAACGGAGAAAAATGATTAACCATTATAAGTGAAAGAATCCAAGATTTACTAGTTAAAATGCACAGACAATTAGTGTGACAAGTTTAATCAAGATGGTAACATCACATAGATAATCATTAAGACCACCAAAAGAAATATGAGACAGAACAGTAAATTAATTGTTCATAGGGACTAATAATAAAAGCTTTGTAAGCCTTAATATGAAATGTGCCTGAATGCCATAGCAAGACAGGACAAAATATAAGTGAATTCCAGAACAAACAGTAACAAATAAGCTAGTTTGTTAGGTATAAAAAAATCAATGTACCAAAAACTAGGTGCAACCCACCAAGAAATGTAATATTGTTAGACTAAGAATACCTGTGTTATTGTTTCAACAAATAGTGTAAAAATGTGTATAACTTAATAATAAACCATTGTAGTAGAATGCCATAATGAGATGGAAATAGTTGAGTCAACCACTGCATAAAAATATGTTGCACATTGTTGTCAGACAACTGACACATAACCTCACAGAAAGTGAACCTATAACATAAAATCATGTACATTAGTTAAACCAAGCAACTATCCACAATTGTTTCAAACAAAGACTAGTTAAGAATAATAATGCAAACCAATAAATACCATATGTACTGAAGGACATAGCAAATGAATCAGATTGAATATGATATCATAAAGTTAAATGGACAGAACCCCAATGTGACAAGATAGTTAGTCAAAAAGCATTATCAAAACTTATCAAAAGATTGTGACAAATGTTACCAGTAGTTAGAGAAATGTCTAATACTGCTATGAGAACACCTCACAAATGTAATACTAGTAGTTTAATAATTGAAATATTATAAACTAACTAACTGCAATTGTAAAACCAGATGTAAATAAACACTATACTATGACTTGGAGAGCTTTCAGATAACGAAAAGTTAATTAGTACATTGAACCAACAAGGTACAACAATTGTACACTATTTTAATTAATAACATTATATCCCTTGTGTAATAAAATAATTACATAAGTGACAAAATGGAGAAATGAGAACAGAAGGTATTTTGATCATACTATAAGTATATAAAAAATAACATTTTTAGCAAAATAAAATGTGAACAAATGTAAATAAATATACATATTAGTGTTAGGATGTCAAACATATGTAATAGGATAAGGAATAATAGCGTTACATGTAAATATAAACAATCGAAAATGGTCGGTATGGACGCCATTAACAGATATTGTTTAAACTGTAAATATAACTATTTTATGTACTAACATGAAGGAGAAATGGACTCGAGATGTTTAGTAATAAGTATTACAGTGTAATTATAACGAAATATGGTGAGACAGACTTATTTATATTAAGAATCACCATATGAGTTTTTGAGATGGCCAAGTGAATTAATAATGAACGGATTTAGTGCTTGTTTAGACTTAAAATAAAGCCACAAGTGTCCGCGATTTAATGCCACTACCCAACCGACTATACGACAAAAAATAAGAAAGTTATGACAATTATAAGTTTTTCAATCATTTTGAGTATCCATGCATACGTCACATATAATTTCGAACCCACGCTTAGAGTTGTCAAAAATTAAAAGTTTTATTTGACCAAAGTGTTTTGGGGTTGAGAGTTTGACCTTTTGAACCAATCAAATAGCTTAAAATGACCAGACGAGAAAGAGACGCTTTAGCAAAATGTATCATTCGTTCTGCATCACTCACGATGAGAGGTCTATGCCGAAAAAGTCAGCAAGATATTTTTGAAATGTGCGCGTCACCTACAGTAATAAGTAAACAGACATTAACCTGTACACAACAACATATTACCGAGTGTCCAGTGAATTAAGTGAACAGTGAATTAACACGACCAGTGTATAATAAGGGTCATGTTTTGTGTATTCAATTAGGGAGTACAATGTTTTAATTATGTTAAAGAAATTAATGAAAATATAATTTTCGTTGATGAACGAAAAATGTTGTTTTGGACTGCACTAGTCATAACGCTTGAGTGCTTAAAATATGATGGACAATTATCAGAACTTAATAAATAAATTGTAGCACGGTTTAATGTCAATAATTAATTCAAAAATAATTATTTTACAATTAAAGAATAATTGAGAAAGGCGGAATTAACTTAGATACCGCTCATCAGCATATACTATATAGTCGCTTACTTGACTACGACTTTTGAATTAACAAATAATTATTTTCTTGTTCGAATATTTTTATGAATGATAATTACACATCAAACGAATTATAAATAAAATGTTTGTAATCATATCATTAAGACTTTTATAAATAACATAACTTATTCTAAATAGCCACTTACATGTTACTAGGTAAACTAACCTAGAACCGAAGAATATAATTTTGTCACAAAGAAACAATTCTGTTCTTGAATAATTTTACTGAAATGAAAGCGATAACAAGAGTTTTTTTCTCTAGATTTTTTTCTCTTTCCAGTACATGGTTCTAATAGCTAATGAGTCAATAATAATAATATTTTTAACAGTGCAAATCTCAGAGCACGTGTGGACCTCAACTGCTATATACTTTTGCATAACATACGATAGTACGATATTATCGGTTATGGTACCGAGTTTTATAATTTTAAATTTTTGTTCTTTTTTCATAGTAATAGATAATTAAATATTGTTAATTAAACTCACATCTTGTAATCTGGTATCATGTATCTTCAAAGAACTCACTAATTTGGTAATATAATTAAACAAAGTGAACCTAACCTCGTTCACCAAAAACATTGTACCTTACAACAGTGTTACCAGCCTTGAGATACAGAGATCTCAGTATTCGTTTAAATTTATTATTGTTTGTAAAAAGATATTATTAATTGTTTTTAAAAGAGTTTATTGAATTTAATAATTGTCAATAAATCCCCAGTTTATTATCAGTGGAAACAGAGTTTTGATTTCTATACAATAGAAGAAGTAGTTTAACTTTTTTATGAACAGTTCTCTCATAAGGTGGCGGTAGTATTTGAATGACTGATATCATTCAAAGTGCAATTGAATATTTAATTTATTTTCTTGTTTATGTGCATTCTTTGTGATATTCAAAAGGAATATCTATGTATGTATGTCAAGTGTTTTTGCAGTAAAAGAAGTCGCCATCGAGAATAGTGAAGACATCCACATATGGTAAGTGGGGAGGTTGACACAGTGAAGTGATAAATACTCTTTTAAACCACGAACTTTTAAACGTGAACATTAATCCCAATTTTAATAATCAACTACTATAATAATAATAACATTATAAAAAACAATCTAAACGTTGTGATTTGTTACAATGTTTAACCAAATTATCATAATTATTAACAATTTATAATTCTCAAATAGGTAAAAAATACTGACTTATTCATTCAAACTGCAGTTTAATGTTGAATTAGCTCCCTTTATTTTGAACGTTTGAAGACTCCATTATATTAGAATTTTTAATTTTCAAAATTTTCATTTATAATTTTTTTTAATCACAAAGTTATCATTGATTACTTTCTCAAAATAAATATTTTTGTTTAAAATTGATAGAATTATGTACTCTCCTTGTAATAATCTAAATTGAAATGTTCTCTCTACACTTTATTTAGCTTTCTAATAATTCATCACATCAAGGACAACATTTCAGTAACTATGTTTTATTAATATATTAATAAGAACCATATTGGATATCTTCACTAAACTCATTTACCATTCCATAAATTAGAGGAAAAGCAAACGTCAAAAGTAATAATCATCATCATGATCAGCAAGGGTTATACAAAAGTAGTTTGTTCCGGGCCCAAGCAGATAGACTAGAGCTGGTTATTCCAATGCTTCTTGGGACGCCCCACACCTCTCCGTCGATTTTTGCTTCGATTAAAAGTTCCAACCATTTTAGCCTATAATGGGCAGTCCTATCAAATATACATATAATATTCAGTTCCTGCCGTACATCGCGATTTCTTTTGCGATCAGCATTTGTGAAGAATATATAATATCACGCATCTGAGACCGCCTGAAAACGACTGCTCAGGGAATTCGTTCTTATAAGTCGGAATTCTCAAACCCATAGACAAGGAAGAGTCACCTTGTAGAACTTCAAGCGTGTTTCTTTACTCGCTGATTAAAAAATTGGGTTGGGTACTCGTTGTACCGGATTAACTAGGTACTGGTCCTCAAATTCTTAGTGTTGGATGAAGTAATGTTAGCTCTCAAAGAAGCCTTTAGCCTCTCTCCAGCCAAGACGGTTCTCCGTGATGAAGTGCCATATCTAACAAGAGGTTACCCGTTACCCTTCTGATGCTCAACCGTATGGATTTAGACCGGAAGATCGATAAATATTCTTTGGAGATCAATAGTAGCCAACAGTACTAAGTTGAGGCGTAAGGGAAATGATTCTGGATTGTCTTATCTTTGGAATATTACAGGCACGAATCAAGTTGGATTTAATGGGTTGTACTATTATGTACAGGAAAATCTGGTCTCTTTAGTATGATAACATAGTCAGTTTATGTGAGACAACCTACAGAAATCGGGCTGGACGATAAGCCCGAAGGTGGCAATCCCACTATCGCATTGCCATGCGATAAGCAAGTAACATATTCAGGAGACATATTAGTTACCAAACTGTCGCAAGCAAGATGTAACCGGAGAAAAAAACGTCAAAAGTGCCTTCAAAAAAATTTTAATTTTGCGTATTTATACAGAATAAATTTGTAATGGAATGCTCTAACAGAAAACCTATATTTCACTCACATTATTTATAATTTTTCTCTCATTGTGTTGCATAGCGTAAGTCGTATTTTTAAAAATATCAATTAGCCTATAATGACATTGCACATTTAGTTGCCATGGAAATTTGTAAACAAAGATATAATAAAAGTGAAACTAGTACTTTACTGTGTCTAAATAACACTGTTGTTTCTATGATATTTAAAAATTTTTGTTTTCCTGTAAATAATAGTTTTATATAATTGAAAGTGTTTTATATAATAAAACAGAATGGAAAATTCAAGACAATACAAAATTATGGGCATGACGAGATATAAAACGAGCAGGCAAAAGGCTAAAACAAATGTTGAAGGTGGAAGGGAAATAAAACAAAGATAAATAAGGAAGACCGATTCAAAGATACAAACTTAGATGGGAAAAGGTAGTATATTATTTACCATCAGGGTATAACACACGAAACTGCATCAAACACAGTAAAACTAACAATTTTTTATAAGTGAGGTCTTGTATTAGGCAACAATAAAAACGAAAGAGCGGATTCTTCAGTGCGCACAAAACGTTAAAGTTTTTGCAAAAATAAACTGTTTGCCCAAGAGAGTCCTCTTTAGTTAGGAACTTTTAGACTAGTTATACTTTTTGTGGTTCAAACGCCTCTAATCGACACCATATCTAGAAGATTCATATTCCCGTTTATTTAACACAATTCGCTACGTGAAGCTATTCAGTAATCTGTTTTTCAATTCAACGTTAATTATTAAATTTAATTTATAGTCATTATTAATGAAACTTTGATTTATTTTCACAAATTTACAAAATATTGTTAATGCCTTTATTTCAACAGCTATTTGCGAGCGGTTTGACAGATGCAGTTTGATATATGCAGTAGGCTCAGGTATTGGCCTGTGTTGAGTTGAAAACTAATTACTAGCTTTGGAGAGGGAGTTGATCCCTTGACATTTTCCGTAGATGCGCCACTGTCTAATTTTATTTGTAAGAAGTACCGAGGATTCCTATGCCGTACCCCCTTGCAAACCAATGTTCACGTGTGTTAGTCTCGTATAGGCTATACATAGATTCTACAGATAATAATGCTTTATTTATAAAATTTAAAATGCTCAAGAACTGGTGTAGCTATCTCGGAAAATAAAAGCGTAAGTAACGCAGTATTAGGTCTAAGCTATCAGCGGGAGTTCACTAGTTCTTGAACTACCGCTTCTCAACTCTTTAACATGAATACATACAGAGCAAGTAAATGACTCAATTTTGGAGTTTGATGACACACATTAAGAAGAATTTTATGCAATACTGGAAAGAGACAGTAAAAAACTGTTAACGTAAAGAGTAACTATACTTACAGACTTAAATACAAAAATTAAAAGAACGGCTAGAGAATCAGAATTATGGAAAAAAATAACGTCATGAAATGAATCGGTGAATAATAAATTTACTTCAGTTCTGATAACAACTTTTATTATTTGTAAGCCAGAAGTTCATCATCACGTAAAGTTATGTGTTCATGATGTTCCTCTAGTGGTAGTTTTCCCAGTCAAGTAGACTTCATCTTAGTTATCACTAGGTGGACTCTACTACCTTTCCAAACAATTAAAGACTCTACGAGCTCCCCAGACAAAGATTTTTACAGTAACCAGATTCTTGCAGCTAAAGTAGAACTAAACCTGGAAAGGCGTACATCAAAAGAAAGTCATACAAATATGATGGTGTTTAAAAACAGACATATATAAGCAAAATGAGGATATAAGAGTGAAGAGGAAAATTGTCGGTCGGCAGTAAACCTATGAGGCATGCAGAGAGCGCCTAGCTAAAAGCAAAAAGTACATTATAAGAAGAAACCTCTAGAGTAACCAAAACCCCGTAATTTTAGTAAAAATAGTGTAAAAGTAGATCAGTAAAGATACGTGTAACACAATACAGACAGAAAACGGGACTATACAATTAAGAGACAAGTATCCTCAAATAAGCAAAGCCGGAATACAGCAATGTAGGTACGACACGAATAAATACGTAAATAAAATCTAGAAGGATTAAAAACAAATATCAATTATAATGTGAACAAACTTAAAACATTACAAGAAAATTTGTAACAAATAAAAGAATGGCCGATGCCAATATAAAAGAATAGCGGAGAAGCTACTGCAAAAAACCTATTCAAAGATAAACGCATAGAGAGAGAGAATACAGGTAACTTTACGTTTGAGTACATAATAATGTTTAATAATAATGTTCAGTTCAGCGGCGCAACAACCCATTACTGAGTCAAGGCGTCCTCAAAGGCATCCTCCAGCCTCCGCCAGTTGTCCCGGTCAAGTGCAGCTGCTCTCCAGTTCCGGGTCCCAAGGATATGGCTCGCATCATAGTTCACACCGTCTTCCCAACGTAGTTTGGGTCTACCAACTCTCCTGGTGCCATAGATCTGTTCTGCGAGTGCCTTTCTTGGTATTTCATTCTCCCCCATTCTGATCACGTGTCCAGCCCACCTGAGTCTACCAAGTTTTATAATTTTCACAATATCTGGTTCATTCAGAAGAGTGCTCAGTTCTTGGTTGGTCCTTTTCCTCCATTCACCTCCCACATAAAAAATATATTGGACCAAAAATGCTGCGGAGGATTTTGCGTTCATGAACCAGCAGGCTTGACTCAGACTTTCTAGAAATGGTCAGGGCTCAGAACCAAAGGTGTGAAGTGGGCGGATCAGTTTTTTATACAAAAGCAGCTTGATGCTCCTGGCAATTATTCTGCTCTCTTTGGGGTCTGAGACCAAAGAAGCACCTATTAGCTGAGGCGATTCTTCGCTTTATTTCTTCTGTTGTTTCCCCATCGGAGTTAACTTTTCATCCTAAATAAAAAAAGTTTTTGACTTTTCAAAGGAATAGATGCCAATTTGGATGTGCTCTCCTTCTCTAGCCTCCTGGGTTGTAGCCATTTTGTCTTGCTTTCATTTATTATGAGACCCAGCCTACTTGCAGGACCTTCAAAAGCAAGAAAGGCTTCAGTGTCTGCTCGAAGGGACCTCCCGATTATATCTAGGTCATCGCCGTATCCTAGGACCTGCACCAACCTGTTGAATACAACCCCGGAGGAATTATTCCAGCATCTCTCATAGCTTTTTCTAAGGCAAGAACGAAGAGGAGGCAAGCAAGAGCATCGCCTTGGAGGACTCCCTTTCCATAGTCGAACTCTCCTGATAAGTCATTCTGAATGTTCACCATGCCATTCACTGTCAGCATTGTCATCCTACACAATCTTATTAATTTCTTTGGTATGCCCAGTTCTTCAAAAGCAGTGTAAAGTTCTTTTCTGTCAATGCTGTCGTATGCCTTTCTGAAATATATGAAGAAGTGATGGGTTTGTAGTTTATGTTCCTTACCTTTCTCCAGAAATTGTTGGAGTGTGTAAACCTGGTCTATTGTTGATTTTCCTCTTTTAAATCCACACTGATATCGACCAATCACCTGATCAGCATGTGGAACATATAACTGTCTTCTGCCAGGCTGTTGGCAGTTTCTCTTCTATCCATATATCAATGACAAGGTGTTGAAGGGTTTTAACCAGCTCTGGGCCACCATTTGTGCAAAGCTCCGCAGGAAGAACATCAGAACCAGGAGCTATGTTGTTTTTAAGGCTTTCTATTGGAGCTATCATATTATCTTCATCCGGAGGCTCGATGTGTTTATGTTCCTCTAGCACAGGTGGTACATAGTTGTTCACCTCGTCATTCTTAGAAAAAAGAGCTTCAAAGTTCTTGCGCCACCTTTCGAGGATCTTCCCCTTTTCTGTAAGTAGGGTGCCATCAGTGTCACGACAAGCTGTTGTCCTGGGCTTAAAGGGTTTCCTACCTTGGTTTAGCTTATTGTAGAATTTTCTGATTTCAGTTTAATAATAGGAGTACGAACACGTCAGCCTACCAACACGTTTGGCGGAAAGGTAAAAACAGACAACTGTTGTACAGATTAAGAGGTTTCATTAGGTCAGACGTAGATCTGTATATATGTGTCAGCCAAAACAGTAGTACGTTTTGTAAACATACATGGCTGTGCCATTACACATTAGGAATGTTATTTGACCTTGAATACTCTTGGCGGGATTCTGATGACTGAGAAATCTTATCTCTGTGATGGAGACCTGTGGTGTTACGCTGAATAGACACAACATATTATCACTATACACAGCAGTGGCTGACGTGTATTAACCATTTCTGAGTTCCCGATGCCACAACCCAGATTAAACTGTGCATAACGTTTGTAGAAAAGGCTAGTGTCCTTCATACTTCATAAACACTTGAGAAATTTTATTGTTTCTTACAGAGGCACCCTTAGGGTTGTCCGGCAGGTGTAAATGCATTAAAGTTCCTTGGCTCATTCTTGAACAATAATGAGGAAAAGAAATAAAACGAATAAGGAGAGAGAGAGAGAGAGAGAGAGAGAGAGAGAGAGAGAGAGAGAGAGAGAGGGTGGTGAGAGTGAGAGTAAGAAAATGAGAGAGAGGTACAGTGACGGAGGGCAGCTGTATACATTTTTTACCAAACTTCATTATTTAGAAGTCACATGACATAATTTGTATAGAGCATCAATTAAACGCGCGGCAGCACGCTACATATAATGCGACACAATACGTTACGTTTGTACAGTTCACATAAGTTTCTTTTTGGTAACTACTATAATACTTTTTATAATATTTACTTGAGTACTTTATAATTTATAACAAATGTGTTACATTGTGTTATAATCGTTTATTTAAGTACTAAGTAGGCCTGTAATGAGAGCGCTGATGTTACTTGATATAGGCCTAAGTCTATGAATTCCTACCTGTGCTTCGGTATTAGGTTACTAATTAATGATGGCTGCATGTTCATAATAGTTATGTTATATCTTATAATATGTATTTTAAATCATTTAAGGAATTTTGTATTCTGTTAAATAACCATATTTAATTACTTTTGTACAACAATTTTGTTTGTTAATTTGTAATGCTCGTTAGTTAGTTTGTTCCCTTGTAATACTAAAACGGCTGGACCAGTTTTGATGCACGAGGTATGAAGTCACTTGTCTTGATTTTAGAATAGTGAACAAAGATATAAAATTTTGGAAAACGAAATGGCGGATGCTACAAACCATATTATGTAAAATTTAGGCAAACCTGTCAGGCTGGGAGTTATTTTTATTAATAAAGAGCTTATTAAAAGATGATTACAATAAGTGCGTTGCGTTCATCAACATGAGTAAATGTGTGTTACACTGATTTTTGTAAGTATGTTACAATTGTTAGACTATGTCTTCATGTCAATGACCTTCACGTTAGTAATTTATTGTTTAAATTGCACAAGAAGAATCTATACGCAAAAGGTTATACGAATAATTCTTGCCTACAGGTTGCATTACGGTACTCAGTACTAATTTATTCTATCGGGTTGACTTCACAGTGATATTGATGGAGTAAGCCAGCGCACAAGACACTCATTTTCATCAGTTAAATTATCAAACAGAATTATCACTGTTGCACACCACTACAGAAAAATTATTCCGATTTGCGCTTTCAAGCTTCTCAGCTCATCTGACGGATTTCCGATCTGACGATAAGCTGAGAAGCTTGAAAGCGCTAATCGGAACAATTTTTCTATAGTGGTGTGGAACAGTGATACGGATTTTCGATCTGATGATGAGCTGAGAAGCTTGAAAGCACTAATCGGAATAATTTTTCTATAGTGGTGTGCAACAGTGATAATTCTGTTTCTGATTATAACCACTAACACAACTATCGTAAAGTTAAATTATCATCATACTCACTAAATATTGCCTTGTACGTCTCCTATAAATGCAATAATTGATTCTTCAGGCTGTCCTCTGGAAAATTTATCCCTTTTGCCTCAAACCAATTCATACTTTTTTCCCCTATAAGATGTCGTTGGTACTGCTTTACATTGAAGCAAGACATTGCCCATAACAAGAACAGAATTGTTTTTAAGATACGGTGTCTCTACACTATTGTTCAAATTCTGGATCTCCGTACCATCACTGTAATTCGCAAAATTTTTCTGGCGAAAAAGAAAATTGTTCGTCACCTGTACAAAAAAAAAAAAACACAAACCGAAGCGTTCTTAAATTCATGATCTTCAGGCCTATTAGGACTACCAGTCTAGCTTTTAATCCAGCTTGAGGAGTTTTGATAGTCGTGTCCCTCCACATATTATTCTGAAAGACTCCCATTAACTGTAGTGTTACATTTATCATGCGGGCTATTAGGCCACCATTTATTGAATACTGAATTTCCAGATGTTTCTCCTATGCCCACTACGACCATCATTGTAGTGCAGGAACAAAGATAAAATACACATTATTAGATATAACATAACTACTATGAACATGTAGACATCATTAATTAGTAACCTAATACGAAGCACAAGTAGGCCTACATAGACTTATACTAAGCAACATCAGCGCTCACATTACAGGCCTACTTAGTACTTAAATAAACGATTATAACACGATGTAACACATTTTTTATAAATTATTAAGTATTATACAATATAAAGTGCCCTGAGACACTTGCAACAAAACAAGTTGCGATGAAACAAGACCTTCGCTTTAAACTAAAAACAAAGGGAAACGAAAAAACATGAGATAACTGAGACTGACATACACTATCTATACTATTCTCTCTATCTACTCCTGTCTCTCTTTTTCTCTTTTGCTCTCTTTCTACCTGTCTATTTACCTACCTATCACTTATATAACGACTTGTATAATTACTCGTATTATAAAGAAACATTTGGGTTGAAGGTACTAGAAGTCGCCGGATACCTGCACAGGTTGTAAATCCAGGAAAGGGTTATTTTATGATACTGTTCTCTGACATGTCTATTGTTATATAGCATGTGGTTTCTCCAAAGGTTATAAACGTATGTGGCTACCAAAAGTGGCTTGAGAGACATTTTTCATGCAACCCGATATTTTCATGCAGAGAATGACGCAAATGATAAAAGATAAAAGATGATAAAAGAATCTTACACATAAATATTGCACAGGTAAGAATCAACACACAATGTTTGTAGGAATCACGAGTAAAAACCACGTAATCACAAGGCTTAGTAATTTGCATGTGCTGACTGAATAATATAAATTACTTAATGAGTAGACGGTGACTTTATTGAAATAATAATACAATAATATAGTGAAATAATCAGACGTGAAGCAGTCGCACATAATGTAGAGGGGATAAGGCGGGAACAATGTAATACACATGAATATACATGTGTATATTGTATCAACTGTAGAAAGGCTACAGTTGAATATTAGACTGTTCCCTGAACGGCAAGTCTACGTACAAGTACGTGACAAGTTTTGATTTTGATTTCTATTTCGACACGACAAACAATTCAAATGGACGTTTTGTAAGACGAAACAAACAATAGATACAACAGAGGGACTATACAAAGATTTCACCGAGTTATAAAATGTTTAATGTTTAGTACTGCAATTATTATGTAAACAGTGACTTGTCATGTTGTGTCTGTTAACAGTGTTTCTCCTAATCTCCTAGTCGAGTCTAGACATTAACAAACATTGTATATTTTGGAGTATATAACACTTTGTTATAAGACATGTTACGATTTAGGAAAAACTTTAGTAATATATAGTCAACATTGCACTGGCATCTTAATTTGTTTGTATAAGTAACATCAATAACAGGCTGGAATGTGAAATGACTGTGACTCTGGGTGTGTGTGTGTGTGTGTGTGTTTTAAAAACAAGCAGATGTAAATTAACCATGAATAACAGGGCAGACAACATTAATGAAAAAATTATACTAAAACTATTTAAGTAATATAGCACATAATTACTTACAAACAGTTACAAATAGTACGTAAATTCTTCCACACCTTATTGCCGTAATAAGTACGTCAATTTCCTTCACTGTTATCATCACTCAAATTGTCTTAACTGCTGCTATCCCATCGCTTATTAATTTAGAAACGATCTGTTACATTATACACTTTTTGGTCCGATCTCACATGCTCTTTTAAATTTTCAAGACGTGGTTACATTTTGATGTCCAGCGTGTGAGATAAATACACTCTAATTCCTTTCTTGCTAAGTTTATAACACTGTCTACGAAAATAAACTTTTTTTGTTTTAACATGCTTTTCCACATTTTCTCAAATCAGTTCTAGGATTAAGAACCGGGTGATAGGTTGGAAGTCCTAAAATGGAATGTCCATAGTTTGCTGAAATAGTGATTATTTTAAAAGTTTTGTATGTTGGGTTATTATTTCAGAAGATGGAACAACAAAGAATTACATAAAAAATTGGATACAACAGGGAAAAAAGGCTATTCGTTTGCTAAACTCGTTACTTTGGTCAAACAAAATGAAACTTCAACCTAAACTGACAATCTACACAACTATTGAGGAGCCCATTTTAACTTATGGCTGTGAATGCTGGCAACTTTCAGGTAAAGAGAAAAAGATGATAGAAACTGGAAATGGACTTCTTAAGAAGATCGTGTAATACTTCTAGAATGCAACATGTTAGAAATGAAGATATAAGAAGGAAAACAGGGCGCATATTTACAACAGCAGAAAGAATAGAATCCAGACAGTTGCTATGGTATGGTCACGTAATGAGGATGGAGGAGAAGCGATGGCCAAAGAAAGCATTGACTTACACTCCACAAAACAGGAGAAGAAAAGGAAAACTGACAACACAATGGAAAACAGGAATTAGGAAATGCATGAGAGGTCGAGCTATTGAAGACGATGACTGGAAAGATAGGGAGAAATGGCGATCGAAATGCGGGATGCGGCATAGACTGTAGGACCCCCGCTAATAATAATAATGTTGGGTTATTTTGTTTAGCCTAACTATTAAACAGAGCTTAGGTTATAACATAAATGGACTAAAGGAATCCCATGATTCAATAACCAGTTAATGATGTCTACCTTTTTGTTAATGATGTTGCAGGCGAATTTATTTATTTATTGAAATTTTCAGGCACTTTCGTCATTGTCTGTCCAAATTTTTGTAACCGATTTTGAACAATGAAAACCAAAATTTCATCTGTGTATACTATGGACTACTGTTCTTCTCTGAATTGCTGTAATTTTCTTATATATCAACTCTTAAGATTTCAATGTCACGTTTTTCTATTTAAAAGTTTCCTTTGCTTTTGGCACGTTTCTGTCGAAATCCCATTTGACGAATAATGTGGTTCAGACTGGAAACACTACCATTATAATTAATTTGTTCTTTAAAATTGTTTAAATTACTTTTGAATGTTAGTCTTTACCCTTCTATGGGTTGACTTTGGTGAATAATTAGTCGAGTAGCGCACTTGTCGAAATCGTTTAAATCAGTTTTTATTTCATTTGTTGAACATTTTTATGGAGAGTCCTGAAAGATTTTATATCACCCATATACCATGATGTTTCTTTAATAATTCTAGAAACACTATTTATAGACACGCCGCACGCCTGAGCTACCCGTTCCTGTAACTTTCTTTCTGATATATCCTTATCTTCCGATTTAATGAACTTGTAGGCCTACACGTTATAAATTATTTTCCGACCCTGACTATGTAGGCCTATAACTTTCCTTTGCACTGAAGTCGACAGGCGACCCAGATTGATCCATTTCACTCTCCAAACCGGAAAATATAGCAATAAAGTAAACTCTATGCTTTTGATGAAAACCGGTGTTTTTGAAAAGTACGAACACAATTACATATCATGAGAACAGTTTATTCGTGTCTGGTAAGCTTACCTACGTTGCATTTTAGTTTATCTTATTACTACAGCCTTACTATTTGTACATTCGTTGACTACACAATTTTTACTATATTTTCGGTAGGTTCTAACCTCCAAAACCCTCCTGGGTGCGCCACTGCCCAAATGTATGGGTTTTACATTTTCCTGTGAATCGTTCGCTTAATTTTGTATGTCCTCGCAATTTTGCCGTTCACACCCAAACGATCGAGAACTAATGGTCCAAAATTAAGCGTGATGTACCGAGAAGAGTCGGCAGAATGTCTGTTAGTACATTTCAGATGTATTTAATTGAATATATTTGAAGAGAAATGTTTTTCTGTAGGAGAATTGTTTAATGATTTTTTAGCGGCTATTCATTATTTTTACACGCAATTTTTAAATTGAATATACAGTAATTTGTAGTTAATAAATTTAGCTAACGTACAAGTGAGTTAGACAAAATCTAAAAAATAAATAAAATTAAAAGAGATGTAAAGATATTAACATAGATGTGAAAAACGACAAGGCCTTACTGACCGCTTTTAGTAACTGAAGAAATTGTTGTTGAAATAAGTATCAGCATTTCTCGATTTATTAGCGGCCGTGAGCATTCTCTGTAAGAAAATGCCTCTCAAGCCACTGGATGTAGCCACTACTTTTATAATCCGTGGAGAAACCACAAGCCTATATAACAATAGAGATGTTAATGAACAGTATCATAAAATAATCTTTTCCTGGTCTTACAAAAAGTACAGGTATCCGATGACTTCTAGTACCCTCAACCCGAAACATTTTAATATCGTCTCTCTCTCTCTCTCTCTCTCTCTGTCTCTCTCTCTCCCTGCCTGCTTCTCGCAACATCTTGCTATTATTTCTAATACAAATAGAACTAATATTATGGAAATGTTAATATAAAATTTTATGCTATCTCACAACCCTCTGTCTCCCATCTCTCCATCTATCTCTAACACAAGAAGTAATTATTATTATGTACTGTGATGGTACAATTCTGGTGCAATATTAAATTAATAAAAACATGGTACAAAAGACCATAATTATTGTATTCATTTATTTTTAACAATTTGGTAATAATTATTTAAATATTTCATAATCCCTGTGAAGCTGTGGTGAGTGGACTATATAAATATTTTATAACACGCAAATGTGAATTGACAGGATTCTGACTGTTTTTCATTGCAAAACGACAAAACACAGCAAAAAACTTATGTCACATACCGAGATAAAGCGACGAGCCCTGATGACGTCAGCGGTGAGGAATGTATTTCTGTAAACAAATCAAGGCTGGGCGAGATGAACAATAGCCTAATAACGTAGTTTTTACCCCACCTACGCAATGTGAAACAAAGAGTCTTGGTCATTTTCTTCTAGAGCGTGAACGTAGCCGGCAGGCAAGGGGGTTCACTGGGTGTAAATTTTAACTTTTACACCAACGAAAGTGGTTAACTACAAAAGTGTTTATTAACAGTGACACCTTACCACTCGGTAAGGTGTAATAATTCAGAATGTGACCGGTAGCGATCGGCGAACTCGCGGTGTGCGACGTTCGTAAAACTGCAGCTGAGATCGGTCAAATTTGGTGAGAACGTTCCAATATTCACTCAGTACATTCATTCAAGATTCATAATGACCAATTCTAAATCACTAAAATATTTTATTTAAAATATGAGCTCAATAAAATAATAATTGTACCAGAGCGTGAGAGAGAGAGAGAGAGAGAGAGAGTGAGAGAGAGTGAGAGAGAGAGAGTGACTTACATCATGCTGGGTTGTGCTAGATATTTATACGATTTCAATGTTTAATAATCATATATCAATGTTTCATGTTTAATGTTTATTTTGGAGGGTTAAAATTTTGATGTTTGATAAACGCCCCATGGCGTAAGATGTACTTATACGTATATAAATAAATTGGGTAATCTCATTGGTAACAATTTTAAACAGGTATTATTATTTCAAATAACAATTTCCGCTCAAAAGTTCGCTTAAATGAATTCCTGCCCTATAGTGACTTTAAAAGGTAAGTAAAATTACAAGTTATTTACGTCTATATTTACTAAATCAAGATGGCGCCCGACCTTTGAAATTAAATTAAAGCAAAGACGTTATCAGTAATAAGTTATTTTATTATCAGTAATAAACGTAATATAACAAATGGCGCCCGAACAGGGACAATTATATACATTGTATATAATATAAGCCTACAAAGAGAGCGGAAAAGTTTATCTGAGGTAATAAACCCAATTTTAAATACGTAAACATAACCCAACTTTTACGAGGTTATGTTATAAGATTGTATGCATGCGTATATTATAAATAAGCAAAATGAATACTGATGAAGATAATACAAAAGTCAGCATAGCTGACGAAACAGTTACGAGTGAGATGGACGTTGAATTAACCCCAATTAGTCAGATCAGTGAAACTAGAGCCACTGAGTTAAACACAGTTCCGTTAACCTCCATCTCAACTAGTTCAGAAAATAAACCAGATGAGATTAATGCCATGATGCAGTTATTGTTAAAATTAGACAAAAAGCTAGATGAGCAAAAAAGCGATTCTAATATAAAATATACTAATTTAAATGACAATTTTGATAAACAATTTAATGAGCAGAAAAATGAAATCATAAATAGTCTTGATATCAAGTGTAACGAATTAAAAAACGAAATTAAAATTCGTAATGATAATCTTATTAAGCAGTGTGATAAAGTGATTAAAAAGGTGGACGAGAGTTTAATTCAAATAGAAAATCAGAAGGTGAGTAGTAGTGAAAATAGTACGAAAAACGAAGTACTGATTAATAAAGTAAGTAACAGTGATAACTTGCATAATGAATTTACAGGTAGTAAGAATATGATATTAGAAGATAATTAAAGTATTATGAGTGATAATGAAGTGTTTGAGTGTATTGAGTCAGAGAGAGAGCTTGGAGAAAGTATTTTTGTACAAGGGGTGCAGGGGTTAGAATTTTCTTTTGATGTTGTGTTAGGGGGTGAAGAAAAGTCTTCACGTATTTTTAAGAAGGACAAGAGTTCCTTCAATTTATATTTGGGAGACGATAGGTCTACAAATAAAGTTTCTTGGTGTTTTTGTGTACCTCATAAGTGGTGCAGTAATTTTGAGTTAGGGACCCCTGCATATTGTAACGTCCTGCTTTTTGATGAGGTCTTTAGCGAAACGTACACCTTTAGTCAAGCCCCAAATGTTGGGTTCGCCAATTTTGTAATGTCCTGCTTTCTTCGTGAGGTGTTTTGGAAGTGTTATTATATGCCTCACGCAGTATGCGTCACTTTTGAATTATACTAACTGACGTTTTAAAAGGTATAAATAAAGGATTTTGTTTATCTTGTTTTACTCAATCTAAAAGAAATCGAGAGTGTGTGATTTGGGGTCAAGGAGGTAATTTGTTCAGCCTTATGCAGAAGAGAGAGTAAGTATCATTATTGCCCCTCAGTTGTGACGATTTCTTCTGTATGTTGTGCTGAAATTTTTATTAACTACCCACTACAATAAATTATAACACGTTATAATTCAATATTAATTTTCAATAATATTGCTTTATTGATTATTGACTTTTGTCTCCTGCCACCAAAATATAGGTATCACAATTAATCTTTTTTGAAAAAAAACATCATCTCGACTTTACCGAGTAAACATAGATCTGTCTAAGGAACAAAACATATATGTTGTTATTTACCCAATATTACGCTATAATAAAAAACATCAGTTATTACATAATTCTTAGTAATTCCCCAGGGTTCAGGGTGAATTCTTTGTGTTATGAGAGTGTCAGAAATGGATAATTGCTACGCTTTACAAATATCAAAAAATTAATAAATAATTTTGTTTATTTTTTCAAATATTACGTAGTTTCCGGAATTGCCGTAAGAGAGCAGCATGTATTTGTTTACTTGGAAAGAAACATATGATAAAATGAATATTTTTTGTTCTATTTCACTGTTAAAAAACGAGTTTTCTTCTGGACTTATTACGAAAAAATGTTTATATTACCTCGCTCCTTGTTGTCCTTACTGGATTGAAGTTTTATTCTGTGATGAGGTATGTCTTGCGTTATTATTTCCTTTTCGTTTGGAGTATTTTCTAATTGTCTACTGGAAGTAGGCCGAACTATTTTGGATCCTCAGAATGTTTTCATCCACTGGTTTTTAATGTATATCACCATTTAATTTGGATTCCTCAGGTATAATTAGTTAGTATTCACTTTGTTTATTACTCTTGCGTGAATTTCGCCTCCTCCAACGTCCGAAAAAGGTTATTTTTTATAATTTTTGTCGCATCGTTTCTTCAACTCTCTGGTTTAGTTCAAAATTTTTTATCTTATTAACAATACTTGTTATTTTTCATCACTCTTAGTAACACATAGTATTTTTATTATGTAGGCAGTTTGTGATTATTATAAATTTATATTTTATTTATGGAAAAATAATTCCCTTCCATTCCGGTTTCTTTACTAATTTAATTTACATAATTTGTTTTGGTTAATTTTTTTTTATGACATTGTATATAAATATTTTATCATTTTATTATCCTTAAATAAATTTATATATTATTTATTTAGTCTCGAATAGTGTTCATACCCGGTACTACTTCCTGTTGTCATTTCCTTCATAGGATTATTTTAATTTTATATTATCTTTGGTAGTTAAAATTTTTATGTCTTTTAAAATTAACCCTGGGTTTTCTTACAATCTAACACAATTATTTGAAACAATATAATATTAACTTGGGTATAACAAATTGTGGTTCATACAATATAAATTACAATAAATAAATAAAATTACAAAAATCAATTAGTATTATTACATACTACTTCCATAGTTTTATCCTATCCAAAACATACAGCACAGTTTGGTAACACATTAATTTCACTTTGGTTTTTCACCTCAATGGGTACACTAGAACTCACTTCGCACTATATACCACTCGAATTGTTTATTATGTTGAGTGATATAATTAAATTTTGAGCGAGCTTTAGTTTTACCCATTTCTGACTTTTATTATCATTAGTTACTTTATTGGGACTGGATTATGTAACGTTACAATATTTGGAGAGAGAGAGTGTAATTTGGTGTTATGGAGAGAAATATGTAAAGAAAGAAAGTATAGAGAGATATGGTGAGAGAAAGAAAATAATAGAAATTTTTAAAGTTAATAGAAAGTACAGAGAATTGGTAGAAAGGTTAGGGGTAGATACGGTGGATGAAAATAATGAATACTTACCTTATAGTAACAGTAAAATTGAAATAATAATAGATAATGGTATCAAGTACTTACCTATGGTAGAAAATTATGATGATAATTACAAGATGAATAACAAGATTATAACATATTATCCTACTGATGTAGACAGAACCCTACTCGATCGTGACTTGATATATGAAATTGAACTTGTGAATAAATATGAAATAGTTGATAATTATTATGAATATAATGTTTCTAATAATAAAATTTATTCATTAAAAAAAAAGATAAATAGACATAAGATTAGGATGTTATTCAACGATGGAGGATAGACTGTTTTATTGTGAAATGAACATTAAATATATGTGAAAAGTGGTTTTGAATTGGACTGCATATGGACTGATTTTGATTAATGACACAATAATGAAGTTGGATTGTATAATTTTCATTGTTTATATGTATTTATGTCAATGTATTTATGGGTTTTGACAATTTTTGTGTATTACAGGTAATTTTTATATATTTGTGTACACCATGTATGTTTTAATAATTATGTTAATAATTAACAATTAACATGTTTTGTTTAACAAGTTTAAATAATTAAATAATAATTAAAGAGTAATTATTCTTTATTACTGAATTAAAACGGTACAAAAGGAAGTTGTACTAAAGAAGTTGTAAATTATTAATTGTAATAGAAAGTTTCTAATGAAGTTAAATTATTATTTGTAATGAAGGTAATTCCTAATGAATAATTAAATAAATGATTAAGTAAGAATATATATTGTAACGGTACATAACCCGGTCCCAATAAATGATAACTCTTATAATACCATAAAGGTCAGAAATGGGTAAACTATAACGAGCTCAAAATTAAGTTGTATCACTAAACATTATAAACGATTAAAGTGATATACAGTGACAAGTGAGTTATAGTGTACCCAATGAGGTCATAAGTGAAGGTGAAGGGAACATCTTACAGAATTGTACTGTAAATGTGAGAATTATAAACTATAATAGTAGACCATGATGCTACTAACTAATTATGTATTGTGTTTAGTTATTGTAGGATTTATATTGTGTAGTACCTATGTTAATTTTATATTTTATAAAATAATGGTTTTATTGTATAAGATAACCCAGGGTTTGTGTTAAAAACGTAAAAGATTTAAATATCAGATGATAATGAAAATTAAAATAATACTGTATGAGGGAAATGGCAGAAGAAAATAGTCCAGTGTAAGAATACTGTAAGAGATTAATAAATAATATATAAATTCATTTAAAGTTAATAAAAATATTAAATACTTATATCCAAAGTTATAAGAAAATAAACAGAAAACTATTATGTAAATCAAATTGGGAAAGAAACCAAAATTAAAAAGAATTATTTTTCTGTAAATAAAAAATAAATTTATAATAATTACAAACTGCCTATATACTAAAAAGTAAATAGCAGAACCAATAAAAAGATATATAAAAATTATGGGTTACTAAGAGTAACGTAAATAACAAGTATTGTTTAATCGAATTTGAAATTAAAACCTGTCCAGTTGACAAAATGATGAGATAAAAATTTTATTAAAATATCCTTTTGAAACCTTTTGAAAAGAACAAAATTGTTACAAAATTAAAGAACAGTATAAACATGATGTACTACTACCTTAGTTATCAAAGTTAACTTGCTATACTCCATAATAAAAGTGAAAAAACCAACCAGGACGAGTAGGCATAGCCTAGCAGAGTTCGAGTTTTAACGAGATAATATTTGCTGGACGATTGTGAAATTACCACCAAATACGAACACCACCTGAGAAGCGGCTTCACCCAAGTAAGAACTTCAAGAAGAGAGGTAATATAAACATTTCTTTTAATATTTAACGAAGAAACCTCAAACGGAATGGTCGTGTAGTCCATAAACGATTAAAGTGTAACCACATGTTTTAATAAAAACAAACGCCATCTGCTCTCTTACGGACATTTCCGGAACTACGTACTAAGCGAAATAAACAAATTTTTGAATATTTTTTCTATATTTGTAAAGCGTAGTATAATTATCCATTTCTGACCATCTCATAACAAAAAGAACTTACCCTTAACCCTGGAGAAAATAACTAAAAGAATTATATGTTGATTGATGTTTAAACAAAAGATAAAATTGTAAAATCGCTCAAAACTGTATATTTTTTATGACAATTCCTTGTTACTCAATGAAGTCGATATCACGTACTAGTTAATGAAAATATCGATTGTAATATTTGTATTTTGGCTGAAGGGAAAAAACCAATAATATAAACAATAAATATTATTGAAAAAATGATATTGAATAATAAAAATGTGTTTCCTTTCTTGTAGTGGGTAGTTGTAGTAGGTCTCAGAACAAATAAGAAGAGGTCGATCCACCGGGTCATATTCTGCCACAGTGTCGTCTGGTTACCCTATGTTTGGAGACTCATGTCAAAATCAGCTGATTCGGTTCACGGTGAATATTTGAAAAAATTTAGAAATCATCTAAACCGAGTGTAAACAAACGGTACTTGCTCTCTCTTCAAAATAAGGCTAAACAACTTCCCTACTTGACCCAAATCACACACACTCGATTTCTGCTTTGTTTGAGTAACATTACCAACAACTTTATTTAAACTTCGGTCCTTATAATTCATAAGTGGCGACTGTGGAGGGGTGTTCTGACCGATCTGAGACTGTAAACAAGACAGACGTTTTGCTGGTACCTCTAAAAAACCGTAACGTTACAAAGTTGGCGTTTACAACATTGGGGCTGAATTCATTATAAACCCGTAATTGTAATATACTCTAGGAGAGGCGGAAACCTTCAAATAAACCGCTACGTTATAATATATTTGAAAAGTGAGATGTACTGTTATGAGTAGGTGAGTGATGAATTATATAAGACAAATGTCAATGATTACAGTAAGGTAGAATGTTTAAACAGGGATAGAGCCTGGGTATAGATAAAATGCAGGTGAGTTATTTAATTGAAGTAAATGGAGTTAGATAGTTAAGAATTTTGAAGTAAATAATACAAAGAGAATTATTAGATATTTAGGGACACAGTAGTTAGTGATTATTTGTAGAGGTGAGTAAAGTCAAGGTTAAACATATATTTGTTGTTGATGATATTTTGTAGTGGGGGTGAGGTGATAAGGAGTAGCCAACGTATAGCGTTGTGCCAGGTATTAGCGTAGTTTAAGGGAGTGTTTGCCGAATTTTTTGGAAGGGCAAAATATTATGAATGTATATAGCCAGTTAGGGAACACCCATCTCTGTACAAAGACGCGCGGTGCTATAGGATTTATCGTTGGAATGAAATTAGTAAAGGTGTTTTTAATTGAGATATTGGTGTCATGATAGGTAAATTTGGTTGTTAGTTAGAAGAAAGGTGAGTAAGATTATAATAAGTAAAAGCATAGTGAATACAGGAGTCACCCAGACTAAACAATGATTAGAATGTGAAAGGTTAGGTAGTTAGTTAGGTGGTAAGTTTAGAGTAGAAAGGAATAAGAAATGAATGATGAAATAATAATAATATAATATGAATATTAATAATAATTTTAAATAAATTTTATAATTATATTAAATAATTGATTGCTAATTAATGAAAATTAGAATTAATTAATCAATTAATTGAAATTGTAACTTAAATGATTTAAATGCAAGTTTAAATAGATAAAATGTGCAAATCTTAATCAAGATTAAATATAAATTAACCATTTCGATGTATTACTGTATTAATATAATGATAATGTGTATTATTATGTATCATGTATTATGTTATGAAATTTTAACATGATTTATGGAAATAGTGTGTCTGGAGGAGAAAGAGGGGTAAATATTGTTAACAGCGCCAATTATTACCTGTTAATAATAATAATAATTTTAATAATAATTTTAATTTCAATAAGATTTTATTAATTATTTTTGTTTTTTCTATAATTTGTTTTTCTCCATGTTTGAGTAATATTGGGAATTTATATGGGGATTTCCATGTTTTCATTTATAATTAAATTAAATTCTTTTTTATATCAATATTTGTTTCTTTTATAATTGTATAATAAAACAGAAAGAGTTAATTATTATCGATGGGAATCGAAACAATTTTATAATTCGGGGTAGTCCATAAAGAGAATGGCAATTCTATGTAATTCTTGTACGTTACATTTTTATATTTATATTTTTAGTAGTTCAAGCAAACCCAGTGCTTATTAACACAAACCAGCACATAGCTAAGGGGAAACAGATCAGTTAAGGATAGAGTAATATACCAAGCCACTATTTTGATATTTTAAATTTATTGTTTCAGTGTTTGGTGATGTTATGACGGCGGTCCTGAGCTGGCCAGCGCGTCAGAGCAGGGGCGTTACGCGCCTAATTGGCCTTATGGTGTTGGGATCTCGAAGGAGAAGTCCAGTAAGGTCATGCAGGTTCTGTCATCGTCATCAGACCACGGGTGAGTTATTGATTTTCTTTTAATATAAACTGTAAGGGGGTTGTGGCGACCTATCCTGGCTGATCCCTATAGGAAGTATGAATGGGTCAATGAAAGTTTTTATGCTTCGGCACAAAATCATTCATTGAGGGGGTTTTGTGATGGTACAATTCTGGTGCAATATTAAATTAATAAAAACATGGTACAAAAGACCATAATTATTGTATTCATTTATTTTTAACAATTTGGTAATAATTATTTAAATATTTCATAATCCCTGTGAAGCTGTGGTGAGTGGACTATGAAATATTTTATAACACGCAAATGTGAATTGACAGGATTCTGACTGTTTTTCATTGCAAAACAACAAAACACAGCAAAAAACTTATGTCACATACCGAGATAAAGCGACGAGCCCTGATGACGTCAGCGGTGAGGAATGTATTTCCTTGGCGAGATGAACAATAGCCTAATGACGTAGTTTTTACCCCACCTACGCAATGTGAAACAAAGAGTCTTGACTACAAAAGTGTTTATTAACAGTGACACCTTACCACTCGGTAAGGTGTAATAATTCAGAATGTGACCGGTAGCGATCGGCGAACTCGCGGTGTGCGACGTTCGTAAAACCGCAGCTGAGATCGGTCAAATTTGGTGAGAACGTTCCAACATTCACTCAGTACATTCATTCAAGATTCATAATGACCAATTCTAAATCACTAAAATATTTTATTTAAAATATGAGCTCAATAAAATAATAAATTGTACCAGAGCGTGAGAGAGAGAGAGAGAGAGAGAGAGAGTGAGAGAGAGAGAGAGTGACTTACATCATGTTGGGTTGTGCTAGATATTTATACGATTTCAATGTTTAATAATCATATATCAATGTTTCATGTTTAATGTTTATTTTGGAGGGTTAAAATTTTGATGTTTGATAAAAACCCCATGGCGTAAGATGTACTTATACGTATATAAATAAATTGGGTAATCTCATTGGTAACAATTTTAAACAGGTATTATTATTTCAAATAACAATTTCCGCTTAAAAGTTCGCTTAAACGAATTCCTGCCCTATAGTGACTTTAAAAGGTAAGTAAAATTACAAGTTATTTACGTCTATATTTACTAAATCAAGATGGCGCCCGACCTTTGAAATTAAATTAAAGCAAAGACGTTATCAGTAATAAGTTATTTTATTATCAGTAATAAACGTAATATAACAGTACATATATGCAGAGTTGTGATCGCTATCCTTCTCTCTCTCTCTCTCTCTCTCTCTCTCTCTCTCTCTCTCTCTCTCTCTCTCTCTCTCTCTCTCTACCAATCTCAATCCCAAACAGAACTAAGACAATTAAGAACTACAGAACTATAAACTAAAGTTATAAAATTTTGTTACCCACAAAATTGATACAAATAAATATTTTATAGCATTACTTCAAAATACTGTTTGCATAATAATGAACACTGACCAAAAATATAACCGATTATATTTTTTATATTATGAGTATAAGTTCACAACGTTTGGTATTACATTTATTATTTTTGACTGCCAATATGCATAGGAAATTTCTCTAGTAAATGAGATCAAAGTTACGTTATCACCCGGTATCAATGCATGTGAGAAAATATTAACATCCCGTTAATTCCGTTAGTTAATCCGATGACAAGTGGTCAATCTTTACATAATTCGAAAGGCCAGTACGCTACTTTGGCATGCTTCGTAAAACACAAAAATTATATTATCACGGTTAATAGAATTGGATAGTGAAGTTTAAGAATTGTTGATAAATATTTGACAGTTTATAAATATTTAGTTAAAATTATGATGTAAAGTTGGCGCGTGAACAAATGAAAAGAATAATGGTCATTCGCCTGCAGTTAGTCACACTTTCATACAAACAAATAAGCGTCAACGTAAACTGTGCAATACCCGGGGTTGAAAACTGGCAAGGTCGCTGGAAGCAAAAACCGCTACAATTCGAAAAAGTATACATTTCAGACGCTTAATTGTCGGGAAACTGAAAAGACGCCCTATTGTCGTAATTATAAAAAGATGCCATAATGACAGCGTTTTGTACAACCAAAATTATTTTCTTCTATTAATAGTATATTGAAAAATAAAACGCAAAACACAAATAACATAATCACAAGAACGTAATGTTATAATAAAATTTCAATATACTCTTCGTTTTCGAGTAGACGCCAAAACGTATACATTTTGAAAAGACGCCAAAATGATAGAAAAATGTATATATATATATGTATATATATTGTAACTAAACGAAACTGGGGTACTTCCTTTATTCTTAAAAGCCCCGCGTTGGGTTCGTCAATTTGTAACTAAACGAAAATGGGTGGATTATATGTGTAAATTATTTGAGGTATTAAAAATATTAAAGGTCTTAGTTGTTGAAAATCGAAAGTTACCAATTTTATAAAGCAATTTAAAATGTAACATTCGAGGTTACTAAAAGTGTGTTTACAATTGTAGAATTATAATTATCTGAAAAGAATTCCCTTAGATAAAATAAATAAAATAGTTGTATTAATATTATTTAAACACTAACGTTGCTTAAGTTTTAAAAGTAAAGTATACTAGTTGGTCGCTTGATGGTGGTGACCGTCTTGCTGATACTAGCTGCGAAACTCTTCCTCCAGGTCGATAATCGTCTAAGTACATTACGTCTAGTAATGTCTGGACAATAGAATAAATATAATATACTTTCACGTACCTGTTCGTGTTTTCTGGAAGTTCAATAAACTGCCAAGACGGTTTACAAAACCATCTCACTTTATCTACAAGGTTAGGTTACCTTGTTTAATAATGGGTGCCACACGGATTTATTTTGGGAAAATCCCGTGGAAAACCCATTGATAAACTCAAATAATAATTTTCAAAAGTTAAAATAATTGTTTATTGCCCTTATGGCAATGCAAATCACCAATATTTAATCACAACTGAAGGTTGTTTTGATTCTTCTAATTGAATTATTTAGCTACTGTTTAGAAATAAATTAAGTCGAGTTATGCTGTTAATAATGGGGTTTTATTCATACCCTTGATAGAGAATTCAAACAAATATCATTAAAAGAATACAATGATGTACAATTGCAAATATGTTGTTACAAACCCTATAAGGCTGGCTCAGAGCATAAGCAATAAATCTGGTTAAGTCCAGATAATTCTTTTTACTTTAAACATTAATCTTATTTAAATCTCAGGTGTAAGTTCTTTGAGGCACAAAAAAGAATGCTCATGCCTACACAATAGCTAATGATTTTCTGATATAATATAGACTAGTAATGCCTTTGATGTTACTATTATACAAATAAAAATAAAAATAACCTATTTTATAGGTTATGCGTTCGTCACGCTTGGTTCATGATTTACAAAGTTCTATTTTGAGAACACTTATAATTAACATTCAGCTTAACTAACATTGACAAATCCATTAAATAAATTTAGACATGGTGTAGTACAGAAAAATGTTTCAGTGTTATGCGTCAGTACAGATCTGTTTATCAAAACGTACAGGTTATGGCGCTCTGAGTAATGAATAAATTGTTACAGTGTTACCTTCGTGTTTTAATCTTTCGATTAAATTTCAATTAACACATCGATGATCGGATTATAATGATCATCGTTATTCACTACACACGCACAGGAACAGAGAAAATCTGTTCGCTTCTGACTAAAAGAACCATATATGACATTATTTAATTATTTCTTCTGTTAGTTATTTTTCCCGCACTAAATGAAATAATACTGCACTTAAACACACTGGTCCTTTGTAGAATATCTTGAAGTAATGTTTGGTTGTTGCCAAAATGTTTCCATTGCTGTACTGTTGTGATGACGCTATCAGTTAATAAAATTTTGATGAGACCAGCGTACCTTCCACGCTGAACGAAATTAAGAAGTGTCTGTTGAAAATCTGCTGCAGCCCTTTATATACCCGATCGTTTGATCGGCTTTAGGCGTTTGTATTAATTACTAAGCTATTTTATGATTGGCTTAGCCAGGTGTGATGAAAGTGACGTATTGTTTTTCCAACCGTCAATAACGGTTTTTAACCGACTCGTCACCAGAATGATTGACAGTTGCCGTTGTTATTGGTGTTGATAACCAGATTTCTTATACATTTTTTGTAAATGATGCTAACGCCTTTCACGCACTTATTATAGTTGCGATTGGGGTTGTATCACTATCAAATTAAAGAATATTTTGTCCTCTTTAATTTGATATAGTTTGACACTGGTTTAATTACACTTTTACTGACATTGCTAAATAAACAACGTTCAGGTACACTGCTTGGCGCTGTCGTCTGTTAATCGAAGTCGACGATTACACACTCTGACTAATATTGTTTGTGTTCCACACCGCGTTTTTTCGCTTGAACGTTTATGTTAGAACACTATTAAATCTGTACTGATATTTATTTACTGAGTATTATAATTAAATCTTAACTTATACATCGCTATTAACAATACTTATTCACTATGACATTTCGTTTCACCTTATTTTGCTCCGTTCTATTAACTAACGATTGAACTATTAATTATATTATATTAATAATGCTTATCGCTGTGTTTGAGTATAAAAATTGTTCTGTGGATGTGATTTACACGCATATCACCTCCTACTAATCATCTTACTGATGATTTTTTGATTTAGGCCTTGTTGAGACATACCGTTTGTATCGGTTTTCTGTTTCAAAAACATTTATTAGTTCACAATTCGGTACTTTGCTGAGGTAGCTTATTGGTATAAGGTTCCCTCTTACAAACATGTTTACTCGTTATAAGTATATTTGAGACTGAAATGTAGCTTCATGCTCATATTGTGGCCATCGCTAATTTTAGTCCTTGGCATTCATAGTCACTTGTCATGATTGATTTATTATCAGCCAAATGCTGATTCTGATATCACATTATTCAGATTTTTATTTAATCATTTTTTATTAACATATCATATTCCATTTACGTTATTCACTGACTCGCTTGACAGCTTAAAGTGAATTTAAATTGTCCATTAGTTTGTGTCAGTTATAGTCTGGTTGTAGTGTCAAACAGTATCTAGGTTTACTGCTTCTTGTGGCACTTCTGCTTCTTTCTTCTTCCATAGTTCCTTTCTTCTTGGTTACTCTTATCATTACATTATCTATTTACATTATCGTTATGTACTTATTAAATCTGATAGTATATGTCTAGGTTATGTAACATCTGGTTATGTTACATATACTCCCCCCTCAAAATTGATAATTAGAGAAAATTTGATTTTTTATAAAATTATCATTTCATGTCAGTTTTTTGCATATTACTACTGTTTTTTTCTTGTACTCTTTATATTGATCTTTAACATACTATTAGTGTGTTACACTAGCTTGAGTTTTTTGTCTAGTGATATAATTCTTAGCTTACTAGTATTTTTCAAGTTTCTCACATTTTAAGTCCTATAACTACAATAGATTTCACTTCTTAAATTAACAATTTCCTGTCTTATCTACATTTTTCTTTCTTATTACATATCTTTACTTTTCTGATTATCTCAATGGTTCTTACATTTTTTTTACCTCACAGATTCTTTAATAATAGTCCTGGCTACATTACTATATAACTCCCTAACTTTTGTAGTGGGTTCGGAATCAGAGTGGCTCACTGTGGCTTACATTCTCTGCCGTTCCTCAATACACATACTCAGATTCAGAGGCATACTCATCTCTGTCTGAGAAAAAATAAACATTGCACCTGGCAATAGTTGCACTATCACAACACATAAAATATCATACACCATTCATTTTCAATAAAATAATATATTCAATATAATATTCAAGGTATCAGAGGTTTTCATTTGTATCACATTTCCTTCTTTTATACTTTCTAACATACTTCCTTTTCACAGGTAATTATTTCTTTTCAGACTTGACATTCTCGGCCATGCTTTTTATTAGCCGTATTGTTACCTTTTTATACTAGTTGACAATTTTTTTGAGTTTACTTGAGTATTCTTAAAATTACACACTTACATTGATGCTTATATAATTATGCAGTTGGTTCTTACATATAGAGTCTACAATATTTTATTCTCACAATAGTTTACAAGTTTCTCTCTCGTTAATAATTTATCCTTATTCTGAATTATCAGGGTTTACAGTATTCATATGCTAAATGGTTTTTGTTAGATGTTCTCTGACATATCTTGGTACATACAATATTTGGTAATTAATTAACATTTTTCTTTCTCTTCATTCCACAATAATAATATCCATCTTTATAATTAACTCTCTTTGTTATTCTGCCTCTCTACTCCTTCAAGTGTCTGATAATTTACACCTATTCTGGATGATTTTAATTCTCGTTTATGGAGTATACAATATTTGATAATTACAATACAATGTGATAATATAATAACAACATATTAATATCTGATTTTATAGACATTCTTGGGGTTACATGGTTCATTTAATAAACATTTTTCTCTCTCTCTACTTTCCATAATAATATCCTTCTTTCATTTTACTCTCTTTGTTATTCTTCTTCTCTACTCCTTCAAGTGATGGTGGTTTTCACTTATTCTGGACGATTTTAATTAATATTTAGTTTTATGAGAGGTACACAATATTTGATATTTAATAAACATTTAGTTACCTACAATATTCATTTGGTAAACATTTTGTTATTACTTTTTTTTTCTTTAAACACAATATAGTAATTTTAGTTATAAGATAGCAGTATTTCTTCTTTAAATTAATCTAACATAGGAGTATTAGAGTACTTTTATGTTATTACCCTAGGTATACTTTTGTTATATGTCACCTTTGGTTCTCTATGACATAATAGATGTCTTTCTTCTCATTAAATTATTTGGCTTTCAATACACATTTTTCTACCCTTTAGTATGATAGATCTGGTTCTTGCTTAATAGGTAACAAATAGTTTGGCCTATATCTTAATCCTACACACTTTTTATAACACAATATGGCAAATAGGTTTGTTACAGATAATTAGTCACTTTCAATATCTTGGGCATAATACATGATCCTTCTAATTACCAACTGAATCTGTTTATAGTAGTTATTTTTAAAACATTTTTTATACACTAAATATTCCGGTGGTAAATGTCGTATACCACTATAATTTATCTGCTCTTAACAATAATCACTTTTATGATTTACTTATATGGGATTACTTTGTGCTTTTCCACTCTATTGGGTTCTTTGCTTGGGACAATTACGTTACACAGGTATCCTTTTTCATATCTGTCTCTAGTATTACATGTCTGTGGTATCTGGCACCCTATCCCTATCCTGTGGTTCTTCCACTTTGCGGCTACCAGATAGTCCTCGGCTTCCCGTTTTCTTGCCTTCTTCTCCTCCTCATCTTTGGTATCCAGGTGTTCAGTGTACTCCTGGTCTTTGTTATTATTGACGTCCAGTACCTCTTCTAACTCTGGTTGATCGTCATTAGTTTCCTGGTTGGATTTTTCCATTGATTGGTCCCTCTTCTTCCGTAATTCCTTTATTTCTTGGGCATACCCTTCAATAATCCAGTCCAGCTGTTCTTGATACCCTTTCCTTTTCTTGAAATGCCTTATTCTCCCTTTGGAAATGTTTGCTTAAAGTATTTTATTGGTTATAGTCTTCTTTGTTGTAGCACATTTCTTCTCTTCGTCCATCTTCATGAAGCTCCTTCGATACTCCTTCCTACAGGCTCCTTCTTCACAGTTGGTGACTGGGAAATAAATCATATTAACTAGACCACTTCGAGTCATTTCGATTAATTCCTTTGTTACTCTAGTCTTCTTTGGGCGTATTATTCTTCTTATCTTCGCCTCCTTTTCTTCCGTTTTCTTAATTATTTTGTTCCTTACTTCATGAATTTTAATTTTCGAATCACTTGTTCGGTAGTTGTATTTCTGGGTAATTCTTTTGTCTCCACTTGATCATCACACATTGGCAGATTATTTTGTTCTACATCTTCCCTCTCGGTTAATAACTCTTCCGCTTCTTCAATTACCTGAGTCTCCTTTATACCTTCGGCGTCGATCTCCTTGTCATGAATATCTTCCTGGTGTCTGTCAAGCTCATTTTCAGAGGATGATGTATTTGAGTCCCCTTCATTCTCAGTTTGTTCGACCTCATCTTCAGGTTGCAATTCTTCTCTGGTCTCATCATTGGGTATCTCTTCAGTTTCTGAGTTGCTGCCGTTTCGTAATTCTCCTCTTGTTGTCTGACCCACCTCTTCCGTATATTTCTTATTCATTTCATCCATTTTCCGGCTAATTTTGTTTAATGTGGTGTTCAACTCTTCTCTTAAGGCTTTGCCGCTGTCTTCTATTTTATCGTTTAACGCGTCCATGGCTCTGTGGGTATTGTCTATCTTTTTATTCAAGTCTTCTTTCAGTGACTCCATGTTTTTATTAATGGACTCCATTTTTTTCTGGCTGTCATCCATTTTTTGGTGGATCGATTCTATGTCCCTTTTTGAATTTTCATTAATTTTCGTGAAATTATTATTGACTTGTCCGAATTGTTCCATCATCATGTCATCCCATCTTGCCTCTTCGGACGGTTTGTCTGGTCGTTCGCCGACTATTACTTCTACTTCCGGTTCTACCTGGGGTGTTTCTTCATGTCGAGTTTCTATATTATTAATGGTAATGACTTCCATTTCGTGTATGGGTTGTGTTTCATATGTCTCTGTATTTGGTTGTATTTCTCCTACCCGACTGTCCTTATATCTTGTGTCGTATTGATGTGTGTGTGGCATGTTTGTTCTTTTGTGTCTACCGGGCTGTTTATCAATATAAAAAATATTTTTATTTAATATTTTTTCCAGCCACACTAGTTGGTGCGCCAATTTGTAACTAAACGAAACTGGGGTACTTCCTTTATTCTTAAAAGCCCCGCGTTGGGTTCGTCAATTTGTAACTAAATGAAAATGGGTGGATTATATGTGTAAATTATTTGAGGTATTAAAAATATTAAAGGTCTTAGTTGTTGAAAATCGAAAGTTACCAATTTTATAAAGCAATTTAAAATGTAACATTCGAGGTTACTAAAAGTGTGTTTACAATTGTAGAATTATAATTATCTGAAAAGAATTCCCTTAGATAAAATAAATAAAATAGTTGTATTAATATTATTTAAACACTAACGTTGCTTAAGTTTTAAAAGTAAAGTATACTAGTTGGTCGCTTGATGGTGGTGACCGTCTTGCTGATACTAGCTGCGAAACTCTTCCTCCAGGTCGATAATCGTCTAAGTACGTTACGTCTAGTAATGTCTGGACAATAGAATAAATATAATATACTTTCACGTACCTGTTCGTGTTTTCTGGAAGTTCAACAAACTGCCAAGACGGTTTACAAAACCAACTCACTTTATCTACAAGGTTAGGTTACCTTGTTTAATAATGGGCGCCACACGGATTTATTTTGGGGAAATCCCGTGGAAAACCCATTGATAAAATCAAATAATAATTTTCAAAAGTTAAAATAATTGTTTATTGCCCTTATGGCAATGCAAATCACCAATATTTAATCACAACTGAAGGTTGTTTTGATTCTTCTAATTGAATTATTTAGCTACTGTTTAGAAATAAATTAAGTCGAGTTATGCTGTTAATAATGGGGTTTTATTCATACCCTTGATAGAGAATTCAAACAAATATAATTAAAAGAATACAATGATGTACAATTGCAAATATGTTGTTACAAACCCTATAAGGCTGGCTCAGAGCATAAGCAATAAATCTGGTTAAGTCCAGATAATTCTTTTTACTTTAAACATTAATCTTATTTAAATCTCAGGTGTAAGTTCTTTGAGGCACAAAAAAGAATGCTCATGCCTACACAATAGCTAATGATTTTCTGATATAATATAGACTAGTAATGCCTTTGATGTTACTATTATACAAATAAAAATAAAAATAAAAATAACCTATTTTATAGGTTATGCGTTCGTCACGCTTGGTTCATGATTTACAAAGTTCTATTTTGAGAACACTTATAATTAACATTCAGCTTAACTAACATTGACAAATCCATTAAATAAATTTAGACATGGTGTAGTACAGAAAAATGTTTCAGTGTTATGCGTCAGTACAGATCTGTTTATCAAAACGTACAGGTTATGGCGCTCTGAGTAATGAATAAATTGTTACAGTGTTACCTTCGTGTTTTAATCTTTCGATTAAATTTCAATTAACACATCGATGATCGGATTATAATGATCATCGTTATTCACTACACACGCACAGGAACAGAGAAAATCTGTTCGCTTCTGACTAAAAGAACCATATATGACATTATTTAATTATTTCTTCTGTTAGTTATTTTTCCCGCACTAAATGAAATAATACTGCACTTAAACACACTGGTCCTTTGTAGAATATCTTGAAGTAATGTTTGGTTGTTGCCAAAATGTTTCCATTGCTGTACTGTTGTGATGACGCTATCAGTTAATAAAATTTTGATGAGACCAGCGTACCTTCCACGCTGAACGAAATTAAGAAGTGTCTGTTGAAAATCTGCTGCAGCCCTTTATATACCCGATCGTTTGATCGGCTTTAGGCGATTGTATTAATTACTAAGCTATTTTATGATTGGCTTAGCCAGGTGTGATGAAAGTGACGTATTGTTTTTCCAACCGTCAATAACGGTTTTTAACCGACTCGTCACCAGAATGATTGACAGTTGCCGTTGTTATTGGTGTTGATAACCAGATTTCTTATACATTTTTTGTAAATGATGCTAACGCCTTTCACGCACTTATTATAGTTGCAATTGGTGTTGTATCGCTATCAAATTAAAGAATATTTTGTCCTCTTTAATTTGATATAGTTTGACACTGGTTTAATTACACTTTTACTGACATTGCTAAATAAACAACGTTCAGGTACACTGCTTGGCGCTGTCGTCTGTTAATCGAAGTCGACGATTACACACTCTGACTAATATTGTTTGTGTTCCACACCGCGTTTTTTCGCTTGAACGTTTATGTTAGAACACTATTAAATCTGTACTGATATTTATTTACTGAGTATTATAATTAAATCTTAACTTATACATCGCTATTAACAATACTTATTCACTATGACATTTCGTTTCACCTTATTTTGCTCCGTTCTATTAACTAACGATTGAACTATTAATTATATTATATTAATAATGCTTATCGCTGTGTTTGAGTATAAAAATTGTTCTGTGGATGTGATTTACACGCATATCACCTCCTACTAATCATCTTACTGATGATTGTTTGATTTAGGCCTTGTTGAGACATACCGTTTGTATCGGTTTTCTGTTTCAAAAACATTTATTAGTTCACAATTCGGTACTTTGCTGAGGTAGCTTATTGGTATAAGGTTCCCTCTTACAAACATGTTTACTCGTTATAAGTATATTTGAGACTGAAATGTAGCTTCATGCTCATATTGTGGCCATCGCTAATTTTAGTCCTTGGCATTCATAGTCACTTGTCATGATTGATTTATTATCAGCCAAATGCTGATTCTGATATCACATTATTCAGATTTTTATTTAATCATTTTTTATTAACATATCATATTCCATTTACGTTATTCACTGACTCGCTTGACAGCTTAAAGTGAATTTAAATTGTCCATTAGTTTGTGTCAGTTATAGTCTGGTTGTAGTGTCAAACAGTATCTAGGTTTACTGCTCCTTGTGGCACTTCTGCTTCTTTCTTCTTCCATAGTTCCTTTCTTCTTGGTTACTCTTATCATTACATTATCTATTTACATTATCGTTATGTACTTATTAAATCTGATAGTATATGTCTAGGTTATGTAACATCTGGTTATGTTACATATACTCCCCCCTCAAAATTGATAATTAGAGAAAATTTGATTTTTTATAAAATTATCATTTCATGTCAGTTTTTTGCATATTACTACTGTTTTTTTTTCTTGTACTCTTTATATTGATCTTTAACATACTATTAGTGTGTTACACTAGCTTGAGTTTTTTGTCTAGTGACATAATTCTTAGCTTACTAGTATTTTTCAAGTTTCTCACATTTTAAGTCATTTAACTACAATAGATTTCACTTCTTAAATTAACAATTTCCTGTCTTATCTACATTTTTCTTTCTTATTACATATCTTTACTTTTGTGATTATCTCAATGGTTCTTACATTTTTTTTACCTCACAGATTCTTTAATAATAGTCCTGGATACATTACTATATAACTCCCTAACTTTTGTAGTGGGTTCGGAATCAGAGTGGCTCACTGTGGCTTACATTCTCTGCCGTTCCTCAATACACATACTCAGATTCAGAGGCATACTCATCTCTGTCTGAGAAAAAAATAAACATTGCACCTGGCAATAGTTGCACTATCACAACACATAAATTATCATACACCATTCATTTTCAATAAAATAATATATTCAATATAATATTCAAGGTATCAGAGGTTTTCATTTGTATCACATTTCCTTCTTTTATACTTTCTAACATACTTCCTTTTCACAGGTAATTATTTCTTTTCAGACTTGACATTCTCGGCCATGCTTTTTATTAGCCGTATTGTTACCTTTTTATACTAGTTGACAATTTTTTTGAGTTTACTTGAGTATTCTTAAAATTACACACTTACATTGATGCTTATATAATTATGCAGTTGGTTCTTACATATAGAGTCTACAATATTTTATTCTCACAATAGTTTACAAGTTTCTCTCTCGTTAATAATTTATCCTTATTCTGAATTATCAGGGTTTACAGTATTCATATGCTAAATGGTTTTTGTTAGATGTTCTCTGACATATCTTGGTACATACAATATTTGGTAATTAATTAACATTTTTCTTTCTCTTCATTCCACAATAATAATATCCATCTTTATAATTAACTCTCTTTGTTATTCTGCCTCTCTACTCCTTCAAGTGTCTGATAATTTACACCTACTCTGGATGATTTTAATTCTCGTTTATGGAGTATACAATATTTGATAATTACAATACAATGTGATAATATAATAACAACATATTAATATCTGATTTTATAGACATTCTTGGGGTTACATGGTTCATTTAATAAACATTTTTCTCTCTCTCTACTTTCCATAATAATATCCTTCTTTCATTTTACTCTCTTTGTTATTCTTCTTCTCTACTCCTTCAAGTGATGGTGGTTTTCACTTATTCTGGACGATTTTAATTAATATTTAGTTTTATGAGAGGTACACAATATTTGATATTTAATAAACATTTAGTTACCTACAATATTCATTTGGTAAACATTTTGTTATTATTTTTTTTTTCTTTAAACACAATATAGTAATTTTAGTTATAATATAGCAGTATTTCTTCTTTAAATTAATCTAACATAGGAGTATTAGAGTACTTTTATGTTATTACCCTAGGTATACTTTTGTTATATGTCACCTTTGGTTCTCTATGACATAATAGATGTCTTTCTTCTCATTAAATTATTTGGCTTTCAATACACATTTTTCTACCCTTTAGTATGATAGATCTGGTTCTTGCTTAATAGGTAACAAATAGTTTGGCCTATATCTTAATCCTACACACTTTTTATAACACAATATGGCAAATAGGTTTGTTACAGATAATTAGTCACTTTCAATATCTTGGGCATAATACATGATCCTTCTAATTACCAACTGAATCTGTTTATAGTAGTTATTTTTAAAACATTTTTTATACACTAAATATTCCGGTGGTAAATGTCGTATACCACTATAATTTATCTGCTCTTAACAATAATCACTTTTATGATTTACTTATATGGGATTACTTTGTGCTTTTCCACTCTATTGGGTTCTTTGCTTGGGACAATTACGTTACACAGGTATCCTTTTTCATATCTGTCTCTAGTATTACATGTCTGTGGTATCTGGCACCCTATCCCTATCCTGTGGTTCTTCCACTTTGCGGCTACCAGATAGTCCTCGGCTTCCCGTTTTCTTGCCTTCTTCTCCTCCTCATCTTTGGTATCCAGGTGTTCAGTGTACTCCTGGTCTTTGTTATTATTGACGTCCAGTACCTCTTCTAACTCTGGTTGATCGTCATTAGTTTCCTGGTTGGATTTTTCCATTGATTGGTCCCTCTTCTTCCGTAATTCCTTTATTTCTTGGGCATACCCTTCAATAATCCGGTCCAGCTGTTCTTGATACCCTTTCCTTTTCTTGAAATGCCTTATTCTCCCTTTGGAAATGTTTGCTTAAAGTATTTTATTGGTTATAGTCTTCTTTGTTGTAGCACATTTCTTCTCTTCGTCCATCTTCATGAAGCTCCTTCGATACTCCTTCCTACAGGCTCCTTCTTCACAGTTGGTGACTGGGAAATAAATCATATTAACTAGACCACTTCGAGTCATTTCGATTAATTCCTTTGTTACTCTAGTCTTCTTTGGGCGTATTATTCTTCTTATCTTCGCCTCCTTTTCTTCCGTTTTCTTAATTATTTTGTTCCTTACTTCATGAATTTTAATTTTCGAATCACTTGTTCGGTAGTTGTATTTCTGGGTAATTCTTTTGTCTCCACTTGATCATCACACATTGGCAGATTATTTTGTTCTACATCTTCCCTCTCGGTTAATAACTCTTCCGCTTCTTCAATTACCTGAGTCTCCTTTATACCTTCGGCGTCGATCTCCTTGTCATGAATATCTTCCTGGTGTCTGTCAAGCTCATTTTCAGAGGATGATGTATTTGAGTCCCCTTCATTCTCAGTTTGTTCGACCTCATCTTCAGGTTGCAATTCTTCTCTGGTCTCATCATTGGGTATCTCTTCAGTTTCTGAGTTGCTGCCGTTTCGTAATTCTCCTCTTGTTGTCTGACCCACCTCTTCCGTATATTTCTTATTCATTTCATCCATTTTCCGGCTAATTTTGTTTAATGTGGTGTTCAACTCTTCTCTTAAGGCTTTGCCGCTGTCTTCTATTTTATCGTTTAACGCGTCCATGGCTCTGTGGGTATTGTCTATCTTTTTATTCAAGTCTTCTTTCAGTGACTCCATGTTTTTATTAATGGACTCCATTTTTTTCTGGCTGTCATCCATTTTTTGGTGGATCGATTCTATGTCCCTTTTTGAATTTTCATTAATTTTCGTGAAATTATTATTGACTTGTCCGAATTGTTCCATCATCATGTCATCCCATCTTGCCTCTTCGGACGGTTTGTCTGGTCGTTCGCCGACTATTACTTCTACTTCCGGTTCTACCTGGGGTGTTTCTTCATGTCGAGTTTCTATATTATTAATGGTAATGACTTCCATTTCGTGTATGGGTTGTGTTTCATATGTCTCTGTATTTGGTTGTATTTCTCCTACCCGACTGTCCTTATATCTTGTGTCGTATTGATGTGTGTGTGGCATGTTTGTTCTTTTGTGTCTACCGGGCTGTTTATCAATATAAAAAATATTTTTATTTAATATTTTTTCCAGCCACACTAGTTGGTGGGCCAATTTGTAACTAAACGAAACTGGGGTACTTCCTTTATTCTTAAAAGCCCCGCGTTGGGTTCGTCAATTTGTAACTAAATGAAAATGGGTGGATTATATGTGTAAATTATTTGAGGTATTAAAAATATTAAAGGTCTTAGTTGTTGAAAATCGAAAGTTACCAATTTTATAAAGCAATTTAAAATGTAACATTCGAGGTTACTAAAAGTGTGTTTACAATTGTAGAATTATAATTATCTGAAAAGAATTCCCTTAGATAAAATAAATAAAATAGTTGTATTAATATTATTTAAACACTAACGTTGCTTAAGTTTTAAAAGTAAAGTATACTAGTTGGTCGCTTGATGGTGGTGACCGTCTTGCTGATACTAGCTGCGAAACTCTTCCTCCAGGTCGATAATCGTCTAAGTACGTTACGTCTAGTAATGTCTGGACAATAGAATAAATATAATATACTTTCACGTACCTGTTCGTGTTTTCTGGAAGTTCAACAAACTGCCAAGACGGTTTACAAAACCAACTCACTTTATCTACAAGGTTAGGTTACCTTGTTTAATAATGGGCGCCACACGGATTTATTTTGGGAAAATCCCGTGGAAAACCCATTGATAAAATCAAATAATAATTTTCAAAAGTTAAAATAATTGTTTATTGCCCTTATGGCAATGCAAATCACCAATATTTAATCACAACTGAAGGTTGTTTTGATTCTTCTAATTGAATTATTTAGCTACTGTTTAGAAATAAATTAAGTCGAGTTATGCTGTTAATAATGGGGTTTTATTCATACCCTTGATAGAGAATTCAAACAAATATAATTAAAAGAATACAATGATGTACAATTGCAAATATGTTGTTACAAACCCTATAAGGCTGGCTCAGAGCATAAGCAATAAATCTGGTTAAGTCCAGATAATTCTTTTTACTTTAAACATTAATCTTATTTAAATCTCAGGTGTAAGTTCTTTGAGGCACAAAAAAGAATGCTCATGCCTACACAATAGCTAATTATTTTCTGATATAATATAGACTAGTAATGCCTTTGATGTTACTATTATACAAATAAAAATAAAAATAAAAATAACCTATTTTATAGGTTATGCGTTCGTCACGCTTGGTTCATGATTTACAAAGTTCTATTTTGAGAACACTTATAATTAACATTCAGCTTAACTAACATTGACAAATCCATTAAATAAATTTAGACATGGTGTAGTACAGAAAAATGTTTCAGTGTTATGCGTCAGTACAGATCTGTTTATCAAAACGTACAGGTTATGGCGCTCTGAGTAATGAATAAATTGTTACAGTGTTACCTTCGTGTTTTAATCTTTCGATTAAATTTCAATTAACACATCGATGATCGGATTATAATGATCATCGTTATTCACTACACACGCACAGGAACAGAGAAAATCTGTTCGCTTCTGACTAAAAGAACCATATATGACATTATTTAATTATTTCTTCTGTTAGTTATTTTTCCCGCACTAAATGAAATAATACTGCACTTAAACACACTGGTCCTTTGTAGAATATCTTGAAGTAATGTTTGGTTGTTGCCAAAATGTTTCCATTGCTGTACTGTTGTGATGACGCTATCAGTTAATAAAATTTTGATGAGACCAGCGTACCTTCCACGCTGAACGAAATTAAGAAGTGTCTGTTGAAAATCTGCTGCAGCCCTTTATATACCCGATCGTTTGATCGGCTTTAGGCGATTGTATTAATTACTAAGCTATTTTATGATTGGCTTAGCCAGGTGTGATGAAAGTGACGTATTGTTTTTCCAACCGTCAATAACGGTTTTTAACCGACTCGTCACCAGAATGATTGACAGTTGCCGTTGTTATTGGTGTTGATAACCAGATTTCTTATACATTTTTTGTAAATGATGCTAACGCCTTTCACGCACTTATTATAGTTGCAATTGGTGTTGTATCGCTATCAAATTAAAGAATATTTTGTCCTCTTTAATTTGATATAGTTTGACACTGGTTTAATTACACTTTTACTGACATTGCTAAATAAACAACGTTCAGGTACACTGCTTGGCGCTGTCGTCTGTTAATCGAAGTCGACGATTACACACTCTGACTAATATTGTTTGTGTTCCACACCGCGTTTTTTCGCTTGAACGTTTATGTTAGAACACTATTAAATCTGTACTGATATTTATTTACTGAGTATTATAATTAAATCTTAACTTATACATCGCTATTAACAATACTTATTCACTATGACATTTCGTTTCACCTTATTTTGCTCCGTTCTATTAACTAACGATTGAACTATTAATTATATTATATTAATAATGCTTATCGCTGTGTTTGAGTATAAAAATTGTTCTGTGGATGTGATTTACACGCATATCACCTCCTACTAATCATCTTACTGATGATTGTTTGATTTAGGCCTTGTTGAGACATACCGTTTGTATCGGTTTTCTGTTTCAAAAACATTTATTAGTTCACAATTCGGTACTTTGCTGAGGTAGCTTATTGGTATAAGGTTCCCTCTTACAAACATGTTTACTCGTTATAAGTATATTTGAGACTGAAATGTAGCTTCATGCTCATATTGTGGCCATCGCTAATTTTAGTCCTTGGCATTCATAGTCACTTGTCATGATTGATTTATTATCAGCCAAATGCTGATTCTGATATCACATTATTCAGATTTTTATTTAATCATTTTTTATTAACATATCATATTCCATTTACGTTATTCACTGACTCGCTTGACAGCTTAAAGTGAATTTAAATTGTCCATTAGTTTGTGTCAGTTATAGTCTGGTTGTAGTGTCAAACAGTATCTAGGTTTACTGCTCCTTGTGGCACTTCTGCTTCTTTCTTCTTCCATAGTTCCTTTCTTCTTGGTTACTCTTATCATTACATTATCTATTTACATTATCGTTATGTACTTATTAAATCTGATAGTATATGTCTAGGTTATGTAACATCTGGTTATGTTACATATACTCCCCCCTCAAAATTGATAATTAGAGAAAATTTGATTTTTTATAAAATTATCATTTCATGTCAGTTTTTTGCATATTACTACTGTTTTTTTTTTCTTGTACTCTTTATATTGATCTTTAACATACTATTAGTGTGTTACACTAGCTTGAGTTTTTTGTCTAGTGACATAATTCTTAGCTTACTAGTATTTTTCAAGTTTCTCACATTTTAAGTCATTTAACTACAATAGATTTCACTTCTTAAATTAACAATTTCCTGTCTTATCTACATTTTTCTTTCTTATTACATATCTTTACTTTTGTGATTATCTCAATGGTTCTTACATTTTTTTTACCTCACAGATTCTTTAATAATAGTCCTGGATACATTACTATATAACTCCCTAACTTTTGTAGTGGGTTCGGAATCAGAGTGGCTCACTGTAGCTTACATTCTCTGCCGTTCCTCAATACACATACTCAGATTCAGAGGCATACTCATCTCTGTCTGAGAAAAAAATAAACATTGCACCTGGCAATAGTTGCACTATCACAACACATAAATTATCATACACCATTCATTTTCAATAAAATAATATATTCAATATAATATTCAAGGTATCAGAGGTTTTCATTTGTATCACATTTCCTTCTTTTATACTTTCTAACATACTTCCTTTTCACAGGTAATTATTTCTTTTCAGACTTGACATTCTCGGCCATGCTTTTTATTAGCCGTATTGTTACCTTTTTATACTAGTTGACAATTTTTTTGAGTTTACTTGAGTATTCTTAAAATTACACACTTACATTGATGCTTATATAATTATGCAGTTGGTTCTTACATATAGAGTCTACAATATTTTATTCTCACAATAGTTTACAAGTTTCTCTCTCGTTAATAATTTATCCTTATTCTGAATTATCAGGGTTTACAGTATTCATATGCTAAATGGTTTTTGTTAGATGTTCTCTGACATATCTTGGTACATACAATATTTGGTAATTAATTAACATTTTTCTTTCTCTTCATTCCACAATAATAATATCCATCTTTATAATTAACTCTCTTTGTTATTCTGCCTCTCTACTCCTTCAAGTGTCTGATAATTTACACCTACTCTGGATGATTTTAATTCTCGTTTATGGAGTATACAATATTTGATAATTACAATACAATGTGATAATATAATAACAACATATTAATATCTGATTTTATAGACATTCTTGGGGTTACATGGTTCATTTAATAAACATTTTTCTCTCTCTCTACTTTCCATAATAATATCCTTCTTTCATTTTACTCTCTTTGTTATTCTTCTTCTCTACTCCTTCAAGTGATGGTGGTTTTCACTTATTCTGGACGATTTTAATTAATATTTAGTTTTATGAGAGGTACACAATATTTGATATTTAATAAACATTTAGTTACCTACAATATTCATTTGGTAAACATTTTGTTATTATTTTTTTTTTCTTTAAACACAATATAGTAATTTTAGTTATAATATAGCAGTATTTCTTCTTTAAATTAATCTAACATAGGAGTATTAGAGTACTTTTATGTTATTACCCTAGGTATACTTTTGTTATATGTCACCTTTGGTTCTCTATGACATAATAGATGTCTTTCTTCTCATTAAATTATTTGGCTTTCAATACACATTTTTCTACCCTTTAGTATGATAGATCTGGTTCTTGCTTAATAGGTAACAAATAGTTTGGCCTATATCTTAATCCTACACACTTTTTATAACACAATATGGCAAATAGGTTTGTTACAGATAATTAGTCACTTTCAATATCTTGGGCATAATACATGATCCTTCTAATTACCAACTGAATCTGTTTATAGTAGTTATTTTTAAAACATTTTTTATACACTAAATATTCCGGTGGTAAATGTCGTATACCACTATAATTTATCTGCTCTTAACAATAATCACTTTTATGATTTACTTATATGGGATTACTTTGTGCTTTTCCACTCTATTGGGTTCTTTGCTTGGGACAATTACGTTACACAGGTATCCTTTTTCATATCTGTCTCTAGTATTACATGTCTGTGGTATCTGGCACCCTATCCCTATCCTGTGGTTCTTCCACTTTGCGGCTACCAGATAGTCCTCGGCTTCCCGTTTTCTTGCCTTCTTCTCCTCCTCATCTTTGGTATCCAGGTGTTCAGTGTACTCCTGGTCTTTGTTATTATTGACGTCCAGTACCTCTTCTAACTCTGGTTGATCGTCATTAGTTTCCTGGTTGGATTTTTCCATTGATTGGTCCCTCTTCTTCCGTAATTCCTTTATTTCTTGGGCATACCCTTCAATAATCCGGTCCAGCTGTTCTTGATACCCTTTCCTTTTCTTGAAATGCCTTATTCTCCCTTTGGAAATGTTTGCTTAAAGTATTTTATTGGTTATAGTCTTCTTTGTTGTAGCACATTTCTTCTCTTCGTCCATCTTCATGAAGCTCCTTCGATACTCCTTCCTATAGGCTCCTTCTTCACAGTTGGTGACTGGGAAATAAATCATATTAACTAGACCACTTCGAGTCATTTCGATTAATTCCTTTGTTACTCTAGTCTTCTTTGGGCGTATTATTCTTCTTATCTTCGCCTCCTTTTCTTCCGTTTTCTTAATTATTTTGTTCCTTACTTCATGAAGTTTAATTTTTGAATTCACTTGTTCGGTAGTTGTATTTCTGGGTAATTCTTTTGTCTCCACTTGATCATCACACATTGGCAGATTATTTTGTTCTACATCTTCCCTCTCGGTTAATAACTCTTCCGCTTCTTCAATTACCTGAGTCTCCTTTATACCTTCGGCGTCGATCTCCTTGTCATGAATATCTTCCTGGTGTCTGTCAAGCTCATTTTCAGAGGATGATGTATTTGAGTCCCCTTCATTCTCAGTTTGTTCGACCTCATCTTCAGGTTGCAATTCTTCTCTGGTCTCATCATTGGGTATCTCTTCAGTTTCTGAGTTGCTGCCGTTTCGTAATTCTCCTCTTGTTGTCTGACCCACCTCTTCCGTATATTTCTTATTCATTTCATCCATTTTCCGGCTAATTTTGTTTAATGTGGTGTTCAACTCTTCTCTTAAGGCTTTGCCGCTGTCTTCTATTTTATCGTTTAACGCGTCCATGGCTCTGTGGGTATTGTCTATCTTTTTATTCAAGTCTTCTTTCAGTGACTCCATGTTTTTATTAATGGACTCCATTTTTTTCTGGCTGTCATCCATTTTTTGGTGGATCGATTCTATGTCCCTTTTTGAATTTTCATTAATTTTCGTGAAATTATTATTGACTTGTCCGAATTGTTCCATCATCATTCTCATCATGTCATCCCATCTTGCCTCTTCGGACGGTTTGTCTGGTCGTTCGCCGACTATTACTTCTACTTCCGGTTCTACCTGGGGTGTTTCTTCATGTCGAGTTTCTATATTATTAATGGTAGTGACTTCCATTTCGTGTATGGGTTGTGTTTCATATGTCTCTGTATTTGGTTGTATTTCTCCTACCCGACTGTCCTTATATCTTGTGTCGTATTGATGTGTGTGTGGCATGTTTGTTCTTTTGTGTCTACCGGGCTGTTTATCAATATAAAAAATATTTTTATTTAATATTTTTTCCAGCCACACTAGTTGGTGTGCCAATTTGTAACTAAACGAAACTGGGGTACTTCCTTTATTCTTAAAAGCCCCGCGTTGGGTTCGTCAATTTGTAACTAAATGAAAATGGGTGGATTATATGTGTAAATTATTTGAGGTATTAAAAATATTAAAGGTCTTAGTTGTTGAAAATCGAAAGTTACCAATTTTATAAAGCGTGTTAAAATGTAACATTCGAGGTTACTAAAAGTGTGTTTACAATTGTAGAATTATAATTATCTGAAAAGAATTCCCTTAGATAAAATAAATAAAATAGTTGTATTAATATTATTTAAACACTAACGTTGCTTAAGTTTTAAAAGTAAAGTATACTAGTTGGTCGCTTGATGGTGGTGACCGTCTTGCTGATACTAGCTGCGAAACTCTTCCTCCAGGTCGATAATCGTCTAAGTACGTTACGTCTATTAATGTCTGGACAATAGAATAAATATAATATACTTTCACGTACCTGTTCGTGTTTTCTGGAAGTTCAATAAACTGCCAAGACGGTTTACAAAACCAACTCACTTTATCTACAAGGTTAGGTTACCTTGTTTAATAATGGGCGCCACACGGATTTATTTTGGGAAAATCCCGTGGAAAACCCATTGATAAACTCAAATAATAATTTTCAAAAGTTAAAATAATTGTTTATTGCCCTTATGGCAATGCAAATCACCAATATTTAATCACAACTGAAGGTTGTTTTGATTCTTCTAATTGAATTATTTAGCTACTGTTTAGAAATAAATTAAGTCGAGTTATGCTGTTAATAATGGGGTTTTATTCATACCCTTGATAGAGAATTCAAACAAATATAATTAAAAGAATACAATGATGTACAATTGCAAATATGTTGTTACAAACCCTATAAGGCTGGCTCAGAGCATAAGCAATAAATCTGGTTAAGTCCAGATAATTCTTTTACTTTAAACATTAATCTTATTTAAATCTCATGTGTAAGTTCTTTGAGGCACAAAAAAGAATGCTCATGCCTACACAATAGCTAATGATTTTCTGATATAATATAGACTAGTAATGCCTTTGATGTTACTATTATACAAATAAAAATAAAAATAAAAATAACCTATTTTATAGGTTATGCGTTCGTCACGCTTGGTTCATGATTTACAAAGTTCTATTTTGAGAACACTTATAATTAACATTCAGCTTAACTAACATTGACAAATCCATTAAATAAATTTAGACATGGTGTAGTACAGAAAAATGTTTCAGTGTTATGCGTCAGTACAGATCTGTTTATCAAAACGTACAGGTTATGGCGCTCTGAGTAATGAATAAATTGTTACAGTGTTACCTTCGTGTTTTAATCTTTCGATTAAATTTCAATTAACACATCGATGATCGGATTATAATGATCATCGTTATTCACTACACATGCACAGGAACAGAGAAAATCGGTTCGCTTCTGACTAAAAGAACCATATATGACATTATTTAATTATTTCTTCTGTTCGTTATTTTTCCCGCACTAAATGAAATAATACTGCACTTAAACACACTGGTCCTTTGTAGAATATCTTGAAGTAATGTTTGGTTGTTGCCAAAATGTTTCCATTGCTGTACTGTTGTGATGACGCTATCAGTTAATAAAATTTTGATGAGACCAGCGTACCTTCCACGCTGAACGAAATTAAGAAGTGTCTGTTGAAAATCTGCTGCAGCCCTTTATATACCCGACCGTTTGATCGGCTCTAGGCGATTGTATTAATTACTAAGCTATTTTATGATTGGCTTAGCCAGGTGTGATGAAAGTGACGTATTGTTTTTCCAACCGTCAATAACGGTTTTTAACCGACTCGTCACCGGAATGATTGACAGTTGCCGTTGTTATTGGTGTTGATAACCAGATTTCTTATACATTTTTTGTAAATGATGCTAACGCCTTTCACGCACTTATTATAGTTGCGATTGGGGTTGTATCGCTATCAAATTAAAGAATATTTTGTCCTCTTTAATTTGATATAGTTTGACACTGGTTTAATTACACTTTTACTGACATTGCTAAATAAACAACGTTCAGGTACACTGCTTGGCGCTGTCGTCTGTTAATCGAAGTCGACGATTACACACTCTGACTAATATTGTTTGTGTTCCACACCGCGTTTTTTCGCTTGAACGTTTATGTTAGAACACTATTAAATCTGTACTGATATTTATTTACTGAGTATTATAATTAAATCTTAACTTATACATCGCTATTAACAATACTTATTCACTATGACATTTCGTTTCACCTTATTTTGCTCCGTTCTATTAACTAACGATTGAACTATTAATTATATTATATTAATAATGCTTATCGCTGTGTTTGAGTATAAAAATTGTTCTGTGGATGTGATTTACACGCATATCACCTCCTACTAATCATCTTACTGATGATTGTTTGATTTAGGCCTTGTTGAGACATACCGTTTGTATCGGTTTTCTGTTTCAAAAACATTTATTAGTTCACAATTCGGTACTTTGCTGAGGTAGCTTATTGGTATAAGGTTCCCTCTTACAAACATGTTTACTCGTTATAAGTATATTTGAGACTGAAATGTAGCTTCATGCTCATATTGTGGCCATCGCTAATTTTAGTCCTTGGCATTCATAGTCACTTGTCATGATTGATTTATTATCAGCCAAATGCTGATTCTGATATCACATTATTCAGATTTTTATTTAATCATTTTTTATTAACATATCATATTCCATTTACGTTATTCACTGACTCGCTTGACAGCTTAAAGTGAATTTAAATTGTCCATTAGTTTGTGTCAGTTATAGTCTGGTTGTAGTGTCAAACAGTATCTAGGTTTACTGCTTCTTGTGGCACTTCTGCTTCTTTCTTCTTCCATAGTTCCTTTCTTCTTGGTTACTCTTATCATTACATTATCTATTTACATTATCGTTATGTACTTATTAAATCTGATAGTATATGTCTAGGTTATGTAACATCTGGTTATGTTACATATACTCCCCCCTCAAAATTGATAATTAGAGAAAATTTGATTTTTTATAAAATTATCATTTCATGTCAGTTTTTTGCATATTACTACTGTTTTTTTTCTTGTACTCTTTATATTGATCTTTAACATACTATTAGTGTGTTACACTAGCTTGAGTTTTTTGTCTAGTGATATAATTCTTAGCTTACTAGTATTTTTCAAGTTTCTCACATTTTAAGTCATTTAACTACAATAGATTTCACTTCTTAAATTAACAATTTCCTGTCTTATCTACATTTTTCTTTCTTATTACATATCTTTACTTTTGTGATTATCTCAATGGTTCTTACATTTTTTTTACCTCACAGATTCTTTAATAATAGTCCTGGATACATTACTATATAACTCCCTAACTTTTGTAGTGGGTTCGGAATCAGAGTGGCTCACTGTGGCTTACATTCTCTGCCGTTCCTCAATACACATACTCAGATTCAGAGGCATACTCATCTCTGTCTGAGAAAAAAATAAACATTGCACCTGGCAATAGTTGCACTATCACAACACATAAAATATCATACACCATTCATTTTCAATAAAATAATATATTCAATATAATATTCAAGGTATCAGAGGTTTTCATTTGTATCACATTTCCTTCTTTTATACTTTCTAACATACTTCCTTTTCACAGGTAATTATTTCTTTTCAGACTTGACATTCTCGGCCATGCTTTTTATTAGCCGTATTGTTACCTTTTTATACTAGTTGACAATTTTTTTGAGTTTACTTGAGTATTCTTAAAATTACACACTTACATTGATGCTTATATAATTATGCAGTTGGTTCTTACATATAGAGTCTACAATATTTTATTCTCACAATAGTTTACAAGTTTCTCTCTCGTTAATAATTTATCCTTATTCTGAATTATCAGGGTTTACAGTATTCATATGCTAAATGGTTTTTGTTAGATGTTCTCTGACATATCTTGGTACATACAATATTTGGTAATTAATTAACATTTTTCTTTCTCTTCATTCCACAATAATAATATCCATCTTTATAATTAACTCTCTTTGTTATTCTGCCTCTCTACTCCCTCAAGTGTCTGATAATTTACACCTATTCTGGATGATTTTAATTCTCATTTATGGAGTATACAATATTTGATAATTACAATACAATGTGATAATATAATAACAACATATTAATATCTGATTTTATAGACATTCTTGGGGTTACATGGTTCATTTAATAAACATTTTTCTCTCTCTCTACTTTCCATAATAATATCCTTCTTTCATTTTACTCTCTTTGTTATTCTTCTTCTCTACTCCTTCAAGTGATGATGGTTTTCACTTATTCTGGACGATTTTAATTAATATTTAGTTTTATGAGAGGTACACAATATTTGATATTTAATAAACATTTAGTTACCTACAATATTCATTTGGTAAACATTTTGTTATTATTTTTTTTTTCTTTAAACACAATATAGTAATTTTAGTTATAAGATAGCAGTATTTCTTCTTTAAATTAATCTAACATAGGAGTATTAGAGTACTTTTATGTTATTACCCTAGGTATACTTTTGTTATATGTCACCTTTGGTTCTCTATGACATAATAGATGTCTTTCTTCTCATTAAATTATTTGGCTTTCAATACACATTTTTCTACCCTTTAGTATGATAGATCTGGTTCTTGCTTAATAGGTAACAAATAGTTTGGCCTATATCTTAATCCTACACACTTTTTATAACACAATATGGCAAATAGGTTTGTTACAGATAATTAGTCACTTTCAATATCTTGGGCATAATACATGATCCTTCTAATTACCAACTGAATCTGTTTATAGTAGTTATTTTTAAAACATTTTTTATACACTAAATATTCCGGTGGTAAATGTCGTATACCACTATAATTTATCTGCTCTTAACAATAATCACTTTTATGGTTTACTTATATGGGATTACTTTGTGCTTTTCCACTCTATTGGGTTCTTTGCTTGGGACAATTACGTTACACAGGTATCCTTTTTCATATCTGTCTCTAGTATTACATGTCTGTGGTATCTGGCACCCTATCCCTATCCTGTGGTTCTTCCACTTTGCGGCTACCAGATAGTCCTCGGCTTCCCGTTTTCTTGCCTTCTTCTCCTCCTCATCTTTGGTATCCAGGTGTTCAGTGTACTCCTGGTCTTTGTTATTATTGACGTCCAGTACCTCTTCTAACTCTGGTTGATCGTCATTAGTTTCCTGGTTGGATTTTTCCATTGATTGGTCCCTCTTCTTCCGTAATTCCTTTATTTCTTGGGCATACCCTTCAATAATCCGGTCCAGCTGTTCTTGATACCCTTTCCTTTTCTTGAAATGCCTTATTCTCCCTTTGGAAATGTTTGCTTAAAGTATTTTATTGGTTATAGTCTTCTTTGTTGTAGCACATTTCTTCTCTTCGTCCATCTTCATGAAGCTCCTTCGATACTCCTTCCTATAGGCTCCTTCTTCACAGTTGGTGACTGGGAAATAAATCATATTAACTAGACCACTTCGAGTCATTTCGATTAATTCCTTTGTTACTCTAGTCTTCTTTGGGCGTATTATTCTTCTTATCTTCGCCTCCTTTTCTTCCGTTTTCTTAATTATTTTGTTCCTTACTTCATGAATTTTAATTTTTGAATTCACTTGTTCGGTAGTTGTATTTCTGGGTAATTCTTTTGTCTCCACTTGATCATCACACATTGGCAGATTATTTTGTTCTACATCTTCCCTCTCGGTTAATAACTCTTCCGCTTCTTCAATTACCTGAGTCTCCTTTATACCTTCGGCGTCGATCTCCTTGTCATGAATATCTTCCTGGTGTCTGTCAAGCTCATTTTCAGAGGATGATGTATTTGAGTCCCCTTCATTCTCAGTTTGTTCGACCTCATCTTCAGGTTGCAATTCTTCTCTGGTCTCATCATTGGGTATCTCTTCAGTTTCTGAGTTGCTGCCGTTTCGTAATTCTCCTCTTGTTGTCTGACCCACCTCTTCCGTATATTTCTTATTCATTTCATCCATTTTCCGGCTAATTTTGTTTAATGTGGTGTTCAACTCTTCTCTTAAGGCTTTGCCGCTGTCTTCTATTTTATCGTTTAACGCGTCCATGGCTCTGTGGGTATTGTCTATCTTTTTATTCAAGTCTTCTTTCAGTGACTCCATGTTTTTATTAATGGACTCCATTTTTTTCTGGCTGTCATCCATTTTTTGGTGGATCGATTCTATGTCCCTTTTTGAATTTTCATTAATTTTCGTGAAATTATTATTGACTTGTCCGAATTGTTCCATCATCATGTCATCCCATCTTGCCTCTTCGGACGGTTTGTCTGGTCGTTCGCCGACTATTACTTCTACTTCCGGTTCTACCTGGGGTGTTTCTTCATGTCGAGTTTCTATATTATTAATGGTAATGACTTCCATTTCGTGTATGGGTTGTGTTTCATATGTCTCTGTATTTGGTTGTATTTCTCCTACCCGACTGTCCTTATATCTTGTGTCGTATTGATGTGTGTGTGGCATGTTTGTTCTTTTGTGTCTACCGGGCTGTTTATCAATATAAAAAATATTTTTATTTAATATTTTTTCCAGCCACACTAGTTGGTGCGCCAATTTGTAACTAAACGAAACTGGGGTACTTCCTTTATTCTTAAAAGCCCCGCGTTGGGTTCGTCAATTTGTAACTAAATGAAAATGGGTGGATTATATGTGTAAATTATTTGAGGTATTAAAAATATTAAAGGTCTTAGTTGTTGAAAATCGAAAGTTACCAATTTTATAAAGCAATTTAAAATGTAACATTCGAGGTTACTAAAAGTGTGTTTACAATTGTAGAATTATAATTATCTGAAAAGAATTCCCTTAGATAAAATAAATAAAATAGTTGTATTAATATTATTTAAACACTAACGTTGCTTAAGTTTTAAAAGTAAAGTATACTAGTTGGTCGCTTGATGGTGGTGACCGTCTTGCTGATACTAGCTGCAAAACTCTTCCTCCAGGTCGATAATCGTCTAAGTACGTTACGTCTAGTAATGTCTGGACAATAGAATAAATATAATATACTTTCACGTACCTGTTCGTGTTTTCTGGAAGTTCAATAAACTGCCAAGACGGTTTACAAAACCAACTCACTTTATCTACAAGGTTAGGTTACCTTGTTTAATAATGGGCGCCACACGGATTTATTTTGGGAAAATCCCGTGGAAAACCCATTGATAAACTCAAATAATAATTTTCAAAAGTTAAAATAATTGTTTATTGCCCTTATGGCAATGCAAATCACCAATATTTAATCACAACTGAAGGTTGTTTTGATTCTTCTAATTGAATTATTTAGCTACTGTTTAGAAATAAATTAAGTCGAGTTATGCTGTTAATAATGGGGTTTTATTCATACCCTTGATAGAGAATTCAAACAAATATAATTAAAAGAATACAATGATGTACAATTGCAAATATGTTGTTACAAACCCTATAAGGCTGGCTCAGAGCATAAGCAATAAATCTGGTTAAGTCCAGATAATTCTTTTACTTTAAACATTAATCTTATTTAAATCTCATGTGTAAGTTCTTTGAGGCACAAAAAAGAATGCTCATGCCTACACAATAGCTAATGATTTTCTGATATAATATAGACTAGTAATGCCTTTGATGTTACTATTATACAAATAAAAATAAAAATAAAAATAACCTATTTTATAGGTTATGCGTTCGTCACGCTTGGTTCATGATTTACAAAGTTCTATTTTGAGAACACTTATAATTAACATTCAGCTTAACTAACATTGACAAATCCATTAAATAAATTTAGACATGGTGTAGTACAGAAAAATGTTTCAGTGTTATGCGTCAGTACAGATCTGTTTATCAAAACGTACAGGTTATGGCGCTCTGAGTAATGAATAAATTGTTACAGTGTTACCTTCGTGTTTTAATCTTTCGATTAAATTTCAATTAACACATCGATGATCGGATTATAATGATCATCGTTATTCACTACACACGCACAGGAACAGAGAAAATCTGTTCGCTTCTGACTAAAAGAACCATATATGACATTATTTAATTATTTCTTCTGTTAGTTATTTTTCCCGCACTAAATGAAATAATACTGCACTTAAACACACTGGTCCTTTGTAGAATATCTTGAAGTAATGTTTGGTTGTTGCCAAAATGTTTCCATTGCTGTACTGTTGTGATGACGCTATCAGTTAATAAAATTTTGATGAGACCAGCGTACCTTCCACGCTGAACGAAATTAAGAAGTGTCTGTTGAAAATCTGCTGCAGCCCTTTATATACCCGACCGTTTGATCGGCTCTAGGCGATTGTATTAATTACTAAGCTATTTTATGATTGGCTTAGCCAGGTGTGATGAAAGTGACGTATTGTTTTTCCAACCGTCAATAACGGTTTTTAACCGACTCGTCACCGGAATGATTGACAGTTGCCGTTGTTATTGGTGTTGATAACCAGATTTCTTATACATTTTTTGTAAATGATGCTAACGCCTTTCACGCACTTATTATAGTTGCGATTGGGGTTGTATCGCTATCAAATTAAAGAATATTTTGTCCTCTTTAATTTGATATAGTTTGACACTGGTTTAATTACACTTTTACTGACATTGCTAAATAAACAACGTTCAGGTACACTGCTTGGCGCTGTCGTCTGTTAATCGAAGTCGACGATTACACACTCTGACTAATATTGTTTGTGTTCCACACCGCGTTTTTTCGCTTGAACGTTTATGTTAGAACACTATTAAATCTGTACTGATATTTATTTACTGAGTATTATAATTAAATCTTAACTTATACATCGCTATTAACAATACTTATTCACTATGACATTTCGTTTCACCTTATTTTGCTCCGTTCTATTAACTAACGATTGAACTATTAATTATATTATATTAATAATGCTTATCGCTGTGTTTGAGTATAAAAATTGTTCTGTGGATGTGATTTACACGCATATCACCTCCTACTAATCATCTTACTGATGATTGTTTGATTTAGGCCTTGTTGAGACATACCGTTTGTATCGGTTTTCTGTTTCAAAAACATTTATTAGTTCACAATTCGGTACTTTGCTGAGGTAGCTTATTGGTATAAGGTTCCCTCTTACAAACATGTTTACTCGTTATAAGTATATTTGAGACTGAAATGTAGCTTCATGCTCATATTGTGGCCATCGCTAATTTTAGTCCTTGGCATTCATAGTCACTTGTCATGATTGATTTATTATCAGCCAAATGCTGATTCTGATATCACATTATTCAGATTTTTATTTAATCATTTTTTATTAACATATCATATTCCATTTACGTTATTCACTGACTCGCTTGACAGCTTAAAGTGAATTTAAATTGTCCATTAGTTTGTGTCAGTTATAGTCTGGTTGTAGTGTCAAACAGTATCTAGGTTTACTGCTTCTTGTGGCACTTCTGCTTCTTTCTTCTTCCATAGTTCCTTTCTTCTTGGTTACTCTTATCATTACATTATCTATTTACATTATCGTTATGTACTTATTAAATCTGATAGTATATGTCTAGGTTATGTAACATCTGGTTATGTTACATATACTCCCCCCTCAAAATTGATAATTAGAGAAAATTTGATTTTTTATAAAATTATCATTTCATGTCAGTTTTTTGCATATTACTACTGTTTTTTTTCTTGTACTCTTTATATTGATCTTTAACATACTATTAGTGTGTTACACTAGCTTGAGTTTTTTGTCTAGTGATATAATTCTTAGCTTACTAGTATTTTTCAAGTTTCTCACATTTTAAGTCATTTAACTACAATAGATTTCACTTCTTAAATTAACAATTTCCTGTCTTATCTACATTTTTCTTTCTTATTACATATCTTTACTTTTGTGATTATCTCAATGGTTCTTACATTTTTTTTACCTCACAGATTCTTTAATAATAGTCCTGGATACATTACTATATAACTCCCTAACTTTTGTAGTGGGTTCGGAATCAGAGTGGCTCACTGTGGCTTACATTCTCTGCCGTTCCTCAATACACATACTCAGATTCAGAGGCATACTCATCTCTGTCTGAGAAAAAAATAAACATTGCACCTGGCAATAGTTGCACTATCACAACACATAAAATATCATACACCATTCATTTTCAATAAAATAATATATTCAATATAATATTCAAGGTATCAGAGGTTTTCATTTGTATCACATTTCCTTCTTTTATACTTTCTAACATACTTCCTTTTCACAGGTAATTATTTCTTTTCAGACTTGACATTCTCGGCCATGCTTTTTATTAGCCGTATTGTTACCTTTTTATACTAGTTGACAATTTTTTTGAGTTTACTTGAGTATTCTTAAAATTACACACTTACATTGATGCTTATATAATTATGCAGTTGGTTCTTACATATAGAGTCTACAATATTTTATTCTCACAATAGTTTACAAGTTTCTCTCTCGTTAATAATTTATCCTTATTCTGAATTATCAGGGTTTACAGTATTCATATGCTAAATGGTTTTTGTTAGATGTTCTCTGACATATCTTGGTACATACAATATTTGGTAATTAATTAACATTTTTCTTTCTCTTCATTCCACAATAATAATATCCATCTTTATAATTAACTCTCTTTGTTATTCTGCCTCTCTACTCCCTCAAGTGTCTGATAATTTACACCTATTCTGGATGATTTTAATTCTCGTTTATGGAGTATACAATATTTGATAATTACAATACAATGTGATAATATAATAACAACATATTAATATCTGATTTTATAGACATTCTTGGGGTTACATGGTTCATTTAATAAACATTTTTCTCTCTCTCTACTTTCCATAATAATATCCTTCTTTCATTTTACTCTCTTTGTTATTCTTCTTCTCTACTCCTTCAAGTGATGATGGTTTTCACTTATTCTGGACGATTTTAATTAATATTTAGTTTTATGAGAGGTACACAATATTTGATATTTAATAAACATTTAGTTACCTACAATATTCATTTGGTAAACATTTTGTTATTATTTTTTTTTTCTTTAAACACAATATAGTAATTTTAGTTATAAGATAGCAGTATTTCTTCTTTAAATTAATCTAACATAGGAGTATTAGAGTACTTTTATGTTATTACCCTAGGTATACTTTTGTTATATGTCACCTTTGGTTCTCTATGACATAATAGATGTCTTTCTTCTCATTAAATTATTTGGCTTTCAATACACATTTTTCTACCCTTTAGTATGATAGATCTGGTTCTTGCTTAATAGGTAACAAATAGTTTGGCCTATATCTTAATCCTACACACTTTTTATAACACAATATGGCAAATAGGTTTGTTACAGATAATTAGTCACTTTCAATATCTTGGGCATAATACATGATCCTTCTAATTACCAACTGAATCTGTTTATAGTAGTTATTTTTAAAACATTTTTTATACACTAAATATTCCGGTGGTAAATGTCGTATACCACTATAATTTATCTGCTCTTAACAATAATCACTTTTATGGTTTACTTATATGGGATTACTTTGTGCTTTTCCACTCTATTGGGTTCTTTGCTTGGGACAATTACGTTACACAGGTATCCTTTTTCATATCTGTCTCTAGTATTACATGTCTGTGGTATCTGGCACCCTATCCCTATCCTGTGGTTCTTCCACTTTGCGGCTACCAGATAGTCCTCGGCTTCCCGTTTTCTTGCCTTCTTCTCCTCCTCATCTTTGGTATCCAGGTGTTCAGTGTACTCCTGGTCTTTGTTATTATTGACGTCCAGTACCTCTTCTAACTCTGGTTGATCGTCATTAGTTTCCTGGTTGGATTTTTCCATTGATTGGTCCCTCTTCTTCCGTAATTCCTTTATTTCTTGGGCATACCCTTCAATAATCCGGTCCAGCTGTTCTTGATACCCTTTCCTTTTCTTGAAATGCCTTATTCTCCCTTTGGAAATGTTTGCTTAAAGTATTTTATTGGTTATAGTCTTCTTTGTTGTAGCACATTTCTTCTCTTCGTCCATCTTCATGAAGCTCCTTCGATACTCCTTCCTATAGGCTCCTTCTTCACAGTTGGTGACTGGGAAATAAATCATATTAACTAGACCACTTCGAGTCATTTCGATTAATTCCTTTGTTACTCTAGTCTTCTTTGGGCGTATTATTCTTCTTATCTTCGCCTCCTTTTCTTCCGTTTTCTTAATTATTTTGTTCCTTACTTCATGAATTTTAATTTTTGAATTCACTTGTTCGGTAGTTGTATTTCTGGGTAATTCTTTTGTCTCCACTTGATCATCACACATTGGCAGATTATTTTGTTCTACATCTTCCCTCTCGGTTAATAACTCTTCCGCTTCTTCAATTACCTGAGTCTCCTTTATACCTTCGGCGTCGATCTCCTTGTCATGAATATCTTCCTGGTGTCTGTCAAGCTCATTTTCAGAGGATGATGTATTTGAGTCCCCTTCATTCTCAGTTTGTTCGACCTCATCTTCAGGTTGCAATTCTTCTCTGGTCTCATCATTGGGTATCTCTTCAGTTTCTGAGTTGCTGCCGTTTCGTAATTCTCCTCTTGTTGTCTGACCCACCTCTTCCGTATATTTCTTATTCATTTCATCCATTTTCCAGCTAATTTTGTTTAATGTGGTGTTCAACTCTTCTCTTAAGGCTTTGCCGCTGTCTTCTATTTTATCGTTTAACGCGTCCATGGCTCTGTGGGTATTGTCTATCTTTTTATTCAAGTCTTCTTTCAGTGACTCCATGTTTTTATTAATGGACTCCATTTTTTTCTGGCTGTCATCCATTTTTTGGTGGATCGATTCTATGTCCCTTTTTGAATTTTCATTAATTTTCGTGAAATTATTATTGACTTGTCCGAATTGTTCCATCATCATGTCATCCCATCTTGCCTCTTCGGACGGTTTGTCTGGTCGTTCGCCGACTATTACTTCTACTTCCGGTTCTACCTGGGGTGTTTCTTCATGTCGAGTTTCTATATTATTAATGGTAATGACTTCCATTTCGTGTATGGGTTGTGTTTCATATGTCTCTGTATTTGGTTGTATTTCTCCTACCCGACTGTCCTTATATCTTGTGTCGTATTGATGTGTGTGTGGCATGTTTGTTCTTTTGTGTCTACCGGGCTGTTTATCAATATAAAAAATATTTTTATTTAATATTTTTTCCAGCCACACTAGTTGGTGCGCCAATTTGTAACTAAACGAAACTGGGGTACTTCCTTTATTCTTAAAAGCCCCGCGTTGGGTTCGTCAATTTGTAACTAAATGAAAATGGGTGGATTATATGTGTAAATTATTTGAGGTATTAAAAATATTAAAGGTCTTAGTTGTTGAAAATCGAAAGTTACCAATTTTATAAAGCAATTTAAAATGTAACATTCGAGGTTACTAAAAGTGTGTTTACAATTGTAGAATTATAATTATCTGAAAAGAATTCCCTTAGATAAAATAAATAAAATAGTTGTATTAATATTATTTAAACACTAACGTTGCTTAAGTTTTAAAAGTAAAGTATACTAGTTGGTCGCTTGATGGTGGTGACCGTCTTGCTGATACTAGCTGCGAAACTCTTCCTCCAGGTCGATAATCGTCTAAGTACGTTACGTCTAGTAATGTCTGGACAATAGAATAAATATAATATACTTTCACGTACCTGTTCGTGTTTTCTGGAAGTTCAATAAACTGCCAAGACGGTTTACAAAACCAACTCACTTTATCTACAAGGTTAGGTTACCTTGTTTAATAATGGGCGCCACACGGATTTATTTTGGGAAAATCCCGTGGAAAACCCATTGATAAACTCAAATAATAATTTTCAAAAGTTAAAATAATTGTTTATTGCCCTTATGGCAATGCAAATCACCAATATTTAATCACAACTGAAGGTTGTTTTGATTCTTCTAATTGAATTATTTAGCTACTGTTTAGAAATAAATTAAGTCGAGTTATGCTGTTAATAATGGGGTTTTATTCATACCCTTGATAGAGAATTCAAACAAATATAATTAAAAGAATACAATGATGTACAATTGCAAATATGTTGTTACAAACCCTATAAGGCTGGCTCAGAGCATAAGCAATAAATCTGGTTAAGTCCAGATAATTCTTTTACTTTAAACATTAATCTTATTTAAATCTCATGTGTAAGTTCTTTGAGGCACAAAAAAGAATGCTCATGCCTACACAATAGCTAATGATTTTCTGATATAATATAGACTAGTAATGCCTTTGATGTTACTATTATACAAATAAAAATAAAAATAAAAATAACCTATTTTATAGGTTATGCGTTCGTCACGCTTGGTTCATGATTTACAAAGTTCTATTTTGAGAACACTTATAATTAACATTCAGCTTAACTAACATTGACAAATCCATTAAATAAATTTAGACATGGTGTAGTACAGAAAAATGTTTCAGTGTTATGCGTCAGTACAGATCTGTTTATCAAAACGTACAGGTTATGGCGCTCTGAGTAATGAATAAATTGTTACAGTGTTACCTTCGTGTTTTAATCTTTCGATTAAATTTCAATTAACACATCGATGATCGGATTATAATGATCATCGTTATTCACTACACATGCACAGGAACAGAGAAAATCGGTTCGCTTCTGACTAAAAGAACCATATATGACATTATTTAATTATTTCTTCTGTTCGTTATTTTTCCCGCACTAAATGAAATAATACTGCACTTAAACACACTGGTCCTTTGTAGAATATCTTGAAGTAATGTTTGGTTGTTGCCAAAATGTTTCCATTGCTGTACTGTTGTGATGACGCTATCAGTTAATAAAATTTTGATGAGACCAGCGTACCTTCCACGCTGAACGAAATTAAGAAGTGTCTGTTGAAAATCTGCTGCAGCCCTTTATATACCCGACCGTTTGATCGGCTCTAGGCGATTGTATTAATTACTAAGCTATTTTATGATTGGCTTAGCCAGGTGTGATGAAAGTGACGTATTGTTTTTCCAACCGTCAATAACGGTTTTTAACCGACTCGTCACCGGAATGATTGACAGTTGCCGTTGTTATTGGTGTTGATAACCAGATTTCTTATACATTTTTTGTAAATGATGCTAACGCCTTTCACGCACTTATTATAGTTGCGATTGGGGTTGTATCGCTATCAAATTAAAGAATATTTTGTCCTCTTTAATTTGATATAGTTTGACACTGGTTTAATTACACTTTTACTGACATTGCTAAATAAACAACGTTCAGGTACACTGCTTGGCGCTGTCGTCTGTTAATCGAAGTCGACGATTACACACTCTGACTAATATTGTTTGTGTTCCACACCGCGTTTTTTCGCTTGAACGTTTATGTTAGAACACTATTAAATCTGTACTGATATTTATTTACTGAGTATTATAATTAAATCTTAACTTATACATCGGTATTAACAATACTTATTCACTATGACATTTCGTTTCACCTTATTTTGCTCCGTTCTATTAACTAACGATTGAACTATTAATTATATTATATTAATAATGCTTATCGCTGTGTTTGAGTATAAAAATTGTTCTGTGGATGTGATTTACACGCATATCACCTCCTACTAATCATCTTACTGATGATTGTTTGATTTAGGCCTTGTTGAGACATACCGTTTGTATCGGTTTTCTGTTTCAAAAACATTTATTAGTTCACAATTCGGTACTTTGCTGAGGTAGCTTATTGGTATAAGGTTCCCTCTTACAAACATGTTTACTCGTTATAAGTATATTTGAGACTGAAATGTAGCTTCATGCTCATATTGTGGCCATCGCTAATTTTAGTCCTTGGCATTCATAGTCACTTGTCATGATTGATTTATTATCAGCCAAATGCTGATTCTGATATCACATTATTCAGATTCTTATTTAATCATTTTTTATTAACATATCATATTCCATTTACGTTATTCACTGACTCGCTTGACAGCTTAAAGTGAATTTAAATTGTCCATTAGTTTGTGTCAGTTATAGTCTGGTTGTAGTGTCAAACAGTATCTAGGTTTATTGCTTCTTGTGGCACTTCTGCTTCTTTCTTCTTCCATAGTTCCTTTCTTCTTGGTTACTCTTATCATTACATTATCTATTTACATTATCGTTATGTACTTATTAAATCTGATAGTATATGTCTAGGTTATGTAACATCTGGTTATGTTACATATACTCCCCCCTCAAAATTGATAATTAGAGAAAATTTGATTTTTTATAAAATTATCATTTCATGTCAGTTTTTTGCATATTACTACTGTTTTTTTTCTTGTACTCTTTATATTGATCTTTAACATACTATTAGTGTGTTACACTAGCTTGAGTTTTTTGTCTAGTGATATAATTCTTAGCTTACTAGTATTTTTCAAGTTTCTCACATTTTAAGTCATTTAACTACAATAGATTTCACTTCTTAAATTAACAATTTCCTGTCTTATCTACATTTTTCTTTCTTATTACATATCTTTACTTTTGTGATTATCTCAATGGTTCTTACATTTTTTTTACCTCACAGATTCTTTAATAATAGTCCTGGATACATTACTATATAACTCCCTAACTTTTGTAGTGGGTTCGGAATCAGAGTGGCTCACTGTGGCTTACATTCTCTGCCGTTCCTCAATACACATACTCAGATTCAGAGGCATACTCATCTCTGTCTGAGAAAAAAATAAACATTGCACCTGGCAATAGTTGCACTATCACAACACATAAAATATCATACACCATTCATTTTCAATAAAATAATATATTCAATATAATATTCAAGGTATCAGAGGTTTTCATTTGTATCACATTTCCTTCTTTTATACTTTCTATCATACTTCCTTTTCACAGGTAATTATTTCTTTTCAGACTTGACATTCTCGGCCATGCTTTTTATTAGCCGTATTGTTACCTTTTTATACTAGTTGACAATTTTTTTGAGTTTACTTGAGTATTCTTAAAATTACACACTTACATTGATGCTTATATAATTATGCAGTTGGTTCTTACATATAGAGTCTACAATATTTTATTCTCACAATAGTTTACAAGTTTCTCTCTCGTTAATAATTTATCCTTATTCTGAATTATCAGGGTTTACAGTATTCATATGCTAAATGGTTTTTGTTAGATGTTCTCTGACATATCTTGGTACATACAATATTTGGTAATTAATTAACATTTTTCTTTCTCTTCATTCCACAATAATAATATCCATCTTTATAATTAACTCTCTTTGTTATTCTGCCTCTCTACTCCTTCAAGTGTCTGATAATTTACACCTATTCTGGATGATTTTAATTCTCGTTTATGGAGTATACAATATTTGATAATTACAATACAATGTGATAATATAATAACAACATATTAATATCTGATTTTATAGACATTCTTGGGGTTACATGGTTCATTTAATAAACATTTTTCTCTCTCTCTACTTTCCATAATAATATCCTTCTTTCATTTTACTCTCTTTGTTATTCTTCTTCTCTACTCCTTCAAGTGATGGTGGTTTTCACTTATTCTGGACGATTTTAATTAATATTTAGTTTTATGAGAGGTACACAATATTTGATATTTAATAAACATTTAGTTACCTACAATATTCATTTGGTAAACATTTTGTTATTATTTTTTTTTTCTTTAAACACAATATAGTAATTTTAGTTATAAGATAGCAGTATTTCTTCTTTAAATTAATCTAACATAGGAGTATTAGAGTACTTTTATGTTATTACCCTAGGTATACTTTTGTTATATGTCACCTTTGGTTCTCTATGACATAATAGATGTCTTTCTTCTCATTAAATTATTTTGCTTTCAATACACATTTTTCTACCCTTTAGTATGATAGATCTGGTTCTTGCTTAATAGGTAACAAATAGTTTGGCCTATATCTTAATCCTACACACTTTTTATAACACAATATGGCAAATAGGTTTGTTACAGATAATTAGTCACTTTCAATATCTTGGGCATAATACATGATCCTTCTAATTACCAACTGAATCTGTTTATAGTAGTTATTTTTAAAACATTTTTTATACACTAAATATTCCGGTGGTAAATGTCGTATACCACTATAATTTATCTGCTCTTAACAATAATCACTTTTATGGTTTACTTATATGGGATTACTTTGTGCTTTTCCACTCTATTGGGTTCTTTGCTTGGGACAATTACGTTACACAGGTATCCTTTTTCATATCTGTCTCTAGTATTACATGTCTGTGGTATCTGGCACCCTATCCCTATCCTGTGGTTCTTCCACTTTGCGGCTACCAGATAGTCCTCGGCTTCCCGTTTTCTTGCCTTCTTCTCCTCCTCATCTTTGGTATCCAGGTGTTCAGTGTACTCCTGGTCTTTGTTATTATTGACGTCCAGTACCTCTTCTAACTCTGGTTGATCGTCATTAGTTTCCTGGTTGGATTTTTCCATTGATTGGTCCCTCTTCTTCCGTAATTCCTTTATTTCTTGGGCATACCCTTCAATAATCCGGTCCAGCTGTTCTTGATACCCTTTCCTTTTCTTGAAATGCCTTATTCTCCCTTTGGAAATGTTTGCTTAAAGTATTTTATTGGTTATAGTCTTCTTTGTTGTAGCACATTTCTTCTCTTCGTCCATCTTCATGAAGCTCCTTCGATACTCCTTCCTATAGGCTCCTTCTTCACAGTTGGTGACTGGGAAATAAATCATATTAACTAGACCACTTCGAGTCATTTCGATTAATTCCTTTGTTACTCTAGTCTTCTTTGGGCGTATTATTCTTCTTATCTTCGCCTCCTTTTCTTCCGTTTTCTTAATTATTTTGTTCCTTACTTCATGAATTTTAATTTTTGAATTCACTTGTTCGGTAGTTGTATTTCTGGGTAATTCTTTTGTCTCCACTTGATCATCACACATTGGCAGATTATTTTGTTCTACATCTTCCCTCTCGGTTAATAACTCTTCCGCTTCTTCAATTACCTGAGTCTCCTTTATACCTTCGGCGTCGATCTCCTTGTCATGAATATCTTCCTGGTGTCTGTCAAGCTCATTTTCAGAGGATGATGTATTTGAGTCCCCTTCATTCTCAGTTTGTTCGACCTCATCTTCAGGTTGCAATTCTTCTCTGGTCTCATCATTGGGTATCTCTTCAGTTTCTGAGTTGCTGCCGTTTCGTAATTCTCCTCTTGTTGTCTGACCCACCTCTTCCGTATATTTCTTATTCATTTCATCCATTTTCCGGCTAATTTTGTTTAATGTGGTGTTCAACTCTTCTCTTAAGGCTTTGCCGCTGTCTTCTATTTTATCGTTTAACGCGTCCATGGCTCTGTGGGTATTGTCTATCTTTTTATTCAAGTCTTCTTTCAGTGACTCCATGTTTTTATTAATGGACTCCATTTTTTTCTGGCTGTCATCCATTTTTTGGTGGATCGATTCTATGTCCCTTTTTGAATTTTCATTAATTTTCGTGAAATTATTATTGACTTGTCCGAATTGTTCCATCATCATGTCATCCCATCTTGCCTCTTCGGACGGTTTGTCTGGTCGTTCGCCGACTATTACTTCTACTTCCGGTTCTACCTGGGGTGTTTCTTCATGTCGAGTTTCTATATTATTAATGGTAATGACTTCCATTTCGTGTATGGGTTGTGTTTCATATGTCTCTGTATTTGGTTGTATTTCTCCTACCCGACTGTCCTTATATCTTGTGTCGTATTGATGTGTGTGTGGCATGTTTGTTCTTTTGTGTCTACCGGGCTGTTTATCAATATAAAAAATATTTTTATTTAATATTTTTTCCAGCCACACTAGTTGGTGCGCCAATTTGTAACTAAACGAAACTGGGGTACTTCCTTTATTCTTAAAAGCCCCGCGTTGGGTTCGTCAATTTGTAACTAAATGAAAATGGGTGGATTATATGTGTAAATTATTTGAGGTATTAAAAATATTAAAGGTCTTAGTTGTCGAAAATCGAAAGTTACCAATTTTATAAAGCAATTTAAAATGTAACATTCGAGGTTACTAAAAGTGTGTTTACAATTGTAGAATTATAATTATCTGAAAAGAATTCCCTTAGATAAAATAAATAAAATAGTTGTATTAATATTATTTAAACACTAACGTTGCTTAAGTTTTAAAAGTAAAGTATACTAGTTGGTCGCTTGATGGTGGTGACCGTCTTGCTGATACTAGCTGCGAAACTCTTCCTCCAGGTCGATAATCGTCTAAGTACGTTACGTCTAGTAATGTCTGGACAATAGAATAAATATAATATACTTTCACGTACCTGTTCGTGTTTTCTGGAAGTTCAATAAACTGCCAAGACGGTTTACAAAACCAACTCACTTTATCTACAAGGTTAGGTTACCTTGTTTAATAATGGGCGCCACACGGATTTATTTTGGGAAAATCCCGTGGAAAACCCATTGATAAACTCAAATAATAATTTTCAAAAGTTAAAATAATTGTTTATTGCCCTTATGGCAATGCAAATCACCAATATTTAATCACAACTGAAGGTTGTTTTGATTCTTCTAATTGAATTATTTAGCTACTGTTTAGAAATAAATTAAGTCGAGTTATGCTGTTAATAATGGGGTTTTATTCATACCCTTGATAGAGAATTCAAACAAATATAATTAAAAGAATACAATGATGTACAATTGCAAATATGTTGTTACAAACCCTATAAGGCTGGCTCAGAGCATAAGCAATAAATCTGGTTAAGTCCAGATAATTCTTTTTACTTTAAACATTAATCTTATTTAAATCTCAGGTGTAAGTTCTTTGAGGCACAAAAAAGAATGCTCATGCCTACACAATAGCTAATGATTTTCTGATATAATATAGACTAGTAATGCCTTTGATGTTACTATTATACAAATAAAAATAAAAATAAAAATAACCTATTTTATAGGTTATGCGTTCGTCACGCTTGGTTCATGATTTACAAAGTTCTATTTTGAGAACACTTATAATTAACATTCAGCTTAACTAACATTGACAAATCCATTAAATAAATTTAGACATGGTGTAGTACAGAAAAATGTTTCAGTGTTATGCGTCAGTACAGATCTGTTTATCAAAACGTACAGGTTATGGCGCTCTGAGTAATGAATAAATTGTTACAGTGTTACCTTCGTGTTTTAATCTTTCGATTAAATTTCAATTAACACATCGATGATCGGATTATAATGATCATCGTTATTCACTACACACGCACAGGAACAGAGAAAATCTGTTCGCTTCTGACTAAAAGAACCATATATGACATTATTTAATTATTTCTTCTGTTCGTTATTTTTCCCGCACTAAATGAAATAATACTGCACTTAAACACACTGGTCCTTTGTAGAATATCTTGAAGTAATGTTTGGTTGTTGCCAAAATGTTTCCATTGCTGTACTGTTGTGATGACGCTATCAGTTAATAAAATTTTGATGAGACCAGCGTACCTTCCACGCTGAACGAAATTAAGAAGTGTCTGTTGAAAATCTGCTGCAGCCCTTTATATACCCGACCGTTTGATCGGCTTTAGGCGATTGTATTAATTACTAAGCTATTTTATGATTGGCTTAGCCAGGTGTGATGAAAGTGACGTATTGTTTTTCCAACCGTCAATAACGGTTTTTAACCGACTCGTCACCGGAATGATTGACAGTTGCCGTTGTTATTGGTGTTGATAACCAGATTTCTTATACATTTTTTGTAAATGATGCTAACGCCTTTCACGCACTTATTATAGTTGCGATTGGTGTTGTATCGCTATCAAATTAAAGAATATTTTGTCCTCTTTAATTTGATATAGTTTGACACTGGTTTAATTACACTTTTACTGACATTGCTAAATAAACAATGTTCAGGTACACTGCTTGGCGCTGTCGTCTGTTAATCGAAGTCGACGATTACACACTCTGACTAATATTGTTTGTGTTCCACACCGCGTTTTTTCGCTTGAACGTTTATGTTAGAACACTATTAAATCTGTACTGATATTTATTTACTGAGTATTATAATTAAATCTTAACTTATACATCGGTATTAACAATACTTATTCACTATGACATTTCGTTTCACCTTATTTTGCTCCGTTCTATTAACTAACGATTGAACTATTAATTATATTATATTAATAATGCTTATCGCTGTGTTTGAGTATAAAAATTGTTCTGTGGATGTGATTTACACGCATATCACCTCCTACTAATCATCTTACTGATGATTGTTTGATTTAGGCCTTGTTGAGACATACCGTTTGTATCGGTTTTCTGTTTCAAAAACATTTATTAGTTCACAATTCGGTACTTTGCTGAGGTAGCTTATTGGTATAAGGTTCCCTCTTACAAACATGTTTACTCGTTATAAGTATATTTGAGACTGAAATGTAGCTTCATGCTCATATTGTGGCCATCGCTAATTTTAGTCCTTGGCATTCATAGTCACTTGTCATGATTGATTTATTATCAGCCAAATGCTGATTCTGATATCACATTATTCAGATTCTTATTTAATCATTTTTTATTAACATATCATATTCCATTTACGTTATTCACTGACTCGCTTGACAGCTTAAAGTGAATTTAAATTGTCCATTAGTTTGTGTCAGTTATAGTCTGGTTGTAGTGTCAAACAGTATCTAGGTTTATTGCTTCTTGTGGCACTTCTGCTTCTTTCTTCTTCCATAGTTCCTTTCTTCTTGGTTACTCTTATCATTACATTATCTATTTACATTATCGTTATGTACTTATTAAATCTGATAGTATATGTCTAGGTTATGTAACATCTGGTTATGTTACATATACTCCCCCCTCAAAATTGATAATTAGAGAAAATTTGATTTTTTATAAAATTATCATTTCATGTCAGTTTTTTGCATATTACTACTGTTTTTTTTCTTGTACTCTTTATATTGATCTTTAACATACTATTAGTGTGTTACACTAGCTTGAGTTTTTTGTCTAGTGATATAATTCTTAGCTTACTAGTATTTTTCAAGTTTCTCACATTTTAAGTCATTTAACTACAATAGATTTCACTTCTTAAATTAACAATTTCCTGTCTTATCTACATTTTTCTTTCTTATTACATATCTTTACTTTTGTGATTATCTCAATGGTTCTTACATTTTTTTTACCTCACAGATTCTTTAATAATAGTCCTGGATACATTACTATATAACTCCCTAACTTTTGTAGTGGGTTCGGAATCAGAGTGGCTCACTGTGGCTTACATTCTCTGCCGTTCCTCAATACACATACTCAGATTCAGAGGCATACTCATCTCTGTCTGAGAAAAAAATAAACATTGCACCTGGCAATAGTTGCACTATCACAACACATAAAATATCATACACCATTCATTTTCAATAAAATAATATATTCAATATAATATTCAAGGTATCAGAGGTTTTCATTTGTATCACATTTCCTTCTTTTATACTTTCTATCATACTTCCTTTTCACAGGTAATTATTTCTTTTCAGACTTGACATTCTCGGCCATGCTTTTTATTAGCCGTATTGTTACCTTTTTATACTAGTTGACAATTTTTTTGAGTTTACTTGAGTATTCTTAAAATTACACACTTACATTGATGCTTATATAATTATGCAGTTGGTTCTTACATATAGAGTCTACAATATTTTATTCTCACAATAGTTTACAAGTTTCTCTCTCGTTAATAATTTATCCTTATTCTGAATTATCAGGGTTTACAGTATTCATATGCTAAATGGTTTTTGTTAGATGTTCTCTGACATATCTTGGTACATACAATATTTGGTAATTAATTAACATTTTTCTTTCTCTTCATTCCACAATAATAATATCCATCTTTATAATTAACTCTCTTTGTTATTCTGCCTCTCTACTCCTTCAAGTGTCTGATAATTTACACCTATTCTGGATGATTTTAATTCTCGTTTATGGAGTATACAATATTTGATAATTACAATACAATGTGATAATATAATAACAACATATTAATATCTGATTTTATAGACATTCTTGGGGTTACATGGTTCATTTAATAAACATTTTTCTCTCTCTCTACTTTCCATAATAATATCCTTCTTTCATTTTACTCTCTTTGTTATTCTTCTTCTCTACTCCTTCAAGTGATGGTGGTTTTCACTTATTCTGGACGATTTTAATTAATATTTAGTTTTATGAGAGGTACACAATATTTGATATTTAATAAACATTTAGTTACCTACAATATTCATTTGGTAAACATTTTGTTATTATTTTTTTTTTCTTTAAACACAATATAGTAATTTTAGTTATAAGATAGCAGTATTTCTTCTTTAAATTAATCTAACATAGGAGTATTAGAGTACTTTTATGTTATTACCCTAGGTATACTTTTGTTATATGTCACCTTTGGTTCTCTATGACATAATAGATGTCTTTCTTCTCATTAAATTATTTGGCTTTCAATACACATTTTTCTACCCTTTAGTATGATAGATCTGGTTCTTTCTGTATTTCTTTACGGTTGCAACTTCATTCATGTGAGTGAAAATTAATTTATATAAATCTCAAATCATCACCGGAATCTACACTGTTGACTGTAAACAAATACAATAAATTCCTTTTGTGATCACTTTGGGCCAATATGAATTTAATAGCACTAGCCGAATAATAACAATAACTGATAACAAGATTATGCAAGATTTGCCATTACTTTCCTATACCTGTGATTACAGGCATATTGATATACCTGTTACTATGTATAGAGGTGTTACTATACATATTGTATGTTAAAACTGTGAGGTGTATTTTATAATCTGGAACATTTTATACCAAATGATTTAATCACAAAAGATTATGTAAAACACAAAATTACAACAAACACACCAAAAGTATCTATAGAAATTAAAAAAAAAAAAAAAATTATATAAATGACAAATTATTCAATAAATGATTAAATATGTACCATAATTTATTGGATACTGCAATTATTTTTTATAGAAACAAACATCCACTAGCAGCTACAAAACCAATTTTCCCTATAATGTACTTAGCAAGATCCTGATCTTTTAGATACATTGTTGGATTGTTAATGCTAGCATTTTTTTATTCTTTTCCCTAAACATTTTGAAACCATAATTTCAAAGTGATACTACCTGAGATGCCTTTCCATTGTGTTTCCTTTTGCTCCAAAAAAAATATTTTGTTGTGTTGATGTCTTTATTCTTTAAAATTTTGTGTGAGGGAGATTGCAAAATTTTTAACTGAACTGTAGCATTTCATTGTCTCAGTTTTTTGTAATTTTTTGTGCTACTGTAAAGTGTTCACTTTTTATTTACACCTAAGTCATGCCGTTTTTATTTTACATTTTTACACTTTCTGTCAAGCTACTGTAAAGCTACATTAAAATATACAATTTTATTTTAAAAAAATTATCAAATCAAGCACTTGTCTGTAATAACTGAAATATATGAGAGTTTTATTTAAGGTTATTGCTGGCTCTCACATCCTACCTTCCAGTATTTGCGTATCATCCGTCAGAAATGTGAATAACTCAACAGGATACTAAGTCATTCTTACTACTGTTCAGATGCATTTAGCATGTACACCAGAGGCAGATTTATGCATAGGCAAAGTAGGCTACTGCCTACGGGCGGCAAATTTTGTAAAGGTCGTTATGTTGTTTTTATACCTAAGAGATGTTTCAAATGCCGCTCCATTTCATCTCAATATGATAAGAAGCTTTTAAAAATATATATTGTTTAGTAACAAGGCTTATTACATAAAGAGAATAGTTCATCATTTACTTCTGATCTGTATATGAAGTAGGCCCTACATCGTTTTTTCACAATTACATTTACATACATTATATATGTGATACTTCCATTATATTAATTATTTAACTATTAATTTGTTTACATTCAAATTTCGAACATCCTTTACCGACTCTGTAATTTGACATGAGTGAATGTCAATAGATGCCACTAGCTGCTAACAGACAGACTATGAGCATAGTATAATTTCATACCCAACTCTAGTGCCAGTTGAGCTTCAACCTGCCGAGGAGGGAAATAAGAGGTCTACACATAGTACGTGTCCGTTAAACACCTGTTGTATTTTACATAAATCGTTAAATATATATTCATCAAATAAATTGATAAGCAAAAAGTGATAAGTGAAAGGATGATTATGTCAAAAAATGTGTATATAATGTATTTTCATTTATTATGTTAGGGTAATATTGGTGGAATGATAATATTCTACCACTACTGTATTACAGTATACAAATGTAGTGATATATCTTGGCACAATACTATGTAATAAATTTGGATAAAAGGCTCATTTCAAATAGAAAGGATAGCTGGTGTGATCAGTCATAACAAATTTGTATTAGTTTTTTGAGAATTTGTTCCTATCAAACTGCAATAAGCATATTTTCAAACCTTTATGGATGTGTGTCAAGGAATTTACAGATTGCACCAAAAGAAACAGTTAAAATATATCTTTTCAATTAAACAAAAATTGGTCTTGTAATATCAGTCAGTAATACAGCAGGAACTAATCAGTTAATTGCTATTACAAAATGCCTTATTCCTTTTTCATGACGATCAGGTTTTGCTATACGCCTGCATAAATAAAAATTATTAAATTGCTTAACTCTCAACACAAAGTATTTAAACTATTTAACATGAAAAGTTCATCATATCACATATTCTAGTAACAAGGTAAGTTTTTGGAATACTGTTTTAGCTGAATTTATACACTAGGAGGACACTCAGCATTTAGTTTGTGTGTGTAACTCTGGTTAATCAAAGAGAATTATTTGTGTAAATTCAAATTTAGTAATACAAATCTACTACCATAAAGGCCTGGAATGCTATGCGTTAAAGAATTTTAATTAACTTTATATGGGGAAATCTGGTTTACATAACATTATTTCTGAAAATAATAATCCTGAAATGTAATCAGTACTTATATCAAGTTAAGTGCAATAATTAAATAGATTCTTCAACTTGCACGTTGCAAAATTCAGGTGCTAATCCTTTACTTTATTTTTAATTCAACATCAATTTATGTTCAGCAACGTTAAAAAAAAAAACATGTTATGGCCTCTGAGAAAGAACACAGTGAGTGGAAGCTGGCTTAAATGAAGGTAAATATTTTATCTAATAATTAGTGTCCCGAGTTAGAAAACATGTGCAATACATATTATAAAAAGAAGGATATTGTTTTTACTTCCATGTTCCATAAGGAAATGGATGGCGAAAAAAATCGTGTTCGAGATAAGGGCTGATTCTGATTGTACTACCCTCAATACATAAAGAAGTAATTTTTTGAAAGATGTCTGTGTATAGAATTTTGTCTATGGCGAATGATAATTGCTGCAAATTCAAATAATTTTTTGCATATTGTAGAGGACTCAAGGTCTGTTGATTTTGGTGAAGATCGGTTAAGGAGAAGGGGTAGTTTACCTGCAACATTTTATGTTTTAACAAGAGTAAAGTACTTAATTTTGATAAATAAAGTATCCTGAAAAGGTCATAATAATCCACTCTAGAAAGGTAGATGAAATATCGATAAATGAAAAGGGGTAGGGGGAAGTTGAAGGGGGAGGGGATAATTTTCTATAATTTAAAATGATAGGTGAAGGGGAGGGGATAATTTTTTATATGTGTACTACATTATCGGCAACGATGAAGTAGTTTGTTGATAAAATTCCTTTCCAGGCTGTTTGGCCGTGGTCCAATGTATTCTGCAAAACCAGACGTTTCGGAAGTGCCATCGACTGCCATCATCAGTGAAAATCAAGTGCGCTAATGTGAGGTGGTAGATGTTAGTGACCACAATTCTGTGGTTGAGGCTGAAGATAGAAGTAGTTTCTGTAGAAATATTTCATTTCTAAAACGATTTTAAATATAAATCTTAAAACATGGAAGTAATGTATGGTTCTCCACACATTAGATTGTACTGGGTTCTAAATTGGAAGTAGAATTCTTGAAAAGAACGAATCCATAATATTTTTACCATGTGGGGCGCATTCCTTGAAACATGTGGGTGTTAATGCTGCAAAACTCAATGCAGATGTGATGACATTTTTCGGGCATGTTGCAAGTCTTTACTCATTTTTCTCTAGCAGCCCTAGAGAAAAATGTTGGGAAGTTTTGAAAAAGCACATTCCTTTATCACTGCAGAGCTTCCCTGAAACAAGATGAAGTGAGAGGATCCAAGCTGTCAAACCGATAGTTAAGCACTACCCAGGAGTACTTAAATTGTTGGATATACTTTAGAAGAGATGTCTTCTAGTCTAACTCCCTCTGCCTACAACATCATATTAGGGTTTAAGAAATATTTCAATTCCACAAAGAGCTTAATGTTGGCATCATTTTGGTTCAAAGTGCTTTCATATATTGCCATTAAAATTTTTGTTATTCAAAGCAAAGGAATCACACTCGTTGAAATAACTCTAGTGGAAGATTTGCTGACAGAATTGAAATTGTTGCGTGATAACCCAGACAGCATAATTGAAGAACCAAACTTAATTGCAAAAGAACTAATAAAAGTTCCTCCTGAATCTCCCAAAAGGTGGAAAAAAAGTACAGATCAATCCAATAGTGATTTTTCAGTAAACAAAGATCAAGAAAATAAATTTAAAACCTCAGTCATGTACCCAGTATTAGAGTTTGTAATGGGCAACATAAAAACACGATTCACTGCAATTAGTTCAATTCTTGACTTGTTTCCACTAGTATTGAACTTTACGGACATGGAAAATGATGAATTAGAATTGAAAGTAAAAGTTCTCATTAGCAAGTTTAAAAAGGAATTGGCAATGGATCTATTTGAAGAAATATTACACTTGAAGAACATTTATAAAACAGAGTTCGAATCAGAAAAGAATTCACTAAGCCTACTCCAAAAACCTTCAAACTGTATTTGTGAACTTCTGTCTTGCCTATAGGCTTTTCTGTACTATTCCAGTTACAGTTTCGTCTCCTGAAAAATCTTTGAGCAGTATAGCGAATTCACTGAAAACTTGGCAGAGAAGCACTACCTACCAAGAAAGGCTTAATAATTTGGCAATTTTAGCTATTAAAAATGAATTGGCTAACAGTATTCCACTCTAACCCATTATTAATACTTAATCATTTGGGTGTTAACAGAAACTGCACATTGCTTTTTATTGCATTATGTTGAAAAAAGGATTTTAATGTACTTGTTTGGTTATAGGCCTACGTTAGATTGTACTGTGTTCTAAATTGGAAGTAGGTTTTAATTCCGGTACTTCGAATAAATACAGCCTTTTATCCATACAATAAATACAGCCTTTGAATGTACACTAAGTAAGGAAATGTTTGTTAAGTCTAATTAATTTTAAAAATCTAAAAGGTTAAGTTAGATAATTAAACGTTGACACACCCTCCCAAAATCGTCTCTGTACCGTAATTATGTGCGATAAATGGAAAGTAATTTCTGTACTTCCAATAAATACACCCTTTTAACAAAATATGTACCAATAAACTCCAATAAAATGCTGTATGTACGAATAACGTAGCCTACTAGGTTATACGTTCTAAATTGGTTAAGTTGCATTGTTAAACGTAGACACAACCTCCAAAAATCGTCTGTGTACCGTAATTATGTGCGATAAATGGAAAATAATTTCTGTACTTCCAATAAATACACCCTTTTAATAAAATATGTGCCAATAAACCCCAATAAAATATGCAAATAGGTTATAGGTCTACGTTCTAAATTGGAACTAGGTTTTAATTCCGGTACTTCGAATAAATACAGCCTTTAATGTTATGTACAGCAGCCTTGTATGCATACAATAATTTAATGTACACTAACAAAGGAAATTTTTGTTAAATCTAATTAATTTTAAAAATCTAAAAGGTTAAGTTGCATTGTTAAACGTAGACACAACCTCCAAAAATCGTCTGTGTACCGTAATTATGTGCGATAAATGGAAAATTATTTCTGTACTTCCAGTAAATACACCCTTTTATTGTACACTAACAAAGTAAATTTTATTTAAGTTACATTGTCTACATAACCTCCATAAACTGGCATTAGTTACTTGTGAAGAAAACAGTTCTAGTACACATCGAACACGGAAAAAAATACAAACGTGGAGACGAAAGTTGTATTTGGCCGCAGGAAACAGTGAAAGACCCAACCTTTGTATTTCTTATTTTGTTTCCTCTATGCACTCGTGAATTAACGCTTCCGGTTTAAAGCAAGGGTAGAATGTTTTAATGAGAAAGTGGTAGGGTTAGAAGGAATCGACAGTTTGTTGGCTCTTATATTACAGTTTGTCGAAGAAGGCGTAGGGTAAATTGTAGTGTGCAGTAAGTCGTGTATTAGCGAGAAGTTTAAACAATTCGTGTATTTGGAAACCGGTAAGCGTAACTGGATTGCAGCCCTAACTAAAATTTAAATTTCGGTCTTAAGTTGGTTACGTTTTGTGTACATTTATCATAAATGTGAGACTAAGTGCTATGTGATGGCTTCAGCTCATGATGTTTCTGAGGAATGGATATTATCTTTCCGGAAGTCTTCACAAGACTTGACAGATTATGCCGGACAGATATTTTTACCAGATGCTGATTTTCTTTGTTTCATTGTGATGTTATAATTTGATCGAATGTACTTCCAATGCTGAAATGGTATCGAGATCAGTACTTTACCTTCTAGAATTAGAGGCTTTAGAAAACTAGATGACTCCTAGCAAGTTAGCACTTGTTAACCTTCAACCACGAGTTTTACCAGTCATGTCTGTCTTTACAATTTTAATTTACCACTTAACTTCCATTATGCCTTAATATCGTTTTCAGAAATTTGTAAGTTATTAAGATCGAATCAAATAGAGTTTGTTGATTTTTTAGCTGGTGACATTACTTTAGCTGCATAGTGATCGAAGATGTTTATGATGTTCAATAAGTATTAAGCAGCCAGTGCTTTTGCGGTTCTTGTGATTATTATTCTTGCAATTTCGTCTGTGTCCTATAGTCATGTGTATTACAGCCATATATCTAGCTTAAATCATAGAAATTTAAGATTATGTAACGAGATTATGTAAAACTTATGGTGTAATTAATCCATAATTCCAGGTTTTTTCAGGAACTTCTTTATTTTGTTCTAAGGAGTAAGAGAACTTCCATGTAGAAAGAGGTTTAGCTCAATTAATTTTGAAAAAATGTCTTAAAGGTAGGAGAATATTTAGATTAAACTTCATAAAAAGGTAGTGATGTAAAATTACAGTTGCAGTTGTTTAAAAACAAAAACACTGTCGTAATTCAAATAGTCTTGTCAGGACTTATTAAAATTGACTATTTTCACAGATAAAAATTTCTGTAGCATTTTTTTGGAGGCTAACTCTTTGTGTACGAAACTGTGTAGCTAGTTCACAACAGGAGTCACGTTCATGAACTGCCCTGCTATGCTTAGTAGTAAGGGCACACGATCCATCAGAACAGATGCCATCAGAACAGATGCATTCACGTTTTCCCCACTCTATCATCTTGTTCCATATATAACTATTGAGAATCTGAAAAATATGGACTCTCCAGGTTTTTCGTTGGCAGTTTTATAAAATAGAATATCATCATGAATGTAGTTATTGTGTGCATATCTTTGTAACATTTCAGTTCAGCATCATTTAAAACCTGTATCATTTTTGAGTTCTGTATTGCATAAAAAGGATTTTACTTTTTCTGTTAACTGGCATTCAAAATTACTTGCTACATTGTTAATTCTGCAACTGACTTTATCATTTGATAGTAGGATTAAATCAATTTTTTTTAAGAATTTGTTACCAAACATAGTCTTCACTTTGTCTTTTACAACTGGAAGCAGTAAATTTTTTTTCCGAAAGAATGAGGTTACCCCTTTTACTATATGCAAATTTAAGAGAAGGGCCATATGCAAACTTCCAGTGGCATGCTAGTAATCAAGCCCACAGTCAAAACTATATTTTTGCCATGATTTAATGTCTCTAAGACTTAGAATTCTAATGAGTTCATTTATTATGTCACAGTGTGTAGTTTCCAAGTGGGCGTCTTAGTTTAGCAGGTTACATACACTTGTTCGACAGCATTACATAACACACGTCACATTTAGATTTCTGGACACTCTCATTATAACACCAAGTAAAACCAGATTCAGAATTTGAGCTATCATATTTTCTGCTCTACTCTTTCAATACTGTCAGATAGTTCCTCAAGACAGCAGTGTGGTGCAACAAGCCTAATTTATTTATCAGTAAGTCACGTTTTGTTAGTTTTAGCAAACCACAGTAGGCAACAAATTAACAGATACTATAATATTAATTGGCAAATTATAGCTTTTGAACGTCTTGGTGGTTTTAACAAATCACAGTAGGCAACAAATTAACAGATAATATTATTAAATAAATAATTACCTTATTTTATCCACTAAGTGATCTTCTTTTTCTTTTTAATTACTACATGTTTCAGGGCTTATATCCCCATCTTCAGGTAAAAGCAAATCTACCCTATTATTAGGGTTTCGTTAAAAATTCACAACGACACAAACACATAACACACTTAAATAAATTAACATTGAACATTAAATCTGTACGGAACACGCTACAAACGAAGATCACTTAGTGGATAAAATAAGGTAATTATTTATTTAATCATATAAAAACAGTGATCTGGAGACCAACGGTAACTATGTATAGATAATATTAGTTGGCAAATTATGCTTTTTGAATCAAGTACTTCTTAACTACGAATATATTGTAACATTACATTTTTATGTTTTCCGGTGTTTGTCTATTTTTGATACACTGCTTGTTTTCATATGAAGTCATCAGATTATTACAACTTGGGATTTTTTTTAAAGAGGTAAACACTGCGCTCATGTAGAAATCATGGTTTTTCTCTTATTGATGGAATAATATTAACCTTGGATTTTATATAATATAATATAATATAAATAATATACCAACAAGCACCATATACACAATATGTTACGTAATATAAATAGATCTTTACAGTTATGTAAAAATTATTCTGTTAACATGGAGAAAAAGTTAAATGGAGTTGTGTGTGTAGTATGTTAAAAAATTTTGTCACTGTGTAACAGAAGTATGTAGTTTGTTATGTTTGATGGTCTGAACAAGTGTTCCAATTTTTTTAGCAACACAGGAAAACTGTTATTCAGGACAATGCAAGAGTTTAGAAATTCGAAGTTTTGGTCATATTAATTTAGTTTTTGTCAGGTGATATCATTGTTAAAGGATGTTATGTTAGCTGTTATTTTATTTTGTGAGTGGTGTTTTGTGATTTGAGAAAGTGGTTGTGAACAGAGAAGAAATGTATGTATTATTAAACATTATTTTGCTATACTAAGTATTTCATTTCATCTTGAGAAGCATTTCTATTGGAGTTTCCTGGTAGGAATGTACCAATCAAAACACTGATTCACCATTTACTAAGGAAATTCAATAAAGCCACTTGGCTCTATATATGACGAGAAACGTAGTCGACACTATAGAGTCTTTAATGAGGGTTCTCTACAAGATGTTGAGGAAAGTGTGTTATAGTCTCCATAAAATTTTTGTGAAAATTTTCTCAACAAAAATAAATGTTTTTGTTACTTCCTCCTCCCTTCCCACTTCTCTTTCTCCTCAGCCCAAGATGAGCCATGGCCTTCAACACCAGTCTCAGTGTAACCCCTTATGCCCATTCTTCTGAGACTTTCCAGCACATTATCCAACTATCTTATCTTTGGTCAACTCCTCTTTTTGCTTTATAAGCCTTATTTCCGATTTGTATGGTGTCACGTTTGTTGTGTGTATGTGTCCTTCATTGTCTATCATTTTACCTAGATGAATATTATTGTGTATTGCTTTTAAGAGCACTAACCTAATAGTATACTGAATCCGTAAGTCACACAAGTTGATCTCAGTGTATTTTGGTTCTAGATTCCATTATTGTCATTGGTTCAGTTGATTTGTTCATGAGAGCATTGAAATATTGGACAAAACTTTCTAACCAGATGAGGTCTGGTTCTATTTAGGTGGCTGTATCAGGAGGAAAGTGATTGCTATTTGAGCATTGAAGATCAGTATATTTTTCACCAACAACCTACTTTGCACTCACAAAAAGTTGGTGTATGGCGTATCATTTCTGGGAGCAGTTGATCAGCCCTACATTTTTTTTTTGTTTTAAAAATTCTCATGACAGCAGAGCTCTTATAAGATTTTAGTTCAGTTTATTTCATCTTTATTGGTAGATAAAAGAGACTCCTGGTTCCAGAAAGATGAGGCCACATATACTATGAAAACAACAATAAAACTTAGAGATTTTCATAGTAACTGACTTATCTCCAAGGGAATAGAGCCAGCTAGGTCTTCTAATCTTTTTTCAGTAGATTCCTTTTTGTGGAACTATATAAAGAGGCTTGTACTCCAAAATAATCCCCAGGCCATTCTAGAACTGGAAAAGTATATACTTCAAGTGATACCAAAAATAAAAAGAGGTAACCCAAAGAGTGCTTCAAAGAGTTACTCAAAATGTGAAGAAAAGAATGGTGGCTGGAATTAATGCAGATGGTGGATACTTTTGGCATTTACTATGAATGCACTTTTAACCACCCGAAGCATTATGCAGTGTGTAATATAAAATGCATATCTTTACATTTAATAAAATGTTATACTTCAAGTTGCCGCGCGCGCGCGTGTGTGTGTGTGTGTTCCATTCAGTTTTTGTAACTTTTTGCCTACTAAATATCAGGTTAGATTTATTTATATTTGATTCAAAATTGGTAATAGAATGTGGAGAGTCAATGGCTGTGAAACGTACTTTTATACCAGACAACTGGAATCCGTTGCAAGATGAATATTATAGTCCATACAATTCATATGATAGTGGTCCAGGGGCTAAATTGGACAGAAATCTCCAGTTTCCAAGACGAGTGTAAGTACATGTCTACATTATTTTAAAGTTTTATTGCAAATCTTTATTTACTTTCAAGAATGTTTATGATGTTAGTACTGTAACATGACACTTGGTTAGTAGTACACAAAATTACTTAATGGTACTTAGTTTAATAATTGTAAATGTTATAAAAATAATTGTAGTTAATAAAAATATAAAATTAAAATTTTCAACATAATTGTTGAAACAGCTGATTACATAAACAGACATTATTAGGTCTACAACAGTCAAATTTCAAAATGATAACATTCCTAAAACATATGATAGCTTCCGATGATGCAGCTTTTATCTGGAAAATAAAACAAGAAAAGTAACCTACTTCAGACAAAGTTATTATTGCAGAATATACTTGACATACATTTGGTGTGTGTGTGTGTGTGTGTGTGTGTGTGTGTGTGTGTGTGTGTGTGTGTGTGTGTGTGTGTGTGTGTGTGTGTGTGTGTGTGTGTGTGGAGAGAGAGAGAGAGAGAGAGAGAGAGAGAGAGAGAGAGAGAGAGAGAGAGAGAGAGAGAGATTTGTTGTTAGTGTGTGATACGAAGTAGTTTCAAAAAGTAACCAGTATCTGTGCCTTTTGTTAATCACATCAGGGAAATTATTGTTTCATAAGTTGGCAGTGCTCATGACATCACACAATATGGCTAGGCTTCTGGCTCTTTCTTTTTATCCAGCTTGTGTTTCTTTAATGTACATGTAAGGACATTTGTTGCTGTTCAAAATGTCTGTAATTGAACTGTGTCCAAATACCAGATTTTGTGTTTTGCTTCTAAAATACTATCAAGATACACTAATGTTAATTAAACATCATATGGTGAATTTGCAATGAAAAACACAGAAGTATATGAGTGGGACAAGCGTTTCTGTGAATGTCGTGCTAGTGTTGATGTTGATGATGTTCATAGTGGGAGCCCATCCACTGTGACAAGCGACGAAATTGTTGAGCACATTCAAGGAATTGTTCGAAGTGATAGAAGGAAGTCTGTTGAGGAAATAGCATCAGAAGTTAGAATATCAGTTGGACATTGTAACAGCATTCTCGATTATGATGGATTTGGTTTGCCAGCACTTTGTTCCATACATGCTATCTGCAGGTCAGAAAAACATGAATGACACTTAGCAAAAGAACTTATCACTATGGCTGATCAAGATAAACGTTTTCTGAACAGTATAATCATAGGAGATGAGATATGGTGTTTTTTGTACATTCAACAGAAAGCCAGTTGTCTGAGTGGAAATAAAAATCATCTTGGACACAGACGTTCTGGTTGGACAAGAGTAAAGGAAATGTTATATTGTAAGTTTGGTTAAATTTTCAGGTAATTGTATACTATGAATTCATTCCATATGACCAAATAATGAACTAGGAAATGTACGTTGATATCCTTCATCACTATGGGATGGAGTCAGATGGAAACTTCCTGAATATTGGAGGAAAACTGGTGTATTTTGCACGACAATATGCCAGCACATTGATCAATTCTGGACAAGGAGTACTTTGCACACCACAATGTGACAACTGTTGAGTATTCACCATATTCTCCTGACTAGACATCAGCTGGTATTTACAACTTCCTCACTTGAAATTGGCTCAGAAAGGGAAAAGGTACAGTAACACTGATGATGTTATCACCGAAACAAACCAGCTGAACGAGGTTCCTAAGAACGGGTTTCAGGAGTGTTGTTTGAGACCAGTTCATTGAGTTTAAAGAAGTTTTTGATTTCCACTGTAACCAATAAGCATATTTATGATATGAAGTGGTTTCCTTGTTCAGTTACCCGTGCAGCTTCCACTACTATATTAATTGCACCACTGTATACTGTAGACGTGCACTTCCAAAACCATACTGGCTATTGGACAAATGTCCGGCATCTTTGATAGTCTGCAGACATAAGGTTTTAACATCTTTACTACTAACATCTTCTCTCCAGTGTCCAGCATAGACGGTGGTCTGTAGGATACTAGTTTCCTCACTTGAAATTGAATCAGAAAAGGTAAAGGCGCAACAACACTGATGATGTTACCACTGAAGAAGGTCTCTATTAATGGGTTCCAGGAGTGTTTCCAAAAACTTTAGAATGTTGGGAGAAGTGTATAGATGCCAAAGGAAACTGCTTTGAAGGAAATACAATGTAAAACATGTTAATGTATAAAGTTTTTGTAAAATAAACTAATTCTGAGAACTTTTTGAATCTATTATATTTTTAAGATGGTTGCTACATATGTGTATGATGGAGATGATTTCTAGGGAATGGATTTTTAGGTGCTAAAAAAACTGAAAATATTTATTTTGTATATGCTAAAAAATGAAAAAAAAATTTATTAAAAAGTTAAAAATATATTTTTTCAATTTAACATCAACAGGTTGCAACAGAAAAAATTTTATAAGTATTCACCAAATTTGCTCATCAACTTGTCAGTTTCTTTTGAAAATTCATAGGAGTTGCAGTGCACAATAAACGCCATCTCCAAATTGTGCGTTACAAATTTCTGCTGATAACCACAGAAAAAAGTGTGATATTGAGAAAAGGACCGTTATACATCACATGAAGTCAGTCTGGCATACCTAAAAGAGGAACATCACTTACAGAAATATTTTGACATTTTTAAGCATATCGATAACTACATTTCTCACTTTTCATTCTGTCAAGTCCGTAGATTCATCAACACATCCATATTTTCTCATGTTCACACACAGCTCTGATATGTTTCTTTGCAGCAGTTATGGAAGATAGAGTTTTCTTAAAGTAGACTCTTCTGGAGGACCTGAACTGATTAGAGGAACTCATCATGTACTTCACAAGAAAGTGTCTGAGCACTGGATTGTTTGCTTTGTGGACACTTCACAAGTCCTGAATGTGAGGAGGGGAAAGTTCTGTATCATCTAAAACCATTTGTTTCAAACTAGAATGTGAAACCGCAGTGATACATTTGTTGTGGGTGAATGCTGTGAAACTTGTGATCATTGAATCTGCTTTTATGGATTTTCCACAAGGCTGGCAATATAGTATCTTTCCATCTGAGCTGAATATATCTGTTGTAACTGTTGTAACCAGGCACTTTCACGACATTTTACTTTTTGGCGTTTCACTACTCTGTATTCTGGTGAGAACAGAATGCGACACAGCAAGAACACCATTATTTTTAATACAAGAACAGATGTACAATAACAGTTAGATAGTTAGCTGATTCAGCACTTGCAAAATGAACAGTTGTGTCCCACCTTACATTGTGACTACAGCACTTTACAAAAATTTCTAGGAGTATTATTGAGTTGTCAGTTGTGTTATGTAATATATTCTGTGGTAACAGAGAAACAAATTCATATGTTTATACTTAGAGCCACTTAAACATGAAACTACGTCAATGTTTTAATGGCCACAGAGAGTACACATATCAAGTATGTAGTATGAGACTATAGTTACATGGGCAGAAGTATAAAATACTAGGTATTGCCTGCTTCATATAGAAATGACAGGCACATGACTGAATAATTTAGAACATAAAGACTCATTCTTTTGTGAAAGTGAATCGCATAGAAGTTATCATTATTATGCAATACTGCAAATGGACGTGTAGGTTATTCCCCTCTTCATTCTTTGGTCTGGAAATATGCACACAAAAATTAAACACAATAAAGTGAAAAATCAACTCCTTGCATTGAAATGTTAAAAATATGTGTTAATAACTGATTTATTAAAAATATTAATTACTAACGTAAATATGAAAAAAATTTAATTACATAAGAAAAATATTTATTTACCCAAAAAATGGTTCTCTAGTGATTTCTATTAATAACCTTGGTCAGTGTTTGTTTAAAAATTAAATTTGTTTTTCCAGTATTCATGGCGGTGGTAGTAACCAGGAGCAGTATTCCCTTTATGTATCTGGTATTTCATTGAGTATGAAAGAGGTCAGTATTCTGGAAAGAATGTTTTATTAAAAGTAAAAGTTATAAATACATTATAGTTTATATATTTGTTTGAATGTTACATAGCTGTGTTTTGTATAAATTATGTGTAATGTATTACAGAACAAATAAAATATGGTTATCACACGAAGAATAACATTGAAGTTTTTAAAAGTTGAAACAGGTGAAGAATTTTTGTAATAATTTTCCACTGATTACTTGCACACTTGTGAAGTAAATATTATAAATTAACAGCCTTTTGTAAATTCATTTCAGAATCTGATAGTAATGGTCGACAACCTGATTGGATAAATCCTTATAAATGAAACTACTAAGGAATTGTCTCCAAGTTTTATAATGTAGTTAACATTGCAACAAAATAAAATGTTGATAACTGAACACTTTTTTAGGCAATGGAATGAGTGATTAGGTGATTAGATTTTTTTATGAGGGACTCTGTGGAAAAACTAATGTGTGCTGTAGGAGGGTCCTCATTCATACAGTATGTGTGGGACTCGTATCCACCAAACCACAAACCTTTTTCCAATGGCATGGATTCATCCGCTGTGTGCACTGTAACCCTTTCAGTGTAGAGAGAGGAGGAGAGATTATTGTCGGTTAGTGCTATTTGAATATTCCTGCACTTCTGGTTAATGAGCGATCAGCTCTAACCGTACTCTGGCAGTTGTAGGTTATTTTCTCTTCTCGTCGTCGACAAGGCTATATTCGCCTGTGTACCTGCTCGCTCCCACTAATACCTGTAAACACACTCTTAGCCTATTTGCAAGTATTAAATAATAACTCTTTTATAGGTAATTATTGATTTTTATTTTCTGCTTTACGGTTAAAAAAAAATGTAAATGGTTCGGTCTTGGGTCAACCTTGACAGATTCGTATCGATTCGTTACTTGAATCCGACCTTCAACAAGTTTCAAATAATTATAATGCAAATTAATAATCTCAGGGCTTGGGTTCTTTGGGCTGTTAAGAAGTTTGTTTTAAAAAAGCGTACAACACATTACAAATATATAAAAATAAGAAATCTTAATTATTAATGTTAACAAATATAAAAGTTATGTTTTTAACTAATGAATCCCTGTTTTCTTTCTAATGAATCCCTTGTTATATTTTTCTAAATAATATTTTGTCTTAATTAATGGTTAGTTTAATACTTTCTTCTTTAATTTTTTCAATTATTTTTTTAGCCTTCCATTCTTTTCTTCTACGTCGGAATGGGCTATTGTTTTGATTTCTTTTCTTATAATCATTACTATTATTATTATTATCAATCCTAACATCATTCATGCGTTACCGGTTATCTTTAAAATCAGTCCCCTTTATTGATAGTGCGTTGTATTTAGTTTATCCTTGGTCCATAAATTCAATTGCCCTTATTTCTCGGATTACTCTTATATTCAGAATTATTTCTGTCCTTGTTAGTTCTTTCGCTACTACCTTGTTTTCTGATTTTTCTGCTGTTAAATATTCACTTGTTCCAAGGCCTACTTGAATTGCTTTAACATCTATTTTTCTAAGCAAATATGGCAGTGGTATATCCCTCATTGATGCTATCACTGATATTTGATTATACATGTCTATTTCTGGTGTATTCAATTTACTTATAGACTTTTTTAATTTGTTACACACTGTTTTATCATGAGTCATTTCTAAAATTTCCTTTGACGTCCTCCTATAATCTTTGAAATTCATGATTTCTCTATGGACGGTTATTGGGAGATTAATTACATTAACTAGTCCATTCTTTGTCATCTCCTTTTCTTCCCGTGTTTATATTAGTTCTTTTTTACGTATTTTTCCCATTATCTTTGTCTTCTTCTCCAATTGTTTAATATTCTCTTTGTTTCTGCTATTTTTATTTTCCGATAACAATGCTCTGTTGTCTTCTTTATTTTCTATTTCTGTACCATTATTTTCAATTTCCGGATTTAATTGTTGCATATTGTTATTGTTTGTTATTTCTTCTACCTTCGTTTTACTTCTATCATTTTTTAATCCTTGTATCAAGTTTCTGATCATCCAATTTCTTATGAAGTTCCATCAGAGCCCTCATTATTAACTGCATCTCTCCTTTTGTGAGTTCTGGCATTTTCGTCTGTTGCTTCACTTCCATGTTTTCATTATTTGGTATTTCTTCTATCTCAATTTTACTATCATTTATTGGCAGATTTTGTTGTTCCAAGTTTTCATCCTTGTGTACTTCCATTATTGTTACTGTTACTTGTTTATTCTCATTTATTATTTCTTCTGTATTTTCTCGAAAAATTTCTTTGAATTCTTCTATTAATAACCTATTATGTTCTTTCCTCCATTTACTAATATCTTCTCTAGATAGTTCAAACATAACCCTTATCCATTCCTTCAATTCTGCATTTTCCGTTTGTACCGGTTTCTCTGGTTGTCTTATTAATTGTCTCATTTGTTCACACTCCTCCTGTGTATATTTCTCTGTCACATGTGCGTATATTCCCGTTCTTTCGTGTTTCATCTGTGTAAAATTATCATCCCATCATCTTCCATCATTTATATCCCATTATATTCCCATTTATTCCCATTATATCCCAATCATCTTCCGTCATTCCTTCCACCTTTTTGTCGTTCTTTTCGTGGGCTGTCCCGATAGTCTCTTCTTTATCACACTTTGCGTCTACCTCCCACATTTCGTCATAAATATCTCTTAACGTCATTTTGTCGTTCGGTGTCGCCCCTATATTCGCACGACTCATCTGTGCTCGTTCGTGATCAGTGGTATTTTCATTAATATAATCCATATCCTTGCTGAATTTTTTAAATAACATTGTCATCCATTCCGCGTAGCTTAATCGTCTCTCTTGTTCGGGCATTTTTGTTTCCTGTTGTGGCATAGCTCTTTGTTGCATTTCTGTACTTCGAACAGCTGCCTGCTAAAATTAGGTTGACTGTATTTTCAATAGCGGTACTACAGTCCGTAATTTTACCTAAATTCAGCCTCACTGGTTGGGCGCCATTCTGTAACCCTTTCAGTATAGAGAGGAGGAGAGATTATCGTCGGTTAGTGCTATTTGAATATTCCCGCACTTCTGGTTAATGAGCGATCAGCTCTAACCGTACTCTGGCAGTTGTAGGTTATTTTCTCTTCTCGTCGTCGGCAAGGCTATATTCGCCTATGTACCTGCTCGCTCCCACTAATACCTGTAAACACACTCTTAGCCTATTTGCAAGTATTAAATAATAACTCTTTTATAGGTAATTATTGATTTTTATTTTCTGCTTATCGGTTCAAAAAAAAATGTAAATGGTTCGGTCTTGGGTCAACCTTGACAGATTCGTATCGATTCGTTACTTGAATCCGACCTTCAACAGGTTTCAAATAATTATAATGCAAATTAATAATCTCAGGGCTTGGGTTCTTTGGGCTGTTAAGAAGTCGGAAATGTTTTAAAAAAGCGTACAACACATTACAAATATATAAAAATAAGAAATCTTAATTATTAATGTTAACAAATATAAAAGTTATGTTTTTAACTAACTGCGTCAACGACAGACTTCGTCTGCACTGGAAAATAACTGCTCAACAAGATGGCCGCCCTGGTCAGTTAACTAAAAGACACGTGCTTCCTCCGATTTTTGTTGAAATAAAATGTTATTATTTGTTAACCACCGTATTAATGTTCAGTGGTTATCCTAATTATCACTGTAGATAGTTTATATAGTGTAGTGAAGTTGATCTATGTGTAGTGTTGTTACTAAATTACTCCGGAAATATATGTACGTCACTTGTCGTATAATGCAGCAAGCCAGCTCTCTCGGATTTTTGATATTGATGTAGATTTAAGCTTCCATCGGTCAGTGGTAGTTGGTTTATTTTATCTATTAGTTTTTAGTATGTTCTCCTATTCTGTGGTTTTGTTTCAGTCATTAATTTAATTTAAGTTTGATTTTTTTATCTTCACTGTTTAGGCGTCAGCTATATGGTTTTGACCCTTTCTGTCTTGCGTTCAACAATACAATAATAATTCTTCTCGTCTTAGTAACGGTTTTTTTTGACCAGTAAACTCTGGCTTTGATTGGTCAGTTTGCACGAACTTGAGGTCAAGCGGCATATAGTACTGAAAATCATATCCTTGCCTTCCAATGTCAAAAAAATACTCCTTTGTTACCTTTTGTTTAAGTTAAAATTAATTTACATAGTTTTGTTCCTATTACAAAGATATATATTTTGGTACATAATTTTATATGGGTTGACTTTATAATAGGCGTTTTTACACCTTTATAAGAATTCCAAATCTGGACCATAGTACAGTACTGCCCTAACTTTTATTATACAATATTTAATTTTTGTCGGACTAATTTAATTTGGTTCATAATTATTCTAAAACTTGTGTCTTACTTAAATTTTGGTCCTTTTTTATTAGTTTGCCAATGTTAACTCGTTATTTATTCATTTCTGACTTTACTTTTCTCTATATTACCTATCTGGCCTATGCCTTAAATTGTCATTATGTTTTAAATGATATTATTAATTAATCGAATACCTCCTTTGAACCCTTTAGCCTGATTACAATATTGTTACAAGTGTTTGGACATCTTAAATTGCCTTAAACATTAATAAAAATACTAATAAAACATGTTAACAATCTAACTCATAATATTGCCTTTGTGGCTAGGATTGTGCTTACAATCTATCAAACAATAACAAAATATTTGGTGTACCACTGTATTATTTAAGTGGCAACACAGAATTGCCTATAGGCTTATTACTGAACAGTAAAATAGGTCTTATTACTAATTCAATCATGAGTCTTTTACTTAATACTAACACCAATGCCTATCCTTTAGTTTTTTTTTAATGGTATTACACTCTACTGATTTCTTTTATTGTCACTTTAGTTTATGGGGTTCATCAGCAGTGAATGTCATAGGTAATTCATTTATAGTAATTTATTGTTTTAGGTATGGGGAAATCATTAAGTCACACAGTCCTCTCTGTCGCTTAATGACTGGCACTGTTTGTCACTTGTTACAATTAGCACTTTTACAAAGTTTAATTCTTACTTACTACAGTACAGGGCTTTATTTATAACACCTGACTGTGTTGTACTTCTTTTATCATTTTATCCGTTTATTTTCCTACTCATTTTGGGTTTGTTTAAATAATTTCTTTGATTATTTGCATTATAATCTTAGTTATGTGGGGCTCTATTTATGTCGCATTACAGCACGCACGCACACGTGCGCGCGCACACACACGTATACATCTATGTATTCATCTTTATAATACCCACAGCAGGTCCACATTATCGACTTTCTGATATTCTATCAAATGCCCTAGCAGGATCATTTTCTTTTTTTGCTGCAAAATCTTTATACATAGTTTGCTAGATGATCCCAGTAGCTTTTGATTTGTAGCATCAGTCCAGTGATAGTGTGAGATGTGATCTATCTCACTGCATTCTCTTGAGTTAGCCTCTCCTCATTGCATCTCCCTCCCAGGCAAAAAAAAAAAAAAAAAAACAAAAAAAAAACGTGATGCACATTGTGTATTTCCTGTCTACAGAAAATGTAGTCTGGTTTGTCTACTTTTAATATTTTGTAGAGGCAAGTCCTGAATAGACTGTGTTCAGTTAAAAATTGTGTAGAAAATAATTTATCTCTTTGTCTTTGCAGTCAGTCCACATAGCTAATTGCTTTATGAGCCTGGCGGTCCAGGTTCCCTTCATGTCACTTGTCCGTCTTTTCTGATACTGAACCATAGTAATCAGTCCTGGTCTCCTTTTGAGCGTATGCTTTCTCTATGTCAGCCTTCCTTTTGTAAATTTGTTTTTGCTCCAGTGTCCAGTGCCAGTAGATCAGTTGGAATCATTCCCACAACTACAAGACTGTGTGAAAGTAGCAAGTTGTTTAGAGTGTATCACTTTACTGCATTGCTGACATCTGTCTTGTCTATTTCTGGGCTTTGAGCGCATCAGCCCAAACCTCTGCACTATAAAGCAACGATGAATGCATAACTGACATCAGTAATTGGTGCTTGGAAGGTTTTGGAACACTGGTGTTAACCACGGTTCTACTTAGTGCCATGGTCATACATGCAGCTTTAGCAGCTGGCTTTCTTATTTGTGTCCAAAAGGTGAGCTTCATATCCAGCATCATCCCCAGGTATGTAACAGTACCTTTTATCTGCACATTTTCTTCCCTGACGTGTATTAGTAAAAGACTGATTTGGGCAGACGCCTCTTCATAAATTGCACCAATTCTCTTTCTTTCTTCAGCTGCAAGTTTGAAGCCATGATCAGCCATCCAAGAACTTACCTTACCATCCAAGAAATTGTGTTCCTTACCATGTGGCATCTAAGAAGAACTTGTGTAACTTACCTTAGTTCGGTTTGAGCCAACTCTACATCTCATGACTATAATCACTGCAGTCGCGTCACCTTCTGAAGCATTCCAGATGTCTGGCCCAAAAATAGATCTCTGAGCTGCCCCCACTATGACCTCTTTAAGTCAACAAAGATGTTTTAACTATGACCTCTTTAAGCCTATCATTTAGGTAATCTATTATCATCTGCAACAGGTATTTGAGTATCCGAATACCCAAAGCATCAAGCATATGAGTCCACTCGCTGAGTTTAAAGACTTTCTGACATCCAGTGTCAAAAAGCATATCCGTTGTGTGATATGGCTTCCTTGTTCAGTAACCCTTGCAACTTCGTTACTATATTAATCGCATTTACTATAGACCAGCTCTTCCAAAAACCATTGGATAAATGTCAGGATCTTTGATAGCTTGCAGAAGATAAAGTTTTAACATCTTTCCTAACATCTTCTCACTAGTGTCCACCCTATACACCGGTCTGGAGGATGCTGGGGAATTGAGATCCTCTTTGCCTTTGCTGATAAGACCAGCCATGCCCTTTTCTGACTGTACAGAAAACTTATATCCTCAGGGAAATGTTAAAATGTCCAGCAAAAGTTGTGGGTGGATTCGCACCAAAGCCTTTAGCACTGCTGGTGGTATGAAGTTGGACCCTGGTGCTTTTTTATTTTGTAGCGAGACCACCGCTAGCATTGGTTCTTCCTTGTTGAATATTGGGATTTCTGCAGGTTCATCGTGTCACTTTCTATATTATCCTCGCAGGGTGACTTGGGAAAAGTTCATCTACTATGTTTTATATCCTCTTTGCATCATGTGGCCCTTCCAATGCAAGAGCTCCTAGCATGTGGGTTACAATTTTATACCCAGTGCTCCAGGGTATCCCTGTTCATTTCTTCTTCTAGTGCGTTGGATATGAAATGCGCTCTGTGTTACCATATGAAAGATTTCTGCAAATTATCCTTTTTTGCTGCCTTATGCTCTGCTCTTCTGATGTCGGTTTCTCGCCCTCTTCTCCATGTCCGTTGGGCCTCCTTCAATAGGTAGAGATCTATCTCTGAGTATAGCAGTCTCTTCCATACACCAGTAGACTGAGTATCTATTGTTTGAGGTCTTTTTTTTTTAGGCAAAGACTCATCGCATCACACCCTTGACCACTGCTTCTACACCATTTTGGTGTCCAGCCTTTCAGACTCTCTTCTATCTTGTGCTGACCCTTTTGCAGTTCTGAAGACAGTTTTCTAGGTCTGTCCACTTACATGGCCTGTCTGTTCAACTTCCTCCGATCTGCCTTCCCTGACAATGTAAGTTAAATACTGGTGGTCACTGGCTGTATAATCCTTAAAGACATGCAACTACCATATCCTTGGTGCTAGACATTCTGTTGCCAGAGAGACATCCAAAATAGTTTTCCTATACCCAGGTTGCCTGAATGTCAATGACATCCTAGTATTAAGCACTACCAGACCCAGCCTGCATGCCATCTCAACTACCTGGTTCTCTCTACAGTCTGGTTTGGGGCCTGCCCCATTCGAAAGCTTTAGCATTGAAAATGCTAGCAACAATAATTTCTCCTTCCATTTCTTGGACGTCATCCTCCAGTCCATCCATCCTAGCTATAAAGTTGTCACTGTCCTTGTTTGGTATTAAGTAGCAGCTTGCATATATACGGTGTTGCTTTACCATATAAAACCATCACTACCTCCATGGCTGTAAACATGGACCCACTGTGAGTCTGGGACCTGTATAGCACCAGTTCCCAGGTTGTCCGAGTACCATATGACATGTAGTTGTGTCCTCTGCTATCTATATATCAATGCTTAATAGCTATGATCATGTGTGTGGTATTTTCAAGTATTTTCGTCATGGCTTAACGTACTTCTATTCACATTTCCTGTAGGACCTCAACCATTTTGGCTTTGTTTAGCCTTGTTGAATGCCTTTTCAAGTATTGTGCATTTTCTGGAGCCTGAAGTACTGTATGGTGTAGGTCCACTCCTGTCTAGTGCAAGTCAGCACACAGTATGCAGTGTGGGTTGTTGGTACAGTGTTTTGCTGCAGTATGTTTGTAGTTTCCACTCTTAAAGCAGAGGTCTTTTTTTTTGGACAGTTGTATATCCTAGCTTGATGCTCATAAACAAGACATTTGGCACTTTTGCTAAATTGTTCGTGAAATGTGCAGGCAGGGTATTTTCTCCCAGTGTACATTGCCTGTGCTTCCCGCAGGTGTGTCTCTTTGAGTGTGTAGAAATTTAGGTAGATAAAGTCTGCAGGCTGCGTGAACTGGAACATAATCTCGCAAATATTTATTTCCCAAAAAAGATACAGATAGCACTTTTTTGGGTTTTGAATTCCGTTTATTGCAAATAGGAATCATATGTTTTCCCAGTTATTCCATTAACTGAGGTGTTGTTTACAAGCATGCATTATGGATTCTAAGGATCGTTGTCTGACCAAAGATTAAATTCATGAATTAGTATATGACTAGATATTATTTTATGGTAGTTTAGATATATAATTAATTTTAATTAGATCTCATGTAGCATTTATAAATGAAAACTGACTCAAAACTCCCATAAAACTTCTTTTTTTTTTGTAAATGAAAACTTATTTTTTTGTAATTAATAAAAAAATATTAGATATTGTACTGTAATCTTGTTATGTCAGTGTACCAAGAAGGAATTGAACCTTTATACAGTATAATAAGTTCTTGGATTTTGTTGTCCATGACATGTCCGTTGATTAACTAAACATAATAAGCTTTCAGTAATCATTATCTAGTCTTCACAGAAAAACTCATGAAATATATGAAAAATCATGTATACTCTAGGGAAATGCAACTAAAACAACATGCATATCTGAAGTGTTAAAACATCGAGTGACGACTGCTCAATTCACCTTTTCTATCTTGATTCATGCAGTTTTTTTAGAAGAGGTTTGGTCTCCTTTTCACTTAAGGTGACAATTGCCATCTTCAAACCATTTCGATATCCCTTTGTTACAAAGAGCATCCGTTCTCTGCCACTGTTAGGAAAATCACACATGAGTGTGCTCCTAACTTCATCTTCTGTTAGAGAGTCCAAATCCCTAATTTCTATGGTAGCAGTAGGCACTAATTTGTTGACTGTTCCTGGCCAGCTAGTGACCAATCTAATAGTATTGTCCAGCTGTGCGCTGTTTTTGATATTATTGTTTCCCATCTCCACAAGGACATCCCCTACCTTTGTCTATCTCGTGTATCTGATATCCACCTTGGGATCCTGTGGATATGATATCCACCTTGACATCCCGTGGCCTGATGCTGCTTCATATTACTCAAAGTGTGTCTTAGTATAAATTTTTCAGTGCTCTAATTTAAAGAATAGGGTCTTGCTCATGTCTTGTGGATCTTTTTTGTCACCATTCTCTTGGAGTTCCATAATCAGGAAGTGTGAGTCTCTTATATTTTTGTTGGACTTCAGTCCATTCATTTGGGAGGGAGTTATCATTTTCTGTCTGGACGTAACAGCCATAATCTTTTTGAAACTAACTTTGGATTTCTGGAACTCAGTGTCCTTGTTAATTTCTGCCTCCTTTGTCTGTTGCTGAATGAGGTTTCAACACTGTCGTTGAAACATACAACATCCAGATCAGTCTCTTCAAAATTCTGATTTTCGGAACTGTTAGATTCCAATCGCATAAAAGCAATTATTCTTTCTCCCTCTCCCCAAGATTGCATGGGGCCTGCTTCCGAAGGGGATAGTTTTTCCAGCATAACTGGGCTGCCACCTGGGGTATTACTTTTATTTGTTTTACTCATTGTCCATAGTATATATTCTTGAATTAGAAGAAATTAGTGAAGAAAATACGGATCTCTAGTCTTTGAACATTTTAATAGCATTGGGATTGAAAAGAATAAATAATTGGTCAAGGGAAACTAACAGGACAGATTTCAGGGAGGGGCCTAATCCAAGAATAATTGAATTAGAGTAAAAGTCCAGCTGGGTATCTCAGGCATGCCACATGTGTATTGACAAGGTGAGAGTCCCTGGCAGTGGGCGTGGAGTGATCAAATTGCCATTATTTACAATCAAAGTTATGCTGGAGTGGTGCTAGATAGGACATATACTTTGAAGTTATAAGGAGGTTTCAGAAGATTTTAGATTATCAACATTGGATGATTGTAATATTAATATCATTGGTAAAAACTTAATCTCTTGTAATAACTTAAAGAGACTTGTTATTCTAAAGATTTGCAGAAGATAGTGTTCTAATGGCCTCATTAAAGCTTTTATCTTACAGGATATGTGGAAGAATAGAGCTGAAGCAGGGTTTAGCATATTAGGTGTGGCTGCAAAGTAACAGGACTGATGTTTTTTCAAAAATGTTAACTCTTTGTGTGTGGACACTAAATTCTAATCTCCTTTCCTGTGGTGTGCCATTTACACTGAAAGTTACATAAATTTGATGAACTGTGATATACATCTTTATCTGCATTATAATATGTATCCTGTCTTATTATCACTTTTTGTCTTTGTAATGGAGTTCATTGTTTTTTAATATACTTTCATGCTTTTGAATTAGTTTAGGATAAGTTTTTATTAATTTTTAAAATTATGTTGTAAGCTTAGAGTGTGTAATTGACAAAAGTAAAATCAAATTGAAAGCAAGAGAGGTAAATATTTACATGTACAGAATTATTACTATAGTTTATTAATTTTTTAAGCCAAATTTCTCCTTGTATGATGTGATCTGAAGCAGCGTGAGGTTATAAAAATGAATATAGGGATTAGGAAGAATTAGAAGTTACAAATACAGGAAAGATATACATGATATTCGAATATCATATGTAATATAAAAGTCTATTGTATACAAAATATACAAAGAAATATTAATCTATAAAGTTGAGAGAAATCTGCACATGAACAGATATTGCCTGTAGTCTCTCCTACTAATTGTCGCCAGGTTAGTAGCAAAATTGCAAAAGATTAAAGTTTTTTTAGTAATTGTAGAAAGTATGTTAAATAAAACGAAAAAATAAATGTGGATTTTATAAACAAAGTAGTTTTAACAAACAGAATTATCACGTGGTGTGCAACAGTGATAATTCTGTTTGTTACAGTTCTAATTGTGATTATAACCACTAACATTGGAGATCAAGTTGGGGTCATCTCTTGCTGCAATTTTTACAGTTCTAATTGTGATTATAACCACTAACATTGGAGATCAAGTTGGGGTCATCTCTTGCTGCAATTTTCAATTCAGTACAGACAGCCACGCGATGTGTTGCACGGACCCATACGACATTCCTACGATTGCGCAAACATCATGGATTGTTTGCCTACGATCTGCAACAATTGCCTCTCACACTTTCGTGATGTTTTCCGGTGTTGTGCTTGTTGATGGTCGTCCTGAACGCCATCATCGTCACCAGACTGTTGTTGTCCATCCTTAAAGCATTTGTATCACAAAAAAGTTTTACTTGACTCATAGCATTGTTACCAAATGCTTCCACAAGCATGCGATGGGTTTCTGCAGCAGTTTTTTTCAATTTTTAAGCAAAATTTGATGCAGGTTCTTTGCTCCATAAAATCTGTCATTTATAAAATCGCTACAACACTAAAGCACAACGTTACAAAAATGCATGAAACTGAAGAATGCGGCCTCTCACCGTCACAGCTGGTGGGAGACTAATTCACAAAGGGTACTATTCGCACACTCTAGCAGCAGCAGGTCATACAACAAACAGTTCGCGTGTGGCATTTAAATTCCCCGAACGTTAGGGTAGCACCTCGTATAAGGTTATAAAATGCGTATCTTAAATGACATTACATGAACAAAAACGCCTATTTGCTAACAAAATTACAGTTATAAATAATAATGTCAAGTACTTTCATTTGATAATGTTCTATAAAGGAGGCTTGATTTTTGTATCTCACATCTTATTGACTGTTACTGATACCTTTCAGTGTCTTCCTTTTAGGGGCAACTTTCAGTTAAAGTATAATGTGTAGTGTAATGAAATCAAGTACAAGATTAGGTTATGTGATCATATACTGACAGCCCTCCTAATAAAAAAAAAAACTCCATATTGACTCTTGACGGTTTGTATATGTTATGAACAGAACTTGCTTCTAGGTTAATTGGCTGTAGGACTTGGTCTCATGACACACATATCTTATTATAGCATTTATTATTTATATGAAGTGAATCTATATATTAACATATATACGAGGTGTGTTAAAAAAAAGACCGAACTTTTTGAATAACACACCAACCAGCACAAACAATGCATTGGGACTTTGAGCTCGCCTAGTGACATTTATTTGAGAACAAACTGCCATTTATTCTGTTCCGCTATAAGCGTTAGTTTTCGAGCTACATCAGATTGAGTGGGGACATGCACACGCTGTCTGTCGGGTTAATGACAGAGTGACCAAGAAAGACCTTGAAGAACAACGTCTGCATATGAAACTTTGCTGCAAAACTTGGTTAAAACTTTACAGACATTCTGGTTGGGCTCAACTAAGGATACAGGGAAGCCTGCATGAGGCGAACAATTATTTTAAGCATTTTTAAAGAGGGTAAACCATCGGTTAGTGCAGATCAGAGCAGTGTCAAAGATCATGACAAGAGAGATAAAATGTGGTAATTGTAAATCATCGTGTAACTGCTGAGAGAGTGGGCATCAATAGAAGATCGTAAAATTAAAATAGTGAAAAAAAAACTTAAATGCATCGTATCACTAAAAAATTAGTGCTGCATTTGTTGACTGATGATCAGAAAGAGACGCATTCTGAAATCAGTCAGCAACTGCGTACTAATGCAAGTGGCAATGGCAAATTTAGAATGCAATGCAAATTGCTCTGTCAAGATTTTACGAAGTTAGCAGCCAAATTTTATTACTGCTACACACGTAGTTTTAAAATCTTAATTCTCACTTCGTTATAAATCTGACGGATGGTGGTGCACGTGCCCACTACAGCATGTGTAGTCCAAAGACTAATGCCTTTAGCGGAACAGAATAAATGGCAGTTTGTTGTCAAAAACTTTCGCTAGCAGCACTTAATTGTGCAGCTTGCTTTATGGACAGGTTGACGTACTATAGAAATAGTTTGGTCATTTTTTGAACGCATCTCATATATATATTTGGTTTTTTAATATTGCTTTTTAATGTATTTATGAATGCAACACTATTCCCTTCAAAGTGACAGTTTGTATTATATTTTCAGGATGGATTAATTTGTATATTTTCAAACTTTGGTACAGTGCGCAGTGTTAAAATCATTCGTGGAAAACCAGGTGCCAAAGCAAATGTGGGTTTTGTGTCTTATTCAACTTTACAGTGAGTATAAAATTGTATTGTATATTTATGCTTCTTCTATCATATTTAAAAATGATTTACAATGTATTTGTTTGTTAATTTAGGGAAGCCCAGCTGGCAATATTACAATTGCACAAACAATACCCACATTATTTAAATGTCAGTTTTGCTAAGTCTTCGGAGAAAGGGAATAGAGTGCCGGAAATAACTGAACTTATAACCCACGATGAGGAATACGATCCAGTTGATAACAGGTTTGTAGCATATTGCATATGTTTTGATAATTATTTTGCACCAATGAGAGATAAATATGGCTTTATATTTATATTTGCCTTTTAGTAGAATATTTGGCGATCCTTATAGGCGACTTAAGTAAATACATATTAAGGTTGACTGATTGTGGATAAGTGAAATTTATTGTGATTAAACACTGTACAGAAATAATGCCTTTAAGAAAGCTGAAATACTATATAAAAAATTATATAAAATGTATTTATTATCATGAATTTAAATTAGTGAGCTTTTGTATTTAATCAAGACTTCAGTGTAGTTCACGTGTAGCCCCTGCATGCACACCCACACACACACACAGAGAGAGAGAGAGAGAGAGAGAGAGAGAGAGAGAGAGAGAGAGAGAGAGAGAGAGAGAGAGAGAGAGAGAGAGGGGGGGGAGAGGGTTGAGAAAGGTTAGAGTAAGAGAGTCATATTCTTTGTTTATATGTACAAGTATGTTTTATATTCACTTGTATCGTTATATTTCATTTACAGTGATTTTAGTTATATCAACCAACGGGCACAGTACATGGCTTCAGAGAACTTTATAGATGATGATCTTGAAGGTGCTGTTGGCTCTGCATTGCATGGTTATGATGGTTATGGAGGTCTTTACTGTGACACATATGAACATGAAATACCTTCAGCAGCTCATATGCAGTGGACGTGCTACAGAAATGGCCACAGAGTTGGTGTTGGTGGTGTTGGTAGAGGAAGTCATCAGAATCATGGGTACTGGCAGTATCTATATAATATAAGCAATCTATTGTGCACTGTCAGTGTATTGAAAGAGCATAGTCATATCCGGTTCAACTTGTATTTTACGATATATTGTAATGATCAGTTTGGTGCGTACCTGTAAAATGTACACCAATTTTGAATGTGTAATAAATGTTAGTGCGTTCGTCTCGCACCGGGGTCGTTACATCACTGTTCGCGGCTAACAATGTCCGTAGCGTTGCGGTAATCACCAGTATAACACGGCAGTAAACTTACCTGTTTACTTATAGGGGCGTGTTAATCCCGGGTGGTGCCAAATCGTTTATTAAAACAAAACTATTGTATGATGAGTTTTCAGTGGTGACGGTCGGGGCGTTCAAATATTTCCCGCTCGTACGGCCGTCTGAATTGTTGATACTGCTGTGCAAATAATGACTGGTTCGCTGCTCATCAAATCTATTCTTCATAAATAAACACAAGTAATGTATACACTCCCTATGAAATAATGACAACGGTTACTCCCTGTACTAGTTATTTTTTAATGGTTGATAATTAAAATATTCAATTTGACAATTATTTTATAATAAATCTGCACCGACTTTGTACATAAGACTCTTCCTCCCAAGGTTGACGAATCGATTAAGGAACGATCAGCTTCAGTATGGCTGTGTAACGTTAAGTTATTACAATTATTTTCGTTCCAAAATCGTGGGATTCTTGTGATTATGAGCTAAAGAATTCCTATGGTTACAATAAAAATATTTTACCTTACTCTAAGTATACATAAATAATAAAGTGTGATGTTACAATCTGTTCTGTAGTGTCGTTAAATGTGTTTTGAAAGTTCGTGTTTAAATAATAGGTTATATTTTACGTTAACAAGTTTTTAGTGAGTTTTATTTTACTTAAATAATCTGTGAAAGAGAAATATTCTGTTTATAGTGAGATAAATTTACCTTTAGTAAAATTTAGAGTGATTAGGTTTTTGGAAATAGGTAATTTAATTGTACTTAACACCTCAGCATGACTTGGTGTCTTCGTTCATTTGATCGGGTAGGATTTGGCTGCAATAAGTTCTTTTTTCATTAATTTTTGGACTTCAATAGGTTGGGCGTCCTTTTCATAACGTATCTGGTCATTCTTTTCGGTTAATTTTCAGTTTAATTATCCTGGATCTTGAGTGGACTGCTATAAGTGGGTCGTCTGCTTCTTATACCGTCATGGTTATGAACCTTGTTACTGTTTTACATTATTTTATTAGAAAATCGTTCTTCCAAACATTGGCTTCTGTATTGCTTGACTGATGCTTCACTTCTGTAACGGTATTCAACCGTAATTCTGTCTTCAACTGTCGTTTCTATGGCAACTGAATGATTTTGATTGGTTGATTTTGAGATGATGTATTGTTATCAAAATCCGAATTCTTTGTATATCTTCTGACTGCTGTTATTCCTCTATCTTCCTTCCTGGTTATTAAATATTGTCACTATTGTATTTATTTCCTTTCATAGATTATTTTGATACCCCTCAAGTTTGGGTAATTTTAGATTTTATGTTTTTACAATTATGTTAATACTTGTTAATTACATTTCCTTTTGTATACAAATGCTTATTATAATATTTTGTTTTACAAATGATTTACAATTTATTCTTGGTGAATCCTTCACCTCGGATTTGCTAATTTCTTTGTTAGTTTGTTATAATTTGTATTTGTGTGTTTCTGACAGTTAGGCATTTTCATAGGCCTAAGTAGCCATTATGGTATTTGACTTATTTCATTTAAATTACATTTCATTTCAGCCTGCTGGGCTTTATTTTGTTATTATTATTGGTTGTGTTGTGTTTTGAGTCTGTTTATGTGTTATTATTATGTCACTATTGTTTTGTACACAATTATTTACTCTTTGGTTTCCATGTTTTTTAGTCATACATTTCTTAACATTTTTATCTATTTCCTTTGCCAATAATAACAAGGTGGCTATTATTTACTACTTTTTTGATCTTATTTAAATATAACATGTAGGCCTATGGTCTGTATGATTCTTACAGCCATATCCAATTCATAAACTTGATTGAATAATTATTTAACTAACTTATTGTTTGCTGATCTTTGTTCACAATACATCTTAATTTATATTATTTTTTAGTGTGACAAACAACATCACTTTGATGAACTTATAATGATCCCTTATAACATGGGTGTTTTTTGATTTGTTTCTAACGCCTTAACTTTTAAACAATCTTTATTTTCCCTCCATGTTAACACTTTCAATTTACTCTTTCCTGGGATTTTCCCCTTTAACTATGATTACTTGCTTTTAAACTTATTAACTATATTTTTTGTTTTGTTTACTATGGTGATTATCACTTTCCAGTGTTCAATACCTCTTACTTTATAGTTTATACTTAATACTATTTTTCACAACATACTTATTCACTATTATTTTTCACTGTTAAACCTTTAGCGTTCTTTAGGATTTATTAATTGTTAATGATTTTATCATTCACTATTTTTCACTATATTTCCATTCTATACTTTACACTATTTTCATTCAATCATCACCTTCACTCTTAAATTATTTATAGTTAATTATAATTTAATTAGTGTACTTTCTTTATCACTACACTTTGGGGTTTTTACACTTTCATTTTGCACTTCACAAATGTTTTTGTTTTTTAAGTGTTTCTGAATGGGTAATCCCTCTAATTACTATCTCACTATTCATTTTTTCTCTTTCATTACAACATTTCCTTAATACTATTGTAACGATAAAATATTTATATACGATTGAATCTGATTGAATCTTATCGAAACGTGACGTAGCCTCACTTCAGGTTCGTCTATTGGTAACCAGATTTTTCGCTACGTACAATGTTATTGTGAATAGGTTACTTGTATATATGTCGTGTGCACTTGGATTACACCACCCGTAGGAAGTGTGAACTTGTAATATATATAAATAATGTAGCGACAAACTCGCACTGGAGTCGTCGATGTGTAAATATAAATGTGTTATGTTGAACGGCGAATGATTTTGTAAATTGCCGCTTACTCCCACTATGCTGCTTCTTTTCCGTGACGTCACTCAACGATGCCAACTGTCGGGTTTGCTGCAACCTGTGAATTCTATTTACTAAATGTAACAGCAATAATAACGACACACAATTACCATCAAACATATATCCTTGTGGAATCCTTTATTCGGAAAAACACTGGTTGACTGTTTTAATAAATTTAAACAGGATAATTACAATTGTAGCGAAAACTATAAGTCTTCTTTTACCAGTTGGCAGCAGTAGCCAAACGTTTAGTATTTCTACGAGACCAAAACAGTGCTTTTTGTTAACGTTTTTAAATAAAATATATTGATTATCTCAGGGCGTATATGGTTCGGGGATTATAAATTAAACAAAATATTACACTATTAATCAAAATACAAGTTTACAATTATAGGATATTACAACGTTAGAGTGATACGTGCACACAGAAATTGTATAGTGGTTACCAGTTTTAAAAGGTTATGTCCAGTTCAGGCTTTGATAGTTATTATGTAAATTAAAAGTTCTTGTTGAGTTTAAAAAAGTGTTATTCTTATATGGTGTTATTAGTGATTGTTTTTAGTGTTTGTGTTATATGGTGTCTGTAGTTTAGTTGATTATTACTTAAAATTCGTGTATACAAATGTGTGTGTTAAAGTACGATATAATGAGATGTCAGAATCACCAAATCCTCTTCTTGTACTCTTCTTGGTTGAAGGTAGGGCCCACGTACACGTCAGATCTTCTTTCTCGTCCCTCGTCCACTTCAAATCTTCTTCCTGGTTAATATATCTTCTATTCCATCTAATGGGTGTTCTTCTGTTATTGCAAAGAGTTCGTGTAGTGTACCTCTGACTGTATTTATCTGGTTGTATAGTTTTTTCACACTTTATAACATATAATGTAAGACGATTTAAAAACGCGTCTATCTGCTAAGATCGTTGTCAAAGAAGTCTCATTTTATTTATCCAAAATTTCTGGTTGCTAAGGGTAAACTTGGAATCTGGTTGGCCAATTCGAATATACATTGTCATACTTTCATTATTTCGAAGTCTAAAATTTGTTCAAAATCTTTAAATTAACATAACTTTTCTATACTGAATGGGAGTTTAAAATCATTATCAGCATTATTTTGATCTTCACATTTGTTATAATTAGACACCAAACGTGCCTATTTTTGCTTAAGAACTATGGATGTTACAATTTTGTTATTTGGAATTTTCTTAAATAACTTGATATGCGTTATTTTGTTCCTATATTCTTTGTATACATTTTTATCTATAAATACATCTACCCTCTCACATTTGCTTTACAAAATTTCTAATATAATTGTTCAAAATTTACTAAAGTTGGTTTTACCTGGCCTATGTAATAGTATCATTTTCATCACCATGTTTTAACATCTTTCACAATTAAATTAACTTCTAACACTCATCAAAATGGTTTAACATATAACGTTATTTTAACAACACAAAAGGTATATTATTCTAATAGTTAAATTCATGCCCACATGGCTATGATTATACCAAATCCTTGCACAAATAACTGTTTTCTATTCAAACTGGATAGGTGTTTGACACTTAACAAAACATCTTTGTATAGTCCATTCTGCTTGGTCAATTAATTTACCATGGTTTAACATCAGCTCTATTGTTATATTTGTTAACACAACATAAAAAAAATGGAATTAATATCATTAAATTGACATTCCTTTAAACTAACTGTATCACCTGTTGCATACAAAAAACACAACACAAATACTATGATATAACATTGTGCTATAACATAAAACATGCATATTTTACAAAACAAATTCTAAACTAATTAGTTAGTCCATTGTCAGCTAATTTACTCATTATTCTGACACTGTCTATGTCATATTTACTATTTATATGGGTTTCAACATCCGTATACTTACTGATGTTTGACTTACAAAAATTACAATAAAGTGAACACTGTTGCTCTACCTCACCACACAGCTCTAATAATCTTGTTACATTTACTGTTTATCTGGTTTTTACTCTTGTTATAAATGTTATTGTGACCATGTTATAATTTGTTGTTTACTGGACAACCCTATGAACTCTATATGTGACAATTATTTGTATGGTTCATGTATCTATAATCAGGTGTATTTATATTTTCATTACATCAATTAACTTAATTATTTACTAATATTTCTCTTACATAATATTATATGTTTGGGCCTATTATCCCTCACTTTGTATTTTGATTATCTGGATATAATGATACATTAACTGAAACCATTTGTTCTTTATAGTCCTGGTTCATAAACCGTTTGTCTTTATAATTCTTTGTTTGGTCAATACTGAAAATCCATGTCATAGTTGGGGTTAAAGGTGTTTTGGATCACTTAGCCTAAATCATTAATTTGGGTACGGTCAGTTGTCTTACTAGTCAGTCTAAAATTGTTAGTCGTTCCTCTTCACTATCATCTTGGAAGATATTGTTCTCCTTGTCAGCTTCTTAACCAAAGTCTTCATTAAATCAGGTACGATATTATGTTGTTCCAAATGTAATGTTACATATTACCCTGCCACCAAATTTGATCATTTTAATAAAATATTGTTTTTTGTTGAAATTATCAATTATCTTAACTTTCACATTGTCATTTGTTATTCTTATTATGATCTGGTATACTTGTCCTTAATTATAAGTGTTCTATCCCTGGAACATGTTACTTCCCTAACAAATTAATCACCATATATTCTGGAATCAGTCGGGGGGCTCTCTTGACCTAATACCCCGCTGTCCTTACAATACATAATACATAAATAATATCGATTGCTGGAGCTATCTCGTCAGTCAATCACATTTAATAATCACTAGTCTATTCACGACTAAAATAAATAAAATAATATAATATATTCTTGGGATTGTTCACTCAGTCTAACTTCTCAGATCTAAATATTTCTTTCCATTGATTCTTTCAGATGTTTATTTTCTTGTGGCGATATTAATAACATTTTTTATTTTCAATTGGTACTATCTTCTTTCCTTCTTTATCAGTACTGCTCAATCTTCATTTTCATTCACTATCTTCATTTAAATTAAAACATAACAAGTATTTGCATCTTCAGTTGTTGTTGATTCTCTCACAATCATGATAGGTTATTTGCAATAAATTCGTTTCTAGTCTTGTCTCATTTTCATCGTCGACTGTCTACATGTGTCCTTTCTTATCCATTTTATTTCACTATAGTTTCTTCTAATTTATGGATGTTGCATCTTTCTTTTATATTCCAATAATAAGTTCATAACTGTGTTTAATAAGAGGTGCTTATTTTGTTTAGAATTTGGAAATTTATTCCCAGTTGTTTATCTGCTTGATTCATAATTACATTATTAAACTGTACTGTAATTGGTCCTTACTATTTATCTAAATTCTGAAATATTCAACCTTGTTTATTGGGCTTCATTTAAAATTATATCCTGAATTATCAAAGTTGGTAAGATGAGCTTACTGTATTTTTTCAATTTCGTGGTATTGTAATAATAAATTCTTCAGTTTCATATTAATTCTCATAAATCATTAGTTGTAAGTTGTTCTTACTCTTTGTTTGGAATTTTGTTGGTTTTATAATAACAAATTCTTCAATTCCAAATTAATTCTCATAAATAATTAGTTGTAAGTTGTTCTTACTCTTTGTTTGGAATTTTGTTGGTTTTATAATAACAAATTCTTCAATTCCAAATTAATTCTCATAAATAATTAGTTGTAAGTTGTTCTTACTATTTGTTTAGAATTTTGGTGGTTTTTCAACTTTGTTTATTAGGTTCATAATACATTTTTAAGGAAACTTGGTTGTTTGTTCCCTTAATCTTTTTTGTTTCCACATTACTAATGACATAAGTATTATTGTTATTGTTTTTTATAACAACATATGGTCCATTATACAGTAATAATAGCTTTTTTGCTATTCCTTCCTTAGAACTTGGCAATTCGCGGTTTTTTAATAATACCTTATCTCCAATCTTGTACTGGATCACCTTCTGCTGAATTGTTTTGTATTTTTTCCTTCTTTTCTCCACTTGTTCATTCAGTTTGCTGTGGAATCTCACGTTGTCGAACTGGTAAGCTGGGTTGTTTGGGAAATTGATTATTTCACTAATTTCTCGGGGTGGTAGTCTTTCATGCATTATGGTATATGGAGTATCTTGTATTGCTTCATGGTAAGCTAAGTTGATAAAGCTCTCTGTTTGTGTAATGTAGTCACTCCACTTCTGGTGTTTATCAAAACAATATGTCCTGAGTATACGGCCGACCTCCCTCAGTACTCTTTCCGCCGGGTTGCTATTTGGGTGATAGACAGATGTTTTATATGTCTTGACACCTAAGTCTAACAAAGTCTCCTTCCACACCCTTCCTCGAAACTGAGTTCCGTGATCGGTAATAATTGATCGTGGAGCTCCTAACTCTGGTATGTATTGTTGGATCACTATTTGCAAAATCTTTTTTGTAGTTGCCCGATTAATGGGGTATAGTTTTGTAAACTTGGAGTAATGGTCGAACATGATTATAATGAATTTATACTGTTTTCTCCCTCCACTACGAGGTAACGGACCACACACATCTAAAAATACTCTCTCTAATTTACCAGTTGATGTAATAGGTTGCATAATTCCTTCTGTTTTTTCATTATTGCATTTTGCCAATTGACAGATGTGACACTGCCGAATACATTCTCTAACTCTTCTGTTGATATTCTTAATGTAAGTGTGTTCCTCAAGCGCCTTTATTACTTTTAATGCACCCATATGCCCATATCGACTATGGTAGTCCAATATTAATTCTGTTTCTAAAGCTTTAGGTATCACCACCTTCCATGAGCCTTGGTTATTATTTGGTTTGTAAAATAATATGTCTTCATGTAGACAGTAATATGCAGTGATTTTTCCATCCTGTTGGATCAGTCTTTGTCTAAAATTGTTGATTTTGGTATCCTCGGTTTGTTGTTGCGCAATGGATTTCATGATGTTTTCCAAATCTGACTTGTTTTTTATTATAGTGTATACCTTGATGATTGTTTCTTTTCCCCTTCAAAAGTTTGTTGTTCTATGTTAATCCGGGACAATATATCTGCAGCAATATTCTGTTTTCCTGGAACATACTCCCAATTTATATGGTACTCCTGTAGTGCGAGTATCCACCTTGTCAATCTCCCATGGTTTATCTTGCAATTTTTTAGGAAAGATATTGACTTATGATCACTCCTCACAGTTATTGAGTATCCAAGAATGTAGGTTCTGAATTTCCCACAAGCGAATACAACGCTTAATAACTCCTTTTCTGTTACACTATAATTGCGTTCACATCCATTAAGTATTCTGCTTGCAAAACTCACCACCTGATGTTCTCCCTCACTATCTTCTTGATATAATACAGATCCTAAACTTATATCACTGGCATCACAGTTCATGAAGAAAGGTTGATTGAAATTAGGATGTTTTAATACAACTGAACTTAGGAAATTGTGCTTGATCATTTGGAGTAAATTGTCTTGTTCCTGTCCCCAGGACCATTTGTTCTTAGAGGATAATTGTGGAGAAAACTTTGCTGTCATTTCAGAATAATTTCTCTGAAACTTCCTATAATAATTGCAAAGTCCCAGAAATGATTGAAGTTGCTTTTTATTTTTAGGACTTGGGAACTTCTGGATAGCTTCAATTTTTTCATTGGATGGTGTTATTCCTTGTCTTGTTAGGTTAAAACCCAGGAATTGGACTTCACTGGCGATAAGGTTAGATTTTTGAAGTTTTAGTGTAACGTTATTGTCTGATAGTTTTTGTAATACTTGTCCTACTCTGTCACAATGGTCTTCCCAATTCACTGAAGTAATCAACAAGTCATCAACATAGACTGTGGTATATGGAATAGTATCTGGACCCAACACCTGGTCCATACATCTTACGAATACAGCTACTGAATTTACCAGTCCAAACGGTAGTCTCTTGAACTGATAGTTCCTTCCTTCGAAAATAAAGGCGACGTACTTTCGACTATCTGGGTGTAGCTCCACCTGCCAATACCCACAAACCGTATCCCAGGTGCTAATAAATTGTATGCCATTGAATTTTTTCAGTATCTCCTCAATCTCTCCAGGAGATGTTCTGTCATTAACTATGATCTTATTAATCTCTCTAGCATCTAAGCAGAGTCGTACTTTGCCATCTTTCTTTGGAACTGCTATTAACGGACTGGTATATGGGGAACAGCTATATTCAATAATGTCTTCTGCTATCATTTTGTCTAGTTCAGTCCTCACTGCTTCCTTTAATGCATAAGCAACGGGATATGATTTTTTATTAAAATTGACAGGCTCCTTGAATTGTAATGTAAATTGATAATCCTTTACTTTGCCAGGTACATCAGAGAAAACATAGCGGTTATTTGTTGTGTGGTTAGATTACTTTCATTTTGTTCTGACCGAAATTGTCGGATCTCTTCTAATTTTTCCAACCATAAACTATCTCCACACCCAAAGTATTCCCTTCTTACATTCCATGACTCATCTTGATTATTATTGAATTTTCTTATACTATTGCATGAAGGTACATTTTTGTTTTCTACCAATTTTGCTGTCCATTCTATATTATCCACCTTTAATGACACTATGGCTTGTCTCATGTCAATTATTGCTGAGTATTTTCTCAAAATATCACATCCTATTAGTAGATTAAATGGTAGATTACTAGCTATTAGAAAAATCATAGGTATAGCTACATTTCTGCTGGTCACTGTTAATGATACCTGTTTTCTTATTGACTTGTTTTGCCTTCCAGTGGCTCCGATTAAAATTATATTTTGAATTGGTAAAGTTGGTAAGATGGCCTTACTATATTTTTGAATTTTGATGTATTCATTGTTGTCGATTAACGACACGTTTGCGCCCGTATCTATCATACATCTTGTCTCTATTCCATTCACTTGGGCGATGATATAAACAATCTCATTATTTGAATTATTTTGCGTTATCGTGTCTTCGTTCAGTAGTTCTTCTCTAACATTTTTTAAGAAATGATTGTGCACTATTGTCAACGTATCGTCAGTCGTTTTGTCTCGTCCTAGTAAGTACCCAAATTGCCGGTTCAGTGATGGGACCTGATGGATTTTCACTGCCGCAGTTCGTTTAAATCAGGGCTGATCTCCTCAGTCCTGTTGTCTGATTGATTGGGTCTGTCTCTGTTCTGCGACTCTTGTACCTCAATGGCGTTATTATTGAACGTCACTGAGTTTCGGTTATTTCTGTTGTCATCGCAGCTTCTACTTCGCCGATGTTCATCGCGGTAGTGCTGGTTACTCTCCTCCTGAAAACTCCTTCCACGGTTTCCATTATAGTTTGCTCGTCCCTGGTACCAACGTCTTCCCACATCCCTATCGTCAACGCTTACATAATTCACTTGTCTTCTATATGTTTGATTTTGACTGTTATTATTGCCGTTATTATTATGCCTGTATCGGTTATCATAGTTGTTGTTATAACCCCGGTTGTTCTGGTACTGGTGGTCTCTGTCATTGGTACGCTGGTATCCATTATTGTTATTATTTGTAGGAGGGCTACGGTAATAGTGGTTGTTGTTATTGTTGTTATTATTTGCGTTATTTCGTGGATAGTTATTGGTGTTATTCTGGTTTTAGTAACTGCGCTGATAGTGGTTACCGTTGTTGTTATAACTATTGTTTGGTCGTTGCCCATTGTTTTCATATGGGGTGTCGCGGCGACCATTATTTCTATTTATTTCATCATTCCTTCGTCTATACTGGAGGAAGTTCTTCTCTTGTTCCATCTCCGCCAATAATGTTAACATCTCCTCGATGGTTTGTATACGTCCATTTATTCGGCCTCTTGTAATTTCGCCACCATAGTGGTAGGCTAAGAGCCGCACTAAACATTCTGTAGGAATTGCGGGCTCTAAATGTCTGGCTATATTTATTTTGCCGAGAAAATATGCGGTTGGAGTTTGCTTGCCGTGCAGGTCATATCTGCCCAATCCTATGTCACTTCTTATCATGTGTTGTGTGGCATCGGACCAGTATTTAGATTTGAACTGTTTTTTAAATTCCTGGAAGTTCTGTATACTCAGCCGCATCGCCGTCCACCAATTGTCATATACCTTTCGGAACATCTCGTCCAACATGCTCCTTATCACAAACCATCTGTCTTCTCCGGTTTTGGCTATCTTCTCTTCGACTCGTTCTAAGAATAGCATGGGGTTTCTTCTATAGTTTTGAAAATCGATCACCTCTCGATTTTCCTCGCATGTTGTATGGGCGCCGGTACACTGTCTGTTTTTTAGGGAATTGATTTCATCTCTATGAACATTGTTTGTTCTTGCACTCGATTGAGACTAGTACTCATACCTTCTAACCTCTCTCCCATCACTGCTTGGTTGGTTCTTATATTTTCAACTCATCCATTCGTTTCTTCCCGGACGCTCAGTATCTCTTGGTTCATCCGCTCACACTTTTCCTTGGTCTCGGATTCTACCCTTCTAATTTCAGTCACCGGTTCTTCCAGCTTCTTGTCCCATTCTTCCTGCAATTGCCGGTTATTAATTTCCATCTTGCTATTCCAATCTTCTTTTAATGACTCTTTGTGTTGTTACAGGAACAGATTATATACCAGTGTAAGTATAGATTTAATGTGTTGATGTTTACTCTTCAATCACTTCAGCCCCACGTTGGGCGCCAACTTGTTACAGAACAAGTAATCTAAGTTTAATATCTTTTTAGTGATGTGTAGTGTGCTTGCAGATACGCTCCGGTATCCGCTGTGATGTTGTTTTTCTAAAAACCGTTCCAATTATAATTATTAGGAGTTATTAGTGTGATTGTATAATCTGTATAAGTGTCTATGGATAATTCACTCTTTCGATTTAAGTATGTTTCGCGCACTTTTGTTGTATGCCTCCCTCACTTACCACAAGTATCTGTTTCAGTCCTGTTCTGTGACGGTTGTTGCTGAAATACATACACTCAAAATGCACACAAATATTCAATTTGAATATTCAAAACAGTTAGTACACACAATATGAATGAATTAGCACATATAGACAATACTTTAAATTACTCTCTGTTTGAATTCTTCCGCCACCTTTGGTAGAACTGATTTAAAAGAAATAATTTAATTTATATTTGAAATGATACTCTTGTTCATAGGTAAATAAGTGAAGGTTTATTAACAATTTTAAAATGGCAAATTTCAAAAACAATTAACAATCATTTGGGCTAATAACCCTTTAAATAATAATTACAATTGATTAATTTGAACATAAAACTCTGTCCAGGCTCAATACTGGTAATCCTGTCTTTGGTACAATAATTTGAACTTAATAGGTTATGTTTTCTTGTCAATGTATTATCAGGTTGTTAGGTTCTTTGAGGTGACATGATATCAGTGTCAAGATGTAATATTATTAGAATTAAGAAAATTGAACAATGGTTAATAAATAACAAATAAATGTCAAAAAAAAAACAAAAGTTGGTACCATATATCTGAGAATTATGGTACTGCCGTACGTGGGATTGCGCACGCACCTTATTACTTGTTAGCCAGCATCAAACTCGTGGCTTGTACAGGTTCAATGTATCGTTTTATTTTCAACAATTAGTTTGATCAATATATATTTTCAAGAGAAAAAATTAATAAAATACAAAAAAAAAACTCTTGATATGAATTCCATTTGGTTTGGAATTTATTTGAGAACAGATGCAACAGTTAAATTAACAAGCTACCGCTACTAATTTGAGGTTAGCTATCACAGGTAATGTTATTATGGTAAATGATTTCTATTTGGTTAACATTTCTTAATTTATGTTTCTGAACATATTATTAGTAACATTTTGACATGTTGCTATTAGAATTGCTTTTATACTTTTGTATGGAAGTTGATATTCTTTAATTCAAAACATCGAAATAATCAAAACATAATAAGTTGAGTCAAAATAGTGACTAAATGTTAACTCTTGTAATTAATGACAATTACTTCAAACATAATCATTAAAATTATGAAAATTAATTAAAATATTTATCTAATATTTTAATAAGTATAAATTGACATTTCTTGGAATTCTAATAATTCCATTATAAGTTTAACCTTTCGCTAGTACTTGACTCGCGTAGTATTCATATATGTCTATTTAAAATTATTATTTTTTAAACCAAAGTTATTTAAATAAAATATTGTACTCCCTGTTTATTTATCACAACACACGCGAGTACGACCGGGATTATACACTATCGTACTTGTATCTCTCGATAATACCGCACATTCCACTCGGAAGTATTTTTGTGGTGTCAAGGTTATGTATGTTTATCAACTTATTGTTAATGGACGCGCACAAATTTGAAAATAATACTTTTCCATGGTGTAGAGATGCGTGGCCACTCCGTCTGAAACTGTTCGTAGACTGTTACATTTTGCCGGAGCGTCTCTTTCGAGTCTGACAAAATGCGTTGATTTGATTGGTTGTAAACACTATAGTCTTCACCCCAAAAGCCTATGTTTTATTAAAATATTTGGTGTTTTACCAAATTTTGACTTTGGGTTGGAGTTTATGTGACGTAAGCACTAGTGTAAAAAATAATTGAAAAGTTAATAATTACAATAACTTCCTTACTGAACGTCCTATCGTTACATGAGTTATGTCATTGAATTATAGACATTTTCTTCTTTAATTTAAGTCTAAACAACATTATTTTATTTACATCGCTTCTCTTAATATAACGTTTTTATTAATTATCTTTGGTGTTTCTTATTTTTATAAGTCTTTGTCACCAGATTTAATTATTTTTAATAAAAACACTTTCTAAATAAACACTTGGAGTCCATTTCTCACTTGGTTTAGTTTATTATTTGGAAATAATTATTTCCTTAACAATAGCTCATTATTGCGTCATTAGGCGTCCATCTTTGTTTTTATATAAATGTATTTAAAATGAATTTCCCTTACTTAATACAAGTAATCTTACAATCTAATAATACTAAAACGATTATTTACATGATTTCACACTAAAATATCTTTACATGATTGTATTAAATATAATATACATACTGTCTTATTCCTCTTCTACCTGTTTCATACAATTGTAAATATAATTTTAGTCTTTTCTATGTAAATTATATTATGTATTAAATGTCATTAGTGTACATATATTGTACTTAATGCATTACATATAGTGGTCAGCTTCTAGCTAGTTTAGAACCCTTCAGTTCTTCAATAATGGGTTTGTTCCTATGGTGTCTCATCATAGTGGTCATTTATTTTTCATAAAAACAATAATTAAACTGTTATTGTTACATTTTGTTTGTGTTTCTATATTGGTATTAGACATTACTCCTACTTCTGGTAATGTTCTCAGTTACTCTTAGACAAATTTATAGGTCATATTTTCCTAAGTAACTTACTTAACATGGTTTGTTTACATCTGATTTCTGTCACTATGGTCAGTTGGTTTCTAATCATTTGCATATATACTGACTGTTTTTATGGTTCTAATCTGTTCTCAAAGTTGTATTGAGTTTCCCTCTAACTACTGGTAATATTGTGAACAATCTGTGTTTAATCTTTAATACACTATTTTCCTTAACTAATGGGCCATACAGTGGTCCATCTTACATCTGATTGTTTTTACATGGTTAGTTAGTTTACATCATTTTGTTTATAATACTGTTGTTATTATGTTAATGATCTGTTCTCAAACCATTACCAAATATTGATCTTACTACTGGTAATATTGTTATTCACTTTAGCATTGGTTTTGATATTGCACTTTGCCTAATTGAATTGGCATATTTGTTGCATCTTTGCTATCTCTGTTTGCCATTGCATTTGATTGGTTTTATTTACTTGGTTGCATTTTAATGCATTGTCTATTAGGATGTATTGTTATTTATAACAATTCCTTAATTGATATCATTGTTGATAATCATTGATTTTCCTTGATATGTTTGGTTTTCTGTTTAACAGGTACCTTCTCTATGGGTTATGTAACAATGTACCATCTGTTTTAATGCAGTATGTCTCTACTCCAAACATGGTATCAGCATGGTATTCCACAATAATATTATACTTATTTTGTGACACATGTTTATACAATTCCTTCTTAAACACTAACACATATCTTATTGTATTATTTATTATATTTTTCTAGTCATAGGTTGAATTCAATTCAATCCATTTTGTTTGATACAAGGGTTTTTTATTTGTTGTCAGTTCTTTACCAAAAAAAAACATAATTATATTGTTCTATTTTGTTTTATTCTGGTGGTCTTATGATTATCTGTGTTGATCACAACTTTGTTAAATGCGTCACACTCATTGTTCGTGTCTATTTGACTTATTTAACATCTTGTTGTTTTCATCATGGAATTAACATATTTTCATATACTTATAAACTTCATCACTATAATTGTTTGTGTGGTTTTATCAGTAGAAATAGTTAGTTATTCACATGTTTCACATCTATTAAGTACGCACTGTTATTGTTTGTGTTTCCTTAAATGCTAAACACTGGTTTTCATCCTCACATTTGATAATCATCGTTTCACTTGTCACTTATATAGTCTTTGGTACACGTGGTTTATGTTGATTACTGGTATGATTTATTCATCTTCTTCTCTCTTCTGAGTCAGCTTTCTTGTCCTTCTTCTTTCTTCTTCCTCGTTATTTTCATCGTAGTCATTATTTCTTAATTGTTCCTCTCGCTGTTTGAGTTTGTTAATCCTTATTTCGTTGTTTCCCCTCACTTTTGGAGTTTGTTAATTCTTATTTCGTCGTTTCCCCTCACTTTTGGAGTTTGTTAATTCTTATTTCGTCGTTTCCCCTCACTTTTGGATACTATTGGGTCTAGTTACTGGTATTTTGTTTTGGCTCATGTCATTTTCTTTCTTATGTTTCGTAGTTGATGTCACTAGGTTGATATTATCTTATTCATAGTTGGATTTTCATATTAACACATTTGTAGATACACACAATATATACATGGATTTACTTATCTAGATTTACATTCATATTTTTCCCTTACTTGCCGTCCTTTAAGCTCATTTTATGTAACTGCCATATTTGGTTATGTTACATTGTTCATCCAATTTTTTCATGGTTTCCTGGTAATTTTCCTTCAATTCTTCCCTCAATGCTTTATTATTTGCGTCTATTTTCTCCTCCATTTTCTTGCTATTCTCCTTCAATTCTCCCATTTTTTCTTCAATTTTCTTACTAGTCTCTCCCAATTTTCGGCTCAACTCCTCCGTAGACTGTTTATTGTCCGTCTTTAATTCTTCCTTCAATTTTTCTAAGTTCTTATTACTCTCCTCCATTTTCTTACTGAAATCTTCCTTCATTTCGTCCGTCAGTTTCTTACCAGTTTCCTGCATTAACTCCATCATACGTTTGAACATTTCTTGCGTCTTCTCGCCTTCTGTTTGTGTGGGTTCTTCTGGTTGTTTCTCCGGATCTTTCCTTGTTATAATTTCTATTTCCTCAACCGGCGTCGCTTCTTTATCTTCCATATTTAACTCGTCTACCTTCTCGGTTTCGGCCGCTCGTTTTCGCGATACCTCTCGCTTCCTCATCTTGTTTATTTTGGTTTATTTGTCTATTAATAATAATTTAAATTATATTAAATTACACGCCTCACACGTTGGTGCGCCAATTTGTAACGATAAAATATTTATATACGATTGAATCTGATTGAATCTTATCGAAACGTGACGTAGCCTCACTTCAGGTTCGTCTATTGGTAACCAGATTTTTCGCTACGTACAATGTTATTGTGAATAGGTTACTTGTATATATGTCGTGTGCACTTGGATTACACCACCCGTAGGAAGTGTGAACTTGTAATATATATAAATAATGTAGCGACAAACTCGCACTGGAGTCGTCGATGTGTAAATATAAATGTGTTATGTTGAACGGCGAATGATTTTGTAAATTGCCGCTTACTCCCACTATGCTGCTTCTTTTCCGTGACGTCACTCAACGATGCCAACTGTCGGGTTCGCTGCAACCTGTGTATTCTATTTACTAAATGTAACAGCAATAATAACGACACACAATTACCATCAAACATATATCCTTGTGGAATCCTTTATTCGGAAAAACACTGGTTGACTGTTTTAATAAATTTAAACAGGATAATTACAATTGTAGCGAAAACTATAAGTCTTCTTTTACCAGTTGGCAGCAGTAGCCAAACGTTTAGTATTTCTACGAGACCAAAACAGTGCTTTTTGTTAACGTTTTTAAATAAAATATATTGATTATCTCAGGGCGTATATGGTTCGGGGATTATAAATTAAACAAAATATTACACTATTAATCAAAATACAAGTTTACAATTATAGGATATTACAACGTTAGAGTGATACGTGCACACAGAAATTGTATAGTGGTTACCAGTTTTAAAAGGTTATGTCCAGTTCAGGCTTTGATAGTTATTATGTAAATTAAAAGTTCTTGTTGAGTTTAAAAAGGTGTTATTCTTATATGGTGTTATTAGTGATTGTTTTTAGTGTTTGTGTTATATGGTGTCTGTAGTTTAGTTGATTATTACTTAAAATTCGTGTATACAAATGTGTGTGTTAAAGTACGATATAATGAGATGTCAGAATCACCAAATCCTCTTCTTGTACTCTTCTTGGTTGAAGGTAGGGCCCACGTACACGTCAGATCTTCTTTCTCGTCCCTCGTCCACTTCAAATCTTCTTCCTGGTTAATATATCTTCTATTCCATCTAATGGGTGTTCTTCTGTTATTGCAAAGCGTTCGTGTAGTGTACCTCTGACTGTATTTATCTGGTTGTATAGTTTTTTCACACTTTATAACATATAATGTAAGACGATTTAAAAACGCGTCTATCTGCTAAGATCGTTGTCAAAGAAGTCTCATTTTATTTATCCAAAATTTCTGGTTGCTAAGGGTAAACTTGGAATCTGGTTGGCCAATTCGAATATACATTGTCATACTTTCATTATTTCGAAGTCTAAAATTTGTTCAAAATCTTTAAATTAACATAACTTTTCTATACTGAATGGGAGTTTAAAATCATTATCAGCATTATTTTGATCTTCACATTTGTTATAATTAGACACCAAACGTGCCTATTTTTGCTTAAGAACTATGGATGTTACAATTTTGTTATTTGGAATTTTCTTAAATAACTTGATATGCGTTATTTTGTTCCTATATTCTTTGTATACATTTTTATCTATAAATACATCTACCCTCTCACATTTGCTTTACAAAATTTCTAATATAATTGTTCAAAATTTACTAAAGTTGGTTTTACCTGGCCTATGTAATAGTATCATTTTCATCACCATGTTTTAACATCTTTCACAATTAAATTAACTTCTAACACTCATCAAAATGGTTTAACATATAACGTTATTTTAACAACACAAAAGGTATATTATTCTAATAGTTAAATTCATGCCCACATGGCTATGATTATACCAAATCCTTGCACAAATAACTGTTTTCTATTCAAACTGGATAGGTGTTTGACACTTAACAAAACATCTTTGTATAGTCCATTCTGCTTGGTCAATTAATTTACCATGGTTTAACATCAGCTCTATTGTTATATTTGTTAACACAACATAAAAAAAATGGAATTAATATCATTAAATTGACATTCCTTTAAACTAACTGTATCACCTGTTGCATACAAAAAACACAACACAAATACTATGATATAACATTGTGCTATAACATAAAACATGCATATTTTACAAAACAAATTCTAAACTAATTAGTTAGTCCATTGTCAGCTAATTTACTCATTATTCTGACACTGTCTATGTCATATTTACTATTTATATGGGTTTCAACATCCGTATACTTACTGATGTTTGACTTACAAAAATTACAATAAAGTGAACACTGTTGCTCTACCTCACCACACAGCTCTAATAATCTTGTTACATTTACTGTTTATCTGGTTTTTACTCTTGTTATAAATGTTATTGTGACCATGTTATAATTTGTTGTTTACTGGACAACCCTATGAACTCTATATGTGACAATTATTTGTATGGTTCATGTATCTATAATCAGGTGTATTTATATTTTCATTACATCAATTAACTTAATTATTTACTAATATTTCTCTTACATAATATTATATGTTTGGGCCTATTATCCCTCACTTTGTATTTTGATTATCTGGATATAATGATACATTAACTGAAACCATTTGTTCTTTATAGTCCTGGTTCATAAACCGTTTGTCTTTATAATTCTTTGTTTGGTCAATACTGAAAATCCATGTCATAGTTGGGGTTAAAGGTGTTTTGGATCACTTAGCCTAAATCATTAATTTGGGTACGGTCAGTTGTCTTACTAGTCAGTCTAAAATTGTTAGTCGTTCCTCTTCACTATCATCTTGGAAGATATTGTTCTCCTTGTCAGCTTCTTAACCAAAGTCTTCATTAAATCAGGTACGATATTATGTTGTTCCAAATGTAATGTTACATATTACCCTGCCACCAAATTTGATCATTTTAATAAAATATTGTTTTTTGTTGAAATTATCAATTATCTTAACTTTCACATTGTCATTTGTTATTCTTATTATGATCTGGTATACTTGTCCTTAATTATAAGTGTTCTATCCCTGGAACATGTTACTTCCCTAACAAATTAATCACCATATATTCTGGAATCAGTCGGGGGGGCTCTCTTGACCTAATACCCCGCTGTCCTTACAATACATAATACATAAATAATATCGATTGCTGGAGCTATCTCGTCAGTCAATCACGTTTAATAATCACTAGTCTATTCACGACTAAAATAAATAAAATAATATAATATATTCTTGGGATTGTTCACTCAGTCTAACTTCTCAGATCTAAATATTTCTTTCCATTGATTCTTTCAGATGTTTATTTTCTTGTGGCGATATTAATAACATTTTTTATTTTCAATTGGTACTATCTTCTTTCCTTCTTTATCAGTACTGCTCAATCTTCATTTTCATTCACTATCTTCATTTAAATTAAAACATAACAAGTATTTGCATCTTCAGTTGTTGTTGATTCTCTCACAATCATGATAGGTTATTTGCAATAAATTCGTTTCTAGTCTTGTCTCATTTTCATCGTCGACTGTCTACATGTGTCCTTTCTTATCCATTTTATTTCACTATAGTTTCTTCTAATTTATGGATGTTGCATCTTTCTTTTATATTCCAATAATAAGTTCATAACTGTGTTTAATAAGAGGTGCTTATTTTGTTTAGAATTTGGAAATTTATTCCCAGTTGTTTATCTGCTTGATTCATAATTACATTATTAAACTGTACTGTAATTGGTCCTTACTATTTATCTAAATTCTGAAATATTCAACCTTGTTTATTGGGCTTCATTTAAAATTATATCCTGAATTATCAAAGTTGGTAAGATGAGCTTACTATATTTTTTCAATTTCGTGGTATTGTAATAATAAATTCTTCAGTTTCATATTAATTCTCATAAATCATTAGTTGTAAGTTGTTCTTACTCTTTGTTTGGAATTTTGTGGTTTTATAATAATAAATTCTTCAATTCCAAATTAATTCTCATAAATAATTAGTTGTAAGTTGTTCTTACTCTTTGTTTGGAATTTTGTTGGTTTTATAATAACAAATTCTTCAATTCCAAATTAATTCTCATAAATAATTAGTTGTAAGTTGTTCTTACTATTTGTTTAGAATTTTGGTGGTTTTTCAACTTTGTTTATTAGGTTCATAATACATTTTTAAGGAAACTTGGTTGTTTGTTCCCTTAATCTTTTTTGTTTCCACATCACTAATGACATAAGTATTATTGTTATTGTTTTTTATAACAACATATGGTCCATTATACAGTAATAATAGCTTTTTTGCTATTCCTTCCTTAGAACTTGGCAATTCGCGGTTTTTTAACAATACCTTATCTCCAATCTTGTACTGGATCACCTTCTGCTGAATTGTTTTGTATTTTTTCCTTCTTTTCTCCACTTGTTCATTCAGTTTGCTGTGGAATCTCACGTTGTCGAACTGGTAAGCTGGGTTGTTTGGGAAATTGATTATTTCACTAATTTCTCGGGGTGGTAGTCTTTCATGCATTATGGTATATGGAGTATCTTGTATTGCTTCATGGTAAGCTAAGTTGATAAAGCTCTCTGTTTGTGTAATGTAGTCACTCCACTTCTGGTGTTTATCAAAACAATATGTCCTGAGTATACGGCCGACCTCCCTCAGTACTCTTTCCGCCGGGTTGCTATTTGGGTGATAGACAGATGTTTTATATGTCTTGACACCTAAGTCTAACAAAGTCTCCTTCCACACCCTTCCTCGAAACTGAGTTCCGTGATCGGTAATAATTGATCGTGGAGCTCCTAACTCTGGTATGTATTGTTGGATCACTATTTGCAAAATCTTTTTTGTAGTTGCCCGATTAATGGGGTATAGTTTTGTAAACTTGGAGTAATGGTCGAACATGATTATAATGAATTTATACTGTTTTCTCCCTCCACTACGAGGTAACGGACCACACACATCTAAAAATACTCTCTCTAATTTACCAGTTGATGTAATAGGTTGCATAATTCCTTCTGTTTTTTCATTATTGCATTTTGCCAATTGACAGATGTGACACTGCCGAATACATTCTCTAACTCTTCTGTTGATATTCTTAATGTAAGTGTGTTCCTCAAGCGCCTTTATTACTTTTAATGCACCCATATGCCCATATCGACTATGGTAGTCCAATATTAATTCTGTTTCTAAAGCTTTAGGTATCACCACCTTCCATGAGCCTTGGTTATTATTTGGTTTGTAAAATAATATGTCTTCATGTAGACAGTAATATGCAGTGATTTTTCCATCCTGTTGGATCAGTCTTTGTCTAAAATTGTTGATTTTGGTATCCTCGGTTTGTTGTTGCGCAATGGATTTCATGATGTTTTCCAAATCTGACTTGTTTTTTATTATAGTGTATACCTTGATGATTGTTTCTTTTCCCCTTCAAAAGTTTGTTGTTCTATGTTAATCCGGGACAATATATCTGCAGCAATATTCTGTTTTCCTGGAACATACTCCCAATTTATATGGTACTCCTGTAGTGCGAGTATCCACCTTGTCAATCTCCCATGGTTTATCTTGCAATTTTTTAGGAAAGATATTGACTTATGATCACTCCTCACAGTTATTGAGTATCCAAGAATGTAGGTTCTGAATTTCCCACAAGCGAATACAACGCTTAATAACTCCTTTTCTGTTACACTATAATTGCGTTCACATCCATTAAGTATTCTGCTTGCAAAACTCACCACCTGATGTTCTCCCTCACTATCTTCTTGATATAATACAGATCCTAAACTTATATCACTGGCATCACAGTTCATGAAGAAAGGTTGATTGAAATTAGGATGTTTTAATACAACTGAACTTAGGAAATTGTGCTTGATCATTTGGAGTAAATTGTCTTGTTCCTGTCCCCAGGACCATTTGTTCTTAGAGGATAATTGTGGAGAAAACTTTGCTGTCATTTCAGAATAATTTCTCTGAAACTTCCTATAATAATTGCAAAGTCCCAGAAATGATTGAAGTTGCTTTTTATTTTTAGGACTTGGGAACTTCTGGATAGCTACAATTTTTTCATTGGATGCTGTTATTCCTTGTCTTGTTAGGTTAAAACCCAGGAATTGGACTTCACTGGCGATAAGGTTAGATTTTTGAAGTTTTAGTGTAACGTTATTGTCTGATAGTTTTTGTAATACTTGTCCTACTCTGTCACAATGGTCTTCCCAATTCACTGAAGTAATCAACAAGTCATCAACATAGACTGTGGTATATGGAATAGTATCTGGACCCAACACCTGGTCCATACATCTTACGAATACAGCTACTGAATTTACCAGTCCAAACGGTAGTCTCTTGAACTGATAGTTCCTTCCTTCGAAAATAAAGGCGACGTACTTTCGACTATCTGGGTGTAGCTCCACCTGCCAATACCCACAAACCGTATCCCAGGTGCTAATAAATTGTATGCCATTGAATTTTTTCAGTATCTCCTCAATCTCTCCAGGAGATGTTCTGTCATTAACTATGATCTTATTAATCTCTCTAGCATCTAAGCAGAGTCGTACTTTGCCATCTTTCTTTGGAACTGCTATTAACGGACTGGTATATGGGGAACAGCTATATTCAATAATGTCTTCTGCTATCATTTTGTCTAGTTCAGTCCTCACTGCTTCCTTTAATGCATAAGCAACGGGATATGATTTTTTATTAAAATTGACAGGCTCCTTGAATTGTAATGTAAATTGATAATCCTTTACTTTGCCAGGTACATCAGAGAAAACATAGCGGTTATTTGTTGTGTGGTTAGATTACTTTCATTTTGTTCTGACCGAAATTGTCGGATCTCTTCTAATTTTTCCAACCATAAACTATCTCCACACCCAAAGTATTCCCTTCTTACATTCCATGACTCATCTTGATTATTATTGAATTTTCTTATACTATTGCATGAAGGTACATTTTTGTTTTCTACCAATTTTGCTGTCCATTCTATATTATCCACCTTTAATGACACTATGGCTTGTCTCATGTCAATTATTGCTGAGTATTTTCTCAAAATATCACATCCTATTAGTAGATTAAATGGTAGATTACTAGCTATTAGAAAAATCATAGGTATAGCTACATTTCTGCTGGTCACTGTTAATGATACCTGTTTTCTTATTGACTTGTTTTGCCTTCCAGTGGCTCCGATTAAAATTATATTTTGAATTGGTAAAGTTGGTAAGATGGCCTTACTATATTTTTGAATTTTGATGTATTCATTGTTGTCGATTAACGACACGTTTGCGCCCGTATCTATCATACATCTTGTCTCTATTCCATTCACTTGGGCGATGATATAAACAATCTCATTATTTGAATTATTTTGCGTTATCGTGTCTTCGTTCAGTAGTTCTTCTCTAACATTTTTTAAGAAATGATTGTGCACTATTGTCAACGTATCGTCAGTCGTTTTGTCTCGTCCTAGTAAGTACCCAAATTGCCGGTTCAGTGATGGGACCTGATGGATTTTCACTGCCGCAGTTCGTTTAAATCAGGGCTGATCTCCTCAGTCCTGTTGTCTGATTGATTGGGTCTGTCTCTGTTCTGCGACTCTTGTACCTCAATGGCGTTATTATTGAACGTCACTGAGTTTCGGTTATTTCTGTTGTCATCGCAGCTTCTACTTCGCCGATGTTCATCGCGGTAGTGCTGGTTACTCTCCTCCTGAAAACTCCTTCCACGGTTTCCATTATAGTTTGCTCGTCCCTGGTACCAACGTCTTCCCACATCCCTATCGTCAACGCTTACATAATTCACTTGTCTTCTATATGTTTGATTTTGACTGTTATTATTGCCGTTATTATTATGCCTGTATCGGTTATCATAGTTGTTGTTATAACCCCGGTTGTTCTGGTACTGGTGGTCTCTGTCATTGGTACGCTGGTATCCATTATTGTTATTATTTGTAGGAGGGCTACGGTAATAGTGGTTGTTGTTATTGTTGTTATTATTTGCGTTATTTCGTGGATAGTTATTGGTGTTATTCTGGTTTTAGTAACCGCGCTGATAGTGGTTACCGTTGTTGTTATAACTATTGTTTGGTCGTTGCCCATTGTTTTCATATGGGGTGTCGCGGCGACCATTATTTCTGTTTATTTCATCATTCCTTCGTCTATACTGGAGGAAGTTCTTCTCTTGTTCCATCTCCGCCAATAATGTTAACATCTCCTCGATGGTTTGTATACGTCCATTTATTCGGCCTCTTGTAATTTCGCCACCATAGTGGTAGGCTAAGAGCCGCACTAAACATTCTGTAGGAATTGCGGGCTCTAAATGTCTGGCTATATTTATTTTTCCGAGAAAATATGCGGTTGGAGTTTGCTTGCCGTGCAGGTCATATCTGCCCAATCCTATGTCACTTCTTATCATGTGTTGTGTGGCATCGGACCAGTATTTAGATTTGAACTGTTTTTTAAATTCCTGGAAGTTCTGTATACTCGGCCGCATCGCCGTCCACCAATTGTCATATACCTTTCGGAACATCTCGTCCAACATGCTCCTTATCACAAACCATCTGTCTTCTCCGGTTTTGGCTATCTTCTCTTCGACTCGTTCTAAGAATAGCATGGGGTTTCTTCTATAGTTTTGAAAATCGATCACCTCTCGATTTTCCTCGCATGTTGTATGGGCGCCGGTACACTGTCTGTTTTTTAGGGAATTGATTTCATCTCTATGAACATTGTTTGTTCTTGCACTCGATTGAGACTAGTACTCATACCTTCTAACCTCTCTCCCATCACTGCTTGGTTGGTTCTTATATTTTCAACTCATCCATTCGTTTCTTCCCGGACGCTCAGTATCTCTTGGTTCATCCGCTCACACTTTTCCTTGGTCTCGGATTCTACCCTTCTAATTTCAGTCACCGGTTCTTCCAGCTTCTTGTCCCATTCTTCCTGCAATTGCCGGTTATTAATTTCCATCTTGCTATTCCAATCTTCTTTTAATGACTCTTTGTGTTGTTACAGGAACAGATTATATACCAGTGTAAGTATAGATTTAATGTGTTGATGTTTACTCTTCAATCACTTCAGCCCCACGTTGGGCGCCAACTTGTTACAGAACAAGTAATCTAAGTTTAATATCTTTTTAGTGATGTGTAGTGTGCTTGCAGATACGCTCCGGTATCCGCTGTGATGTTGTTTTTCTAAAAACCGTTCCAATTATAATTATTAGGAGTTATTAGTGTGATTGTATAATCTGTATAAGTGTCTATGGATAATTCACTCTTTCGATTTAAGTATGTTTCGCGCACTTTTGTTGTATGCCTCCCTCACTTACCACAAGTATCTGTTTCAGTCCTGTTCTGTGACGGTTGTTGCTGAAATACATACACTCAAAATGCACACAAATATTCAATTTGAATATTCAAAACAGTTAGTACACACAATATGAATGAATTAGCACATATAGATAATACTTTAAATTACTCTCTGTTTGAATTCTTCCGCCACCTTTGGTAGAACTGATTTAAAAGAAATAATTTAATTTATATTTGAAATGATACTCTTGTTCATAGGTAAATAAGTGAAGGTTTATTAACAATTTTAAAATGGCAAATTTCAAAAACAATTAACAATCATTTGGGCTAATAACCCTTTAAATAATAATTACAATTGATTAATTTTAACATAAAACTCTGTCCAGGCTCAATACTGGTAATCCTGTCTTTGGTACAATAATTTGAACTTAATAGGTTATGTTTTCTTGTCAATGTATTATCAGGTTGTTAGGTTCTTTGAGGTGACATGATATCAGTGTCAAGATGTAATATTATTAGAATTAAGAAAATTGAACAATGGTTAATAAATAACAAATAAATGTCAAAAAAAAAACAAAAGTTGGTACCATATATCTGAGAATTATGGTACTGCCGTACGTGGGATTGCGCACGCACCTTATTACTTGTTAGCCAGCATCAAACTCGTGGCTTGTACAGGTTCAATGTATCGTTTTATTTTCAACAATTAGTTTGATCAATATATATTTTCAAGAGAAAAAATTAATAAAATACAAAAAAAAAACTCTTGATATGAATTCCATTTGGTTTGGAATTTATTTGAGAACAGATGCAACAGTTAAATTAACAAGCTACCGCTACTAATTTGAGGTTAGCTATCACAGGTAATGTTATTATGGTAAATGATTTCTATTTGGTTAACATTTCTTAATTTATGTTTCTGAACATATTATTAGTAACATTTTGACATGTTGCTATTAGAATTGCTTTTATACTTTTGTATGGAAGTTGATATTCTTTAATTCAAAACATCGAAATAATCAAAACATAATAAGTTGAGTCAAAATAGTGACTAAATGTTAACTCTTGTAATTAATGACAATTACTTCAAACATAATCATTAAAATTATGAAAATTAATTAAAATATTTATCTAATATTTTAATAAGTATAAATTGACATTTCTTGGAATTCTAATAATTCCATTATAAGTTTAACCTTTCGCTAGTACTTGACTCGCGTAGTATTCATATATGTCTATTTAAAATTATTATTTTTTAAACCAAAGTTATTTAAATAAAATATTGTACTCCCTGTTTATTTATCACAACACACGCGAGTACGACCGGGATTATACACTATCGTACTTGTATCTCTCGATAATACCGCACATTCCACTCGGAAGTATTTTTGTGGTGTCAAGGTTATGTATGTTTATCAACTTATTGTTAATGGACGCGCACAAATTTGAAAATAATACTTTTCCATGGTGTAGAGATGCGTGGCCACTCCGTCTGAAACTGTTCGTAGACTGTTACATTTTGCCGGAGCGTCTCTTTCGAGTCTGACAAAATGCGTTGATTTGATTGGTTGTAAACACTATAGTCTTCACCCCAAAAGCCTATGTTTTATTAAAATATTTGGTGTTTTACCAAATTTTGACTTTGGGTTGGAGTTTATGTGACGTAAGCACTAGTGTAAAAAATAATTGAAAAGTTAATAATTACAATAACTTCCTTACTGAACGTCCTATCGTTACATGAGTTATGTCATTGAATTATAGACATTTTCTTCTTTAATTTAAGTCTAAACAACATTATTTTATTTACATCGCTTCTCTTAATATAACGTTTTTATTAATTATCTTTGGTGTTTCTTATTTTTATAAGTCTTTGTCACCAGATTTAATTATTTTTAATAAAAACACTTTCTAAATAAACACTTGGAGTCCATTTCTCACTTGGTTTAGTTTATTATTTGGAAATAATTATTTCCTTAACAATAGCTCATTATTGCGTCATTAGGCGTCCATCTTTGTTTTTATATAAATGTATTTAAAATGAATTTCCCTTACTTAATACAAGTAATCTTACAATCTAATAATACTAAAACGATTATTTACATGATTTCACACTAAAATATCTTTACATGATTGTATTAAATATAATATACATACTGTCTTATTCCTCTTCTACCTGTTTCATACAATTGTAAATATAATTTTAGTCTTTTCTATGTAAATTATATTATGTATTAAATGTCATTAGTGTACATATATTGTACTTAATGCATTACATATAGTGGTCAGCTTCTAGCTAGTTTAGAACCCTTCAGTTCTTCAATAATGGGTTTGTTCCTATGGTGTCTCATCATAGTGGTCATTTATTTTTCATAAAAACAATAATTAAACTGTTATTGTTACATTTTGTTTGTGTTTCTATATTGGTATTAGACATTACTCCTACTTCTGGTAATGTTCTCAGTTACTCTTAGACAAATTTATAGGTCATATTTTCCTAAGTAACTTACTTAACATGGTTTGTTTACATCTGATTTCTGTCACTATGGTCAGTTGGTTTCTAATCATTTGCATATATACTGACTGTTTTTATGGTTCTAATCTGTTCTCAAAGTTGTATTGAGTTTCCCTCTAACTACTGGTAATATTGTGAACAATCTGTGTTTAATCTTTAATACACTATTTTCCTTAACTAATGGGCCATACAGTGGTCCATCTTACATCTGATTGTTTTTACATGGTTAGTTAGTTTACATCATTTTGTTTATAATACTGTTGTTATTATGTTAATGATCTGTTCTCAAACCATTACCAAATATTGATCTTACTACTGGTAATATTGTTATTCACTTTAGCATTGGTTTTGATATTGCACTTTGCCTAATTGAATTGGCATATTTGTTGCATCTTTGCTATCTCTGTTTGCCATTGCATTTGATTGGTTTTATTTACTTGGTTGCATTTTAATGCATTGTCTATTAGGATGTATTGTTATTTATAACAATTCCTTAATTGATATCATTGTTGATAATCATTGATTTTCCTTGATATGTTTGGTTTTCTGTTTAACAGGTACCTTCTCTATGGGTTATGTAACAATGTACCATCTGTTTTAATGCAGTATGTCTCTACTCCAAACATGGTATCAGCATGGTATTCCACAATAATATTATACTTATTTTGTGACACATGTTTATACAATTCCTTCTTAAACACTAACACATATCTTATTGTATTATTTATTATATTTTTCTAGTCATAGGTTGAATTCAATTCAATCCATTTTGTTTGATACAAGGGTTTTTTATTTGTTGTCAGTTCTTTACCAAAAAAAAACATAATTATATTGTTCTATTTTGTTTTATTCTGGTGGTCTTATGATTATCTGTGTTGATCACAACTTTGTTAAATGCGTCACACTCATTGTTCGTGTCTATTTGACTTATTTAACATCTTGTTGTTTTCATCATGGAATTAACATATTTTCATATACTTATAAACTTCATCACTATAATTGTTTGTGTGGTTTTATCAGTAGAAATAGTTAGTTATTCACATGTTTCACATCTATTAAGTACGCACTGTTATTGTTTGTGTTTCCTTAAATGCTAAACACTGGTTTTCATCCTCACATTTGATAATCATCGTTTCACTTGTCACTTATATAGTCTTTGGTACACGTGGTTTATGTTGATTACTGGTATGATTTATTCATCTTCTTCTCTCTTCTGAGTCAGCTTTCTTGTCCTTCTTCTTTCTTCTTCCTCGTTATTTTCATCGTAGTCATTATTTCTTAATTGTTCCTCTCGCTGTTTGAGTTTGTTAATCCTTATTTCGTTGTTTCCCCTCACTTTTGGAGTTTGTTAATTCTTATTTCGTCGTTTCCCCTCACTTTTGGAGTTTGTTAATTCTTATTTCGTCGTTTCCCCTCACTTTTGGATACTATTGGGTCTAGTTACTGGTATTTTGTTTTGGTTCATGTCATTTTCTTTCTTATGTTTCGTAGTTGATGTCACTAGGTTGATATTATCTTATTCATAGTTGGATTTTCATATTAACACATTTGTATATACACACAATATATACATGGATTTACTTATCTAGATTTACATTCATATTTTTCCCTTACTTGCCGTCCTTTAAGCTCATTTTATGTAACTGCCATATTTGGTTATGTTACATTGTTCATCCAATTTTTTCATGGTTTCCTGGTAATTTTCCTTCAATTCTTCCCTCAATGCTTTATTATTTGCGTCTATTTTCTCCTCCATTTTCTTGCTATTCTCCTTCAATTCTCCCATTTTTTCTTCAATTTTCTTACTAGTCTCTCCCAATTTTCGGCTCAACTCCTCCGTAGACTGTTTATTGTCCGTCTTTAATTCTTCCTTCAATTTTTCTAAGTTCTTATTACTGTTCTCACTTAATTCTTCCTTCAATTTTTCTAAGTTCTTATTACTCTCCTCCATTTTCTTACTGAAATCTTCCTTCATTTCGTCCGTCAGTTTCTTACCAGTTTCCTGCATTAACTCCATCATACGTTTGAACATTTCTTGCGTCTTCTCGCCTTCTGTTTGTGTGGGTTCTTCTGGTTGTTTCTCCGGATCTTTCCTTGTTATAATTTCTATTTCCTCAACCGGCGTCGCTTCTTTATCTTCCATATTTAACTCGTCTACCTTCTCGGTTTCGGCCGCTCGTTTTCGCGATACCTCTCGCTTCCTCATCTTGTTTATTTTGGTTTATTTGTCTATTAATAATAATTTAAATTATATTAAATTACACGCCTCACACGTTGGTGCGCCAATTTGTAACGATAAAATATTTATATACGATTGAATCTTATCGAAACGTGACGTAGCCTCACTTCAGGTTCGTCTATTGGTAACCAGATTTTTCGCTACGTACAATGTTATTGTGAATAGGTTACTTGTATATATGTCGTGTGCACTTGGATTACACCACCCGTAGGAAGTGTGAACTTGTAATATATATAAATAATGTAGCGACAAACTCGCACTGGAGTCGTCGATGTGTAAATATAAATGTGTTATGTTGAACGGCGAATGATTTTGTAAATTGCCGCTTACTCCCACTATGCTGCTTCTTTTCCGTGACGTCACTCAACGATGCCAACTGTCGGGTTCGCTGCAACCTGTGAATTCTATTTACTAAATGTAACAGCAATAATAACGACACACAATTACCATCAAACATATATCCTTGTGGAATCCTTTATTCGGAAAAACACTGGTTGACTGTTTTAATAAATTTAAACAGGATAATTACAATTGTAGCGAAAACTATAAGTCTTCTTTTACCAGTTGGCAGCAGTAGCCAAACGTTTAGTATTTCTACGAGACCAAAACAGTGCTTTTTGTTAACGTTTTTAAATAAAATATATTGATTATCTCAGGGCGTATATGGTTCGGGGATTATAAATTAAACAAAATATTACACTATTAATCAAAATACAAGTTTACAATTATAGGATATTACAACGTTAGAGTGATACGTGCACACAGAAATTGTATAGTGGTTACCAGTTTTAAAAGGTTATGTCCAGTTCAGGCTTTGATAGTTATTATGTAAATTAAAAGTTCTTGTTGAGTTTAAAAAGGTGTTATTCTTATATGGTGTTATTAGTGATTGTTTTTAGTGTTTGTGTTATATGGTGTCTGTAGTTTAGTTGATTATTACTTAAAATTCGTGTATACAAATGTGTGTGTTAAAGTACGATATAATGAGATGTCAGAATCACCAAATCCTCTTCTTGTACTCTTCTTGGTTGAAGGTAGGGCCCACGTACACGTCAGATCTTCTTTCTCGTCCCTCGTCCACTTCAAATCTTCTTCCTGGTTAATATATCTTCTATTCCATCTAATGGGTGTTCTTCTGTTATTGCAAAGAGTTCGTGTAGTGTACCTCTGACTGTATTTATCTGGTTGTATAGTTTTTTCACACTTTATAACATATAATGTAAGACGATTTAAAAACGCGTCTATCTGCTAAGATCGTTGTCAAAGAAGTCTCATTTTATTTATCCAAAATTTCTGGTTGCTAAGGGTAAACTTGGAATCTGGTTGGCCAATTCGAATATACATTGTCATACTTTCATTATTTCGAAGTCTAAAATTTGTTCAAAATCTTTAAATTAACATAACTTTTCTATACTGAATGGGAGTTTAAAATCATTATCAGCATTATTTTGATCTTCACATTTGTTATAATTAGACACCAAACGTGCCTATTTTTGCTTAAGAACTATGGATGTTACAATTTTGTTATTTGGATTTTTCTTAAATAACTTGATATGCGTTATTTTGTTCCTATATTCTTTGTATACATTTTTATCTATAAATACATCTACCCTCTCACATTTGCTTTACAAAATTTCTAATATAATTGTTCAAAATTTACTAAAGTTGGTTTTACCTGGCCTATGTAATAGTATCATTTTCATCACCATGTTTTAACATCTTTCACAATTAAATTAACTTCTAACACTCATCAAAATGGTTTAACATATAACGTTATTTTAACAACACAAAAGGTATATTATTCTAATAGTTAAATTCATGCCCACATGGCTATGATTATACCAAATCCTTGCACAAATAACTGTTTTCTATTCAAACTGGATAGGTGTTTGACACTTAACAAAACATCTTTGTATAGTCCATTCTGCTTGGTCAATTAATTTACCATGGTTTAACATCAGCTCTATTGTTATATTTGTTAACACAACATAAAAAAAATTGAATTAATATCATTAAATTGACATTCCTTTAAACTAACTGTATCACCTGTTGCATACAAAAAACACAACACAAATACTGTGATATAACATTGTGCTATAACATAAAACATGCATATTTTACAAAACAAATTCTAAACTAATTAGTTAGTCCATTGTCAGCTAATTTACTCATTATTCTGACACTGTCTATGTCATATTTACTATTTATATGGGTTTCAACATCCGTATACTTACTGATGTTTGACTTACAAAAATTACAATAAAGTGAACACTGTTGCTCTACCTCACCACACAGCTCTAATAATCTTGTTACATTTACTGTTTATCTGGTTTTTACTCTTGTTATAAATGTTATTGTGACCATGTTATAATTTGTTGTTCACTGGACAACCCTATGAACTCTATATGTGACAATTATTTGTATGGTTCATGTATCTATAATCAGGTGTATTTATATTTTCATTACATCAGTTAACTTAATTATTTACTAATATTTCTCTTACATAATATTATATGTTTGGGCCTATTATCCCTCACTTTGTATTTTGATTATCTGGATATAATGATACATTAACTGAAACCATTTGTTCTTTATAGTCCTGGTTCATAAACCGTTTGTCTTTATAATTCTTTGTTTGGTCAATACTGAAAATCCATGTCATAGTTGGGGTTAAAGGTGTTTTGGATCACTTAGCCTAAATCATTAATTTGGGTACAGTCAGTTGTCTTACTAGTCAGTCTAAAATTGTTAGTCGTTCCTCTTCACTATCATCTTGGAAGATATTGTTCTCCTTGTCAGCTTCTTAACCAAAGTCTTCATTAAATCAGGTACGATATTATGTTGTTCCAAATGTAATGTTACATATTACCCTGCCACCAAATTTGATCATTTTAATAAAATATTGTTTTTTGTTGAAATTATCAATTATCTTAACTTTCACATTGTCATTTGTTATTCTTATTATGATCTGGTATACTTGTCCTTAATTATAAGTGTTCTATCCCTGGAACATGTTACTTCCCTAACAAATTAATCACCATATATTCTGGAATCAGTCGGGGGGCTCTCTTGACCTAATACCCCGCTGTCCTTACAATACATAATACATAAATAATATCGATTGCTGGAGCTATCTCGTCAGTCAATCACATTTAATAATCACTAGTCTATTCACGACTAAAATAAATAAAATAATATAATATATTCTTGGGATTGTTTACTCAGTCTAACTTCTCAGATCTAAATATTTCTTTCCATTGATTCTTTCAGATGTTTATTTTCTTGTGGCGATATTAATAACATTTTTTATTTTCAATTGGTACTATCTTCTTTCCTTCTTTATCAGTACTGCTCAATCTTCATTTTCATTCACTATCTTCATTTAAATTAAAACATAACAAGTATTTGCATCTTCAGTTGTTGTTGATTCTCTCACAATCATGATAGGTTATTTGCAATAAATTCGTTTCTAGTCTTGTCTCATTTTCATCGTCGACTGTCTACATGTGTCCTTTCTTATCCATTTTATTTCACTATAGTTTCTTCTAATTTATGGATGTTGCATCTTTCTTTTATATTCCAATAATAAGTTCATAACTGTGTTTAATAAGAGGTGCTTATTTTGTTTAGAATTTGGAAATTTATTCCCAGTTGTTTATCTGCTTGATTCATAATTACATTATTAAACTGTACTGTAATTGGTCCTTACTATTTATCTAAATTCTGAAATATTCAACCTTGTTTATTGGGCTTCATTTAAAATTATATCCTGAATTATCAAAGTTGGTAAGATGAGCTTACTATATTTTTTCAATTTCGTGGTATTGTAATAATAAATTCTTCAGTTTCATATTAATTCTCATAAATCATTAGTTGTAAGTTGTTCTTACTCTTTGTTTGGAATTTTGTGGTTTTATAATAATAAATTCTTCAATTCCAAATTAATTCTCATAAATAATTAGTTGTAAGTTGTTCTTACTCTTTGTTTGGAATTTTGTTGGTTTTATAATAACAAATTCTTCAATTCCAAATTAATTCTCATAAATAATTAGTTGTAAGTTGTTCTTACTATTTGTTTAGAATTTTGGTGGTTTTTCAACTTTGTTTATTAGGTTCATAATACATTTTTAAGGAAACTTGGTTGTTTGTTCCCTTAATCTTTTTTGTTTCCACATCACTAATGACATAAGTATTATTGTTATTGTTTTTTATAACAACATGTGGTCCATTATACAGTAATAATAGCTTTTTTGCTATTCCTTCCTTAGAACTTGGCAATTCGCGGTTTTTTAACAATACCTTATCTCCAATCTTGTACTGGATCACCTTCTGCTGAATTGTTTTGTATTTTTTCCTTCTTTTCTCCACTTGTTCATTCAGTTTGCTGTGGAATCTCACGTTGTCGAACTGGTAAGCTGGGTTGTTTGGGAAATTGATTATTTCACTAATTTCTCGGGGTGGTAGTCTTTCATGCATTATGGTATATGGAGTATCTTGTATTGCTTCATGGTAAGCTAAGTTGATAAAGCTCTCTGTTTGTGTAATGTAGTCACTCCACTTCTGGTGTTTATCAAAACAATATGTCCTGAGTATACGGCCGACCTCCCTCAGTACTCTTTCCGCCGGGTTGCTATTTGGGTGATAGACAGATGTTTTATATGTCTTGACACCTAAGTCTAACAAAGTCTCCTTCCACACCCTTCCTCGAAACTGAGTTCCGTGATCGGTAATAATTGATCGTGGAGCTCCTAACTCTGGTATGTATTGTTGGATCACTATTTGCAAAATCTTTTTTGTAGTTGCCCGATTAATGGGGTATAGTTTTGTAAACTTGGAGTAATGGTCGAACATGATTATAATGAATTTATACTGTTTTCTCCCTCCACTACGAGGTAACGGACCACACACATCTAAAAATACTCTCTCTAATTTACCAGTTGATGTAATAGGTTGCATAATTCCTTCTGTTTTTTCATTATTGCATTTTGCCAATTGACAGATGTGACACTGCCGAATACATTCTCTAACTCTTCTGTTGATATTCTTAATGTAAGTGTGTTCCTCAAGCGCCTTTATTACTTTTAATGCACCCATATGCCCATATCGACTATGGTAGTCCAATATTAATTCTGTTTCTAAAGCTTTAGGTATCACCACCTTCCATGAGCCTTGGTTATTATTTGGTTTGTAAAATAATATGTCTTCATGTAGACAGTAATATGCAGTGATTTTTCCATCCTGTTGGATCAGTCTTTGTCTAAAATTGTTGATTTTGGTATCCTCGGTTTGTTGTTGCGCAATGGATTTCATGATGTTTTCCAAATCTGACTTGTTTTTTATTATAGTGTATACCTTGATGATTGTTTCTTTTCCCCTTCAAAAGTTTGTTGTTCTATGTTAATCCGGGACAATATATCTGCAGCAATATTCTGTTTTCCTGGAACATACTCCCAATTTATATGGTACTCCTGTAGTGCGAGTATCCACCTTGTCAATCTCCCATGGTTTATCTTGCAATTTTTTAGGAAAGATATTGACTTATGATCACTCCTCACAGTTATTGAGTATCCAAGAATGTAGGTTCTGAATTTCCCACAAGCGAATACAACGCTTAATAACTCCTTTTCTGTTACACTATAATTGCGTTCACATCCATTAAGTATTCTGCTTGCAAAACTCACCACCTGATGTTCTCCCTCACTATCTTCTTGATATAATACAGATCCTAAACTTATATCACTGGCATCACAGTTCATGAAGAAAGGTTGATTGAAATTAGGATGTTTTAATACAACTGAACTTAGGAAATTGTGCTTGATCATTTGGAGTAAATTGTCTTGTTCCTGTCCCCAGGACCATTTGTTCTTAGAGGATAATTGTGGAGAAAACTTTGCTGTCATTTCAGAATAATTTCTCTGAAACTTCCTATAATAATTGCAAAGTCCCAGAAATGATTGAAGTTGCTTTTTATTTTTAGGACTTGGGAACTTCTGGATAGCTACAATTTTTTCATTGGATGCTGTTATTCCTTGTCTTGTTAGGTTAAAACCCAGGAATTGGACTTCACTGGCGATAAGGTTAGATTTTTGAAGTTTTAGTGTAACGTTATTGTCTGATAGTTTTTGTAATACTTGTCCTACTCTGTCACAATGGTCTTCCCAATTCACTGAAGTAATCAACAAGTCATCAACATAGACTGTGGTATATGGAATAGTATCTGGACCCAACACCTGGTCCATACATCTTACGAATACAGCTACTGAATTTACCAGTCCAAACGGTAGTCTCTTGAACTGATAGTTCCTTCCTTCGAAAATAAAGGCGACGTACTTTCGACTATCTGGGTGTAGCTCCACCTGCCAATACCCACAAACCGTATCCCAGGTGCTAATAAATTGTATGCCATTGAATTTTTTCAGTATCTCCTCAATCTCTCCAGGAGATGTTCTGTCATTAACTATGATCTTATTAATCTCTCTAGCATCTAAGCAGAGTCGTACTTTGCCATCTTTCTTTGGAACTGCTATTAACGGACTGGTATATGGGGAACAGCTATATTCAATAATGTCTTCTGCTATCATTTTGTCTAGTTCAGTCCTCACTGCTTCCTTTAATGCATAAGCAACGGGATATGATTTTTTATTAAAATTGACAGGCTCCTTGAATTGTAATGTAAATTGATAATCCTTTACTTTGCCAGGTACATCAGAGAAAACATAGCGGTTATTTGTTGTGTGGTTAGATTACTTTCATTTTGTTCTGACCGAAATTGTCGGATCTCTTCTAATTTTTCCAACCATAAACTATCTCCACACCCAAAGTATTCCCTTCTTACATTCCATGACTCATCTTGATTATTATTGAATTTTCTTATACTATTGCATGAAGGTACATTTTTGTTTTCTACCAATTTTGCTGTCCATTCTATATTATCCACCTTTAATGACACTATGGCTTGTCTCATGTCAATTATTGCTGAGTATTTTCTCAAAATATCACATCCTATTAGTAGATTAAATGGTAGATTACTAGCTATTAGAAAAATCATAGGTATAGCTACATTTCTGCTGGTCACTGTTAATGATACCTGTTTTCTTATTGACTTGTTTTGCCTTCCAGTGGCTCCGATTAAAATTATATTTTGAATTGGTAAAGTTGGTAAGATGGCCTTACTATATTTTTGAATTTGATGTATTCATTGTTGTCGATTAACGACACGTTTGCGCCCGTATCTATCATACATCTTGTCTCTATTCCATTCACTTGGGCGATGATATAAACAATCTCATTATTTGAATTATTTTGCGTTATCGTGTCTTCGTTCAGTAGTTCTTCTCTAACATTTTTTAAGAAATGATTGTGCACTATTGTCAACGTATCGTCAGTCGTTTTGTCTCGTCCTAGTAAGTACCCAAATTGCCGGTTCAGTGATGGGACCTGATGGATTTTCACTGCCGCAGTTCGTTTAAATCAGGGCTGATCTCCTCAGTCCTGTTGTCTGATTGATTGGGTCTGTCTCTGTTCTGCGACTCTTGTACCTCAATGGCGTTATTATTGAACGTCACCGAGTTTCGGTTATTTCTGTTGTCATCGCAGCTTCTACTTCGCCGATGTTCATCGCGGTAGTGCTGGTTACTCTCCTCCTGAAAACTCCTTCCACGGTTTCCATTATAGTTTGCTCATCCCTGGTACCAACGTCTTCCCACATCCCTATCGTCAACGCTTACATAATTCACTTCTATAATAATATAATTATATTAATTATATTATTATATTAATTATATTATTAATTATATTATATCATATTAATATAATTATATCATATAATTGTCTTCTATATGTTTGATTTTGACTGTTATTATTGCCGTTATTATTATGCCTGTATCGGTTATCATAGTTGTTGTTATAACCCCGGTTGTTCTGGTACTGGTGGTCTCTGTCATTGGTACGCTGGTATCCATTATTGTTATTATTTGTAGGAGGGCTACGGTAATAGTGGTTGTTGTTATTGTTGTTATTATTTGCGTTATTTCGTGGATAGTTATTGGTGTTATTCTGGTTTTAGTAACCGCGCTGATAGTGGTTACCGTTGTTGTTATAACTATTGTGTGGTCGTTGCCCATTGTTTTCATATGGGGTGTCGCGGCGACCATTATTTCTATTTATTTCATCATTCCTTCGTCTATACTGGAGGAAGTTCTTCTCTTGTTCCATCTCCGCCAATAATGTTAACATCTCCTCGATGGTTTGTATACGTCCATTTATTCGGCCTCTTGTAATTTCGCCACCATAGTGGTAGGCTAAGAGCCGCACTAAACATTCTGTAGGAATTGCGGGCTCTAAATGTCTGGCTATATTTATTTTGCCGAGAAAATATGCGGTTGGAGTTTGCTTGCCGTGCAGGTCATATCTGCCCAATCCTATGTCACTTCTTATCATGTGTTGTGTGGCATCGGACCAGTATTTAGATTGCGTTATTTCGTGGATAGTTATTGGTGTTATTCTGGTTTTAGTAACCGCGCTGATAGTGGTTACCGTTGTTGTTATAACTATTGTTTGGTCGTTGCCCATTGTTTTCATATGGGGTGTCGCGGCGACCATTATTTCTATTTATTTCATCATTCCTTCGTCTATACTGGAGGAAGTTCTTCTCTTGTTCCATCTCCGCCAATAATGTTAACATCTCCTCGATGGTTTGTATACGTCCATTTATTCGGCCTCTTGTAATTTCGCCACCATAGTGGTAGGCTAAGAGCCGCACTAAACATTCTGTAGGAATTGCGGGCTCTAAATGTCTGGCTATATTTATTTTGCCGAGAAAATATGCGGTTGGAGTTTGCTTGCCGTGCAGGTCATATCTGCCCAATCCTATGTCACTTCTTATCATGTGTTGTGTGGCATCGGACCAGTATTTAGATTTGAACTGTTTTTTAAATTCCTGGAAGTTCTGTATACTCGGCCGCATCGCCGTCCACCAATTGTCATATACCTTTCGGAACATCTCGTCCAACATGCTCCTTATCACAAACCATCTGTCTTCTCCGGTTTTGGCTATCTTCTCTTCGACTCGTTCTAAGAATAGCATGGGGTTTCTTCTATAGTTTTGAAAATCGATCACCTCTCGATTTTCCTCGCATGTTGTATGGGCGCCGGTACACTGTCTGTTTTTTAGGGAATTGATTTCATCTCTATGAACATTGTTTGTTCTTGCACTCGATTGAGACTAGTACTCATACCTTCTAACCTCTCTCCCATCACTGCTTGGTTGGTTCTTATATTTTCAACTCATCCATTCGTTTCTTCCCGGACGCTCAGTATCTCTTGGTTCATCCGCTCACACTTTTCCTTGGTCTCGGATTCTACCCTTCTAATTTCAGTCACCGGTTCTTCCAGCTTCTTGTCCCATTCTTCCTGCAATTGCCGGTTATTAATTTCCATCTTGCTATTCCAATCTTCTTTTAATGACTCTTTGTGTTGTTACAGGAACAGATTATATACCAGTGTAAGTATAGATTTAATGTGTTGATGTTTACTCTTCAATCACTTCAGCCCCACGTTGGGCGCCAACTTGTTACAGAACAAGTAATCTAAGTTTAATATCTTTTTAGTGATGTGTAGTGTGCTTGCAGATACGCTCCGGTATCCGCTGTGATGTTGTTTTTCTAAAAACCGTTCCAATTATAATTATTAGGAGTTATTAGTGTGATTGTATAATCTGTATAAGTGTCTATGGATAATTCACTCTTTCGATTTAAGTATGTTTCGCGCACTTTTGTTGTATGCCTCCCTCACTTACCACAAGTATCTGTTTCAGTCCTGTTCTGTGACGGTTGTTGCTGAAATACATACACTCAAAATGCACACAAATATTCAATTTGAATATTCAAAACAGTTAGTACACACAATATGAATGAATTAGCACATATAGACAATACTTTAAATTACTCTCTGTTTGAATTCTTCCGCCACCTTTGGTAGAACTGATTTAAAAGAAATAATTTAATTTATATTTGAAATGATACTCTTGTTCATAGGTAAATAAGTGAAGGTTTATTAACAATTTTAAAATGGCAAATTTCAAAAACAATTAACAATCATTTGGGCTAATAACCCTTTAAATAATAATTACAATTGATTAATTTTAACATAAAACTCTGTCCAGGCTCAATACTGGTAATCCTGTCTTTGGTACAATAATTTGAACTTAATAGGTTATGTTTTCTTGTCAATGTATTATCAGGTTGTTAGGTTCTTTGAGGTGACATGATATCAGTGTCAAGATGTAATATTATTAGAATTAAGAAAATTGAACAATGGTTAATAAATAACAAATAAATGTCAAAAAAAAAAACAAAAGTTGGTACCATATATCTGAGAATTATGGTACTGCCGTACGTGGGATTGCGCACGCACCTTATTACTTGTTAGCCAGCATCAAACTCGTGGCTTGTACAGGTTCAATGTATCGTTTTATTTTCAACAATTAGTTTGATCAATATATATTTTCAAGAGAAAAAATTAATAAAATACAAAAAAAAAAACTCTTGATATGAATTCCATTTGGTTTGGAATTTATTTGAGAACAGATGCAACAGTTAAATTAACAAGCTACCGCTACTAATTTGAGGTTAGCTATCACAGGTAATGTTATTATGGTAAATGATTTCTATTTGGTTAACATTTCTTAATTTATATTTCTGAACATATTATTAGTAACATTTTGACATGTTGCTATTAGAATTGCTTTTATACTTTTGTATGGAAGTTGATATTCTTTAATTCAAAACATCGAAATAATCAAAACATAATAAGTTGAGTCAAAATAGTGACTAAATGTTAACTCTTGTAATTAATGACAATTACTTCAAACATAATCATTAAAATTATGAAAATTAATTAAAATATTTATCTAATATTTTAATAAGTATAAATTGACATTTCTTGGAATTCTAATAATTCCATTATAAGTTTAACCTTTCGCTAGTACTTGACTCGCGTAGTATTCATATATGTCTATTTAAAATTATTATTTTTTAAACCAAAGTTATTTAAATAAAATATTGTACTCCCTGTTTATTTATCACAACACACGCGAGTACGACCGGGATTATACACTATCGTACTTGTATCTCTCGATAATACCGCACATTCCACTCGGAAGTATTTTTGTGGTGTCAAGGTTATGTATGTTTATCAACTTATTGTTAATGGACGCGCACAAATTTGAAAATAATACTTTTCCATGGTGTAGAGATGCGTGGCCACTCCGTCTGAAACTGTTCGTAGACTGTTACATTTTGCCGGAGCGTCTCTTTCGAGTCTGACAAAATGCGTTGATTTGATTGGTTGTAAACACTATAGTCTTCACCCCAAAAGCCTATGTTTTATTAAAATATTTGGTGTTTTACCAAATTTTGACTTTGGGTTGGAGTTTATGTGACGTAAGCACTAGTGTAAAAAATAATTGAAAAGTTAATAATTACAATAACTTCCTTACTGAACGTCCTATCGTTACATGAGTTATGTCATTGAATTATAGACATTTTCTTCTTTAATTTAAGTCTAAACAACATTATTTTATTTACATCGCTTCTCTTAATATAACGTTTTTATTAATTATCTTTGGTGTTTCTTATTTTTATAAGTCTTTGTCACCAGATTTAATTATTTTTAATAAAAACACTTTCTAAATAAACACTTGGAGTCCATTTCTCACTTGGTTTAGTTTATTATTTGGAAATAATTATTTCCTTAACAATAGCTCATTATAGCGTCATTAGGCGTCCATCTTTGTTTTTATATAAATGTATTTAAAATGAATTTCCCTTACTTAATACAAGTAATCTTACAATCTAATAATACTAAAACGATTATTTACATGATTTCACACTAAAATATCTTTACATGATTGTATTAAATATAATATACATACTGTCTTATTCCTCTTCTACCTGTTTCATACAATTGTAAATATAATTTTAGTCTTTTCTATGTAAATTATATTATGTATTAAATGTCATTAGTGTACATATATTGTACTTAATGCATTACATATAGTGGTCAGCTTCTAGCTAGTTTAGAACCCTTCAATTCTTCAATAATGGGTTTGTTCCTATGGTGTCTCATCATAGTGGTCATTTATTTTTCATAAAAACAATAATTAAACTGTTATTGTTACATTTTGTTTGTGTTTCTATATTGGTATTAGACATTACTCCTACTTCTGGTAATGTTCTCAGTTACTCTTAGACAAATTTATAGGTCATATTTTCCTAAGTAACTTACTTAACATGGTTTGTTTACATCTGATTTCTGTCACTATGGTCAGTTGGTTTCTAATCATTTGCATATATACTGACTGTTTTTATGGTTCTAATCTGTTCTCAAAGTTGTATTGAGTTTCCCTCTAACTACTGGTAATATTGTGAACAATCTGTGTTTAATCTTTAATACACTATTTTCCTTAACTAATGGGCCATACAGTGGTCCATCTTACATCTGATTGTTTTTACATGGTTAGTTAGTTTACATCATTTTGTTTATAATACTGTTGTTATTATGTTAATGATCTGTTCTCAAACCATTACCAGATATTGATCTTACTACTGGTAATATTGTTATTCACTTTAGCATTGGTTTTGATATTGCACTTTGCCTAATTGAATTGGCATATTTGTTGCATCTTTGCTATCTCTGTTTGCCATTGCATTTGATTGGTTTTATTTACTTGGTTGCATTTTAATGCATTGTCTATTAGGATGTATTGTTATTTATAACAATTCCTTAATTGATATCATTGTTGATAATCATTGATTTTCCTTGATATGTTTGGTTTTCTGTTTAACAGGTACCTTCTCTATGGGTTGTGTAACAATGTACCATCTGTTTTAATGCAGTATGTCTCTACTACTTACATGGTATCAGCATGGTATTCCACAATAATATTTTACTTATTTTGTGACACATGTTTATACAATTCCTTCTTAAACACTAACACATATCTTATTGTATTATTTATTATATTTTTCTAGTCATAGGTTGAATTCAATTCAATCCATTTTGTTTGATACAAGGGTTTTTTATTTGTTGTCAGTTCTTTACCAAAAAAAACATAATTATATTGTTCTATTTTGTTTTATTCTGGTGGTCTTATGATTATCTGTGTTGATCACAACTTTATTAAATGCGTCACACTCATTGTTCGTGTCTATTTGACTTATTTAACATCTTGTTGTTTTCATCATGGAATTAACATATTTTCATATACTTATAAACTTCATCACTATAATTGTTTGTGTGGTTTTATCAGTAGAAATAGTTAGTTATTCACATGTTTCACATCTATTAAGTACGCACTGTTATTGTTTGTGTTTCCTTAAATGCTAAACACTGGTTTTCATCCTCACATTTGATAATCATCGTTTCACTTGTCACTTATATAGTCTTTGGTACACGTGGTTTATGTTGATTACTGGTATGATTTACTCATCTTCTTCTCTCTTCTGAGTCAGCTTTCTTGTCCTTCTTCTTTCTTCTTCCTCGTTATTTTCATCGTAGTCATTATTTCTTAATTGTTCCTCTCGCTGTTTGAGTTTGTTAATCCTTATTTCGTTGTTTCCCCTCACTTTTGGAGTTTGTTAATTCTTATTTCGTCGTTTCCCCTCACTTTTGGAGTTTGTTAATTCTTATTTCGTCGTTTCCCCTCACTTTTGGATACTATTGGGTCTAGTTACTGGTATTTTGTTTTGGCTCATGTCATTTTCTTTCTTATGTTTCGTAGTTGATGTCACTAGGTTGATATTATCTTATTCATAGTTGGATTTTCATATTAACACATTTGTAGATACAGACAATATATACATGGATTTACTTATCTAGATTTACATTCATATTTTTCTCTTACTTGCCGTCCTTTAAGCTCATTTTATGTAACTGCCATATTTGGTTATGTTACAGTGTTCATCCAATTTTTTCATGGTTTCCTGGTAATTTTCCTTCAATTCTTCCCTCAATGCTTTATTATTTGCGTCTATTTTATCCTCCATTTTCTTGCTATTCTCCTTCAATTCTCCCATTTTTTCTTCAATTTTCTTACTAGTCTCTCCCAATTTTCGGCTCAACTCCTCCGTAGACTGTTTATTGTCCGTCTTTAATTCTTCCTTCAATTTTTCTAAGTTCTTATTACTGTTCTCACTTAATTCTTCCTTCAATTTTTCTAAGTTCTTATTACTCTCCTCCATTTTCTTACTGAAATCTTCCTTCATTTCGTCCGTCAGTTTCTTACCAGTTTCCTGCATTAACTCCATCATACGTTTGAACATTTCTTGCGTCTTCTCGCCTTCTGTTTGTGTGGGTTCTTCTGGTTGTTTCTCCGGATCTTTCCTTGTTATAATTTCTATTTCCTCAACCGGCGTCGCTTCTTTATCTTCCATATTTAACTCGTCTACCTTCTCGGTTTCGGCCGCTCGTTTTCGCGATACCTCTCGCTTCCTCATCTTGTTTATTTTGGTTTATTTGTCTATTAATAATAATTTAAATTATATTAAATTACACGCCTCACACGTTGGTGCGCCAATTTGTAACGATAAAATATTTATATACGATTGAATCTTATCGAAACGTGACGTAGCCTCACTTCAGGTTCGTCTATTGGTAACCAGATTTTTCGCTACGTACAATGTTATTGTGAATAGGTTACTTGTATATATGTCGTGTGCACTTGGATTACACCACCCGTAGGAAGTGTGAACTTGTAATATATATAAATAATGTAGCGACAAACTCGCACTGGAGTCGTCGATGTGTAAATATAAATGTGTTATGTTGAACGGCGAATGATTTTGTAAATTGCCGCTTACTCCCACTATGCTGCTTCTTTTCCGTGACGTCACTCAACGATGCCAACTGTCGGGTTCGCTGCAACCTGTGAATTCTATTTACTAAATGTAACAGCAATAATAACGACACACAATTACCATCAAACATATATCCTTGTGGAATCCTTTATTCGGAAAAACACTGGTTGACTGTTTTAATAAATTTAAACAGGATAATTACAATTGTAGCGAAAACTATAAGTCTTCTTTTACCAGTTGGCAGCAGTAGCCAAACGTTTAGTATTTCTACGAGACCAAAACAGTGCTTTTTGTTAACGTTTTTAAATAAAATATATTGATTATCTCAGGGCGTATATGGTTCGGGGATTATAAATTAAACAAAATATTACACTATTAATCAAAATACAAGTTTACAATTATAGGATATTACAACGTTAGAGTGATACGTGCACACAGAAATTGTATAGTGGTTACCAGTTTTAAAAGGTTATGTCCAGTTCAGGCTTTGATAGTTATTATGTAAATTAAAAGTTCTTGTTGAGTTTAAAAAGGTGTTATTCTTATATGGTGTTATTAGTGATTGTTTTTAGTGTTTGTGTTATATGGTGTCTGTAGTTTAGTTGATTATTACTTAAAATTCGTGTATACAAATGTGTGTGTTAAAGTACGATATAATGAGATGTCAGAATCACCAAATCCTCTTCTTGTACTCTTCTTGGTTGAAGGTAGGGCCCACGTACACGTCAGATCTTCTTTCTCGTCCCTCGTCCACTTCAAATCTTCTTCCTGGTTAATATATCTTCTATTCCATCTAATGGGTGTTCTTCTGTTATTGCAAAGAGTTCGTGTAGTGTACCTCTGACTGTATTTATCTGGTTGTATAGTTTTTTCACACTTTATAACATATAATGTAAGACGATTTAAAAACGCGTCTATCTGCTAAGATCGTTGTCAAAGAAGTCTCATTTTATTTATCCAAAATTTCTGGTTGCTAAGGGTAAACTTGGAATCTGGTTGGCCAATTCGAATATATATTGTCATATACTTTCATTATTTCGAAGTCTAAAATTTGTTCAAAATCTTTAAATTAACATAACTTTTCTATACTGAATGGGAGTTTAAAATCATTATCAGCATTATTTTGATCTTCACATTTGTTATATTTAGACACCAAACGTGCCTATTTTTGCTTAAGAACTATGGATGTTACAATTTTGTTATTTGGAATTTTCTTAAATAACTTGATATGCGTTATTTTGTTCCTATATTCTTTGTATACATTTTTATCTATAAATACATCTACCCTCTCACATTTGCTTTACAAAATTTCTAATATAATTGTTCAAAATTTACTAAAGTTGGTTTTACCTGGCCTATGTAATAGTATCATTTTCATCACCATGTTTTAACATCTTTCACAATTAAATTAACTTCTAACACTCATCAAAATGGTTTAACATATAACGTTATTTTAACAACACAAAAGGTATATTATTCTAATAGTTAAATTCATGCCCACATGGCTATGATTATACCAAATCCTTGCACAAATAACTGTTTTCTATTCAAACTGGATAGGTGTTTGACACTTAACAAAACATCTTTGTATAGTCCATTCTGCTTGGTCAATTAATTTACCATGGTTTAACATCAGCTCTATTGTTATATTTGTTAACACAACATAAAAAAAATGGAATTAATATCATTAAATTGACATTCCTTTAAACTAACTGTATCACCTGTTACATACAAAAAACACAACACAAATACTATGATATAACATTGTGCTATAACATAAAACATGCACATTTTACAAAACAAATTCTAAACTAATTAGTTAGTCCATTGTCAGCTAATTTACTCATTATTCTGACACTGTCTATGTCATATTTACTATTTATATGGGTTTCAACATCCGTATACTTACTGATGTTTGACTTACAAAAATTACAACAAAGTGAACACTGTTGCTCTACCTCACCACACAGCTCTAATAATCTTGTTACATTTACTGTTTATCTGGTTTTTACTCTTGTTATAAATGTTATTGTGACCATGTTATAATTTGTTGTTTACTGGACAACCCTATGAACTCTATATGTGACAATTATTTGTATGGTTCATGTATCTATAATCAGGTGTATTTATATTTTCATTACATCAATTAACTTAATTATTTACTAATATTTCTCTTACATAATATTATATGTTTGGGCCTATTATCCCTCACTTTGTATTTTGATTATCTGGATATAATGATACATTAACTGAAACCATTTGTTTTTTATAGTCCTGGTTCATAAACCGTTTGTCTTTATAATTCTTTGTTTGGTCAATACTGAAAATCCATGTCATAGTTGGGGTTAAAGGTGTTTTGGATCACTTAGCCTAAATCATTAATTTGGGTACGGTCAGTTGTCTTACTAGTCAGTCTAAAATTGTTAGTCGTTCCTCTTCACTATCATCTTGGAAGATATTGTTCTCCTTGTCAGCTTCTTAACCAAAGTCTTCATTAAATCAGGTACGATATTATGTTGTTCCAAATGTAATGTTACACTATTAACAATTTTATGTCCTTACAATACTATTCTTACATCTAATTCTAAATTGGGGTTTAGTTTGCTTTTTTATCATTTCTATCTTTAACGTTGCTTAAGAGGGTTTCTTCCCTAAATTATTATTGTCCATTAATTGATAAGGACATTTACTTTTTCCTTTCTCATAGTTTAATTATTGGTCTTGGTTCCAATATTACCTTTGAGTGCATTATTTCTCCTTCTCCTATGCTTTATTACTTGTTGGTGTATCATTATTGGTTTTCATTTCTATCTATTTTCTTCCTTCTTCATTTTCATTGTATTTGGTTAATACCTTGGTTTTTCCACCTTCTCCTTTGGGTACATTTCAACGTGTTACATTGAGTCATTTATATTCCATGAACTTGTTTCATTTTTGTTTGGGGTTTTGGTTTTTTCCCTTCTTTCTTTGGTTTCATTAATCACTTTCTTCTCTTCTTTGGTTGTATTCTCGTTTGTTTTTTGTGGTTTCCTTCTTCTTTTGTTTCCTTTTGTTGGGTCAATCACTTGGGTTAGGTCATGTCGTCGTTTGTCGAGTCATAGTTTTTATATTTTATTTAAATTAATCATTTTATTTAACATGAAGTATTATTTTAGATTCAATATTATCTTGTTCATCCCTGGTATTGGGTTGGCTTATTTGTGTTGTAACATAATGCCTCTCCTTCAAAATTGATCATTTTGATAAAACACTAGCATAGTTTTTTATGAAATTATCAGTTATATAATATAATCTTTTCCTTTTCTTTCTTGTTTGTTTCTCCATTCTTATTTCTCTTCTTACTTGATTCATTCCATTTTATTTGGATCTGTTTTTATTTATTTCCATTGGTGTGTTCTCCCTTATACACTTTTTTCCCTAACTTTTTAGTAGCTGGTTTCTCCCATTACTACTCATTTTTTCTGAGACCAGAGGAACATCATCTCTGCTCAGTTTATTTTGATTGCTGGACTTTTCAACAGTCAATCTTAAATACCTTTTTTGTCAACTTGTGACTTAAATTAATAATAATAATATATTTTGGGATTGTCCACCTTGTGGTTTGTTTTTAGATCACTTTGGCCTTTTACTCATTCTTCCTTCCGCTGTACCTTTACTATATACTGTCATCTACTCATACAGTTGATTGTTTTTTATTTATTCATATGTTAATTTCATCATATCTAACTTTTCATTATTTTGTTTTCTATTCTTCTGGTGATCATTTTAATTATCTTAGACATTTGTATTCTTTTCTTAGTTATTTAGCAATATTCTGCTTTAGCCATAGTTTGTATATTTGATTTATACGTAACTTCTCTTTTTCCTTGTACCAGTTCAGATTTTTTTTTTCTTTGAATACATTAAATTCATTATTATTTCAGGTATTTATCTTATCAGTTTTTAGCTTGATTTTATTTTTGTTTATTTTATTTTGTATTAAATATCATTTTTGATAATTCTTTGTAAGTTAATTCTCTTACTTTATAGGAATTTTTGTAGCGTATTCCTTTTTTGGTATATTGTTTAATGATTACTGTAAGTTTGTGATTCTTACTTTTTTATAGGAAATTGTGTAACTTATTCCTTATTGTACTTTTTTATTTTATACTTCATATATCAACTTTTTAATAGACTGTAAGTTGATTTTACTTGGTAGGAATTTGTGTAACTTATTCCTTTGTTTTTATATTTTTTATTTTAGGCCTCATAAGTCATTGAAATATTGTTGTAAGTTGTGCTCACATAATTTTTGAATTTTGGCATTTGTTTATTTTATTTATAGTAATTTATTTTTCTTCATAAAACTTTTTTATTGAAGCTTGGTTGTAAACTCCTTTTATTTTCTTGGTGGTTATATTACTTATCTCATAAGTATTGTGTCCATTATCCTTCGTGATGACATATGGTTTATACATTGGGTTATACATATTACTCTACATAGGACCTTGATATTTATACTTTTTTGTAAGTTGATCTTCTCCTTTTCTTTCCTTGTTATTGCCTTCTCTTGTATATTTCACTCTTTGGTGGCTTTCTCCTCTACTCCTTTAAATGTTAGATGGTTAACATGTATTCTGGATGATGTTTTATTTATAAATTATGGTTTATTATGCGTTCCATCGATCGGCCGTTTCTTCTTCTTCATCGATGACTTGCCTTCCTCCCTGAGAGGTGTTTGATTGGTTCCCATTACTTCTTGATGGAATCCAAAGTTCTGGCGGGTTGCGTTTATTATACGCTATGCGGAAATTCTCTGCTGGATCACTGCTGAAAGGTATCCAGTCGTAGTCTTCTTCTTCTGGTTGGTTACTTCCAGATCTAACTCCTTCAACATTATTGACCTGTAGTATATTTTCAGCCTTCTCTTCCCTTTGTATTCGGATCGCTCTTGTGTGTATTACCGTCTCCGTCCTTATGAAGTAATTGTCTGCTACCTGGTATAGCACTTCTACTACCCTGGGTTCCCTTCTATCCATGTCTACATCGTTCACTTTATGAGGTGGTTTATTAATCAAAGGAGTTAATGGTAATTCCCTTGTTAATGTCATCATTAATTTTTTATTTTGCATTTCCAATGCTGGTGGATTCCTGTGTTTTAAAAACCTTCGTAATTTGTGACACACTACTTTGTTGTGGGTCCTTTCTATTTCTTGTATCTTCCATTTACGTATCGTTTTGCTGAAGTTTTCCTCCACTAGCTTGTTGTGAATTCCCTCTATAATTGCTGTTGAGGTCCTCCTACACTCTTTATACTTCATTAACTTGCTTTAGTAGGTAAGGGGCAAATTAAACACATCAATGAGTCCACTCTTCATCATTTCTAATTCTTCTCTGGTTTTTATTAGTTTATTTTTATATACCTTTTCCATTTCCTCTGTTTTCTTACTTTTCTTAATTATTCGATTCTTCTTTCTTCCTCTTCTATTGTTGGTTTTTATGTGCTTGATTTTCTCAGTGTTATTGTTACCTTTATTTTCAGAAAACAATACACTTGATTCTTCTACCATTTCCATCTCCTTACTACCTTCAAAAGTGGTGTCGTGTTTCATTCACTGGTTTGAAATCACTATCTACTGTTTCATTCAGTTGATCTACCGGGTAACTTGTTTCTTCCCATCTCTTGTTCATCCCCGTTTTCGTCTGCTTGATTTCTTCCCGAAATCCTATTAGTATGAACCTTAATTCTTCTCTGTTTCTCTCACCGTTTTCCTTTATTTGTTGTAGGAGTGTCTCATGATTATTTTCAATCTTGTTTTTTACTATTTCAAGACCCCTCTTTATTTGCCTCTTCAGCTCCTCACCCTTCTTTTCCAACGTCTCTTGACTTCTCTTCAGGGCTTCATGGTTGCTCTCCATTTTATTATTTAGAATTTCCATGTTCTCCTTGATTTGCTTCTTCAATTCTTCACTGTTTCGGTCCAGTTTTTCATTCATTCCCTCTTGGAATGATTCCAATTTTTTATTCAATTCTTCCTTGTCTTCCTTTCTTTGTTCTCACGTTTCTTCCTGGTTTCTGTTCATTTGTTCCATCATCATCCTCATCATGTCCTCCATCCTTGCCCCTTCGGTTGGTTTGTCTGGTTGGTCGCCGATCATTACTTCCCCTTCCGGTTCTGGTTGAGTTGGATTTTCTGGTTGGTTTTCTTGATTATCCTCTTCGAACAGCTCCCCGATCATTTCTTCGATTTCTTCCATCTCTTCTTGTTGACCTTCACCTTCAGTTCCTTTCTGAGTGTCTTTTCTGGTAACCATGAAATGTCTCTTCATAGTCGCCGCTGGCCTTCTTTTAAAGCCTCACCGGTTGGTCGCCAATCTGTAATGATCAGTTTGGTGCGTACCTGTAAAATGTAACATTATATATATTGTAGCGTGACAGATATAAGCATAATATTGAATGGCAATTGATCATTAGAATAATGTAGTTATAATGTTTAAATTTGGAAGAAAGCATTAAGTTTAATATAAATAGATTAATTCATAGCAACTGTGGAAAGAAATCATTATTATAAAGAAAATCCAAGTTCAAGTAAAAGGAGTTACTAGTGATGAGTCATCCAAGACCAGTCTCATAACCAAAGGTTTTCAAGGTATAACCCAGGAAGGTAAAAAAGTAAATAATAAAGCAGTACTGAATATGACCAAACCCACCACGAGGAAGAATAAATAGAAGAGAAACCCTAAAATAAGCCAAGATCAAACAACACAGGTGGTGTATTTCTGAAATAAAGAAGAAGATGGAGAAGATCCCAAGAAACCTGATGGCAACAAGAAGAAGATGGAGAAGATACCAGTCCCAGAAGGCAGGAGAAAAGAAGACTGATGAAAGAAGAAGAAGGCAGCATCCTGAAGAAGATGTCATGCTCTTATAAAAGACACCCAAATCCCTATATCCCCAAAATAAATATTTAAAAAATAAAAGTATAACGAATTAAAAACTACATGTATATAAATTTAAGAGAGAGAAGTGTATAAAGTAAAAGTTTCCTGTGAACTAAGATGAAACAATAATATAGTACCCATGGAACAAACCTCCATTGAAAAAACGCTAACCAATTTATTATGTTGATAAGACTATACGACCATTTAGCATTAACATAATATATAAGTGCAAAGTGAACCAGTGATAGTTTTGGGTATTATAAAAAATGAACCTTGTGTTTCATTCTTGGCAATCACAAACATTGGATGCAATGAAATATACATCTTTCAATGACTTGAAATGTGTACTGTGACAATATGTTGTTCATAAGACATGAATCTGTTTAAAATAACATTTTGTTTTACATGAAAAAAGAAAAACAGATTTCATGATACTTTTCGAACAATTAATACTATTTATTTATTAATGACAGGGTACAATTCCCCAAAGACCATGTATAAAAGACTGTATAAAAACTGTAGAATCCTACTTATAATAATAGTTAGAAATAAGAATATAAATATAAGGTTTTTATGTATATAGTATAAGAATGTTTAAAAATGTTTTAGATATAAGGCCATTTGTTTGGGTCTGAAACAACTAACATCAGAACTATAAAAATAGTTACCACTTGTAAATAGTAGAGAGTAATTAAGATGTTAGTTAGTACAAAACCTTTTTTATAAACCATGTTTCCATGTTGGAAATGGGGATTTTGTTGCAAAATGTCTGACTTGAAGACAACCATTTATTTAAAAAAATATTCTTTATTTTGTTTAACTATTATTTGTATTGTAACCAATACTAATTGTTTTTGTGTAATTTGAAAACATGTTTAATTTATAATACTATATGTAAAAGTCAGAGAGGGTATTACACATCATATATTGTTTGTAAAATATTTTATAAGAAAAATTGTTAAAAAATCATAGGCCAAAAGAATGGAAACCAAACTTCATCAAAACAGAGAAATTGCTCATTTAAATGCAAATAAACAAAAAGGGTTTAGACAAAATAAACTTGAGATCAAGCCATATAATTGCACATACCATTAAGAAAGATTTTAATAAATTATATTCAGAATTATAAATAAAAATGAAAATGACTAAACTCAGAAATTTGGTGGACATGGGAGTCATATATTTCAGAATAATGTTTCAGAATACAACTAATTCAATTAATTACCAGAAAATAAGGGAATAGGAACCTTTTAATACAATATAGGATTATTAATATTAAATATAACTGATAAAATGGCTGAATTTATATAATGACAGGAAGTAAATTTTAATGTTTTGACCTTTCAGAGTATACCTAACTGAAAGTGAAATTACTATTTTTTGGACAGAAAACACTATAAAATGGCATTATTTAATCTGAAAATAACCAGAATGAACTGAAAGATTAATTTAAATAAAATCTAGTGAATAAAATTGACAAATAACCAAAGTTTAGGCATTCATATAGTGAAAATGTAAAAGTGTACACAGGATGTGAAAAATATTTGAACAATGTTAAGGATAATATTATATGGGCTAAGAGTTTAATTGAAACTGAAGGAAACAGTTAGTTAATTATTGGTAGTTGAACGGTTAACATGACATACGTTTGATAACGTGGATAACCTAACCTATAATCGTCATACAAAGCGAGTGTATAGTGCGTTATTGTGAAATCGCGAGTGACTTGTAAAATACTTCTAAAACTATCATATTATAACAGAAACGATCAAGTAACACTTCATAACACAGAACAATATAAATCTACTCCGAAAAACACCACAAAACACTAGAAAACTGTATAATACTCTAACCCAAATTAGTGACGGAATCGGAGAAAGTGTTTGAACTAATAATTATACGGATACACTAAATACAACTCAGAAACAGTACACCAATCACTACACAACATTTAACAAGAGATTTGCAGAAACAAGAACAGAAATATTGCCAGAAAATACATTATTTGGAACACGGCCGGAACGAGCAACATTTTGATCGACTTGACGGCAGCCATCTTTCTTTGACAATTCCAGTGCCTCCTCTTAGTTCAACAGCTGTTGGGTGAAAACAATTATTATATTTACAAATTATTATTCAATGTCTGTGTTTATTAATAACTATTAATTTGATTGTAACGTTATACTTTTTAAATATTAGCCCGATTTCTCTGACTTTGGTAATAACTGGCTGTTTAAAGAACCCTATTTAATTTTTATATCATATATTTGTAACTTTTTTCGATATCCTGAGAATCGATACTAATCGATAAGAGTCAATATTGCTATTAATTAATAAAACATTAATACTTTTCAATACTTATTAGTTCTTTATTTCTTCAATAATACTAATTACCAATAATATAATTCTAATTGATAATCTACAAGGACTTTACCACCCGTAAGTGAAGATAACCTAAAAAATAAAAAGGTAAACAAGTATCGATTGGTTTACAGACAGTCTTATGAGTGGTGATAGATTATTTAAATTATACTAAAACTTTAATAAAAATTTTCAGAAGAGCATTACACTGTTTAAAACTTCACAGCCCTATATTAATTAATTGATCCTAATTAATTAATTAATAAAATTAAAATTTTTTTTTTAATTATTTTTTTATAAACATAATTTTTTTTAAATTTCCTTCAAAACAATAAATTTTGTTTTGAAACTTTCGGCGAAGCTGAACATATATATTCCTTCATCAACTTTACGCTACTCGACCGGTCTTGCTACCATTGGGACTCGACCAGCTGGGAAACTTAAGGAAGTGTTTCAGGCCAGTAAGACGTCGAGAGCCACACCAAATACACACCAATTAAACACCTTACAACTTACAACTTATTTATTAATTTATTACAAATTGGCTAGCCCAAACAGTGGGGCTTGATTGCATCGGAGTCTCACACTTCACAGTCTCTTATCATCAGTCAACACAACATCAATTCTATTTATATTTAATTTATTACAAATTGGCGCACAACTTTAGGGGCTTTAATTAGCGATTGGAAGGCCAATACTTTCTGCCCAATCACTAGTTGGAGCTAGGCAACAGCTACAAAGCCAGAGAATTTCAAGGGAAAATGCAACGACGTGCAACATCTAAGAAACGGGCGGCGGAGGCCGAGAAAGAAATAGAAGTTGACATGGACAACAAGGAAGCAACGCCAGTAGACGCGGAAAGTTTGTTGCCACCAGTGTTGTCCAAACAACATGAACAACCAGGGGAACAACCTGAGATGCCTACACAGACAGAGGAAGTAAATGTCCAGGAAAGACATGTAGAAAAATCCAAAGTAACGGAAGAGGATAAAATGGACAGATTCATGGAAAGACTTCTACAAAAGATGGAAGACAAAATGGAGGAGAGTAACAAGAAAATGGAGGAGAATAGGAAGAAGGACACACAGTCTTTGAAAGAAGATATTAAATCTACGAAGGAAGACTTGAGTAAGAAAATGGGGAGTGATAACCAGTCCTTGAAAGAAGATTTAGGAAATAAGATCGAAACAACAAATAAGAAGCTGGAAGAGAAGATAGAAGAAAACAGCAAGAAGATGGAAGAGAAGATAGAAGAAAACAGCAAGAAGATGGAAGAAAACAGCAAGAAGATGGAAAAGAAGATGGAAGAATTGAAGAAGGATAATCAATCCACAAAAGAAGAGTTGACTGGGATGAACAAGAACATGGAAGAATTGAAGGAAGACAACCAATCGTTCAAGGAAGAATTCAAAGCGACTAAAGAAGAGTTGATTAATAAAATTGAAAATACCAATCAGAAAATAGATGAAACCAGGAAGAAGATAGAGAAGAACAACCGACAATTGAAGGAAGAGATGAAAGAAGATAACAAGAAGTTGGAAGAGAAGATGGGGGAGAAGTTGGAAGAATTGAGAGAGGACAATCAAATTTTAAGAGAAGAATTAAGAGAAGTCAATCAGGAGAATTTGGACAAACTGGACGAAAGGATGGAATTGTTGCGAGAAGAAATGAATAAGGAAATCAAGGTTAACAAAAAAGCGATGGATAAGAAGATGGAAGAAGAAAATATAATGGTCAATCGACAGATTCGAGAGATTGATGGAAAGTGCAACCAGACCGAAAAGGAGGTGAATGAATTTATAGAAGTGGTGAACATCAAGTTCACAAATATCGAAGAACATAGTCGTAGGAAGGTAGAAGAACAGAGGAAGGAAAATCAAGAAGAATTCGGAAAAGTACGCAACCAGGTCACAGAACGATGTAATGATATACAAGAGACCATGGCCAATATCACCGGTCAGGTGCGACAAAGCCGAGAGGAGATGGAAGCGATTAGAAACAGACCGACTCATTTCACCGGATTGCCCGTCAACGAAAGCCGAGAGTGGCTCAACTTCCGGCAATACAAACGCAAGCCGATGGAGTTCCTGGCCAGGGTAGAAGAATATTTGACCAAGCATAAAATTACTCAATGGAGCCATAGCAGGGAGATATTCGACGAGTCTTTCCGAGACATAACAGATAATTGGTGGATGGCCAACCGGAGTGAAATTTCCGACTACCAACAGTTCCGGAAAATGTTTAAGACAAAATACTGGTCTGAGACCACCCAGAACTTGATCCGAGACAATATTTGTAATGGAAGATACAGGTCACAATTAGGTAGCAGTATGACGGCATATTTCTTGGGGAAGGTGTGTATGGCAAAACACCTTGAGCCAGCAATCCCAGAAGAATGTTTAGTGAATAAGATATCTTATCACTATGATGAGGACATTATCAGGGCCCGGAGAGGTAGCCAGATCAAGACGATCCAGGGAATGACCGAGTTATTGGAGGGATACGAGAACGAAGAGTATTATCGGCAGAGCAGAAAGAGAAATGAGAGACCAGAAGCAAGGCCGACTACCTACCCCAATAACGGCAATAACCATGCAAGTAACCGGAACCAGCCCAGTAATTACGACGGACCTAACAACCAGCCGCGTAATAACCAGTTTTTTAACGGTAATTTTAACGGAGTGAGGAATAATAACCCTTACCCAAATAATAGAAACAATTTTTACCAACATAATAATGTCCCATACAGTCAGAGAAATCCATATCCCAACAATAATGGTGACAGACTTACCCACCTAACCGAAATTACTATAATAATAATATTAGTAATAATAATAATAGCAATAGTAATAACCGAGTGTCGCGCCCTAGGATAAATTTTATAAGAGCAGAAGATCGCGGACCCAGGAGATATTATCAACCGAGGAGGAGCAGCTTCCACGGCGCCGACCGAAGATGGAGGAGTGCGGAACGAGACGGCCCAAGATACGAACAGGAAAGACGAAGTACCAGCCTGGAAGATCTTGGCAGACAACCGAACAGGGCGTTAAACATTAACCAGGGTACAGAACGTCAGGAGACAAACCAGAGTTTCCCGAACGATGCCTCGGTCAATAATAACTCAAACAATGAACAAAATACTTTAAACGAGAGGAGGCAGTAATCAACAACGATGACCCGTTACTGCTTATACTTCCTGGGTTAGAAAAGGATGATTTGCAACAAGCAAACAATGATAAAAACATCACTATTATCAGTAACCATTATTTGAAAGACATACGAACTGAACTTTTGGAAGAGAACGAGAAGAGTCTCAGCAACAGTAATAATGAGATAATTTATATAACAGCGGAGGTGGAAGGAGTTCCCGCTAAAATAATGATAGACACAGGAGCTAATATTTCAATAATAAACTCCAATGAGTTGGAGAGAATACAATGTACATGTGGAAAAACTTTGCCAATGTTATCAGTCAACAACATTGTGTTGGTAGGTGCAACTGGCCGCCAGAATAAAACCATTAGGAAGCAAGTTTCCTTAAGTGTCGTTAGCCGTGATATAGCTTTAGACATGGAATTTTTAATCGCCACCGGATTACCATTTGACATCTTAGTCGGTTGCGATATTCTTCGTAGATATTCGGCAGTAATCGATCTTAATTTAAATAGAGTATCACTTTTCCCAGACGGAGTAACATGGACCGCAGATCTGGTAGGAGGCACAACTATACTTCCTAGCCCAATACATCAACAACTTCGTAAAATAAATGTTATTAGAAACAGCCCTCTTTATAAACCCATAATATACAATCATGGAGGAGAGGATTTATGGTCAGTTAAGATCCAAGAAATACGGAATTTCCAGTGCGGAAGCGATAACAAGAAGATACCAACACATCTGGCCGATCGTCTAATCGCTATATATGAGAAATACAAGGCGGTGTTTTCTGATGAACCAGGGAAGGTAAAAAACTACCAGTGCCAACTTCGTTTTAAAGAAAACGTAGAGTTTAACCGGAGGTCATATCCAATAGCGCAGTCGCTCAAAGAAGCCGTGAGAACAGAGATAAACAAGATGATAGTTAATGACATAATTGAGATTAGTCAATCACCTTACACTAGTCCAATTATTGCTGTTCCGAAGAAAGACGGACAAGTCCGGCTCTGTTTAGATGCGCGTGAGTTGAATAAGACAATTGTGAATGACAGAACTTCTCCCGGTGAAATAGAAGAAATCTTAAAGCGTTTTCATGGTACTAGATTTATTAGCACCTGGGATACGGTCTGTGGTTATTGGCAGGTAGAGCTGCATCCACAAAGCCGCCAATACGTAGCGTTCATTTTCGAAGGGCGCAATTACCAGTTCAAGAGACTGCCTTTCGGACTTGTCAATTCTGTCGCCATATTTGTGGCATGCATGGACCAGATTCTTGGACAAGAAGCGCTCCAATTTACCACCGTCTATGTTGACGATTTACTAATTACATCCGGAACCTGGGAGGAGCACTGTTACAGAGTGGAATTTGTACTAAACAAACTAGCGCAGAACAACATAACACTGAAGTTGGAGAAATCCAAGTTCATAGCGCGCGAGGTACAATTCTTAGGCTTCAACCTAGACGACCGAGGTATTACCCCATCAGCAGAAAAAGTGGAGGCAATTCAGAGGTTCCCGCAACCAAGAAACAGGAAACAATTGCAATCTTTCCTCGGACTCTGTAACTATTACAGGAAGTTTCAGAGCCGATATTCCGAGTTGACCGCCAAGTTTCAACCACAGTTATCTGCCAAAAACAAATGGACTTGGGGTGAAGATCAAGATATTACTTTCCGCTTGATAAAAGAGAAGTTTCTGGAGAGTGTCATACTTCGTCACCCAGATTTTAAGAAACCGTTCTTTCTAAACTGTGACGCTAGCGATCTAAGCTTAGGAACGACATTATACCAGGAAGATGAGGAGGGACAACATCTGGTAATAAGCTTCGCTAGTCGCACACTGAACCAGTGTGAAAAGAACTACAGTGTGACAGAAAAGGAATTGTTGAGCGTGGTGTTCGCATGCAGCAAGTTCCGGACGTACATTCTCGGATATCAAGTCACGGTACGAACTGATCATAAATCCATCTCGTTCCTTCGTAGGTGCAAATTGAGTCACGGCCGATTGGCTAGGTGGGTACTCGCCCTACAAGAATATGACCTGAAATGGGAATACATTCCAGGAAAGAAGAACGTGGTAGCGGATGTGTTATCACGTATAAATCTGGAAGATCTGACTTTCGAGGGAGAGAAGGAGAGCTTAGTAAAAATTTATAACATATTCACGACCAGAGCCGATTTACAAGCTTTGTTAATAAATATCCGAATCCATCAGCAGTCTGATCCTAAGCTGAAAAACATTGTGAGTCGTTTGGAAGCCAATGATGAAACCATTTCTAAATATTACCACCTTAACAAGGGAATTTTATTCATAAAAACCGCCTTGGACGATGAGACATGGAAGGTGATAATCCCACACCAAATCGAAAAGGAGGTCATCATCGATTACCATGTCAGGTATGGTCACATGGGAGCGTTAAAAGTGATACAAGCTCTAGAGGAAAATTGTAAGATCAAGAATATCAACCGCAAGGTGAGGACATACATCAAGTCCTGTAAGATCTGCCAATGTGCAAAAGTAAACAATGAAAAGACAGAGGGTATCATGATACCGATAACTTCCAACGCAAAACTGGAAAAAGTGTTTTTGGATATCTGCGGGCCATTTCCCCGTAGCGGTGGTCGGCACAGATATAAATACTTGGTAATCATAATGGATCACTACACCAAGTATATAAAGCTATATCCGGTTAATCGGGCAACAACAGCAAAGGTTTTGGCGGTGATTATTGATTTGTATATCCCAGAGATCGGTAGACCATCTTCTATTATTACCGACCATGGTACACAGTTTAAGGGGAGGAGATGGCGAGACACTTTATTAGCACTTGGGGTCAAAACATATAAGACATCAGTCTACCACCCAAGTAGCAATCCGGCTGAGAGAGTACTAAGAGAAGTGGGTAGGATATTGCGGACGTACTGTCACAACCAACAGAAAAAGTGGCAAGAGTACCTAGCAGCGACAGAAACATTCCTAAATTACGCCCACCATCCAGCTATAGGAATTCCACCGTACTCAGCCATGTATGAGAAGCCGACTCCCCGAGACATTGAACAAATCATTGAATTTCCAACGAACAACAATAGGAAATTCAACCAGTTGAAGTTTTACAATAAGGTAGCAGAAGATCAGGAAAAATGGCAAGCCAAATACCAGAAGGCAATAGGGCGAATTGTAACATATAAAGAGGGTGAAAAAGTCCTCCTAAAAAATAGAGAGCTGCCTAGCACCTTAGAAGGCATAACCAAAAAACTACTATTACTATACACTGGCCCATATGTTGTGGTAAATGATAAGCATAACAATACATATGAGTTGAAGGAAATCGTTTCAGGAAAAATCAAAGGAGTGTACAATCAAGCTTCTATGAAGAAATATTATGAAGAATGAGTTGTGAGTTTTAGAATTTTTTAATTTAATTTATAAAAAATTCAAAAATAATGTAAGTACATCTTACAACCTAATATTTTGAAAAGAACATTTTGGAGAATTATAAGAAGAAGGAATTTAGAATTTATATTTAAAAAATTTTAAAATAATGTAAGTACATCTTACAACCTAATATTTTGAAAAGAACATTCTGGAGAATTATAAGAAGAAGGAATTTAGAATTTATATTTAAAAAATTCGAAAATAATGTAAGTACATCTTACTACAACCTAATAATTTTGGAACAAACTTTATGGAAGAAAGGAAAAGAAAGACTTTTGAATTGAAATATAATTATAAAAAAATTTAAATTTGAGTAAGTACATCTTACTACAACCTGATAATTTAGAACAAAACTTTATGGAAGAAAGAGAAAGAGAGAGAATTTTGAACTTAATTTAAAAAATTTAAAATTAAGCAAGCACAGCTTACTACCACTGAATTATGAGGAAAACTTTATGGTAAATAATTAAGAAGAATTTGAATTTGGAGAAATACCAAAACATTCAGAAATAATAGTAAGATCACCGTACTATAAACATTTCTGAATGAAACAATTCTGGGAATAAATGAATTAAACAGAATTTGAATGTTGATAGAACGTCAGAACTTTGAAACAAGATAAGATCAACATATTACAAGGATTTATGAGAAATAGTTTTCAATTAAATAAAAAGAATAGTTTGAATTTTACATTAAAACTAACCAAGTTCCAAAAAATAATTGTGTCAATTATGATTGAATTGAGAAGAAAATAAAGTAATTAATTCAGAAAAGAGAATTAACGTTAATCCAGAATAAATGCTAGACATTCACAATAGCATTTGAAGGAGTAGAGAAGAATAACAAAAAACAGTGTAATATGCAAGAGAAGAAAAAATTTGGGTGCAAAGAGACTAATTACCTATGAAACGATAATGAAAACAGTTAATTAAGAGCAAAGAAGAACAACTCATACCAAACATATGGAGAAGATGATTTTGAACAAATGATTATAATAAAACCTATATGAAATGCAAAGAGAAGAAATACCACATGAAATATAATATAAATGAATTAATGCTAATGAATGCGAAGGCGGATTAATAACTTTCTAAGAGAAAGGAAAGAACCAAAATGTTTAAACAAAATGATCGATATAACAACCTGTATATCTAATGTAAAGATACAATGTTAAAAAATTAAATATAATATATTAAGACCATTCAAATAATGAATATGAAAGACTATTTATAAAGACCATGCTAATACTATGAATAACCAGAAGAAAGTATAAAGAGAATTCAGATGAAGAAGAAAGAGAGTTACACTGTAAACAGTAACCAGAATTATTAAAAGAAAGGTTTTCAACCATAATTAAATTAAATATATCAGACAAGTTAAGAGTTTTGAAAAAATATATATGTAATGAGTATAATAATGATTATGAAGATTTATTAAGATAGAAAATGTGAGATAATCTGAGAGACTACGAAGTGGAGAATCCAAAGATATTTTTATTAGTCGAAAATGAGACTACTTTTTATTTATTTATTCGATGACTGACTGAAGATAATTCCAGCAGCATTATGTTTTTTGAGCAGGGATGGACATGCCTCTGTACTCAATTTATAGAAGTGGTGTATGGCCAGCAGAGAAGTAGCGTACAGTGCCCCTCTGATCTGCCCCAGCCCACGTGATAGGGAATGTTAGGGAATTAATATCCCAAGGATGCAACACGAAGTTGATAAAGGAAGAAAATGTATTACAATAATAATATATCTCAGAAGACACTAACTATCCGAAAAGGATCAGTAGTAAAACAAATAATTATATATATAAAATTAATAAAACTCTAATATAAAAAAGTCGATATAAAAATGGAGAAGAAAATGAATTATAAGAAATGATGAAATTATCATAAGAAATTATTTCATCCATAAACATGTCTGAAATAATTACTTCTGGAGGAGAGCAATCTGTAGCGTGACAGATATAAGCATAATATTGAATGGCAATTGATCATTAGAATAATGTAGTTATAATGTTTAAATTTGGAAGAAAGCATTAAGTTTAATATAAATAGATTAATTCATAGCAACTGTGGAAAGAAATCATTATTATAAAGAAAATCCAAGTTCAAGTAAAAGGAGTTACTAGTGATGAGTCATCCAAGACCAGTCTCATAACCAAAGGTTTTCAAGGTATAACCCAGGAAGGTAAAAAAGTAAATAATAAAGCAGTACTGAATATGACCAAACCCACCACGAGGAAGAATAAATAGAAGAGAAACCCTAAAATAAGCCAAGATCAAACAACACAGGTGGTGTATTTCTGAAATAAAGAAGAAGATGGAGAAGATCCCAAGAAACCTGATGGCAACAAGAAGAAGATGGAGAAGATACCAGTCCCAGAAGGCAGGAGAAAAGAAGACTGATGAAAGAAGAAGAAGGCAGCATCCTGAAGAAGATGTCATGCTCTTATAAAAGACACCCAAATCCCTATATTCCCAAAATAAATATTTAAAAAATAAAAGTATAACGAATTAAAAACTACATGTATATAAATTTAAGAGAGAGAAGTGTATAAAGTAAAAGTTTCCTGTGAACTAAGATGAAACAATAATATAGTACCCATGGAACAAACCTCCATTGAAAAAACGCTAACCAATTTATTATGTTGATAAGACTATACGACCATTTAGCATTAACATAATATATAAGTGCAAAGTGAACCAGTGATAGTTTTGGGTATTATAAAAAATGAACCTTGTGTTTCATTCTTGGCAATCACAAACATTGGATGCAATGAAATATACATCTTTCAATGACTTGAAATGTGTACTGTGACAATATGTTGTTCATAAGACATGAATCTGTTTAAAATAACATTTTGTTTTACATGAAAAAAGAAAAACAGATTTCATGATACTTTTCGAACAATTAATACTATTTATTTATTAATGACAGGGTACAATTCCCCAAAGACCATGTATAAAAGACTGTATAAAAACTGTAGAATCCTACTTATAATAATAGTTAGAAATAAGAATATAAATATAAGGTTTTTATGTATATAGTATAAGAATGTTTAAAAATGTTTTAGATATAAGGCCATTTGTTTGGGTCTGAAACAACTAACATCAGAACTATAAAAATAGTTACCACTTGTAAATAGTAGAGAGTAATTAAGATGTTAGTTAGTACAAAACCTTTTTTATAAACCATGTTTCCATGTTGGAAATGGGGATTTTGTTGCAAAATGTCTGACTTGAAGACAACCATTTATTTAAAAAAATATTCTTTATTTTGTTTAACTATTATTTGTATTGTAACCAATACTAATTGTTTTTGTGTAATTTGAAAACATGTTTAATTTATAATACTATATGTAAAAGTCAGAGAGGGTATTACACATCATATATTGTTTGTAAAATATTTTATAAGAAAAATTGTTAAAAAATCATAGGCCAAAAGAATGGAAACCAAACTTCATCAAAACAGAGAAATTGCTCATTTAAATGCAAATAAACAAAAAGGGTTTAGACAAAATAAACTTGAGATCAAGCCATATAATTGCACATACCATTAAGAAAGATTTTAATAAATTATATTCAGAATTATAAATAAAAATGAAAATGACTAAACTCAGAAATTTGGTGGACATGGGAGTCATATATTTCAGAATAATGTTTCAGAATACAACTAATTCAATTAATTACCAGAAAATAAGGGAATAGGAACCTTTTAATACAATATAGGATTATTAATATTAAATATAACTGATAAAATGGCTGAATTTATATAATGACAGGAAGTAAATTTTAATGTTTTGACCTTTCAGAGTATACCTAACTGAAAGTGAAATTACTATTTTTTGGACAGAAAACACTATAAAATGGCATTATTTAATCTGAAAATAACCAGAATGAACTGAAAGATTAATTTAAATAAAATCTAGTGAATAAAATTGACAAATAACCAAAGTTTAGGCATTCATATAGTGAAAATGTAAAAGTGTACACAGGATGTGAAAAATATTTGAACAATGTTAAGGATAATATTATATGGGCTAAGAGTTTAATTGAAACTGAAGGAAACAGTTAGTTAATTATTGGTAGTTGAACGGTTAACATGACATACGTTTGATAACGTGGATAACCTAACCTATAATCGTCATACAAAGCGAGTGTATAGTGCGTTATTGTGAAATCGCGAGTGACTTGTAAAATACTTCTAAAACTATCATATTATAACAGAAACGATCAAGTAACACTTCATAACACAGAACAATATAAATCTACTCCGAAAAACACCACAAAACACTAGAAAACTGTATAATACTCTAACCCAAATTAGTGACGGAATCGGAGAAAGTGTTTGAACTAATAATTATACGGATACACTAAATACAACTCAGAAACAGTACACCAATCACTACACAACATTTAACAAGAGATTTGCAGAAACAAGAACAGAAATATTGCCAGAAAATACATTATTTGGAACACGGCCGGAACGAGCAACATTTTGATCGACTTGACGGCAGCCATCTTTCTTTGACAATTCCAGTGCCTCCTCTTAGTTCAACAGCTGTTGGGTGAAAACAATTATTATATTTACAAATTATTATTCAATGTCTGTGTTTATTAATAACTATTAATTTGATTGTAACGTTATACTTTTTAAATATTAGCCCGATTTCTCTGACTTTGGTAATAACTGGCTGTTTAAAGAACCCTATTTAATTTTTATATCATATATTTGTAACTTTTTTCGATATCCTGAGAATCGATACTAATCGATAAGAGTCAATATTGCTATTAATTAATAAAACATTAATACTTTTCAATACTTATTAGTTCTTTATTTCTTCAATAATACTAATTACCAATAATATAATTCTAATTGATAATCTACAAGGACTTTACCACCCGTAAGTGAAGATAACCTAAAAAATAAAAAGGTAAACAAGTATCGATTGGTTTACAGACAGTCTTATGAGTGGTGATAGATTATTTAAATTATACTAAAACTTTAATAAAAATTTTCAGAAGAGCATTACACTGTTTAAAACTTCACAGCCCTATATTAATTAATTGATCCTAATTAATTAATTAATAAAATTAAAATTTTTTTTTTAATTATTTTTTTATAAACATAATTTTTTTTTAAATTTCCTTCAAAACAATAAATTTTGTTTTGAAACTTTCGGCGAAGCTGAACATATATATTCCTTCATCAACTTTACGCTACTCGACCGGTCTTGCTACCATTGGGACTCGACCAGCTGGGAAACTTAAGGAAGTGTTTCAGGCCAGTAAGACGTCGAGAGCCACACCAAATACACACCAATTAAACACCTTACAACTTACAACTTATTTATTAATTTATTACAAATTGGCTAGCCCAAACAGTGGGGCTTGATTGCATCGGAGTCTCACACTTCACAGTCTCTTATCATCAATCAACACAACATCAATTCTATTTATATTTAATTTATTACAATATATATATATATATATATATATATATATATATATATATATATATATAAGTTGATTTAAACATTTCTTATAATTAAGAACATCCTTAACCTAACATGTAATCACTTATAGTCTAACAATACAATTCAATACAAAATAAATCAATAGTCATAAACATGGTTAGTACACAAACAATACAATAATCAAAGCTTAAAAATATCCATTATCTGGCAGGCGAAAAATCAAGATTTTTTTTTTTTTTTTTTTTCAAAAAAATATTTTCCAAAAATTTTAAAATTCAAAGAAAAAAAATTTAAATTTATTAAAATGTTTCCTTTACATATAGAAATTATTTAAAATTTGTTTAAATTGATCACAAACCAAAATTGAATCAACTTCCTTACTAAACAAGCTTAGTATGTATATGACCTCGCTTTCAGCTGATCAAAACTAGGTCAAGTCCACAACCTTGAACCCACATACGTTATGTACAAGTTGCATCTGAAAATACATTTCATCTGTAACATCCTAACTTGAAACACAAAACATAATAAAATAAAACATTTAAAATAACAAAATATTATTATAAATAATAAGCAAATTGACATTTAAATTATTCAAATAAACAATTCTTAATTTTACATTATTTCTACATTCTATCAAAATTTTGTCACTGGTTGCAAATTAAAAAATATTTTTTTATTCTCGTTATAAATCTCTTTCTGTATTTGACAATCTTACTCTCCATTACTGTGGGTGATCTAAATACTTATCTCAATTTAATTTACCACTTGATCTGTATACATATATAATCTTTCTCCCTCTGACTCTAACCACTAACAACTTTTACTAGCATGACACCCATCTCTATTAAAACATCTATCAATCAATCTCTAACCCCAACTTATCATTAAACTCAAATCGCTACCTGCTCTCTATATATAAAAAAAATACTCTCTAACCCTTTGTACTTAGGATACGTGTTTCCCCTCCCCAAAACTCATTTCCCATTATCTGGTCCCTGGATTCTACCTGAGGCGACCCCTTTCCCACTAAATCGGTCCCATCCCGTCCCAAACTATCATTATGTTGCGGACTCCTACATTACACTACCCCCTACTACAAAATTGCCATCCCCAAAATCTCAATCTCATTTCCTTACTACAACCACAACAAAATAACATCATTAATTATAAACATAAAACTCTCTAACACACATTATCTTACAACCTCATTACATTATTTTCCAAAACAATATTATTCTCTCCTATTTCAACTTTAACTTTCTCTCGGACAGATCTACATGTCCCACCAAATATTCATCACCCCAAAACTATCTTTTATTAACTTTCACCAATTATTACTTTACTTCTCAATTTATCAAGTTATTTTTATCATTACTTTAAATAGCATCTGTAATACATTGAAACATTAATTACCTGGAACATTTGCAACCAATATACCAGTGACATTTTATTGCTGATCAGCTGATCTCCTTAACACAATGAAACACATCTCAAAATTGAACAATTTACATGAAATATATATATATTTAATTATCCTTACTTCTACCCTCATTGTTTCCCCTTTTTCTGATTCTGATACTTTCTGTTAACCGCCTGCCAGTCAGTTTAATCATTTACTTAGTTGCAAACATACACAAATTATATAAAACATATACTTTATATCAACTCTTATATCTAACCTACTAAAATACAATATTACCTTTAAAACATTTACCTTTGAAATTTATACAATGAACACCTTATAGTGAATGTATGAGCAGCTAGTTATTTAAACAGAGCACAAGCATTTTTCTTGGATCAAAATTTGAGTTAGCAATTTTTATGTTATAGACTTTAAATTCGTGCTCATCTGAGACACCTCCCATCCACACACTCTGTTGCAAGTTATGTAAGGCTGTGGCGCCTTTTCGCTTCCACAAAGACGGCATATTTTGGAGTAGTTTGACCTCTCCGTGTCTTTGCTTTGGCAGTTACATTTTAACGTTATGAATATCAACATATTCTTGTCTATAATTAAACGCCCTTAAACGGGTCTACCACCTGGCTTTGCTGCCCCCATGCGGACAGAGTGGTAGCCGCTGTTCCATAGTACCTGGATTTCCCCTAAATTTCACCCCGCATTTAATTTCTACTATATACCAATTTCAAGTCAGCTATGGTCAAGGGACTTGGTATGACCATAGCTAACCGCTAGCCAATTCCACGATTAGTGCTGGTAAGGCAGTAATCGCCCGAAAAGTCGGGGAAATCTAACTTGCATTTCAACGCCTGTTACACTCATCATTGCTATGTGCGACACGAGCGTCTATCAGTGTACAAATTGAATTTGCACGAAAAAGGTGTGTCGCACATTTTCGCCATTTTGGCCTCCGATGGAGGTAACACTCTCTGTTACCCCCAACCCATTTCACTATCTACAAGAGCACAGGCCACCCCCGCAATAGCAACTTAATAACTAACTAATTAAATTTTTATATACATTCTAATATAATATTTTCAGCAATAATCATTTAACTCATTCATAACTTTCTACCATTGGACTTTCTTAAAATTTTCAAAATTTATTACAGTAGAACTTGGCTAATTCGAAGCTGAAGGGACCAGTAAAAAATTCGAATTATCCAAAAATTCGAATTAGAAAAACTGTTAATAAGGGTGGAAAAATCAAATAAAAAACCGAAATTCAGTAAAGCAATATGTTATTTTATTAAACAATTTCCTTATACATATGTATTACAAACGTATAAACACGTTTGAGTACAAAATATAGCATTTACAGTTTTTTAAAAAAGCTAGAAAATTTTGATTGCATTTTTGCAGTTAATACACAGAGTTGTAGTAAACTCTTCAACTTTATTAAGTGCTTGGAAAATAGCGTCACTTACGTTCTGCTGTCCTTCAAGAAACCGTCTCATGTAATTTGATGCCTGTGAAGCCGTTGGAATCGGTATCTCTGGAAGTTCTAGCTGGTCCCCTTCTTCATCTGAAGATGTACCATCATTTCTTTTGTTCATAACATCAGCCACGATCTCCGCATCTGTATGTTCACCGCACACCGCCAAGTCTTCATGTTTACAAACTCTTCGTAACGAATGCCTGCGTCATGTCCAACATCTTCCCAGTTATCCGTAGTGGGTACGACTTCTCTAGCAGCTTTATTCTCCTCTTCACCTTCAATGTGGCAGAAACCACCTTTACGAAAACAATTAGCAATTGTTTTTTGCGTAACTTGGTCCCAAGCTCTTTTGCACATGCGGGCATCTTGAAGGATGTTAATCTTGATATTTTCGTGCTCATCTAAATAAGCACCTGACAGAATGTTTTGGACCACAAGCCGTCTGTAAAAATGCTTAAAATTTTTTATTACACCATGGTCCATAGGTTGAACTACTGAAGTCATGTTTGGAGGGAAAAACACAACCTTTACATTTTCCATCACAGGAATAGTGTTGTGCGCTGTACAGTTGTTAATAAAGAAGACGATTCTTTGTTTTGATTCCAAAATTTCCTGTTGCTTTTCAAAAGCCATCTTTCGAAAATTTCACCTGTCATCCAAGCTTTATTGTTTGATTCATATTCAACTAGTTTCGTTTTTACATTTTTGAAACAGCGTGGGTTGGCTAACTTCCCTATCATTAGCAAAGCCAGTTTTTCCGAGCCATCCATGTTTGCTCCGAATAAAAGTGTTATGTGCTCCTTGCTGTGTTTGCCGCCACTACAACTTTCTCCTTTAAAAGCAAGTGTTTTGTCGGGGGTGCATTTGAAGAATAAGCCCGTCTCGGCTACGTTAAAGATGTCTTTAGCGTCTCTATCAGAAATCATTTGCAACAAATCGTCTTTCCATGAATTTGCAGCTTCAACGTCAACAGATCCACTTTCCCCACAAACAGTTTTGAAAGAAATTCCTTTCTTTAAAACCATCGAGCCAACCAGTGCTGGCCTTAAAATCATTTTTCCCTAAGCTAGATGCGAATTCCTCAGCTTTGGCTCTGACGAGGGGCCCACTGACTGGAATTTTTTTGTCCCTTGCTTGCTTAAACCACTTCACTACACATTCATCCACGTCAGGATTTTCTGGTCCTCGCGCTCTTTTCCTATCTTTGTCGCTGGCTTTACACACACTATTCAAAATCTTCTCTTTATTTTTTAGATACGTTGACAGCGTATTTGGCGGTATCCCGAATTCCGTGGCAATTTCAGATTTCTTTTTTTGTCCCTATTCCACTTCCCGTATAACGGAAACTTTTTCGGCAAATGTCAATGATTTGTATTGGATCCGTGTTGGTTTTGAAAGGGCCATGATGAACACACAACACAATAAAACTGCACAATAAGCGTCACTAAAACACACCAGTCTGTATATACAGTACTGTATAAAGAAAGGAACGGTCTCTCACTACAGGACACAGCTCGCACAGTAGAAACTCAAAAAGACTTAACACTTCCATGAATGCAGGCAGACTGAACTGAAAGCAACAGTGAGGGTGGTTGACTGACGAGGCGTGGAACAAGGGACAATGGCGGACGGTACCGTTACACGAGCCAGTCATGTGTCATCGCCAGATAATGACGGCAATTCCACGAATTTGACACAAAGGACAAGCGTCTGTTCACAAAGGGCGATGCCTGCTTGTCTGTTTCCAGTCGTGTCTCTATTGTTACATGGTCTAGCCCATACAGCAGGCGATTTTTTATAGTTAGAGCAAAATTTTTATTTCGAACCAAAAAAAGTTCGAATTACAGACGATGTTTTTGCATGGTTTTACATAGGATATTAAAGGTACCACGGTGAAAGTTCGAATTATCCACGAATTCGAATTATGCACGTTCGAATTAGCCAAGTTCTACTGTATTAATAATTAGTATATATCATTTTTCAGTTATTATTAAATTTTTTAATTCTCATTTTTATTGAACACAATTATTTCAAATAATCTCACTATTGAATTAAAATCTTAGTTACACCTGTAAACATGTCTTATTATCGAGTCCCTGTTCGGGCGCCATTGTTATTTTCTAATCCAATTTAAATATATTAAAATACAAAAAACACAATTTCCACCTACCTGCAAAGCTTCTATTAGGGTCCAGGATCCAATCACATGTACATCAGATGCAAACCTGTGTTAAGGTTATCGAAATAACTGACTCTACACATTTTATGAAGAGAATTGATAATTTAATTTAATTTGAATCATTTAAAATTTTTTATAAACTTTACCACATCTGAAATAATTTTGTGAGAATATATTGCTTGGTTGCATGATTATCACCCTTAATCTATCTTATGCTATGACTTACCTTAATTCACACACACACACACACACACACACACACACACACACACACACACACACACACACACACACACACACACACACACACACACACACACACACACACACACACACACACACACACACACACACACACACACACACACACACACACACACACACACACACACACACACACACACACACACACGCACGCGCGCACGCACGCACGCACGCACGCACGCACGCACGCGCACACACACACACACACACACACACACACACACACACACACACACACAAGACTGCCCAGCCTGCATATTTTGTACACACCCAAACACACAAAAATTATAAATCCCTTAACATTTTTGAATAATGTTCCCCCCCGTCGGCCACGCGGTCTTCGCGCCCGCCCTCATTGTTCTTGTAAATTTCTTGTTATTGTCCGAAAACGATCTGAATAGGTTCTGTTCCTTTAACTGACCGCGGTCACACAAATTTTCACTGTTATTTCTTTTATTACCGGTAAAATTATGAAATTTGATAAGGAGCCTAACTTGGCTCTGTGTGTCGGCTGACACGTATAGAGTAAGACTGGGAAGCGTCCTTTGTTGAGCGGTAGGAAGTTCGTATCCACTGCCAAAGGATTTCGTCGCCGTTCATAGCTGATTTGCTGTGGCTTATTAGCTATGACCATGACACATAGTGGGTTTTTTCATAGTGTGTAACGACGATATTAGGCACGGCTATTCTGTCGTCACTAAAAGGAGGCGGTCCTTAGCTACGTTTCCTGCAGGTCGGCTAAGGAGACTGTGAATAGAATTGTTCTCCAGGCATCTTGGTTTTTGGACGACGGCGTCACTCCGAGCGCGGACCTGGACTGCGCGTGAGTGCGCAGTCACATTTATACAAAGTTCTGAGAAATTTAGGGTGGCACATACCTCGGTACTAATTTCACAACGGGAAACTGCGTCTTGCCTTTGTTCTAATTGTTATCTTGCCACGTGGTCTGTTACAATGGAATTAATGTTTGTACAATAATTTTATGAAACTCCGAAAAATGAAATAAATGAAATACAAAGACCCCATAACCGCAATAAATGAAATGACCCAATTTTGACACGTTACACTATTTCCATATTGTTTATATCTGTTATACTATGATTCATATCAATAAGGTGGTCTGCTATATTATAACATTATATTATATTATTATAACAGATATAAACAACAATATGGAAATAGTAGAAGTAAATAATAATAAAAATGACATTATACAGTTAGAAAAATTATATATATACCTACATAAAAAATATAACAAATTGATGAATCAGCAGACTATATTCGAAAATGATCAACTATTTCAATATATGACTTGCTTGGTTTCACCAAATAATGATGGCAGTGGAAGATTCAATATGAAGTGAAGTGAAATATAATGAACACAAATAACAACATTTTATAGTGTAAACTGATGATGAAATTATAATAATTTCGAAAAGGCCTTATTTATAAAAATAAAAAAATTTACTGTTTTTGGTGGATATATATAATAATATTATAACAAATCAGTGGCATAATGTTTAGCAAAATAATAACAGAATTAATAATAACAAAATATAATTATTTCACTACGACTCGGAACACAAAACGTTTTATGGGTAAAAACGTAAAAGTTTTATAACCTGAACCTGTTTTCACTTTAAAAAGCTTCTTCAGAGGTTGCCGCTGGTACCACTGTCCGTCTTGTTGTTGGCAACGGAATCGATTTTCGAAAGATCGATGTGTGTGTGGGGTGTGATATATTCGAATAATGCGTGTGATTTGAATTGTGTCTGTTCGTTTAGGATGTCGTTTTTATTTGTTTTCGTGTGTTTGTATATTTCCAATTGTTCTAGAGTGTCTAGTGTCTAGTTTTCGGCCTTTTGTGTGTACGTGTAGAATGTTCATGTTATTGTTGATGTTTTTGTATGTGTGGTTTGCTTCAATGAGGTGGTTTGCAAAGGTGGATTCTGTAGTGGAGTGGAGTGCCTTTGTGCGTTCAATGTATCTTTGTTTGAAGCTACGTCCTGTCTGGCCTATGTCCAATTTGTTGCAATCTGAGCAATTTACATCTGAGAATTACACCAATCTACCTGGTGTTTACAAACTAAATTGCTCTGAATTTGATCAATTCAAATACAGATCTGAGTAAAGTTTTTGTTTTTCTCAAAAAATCTTTATTTATTCATCAATATTAATTTTGTCCCCTTCAAAGTAGTCCCCATCAGATATAATTCACTTGCGCCAGCGCATTTTCTAATCTTTAAAGTACTTCTGGAACGCAATTTTTGGTATGGTGTTTAGCTCTTTCAGCAATTCTGTCTTTATCTCCTCAAAATTGGCAAAACATAGTCCTTTCATGGTTTTTTCATCTTCGGGAGTAGGAAAAAATCGCAGGGGCTCATGACCGGCAAATACGGAGGCTGAGGCATCATAACGGTGTTGTTTATGGCCAAAATTCACGAACAAGCAGTGAATTGTGAGTAGGTGCATTATTGTGTTGCAGTTACCATGAGGTGTTTCACCACAAATCCAGGCGTTTTCTTAGGATTGCTTCACACAGACGGTGTAGAACTTCCAGGTAGTACTCTTATTGACTGTACGACCTGGTGGCAAGAACTCATGGTACACTATGCTGCTGAAATCAAAGAAAACAGTGAACAGAATTTCGATTGAACTTGACGAGCTTTTTTCAACCTTGGCCTTCAGGAACCATCCATTGGGATGATTGGGCCTTATTTTGACGTTATGTTCGTACACACGTTTCATCACCAGTTATGACCCGTGTGAGCAGTTCTGGATTGTCACTGACTTCATTCAGCAACTCCTGAGCAATGTCCATTCGGCACTACTTTTAGTCGAAATTCAACAATTTCAGGACAAATTTTGCTGCCACACGTCTCATGCCCAAACCATCCGAAAAAATTGCTTGGCATGAGCCAGATGATATGCCAACATCATCAGCAACCTCTCTGATAGTGATTCAGTGATTGTCCATAATCATTTTCTTCACTTTTTTAACGTTCTCATCTATTGTTGATGTGCTGGGGCATCCAGGACGCTTGTCTTCAACACCTTCACGGCCCTCTTGGAAAACGTTTGTACCACTTGTAAATGCCTGTTTTATTCATAGAAGACTCGCCAAAAGCAACATTCAACATTTCCAACATGGTGCTGCACATTATTCTATTATTAAAGCAAAATTTAATGCGATTTCTTTGTTCCATTTTTTTTCCACGAGTAAAAAATCACTGAGCACACCAAAACACGTGTAACCTTTTCGACAGCCAACAATGAACTAACCATCCGATACGGCTACCAATGTCAAGATATGTCAGGAACAAGGGTACCAACACAAGAAAAAATACAGTCAGTTGGACTTATACAGCTCACGAAATTCAAATATTCGGCGTATTTATTGATCAAACCTCATATGTGCTATGAACTGCTTATTTGTGTCCAAAATTACATTTTTTTTAATTAGTGATAAGGGCAACAAGTAATGAATTTTTGAGAATAGCTCGGAAAACTTATGGTATAGTGAGAAATGGTGGTATTGTCATCACACCCCAGATAAGTGAAAATGAGCAAATCAAAAATTGAATTAATGCTTATGTGTTTTTTCTCTATTAAACATGTTGTGTATCAAGAGCAGACATGATACAAATTACTTGTGTGATATATGAAAGAGTGAGAGAAAAGGGTTCCTCCTCATATTAGCCCAAACATAATGTGTTTTCTAATGACAATGTCCTATACTGTATAGATTCTGAAAACAATTATTTACAGTCCAACGTCAAGCAACTCTCTTGTTACTTACCATGCTTCCTCCTTATGCACGTTTGCTGAGTGATTTATGACTGTTTAATTGTTTTATTTATTTTTTCATCTGCATATTGTGACAGTACAATAGGAATTGCTGAAAGCCATACGAAACTGTTGGTGCAGTGCACATCTCCAAAAGCTGTAAGGAATTGTTATAAAAATGGTATATGTGAACAAAAGTTTTTTTTTAGAAGTACATATTAAAAAGCACTGAGAAATATATGTCAAAGAAGTTGTAAAAAAAAATCTAAATGCAAAAGTGTGAATAAAAAGTTTTGTATATGGGTTGTGATAAGTGAAACATTACAGATATAGAAGGCAGTCGAGCACCATTTTGCCCACTTCCAACGATGACTGGCTTGTCTCAACCTCACTATCTTTGCTATCATCAAGCTGTAAATACCTCGCCTCAACTGTGGGAAGTAAACACATTTTGAAAAATGTAAAGGTCACAATTCTTGTCCAAAATGAGTGGACCACTGTTTCTGGACCTAAGTTCTTATAAATTTAGTAAAATGAATTTATATTAACTGTGGATTAACAAAAGTACGCTATGGCTACTTTTGAAGTATGTATTACTTGATGTCACTATTTCGTCAAATTATAATAGATGTTTTAAATGGTGTGAACTCGTTGGTATTCTTTATTTTGGACACAAAAAGTGCAGTTAAATATTAAAACAATTAAACTCAGTGAAATTAAGAACTGTGAACTGTTTGAGACTGCTGGACTGCTACACAGTTAATGTTATACGTAGTTAGGGTTATGCAGTATGTGAAACCAAGTAGTGGTAAACTAAATCATAAAACGTTTCGATTGGGATTGTATCAAAAGTGTTAACATGAAAATTTCAGATTAATCAAATGTTTCATTTCAATTACAAATATTCTTGAAAAATGGAGTCAGTTGACCTAGGCGTTGGCCATGACATCTTTGAGCTGGACTAACTTGGCTGTAGCACAGTGAGGAGGGGATTCATTCAACTCCCGTGTGGCCACCAAGATGGACTCTTCACACCACAATGGAACAATTAACTAATTATGTCCTCTCCTTTTCTGCTTCCATCTCAACAGTTCTTGTTCGAGATTCTTGTCTTGGTCATCCTCGTCTTCTTCATCCCTGAGGGTCTTGCTCCCATACAACAAAACTGCTTTGACATTAATCCTGAAGATGCATAGCTTTGTTGCAGTTGATATTTATCTTGATTCCAAACTGGGTAGAATACAAAGTGTGAACATTCCAAAAGTCAATAATCGTGTCTTTTTTGTACCAAATGTCCATGTGTTTCCTGTAGTTTCCATAATAATTGAAGTTTTGACCAACTGGGTTATTAGCATACAGGGGCTTAGTGCCATGGTGGGGCTGCCACCTCTAAGCCTTGGCACTAGCTTCCAAACCATGATGTTTTCAGTGGAAAGAGAATGTCATTAATGTCTACATCAACCGTATAAATATCTTGATATGAGCAGAATGTGCATAGTCATGAGTCGGAACTGTGTGAAGTGGCGGATTGGTGGAGTAGTCTGTGAGAGGAAGTGGCAAGCTGATTGAATTCAGCATTAGGCTATATATTGATTGTATAGTTCTCCAGGTCATTTGATCTCATTCCTGAGACTTTTTTTTCAGCAACCTAAAATACCATTTGTAAGGCTTATTTTTGAAATATGTGGATTATCTAAATCTGGACAATTTCTCCATTTAATTATGACAGTTTCGGAGCTTTCAAATATTATTTGCCCATAGTTGTGTCATTAAAGAAAATATTGAATTCAAATGTCGCAGAATGTCAATCTTTATTATATTATTGACTATTTTGAATATATAGTTTGTATCCAGTTCCTTTTCTCTGTACTAGAGTTGTGTAATCAGTATGTTGTATATTTAAGTTAGCAAGTTTAACAAGGAAAGAGTGTTATGTTCATGGGCGTAACTTGGGGCCTAACTTTGGGGGGGGGCAGGGTAAAGCTTCATAAATTCAAGTGTGTAGTGAGACCATCTATATAATAAAATTAATAAAATGTATTATATACAAAATTAGAAAGTTTAGTAATAATTCTTAGTTAGTAAACGAGGGACAGTTTCATTTTTTAATGATCTGTGAAGTTACGTTTATTTAAACAATTAAATCCCTAGTTCTGGGCGACATCTATGAAGTTATTTTCTTAATACACATTTACAAAAACAATATAATTCTCCCACTTACCTTAAATTTGGTCCAGGATACTCGCACGAACTGTGAATGTAAATGTGATTTTGAGGTTGTTAAAATAACACACTCGACTCTCATTGATGTAATAGAACTCAGATTTAGTTTAATTTTATATGCCTTTAAATTCTTTAATTACTCATCTTTTCTCTCCAAAATAATATATCACTGTCTGTTAAAAATATGAATAACACACAAAGTAATTATTTCAACATTCAGTTTACTCTACTTTTACGTGTACTTAAGAGTTCACTTTCATCTAAAATGTTATCCCTGTGATTTTGCTTATTTTCTTTGGAAATACAAAAAACATTATTTTTTACATGATAGGCATCTTAATCACTAGTTCTCCTTAAGGTAAATTTCTTAAATTATAATAAAACAACCCAGCTTGCTATACACACTCATACCATTTTGATTCCCCATAATTTAAGTTAGAGCGCTCTTTTGATGAAAGGTTATTTAAATTGTTAAGAGATTGAAATTTTGTTGATTACTTAACCGTCTTTGCTTCTCATCATGTGTGACGCTGAATGCATGTCCGAAAGTTTTTTGACACTTTTTTATTTTTTACTGCTACACTGCACTTTGTTCATTCTATGACAAAGGTCCACTATTTACGTCGGTTTTTATTAAAAGTTAAACAATTTACTTGTGGTCCACGATTTCTTCTCCACTCCCGGCCGGGACAGCGCGGTTAGTTGACTGGGGTCGAGCGTCACCAACCAATCTCCCACCACCGTTGGTCAAGACGGAAATCAATGCCTCCTTGGGTGAAAATGTTCGTCAATTTTTTACACCGTATGTGTTGTTAGTGTATGTTCGGCGGTGACGATATCTCACTAGCCTTTGTCACGTCACTCAAATGGGTGTCGTTTCGTTGTATTTCCGGCTTCAACCTAGCACGTGGCAAACAAATTTCACAAATTTAGCCATGTTGGTCTGGCGTGGATGAGGCGTCTTAGCGTCCTGTCCGCGCGCGTGCTCCAGTTGCGCGCATGAGTGCGCCACACAACCCGGGATTTCCTGGAATGAAATTGCGTTGTTGAACATACATCGCATTCCATTGTTCTTTGTAGGCATAAACCGTTTCATTGCTGGGACTTGCTACCGTATTTATACATGGGAGTTACGATTGAAAATGAATTAGATTTAATAAAATAAAATACCCCTTTCTGCCCCATTACAATACCCCCCCAATGAAAGGTCTTTTGTCGAGACAGAAGAACTCTCATTGCTAAACCCCTAAGAGGATCGGAGAGGATATGGTGCCACCAACCCCCCGTTAATTTCTTAACGCATCATGGTGTGAATTAATTATTAGAAAATGGTTCTGTCTTTAACATCAGTCATCAGCTGATCTCTCTAGGTCAAGTGAACGACCTTGACATATATACACTACACCAAGCTACACTGTAAAATACATGAAACATCTTTAAAATTTTTTACCTTCAAACAAAATACAACATAATAAAATAGAACATTCGAAATTAACATGGTGATTATTATCTCACAATAAACAATAAAATTTACATTTAAATTGACCAACAATTACACATTTTATAGCTTTATATTATTTACTCATTTCGCATCATTCTACCCTTATAACAAAAATACTCTCTACCCCTTTGTACTCAGGATGTGTGTTCCCTTCCCAATGCTCATTCCCTTATTTGGTTCTTGGACCCTCCCTAGGTAACCCTTTCTGGCGCATATCGGTTCCCCTCCCGCCACAACGCTTTCGTTGAGGACTCCTTATCACACCACCCCCCTTACAAAATTCCTCATCAACTAATTACTCTCCTATTACCTCACTTTCATCTACAAAATACCTCCATTTATTTATTACCTCAATATATCACTCATTACTCTACATATTTTCCCCATAGCTACTGTGTCACTATCAATACTCAACTTCTACATTACGTTTATTCACAATAATATTGTTCTCTCTAACACCACTAAACTTGGCCTTGATTGACTTAAATGCCCTACTTAAACAATTACTATCACCAAAATTCTAACATTTACCACATTTTACATTACATTTACCATTGAAAATTCAAAATTATCTCAAATACATTTTACCATTTAATTAAAAATCCCTTAAACCACATTGAAAATCTATTATTCAAACATTAATTATATTCAAACATTTAATTACATTGAAAAATTTGCAAATCACTTATAAGTGACATATTACGTATATAACACCAGTAATCAGCTGATGTTCCTGGTCAGGTGAATGACCTTTCTCTAAATACATTTCAAAATTTATACAAAATACACATGTTCATAATTCTTACCTCTAACATACTGCATACAATTGATACAAATACACAAAACTACATAGTTATCATCATAAAATCTTGGTGGATTTAAAATCCTTACCATTAAATCTAGTACTTAAAATCTTTTTGCTCTCATAGGGACATACATCGCTACTGATTGAGTCATAGTCATAGCAACAGTTACTGAACAGCTCTTTGGATTGTCAACCCCCAACTCTCTCTATAGAGTCGTGTTATAAGCTGACCGCCCGCTGTTTACAGAGGTCGTCACCCTCTCACTGAACTTTCAGTTACACTCCTACTTCATCATTTACTTAAAATCCCCCCTTATACCCCCCTGGCTTGTACCTGCCAGCTCTTTTTCCACACACTGTTGTTTCCTGGTGTTGGACTGTGGCGTCCATTTGCATCCCCAAGAACTGAAGTTTACATATATAAGGTATCGACACTGCCTATACCGTTCTTGGTTCAGCGTTATATAAAAATTCGGTATTACTGATGTCCGAGGACACCAGTAATCCTACTAAAATGATTCACACACCCTTAGTACGGCACTATCGACACCTTCGACGATAGCCGCTGTTCCATAGTTATGTAGTTTCCCCTGTTTTACCCCCCTGTCAGTTTCAAAGTTCAACAATTTTGTTTCTACTTACATAATTCCACGGCCAGGGTCTGGTGAAACCGTGACCGCCCGAAATGTGGGGATACTACCAAAAGACATATAAGGCTCACTCTGACACCGTTACTACAATTCACGGAAGGTCAACTCTTATATGTTTGGGTATTCATTAATTACTTTTTTCATGTTTACATTTCTTAGATTCATATATACTTTACATTTAAACATTAAACATTTTGCTTTATATAAATTGCATTATAAAATTCATACTTACAGTACATCACTCAACACTACCATAGACAAACAAATATAAACACCAAACACCTCTAACTCCATGTACCTTCTGAAACATTTTAACAACCATGTTATTTCACAAACTAAACACAATTTAACATTTATTTATTTATTAATTATTATCAAGTACCAATCTCCTAAAATCATTTAAATTCATCATTAAAATCTCTTTATATAACATTTTAAATCAATAAAAAATATTTAAACCTCTCAAATTATTTGAATTCCATCAAGTATTGAAAACACAACATTTTTAATTACATTACTCCAAAACAATTACCATTCATTTAATATCCCCTTCATGACTATTTTTGTTATTTATTTAGTCTGCCAAAATATTATTATTATTATTAAAACAATTTCTACTACACACACCTTGTTTACATCAAACATTTTACAATACAGACACAATCAATTTCACTAGATTATTTACAAATTCCTGTCATTGCTTTTTCTGTTTACCACACTTCATTTCCTAAGTTAGCAAGGTCATAGCCATAAATTAAAATATTTAAAATGTCCATTTATTGAGTTTATAATTACCCTTTATCATCGTATAAATATCTAACATATTTAAAACATAAATCATTTTTATCGACCTTCAATTTGTTATTTTTATTATTATAATAACTGTCTGTGTTCTCAAATGTTTCCATTATCCAGTAACAATGTTTTATAGGCTTACCCCACATTATTATTATCTCATACAACCTGTCTACATTTGGAATTCTGGTCTTGTCACCGTCAGTGTTTTTGTTTAACATTCTATCATACTCTTCCACTACATTCATCACAACATCAGGTAAGTTTGCATCATTTCCAACAGTATTATCAAAATATTCATCTATCTCTATTTCAAAATGTAAGTTACTTTTTTCATCTCTCTCAATATCTAAAACCTGCACTAACATTTCATAACCTCTATTAACCTCAAAAATCTCTATCTCTCTCTTTCTCTCTTTCTCATCATATCTCTCATAACCCCCCTGAACTATCTCATTCCATGCAAAGGGCACCACAAAATACTTATTACCTCTCCTACCACGTACATCACAAAAAACTAAGGGACCGTACGAAGACACACCTCGTCTTCCACACAACCACTGGAGGAAACTCTGTCCTCGTAAAACACCTGCGAAGCCTTTATTTCACCATAAACTTGGGAAAAATCTGCCCTCTGCCCCTCCAACCTCTCTACACACACACTCCCCATTTCATCCACACTTTCTCTGCTCATAACCTTACTCTTTAACACCACGTTTTTACTTTCACCACTGTTATCACTCGTTAACCCATTATTATAATTATCCTTATTACTCACCTGGTCTTCCGTCACCTGTTTTGTATCTAAATTACTACCACTACCATTAATACCTATATTTCCGTCACTTTCGTCTGTGTTGTTCTTACCTGTATTTATTCCCCACACTCCCATTCTCTCAATATTCTGTTCTAATTTGTTAAAGCTATTTTCAAATATTTCCTTGGTATTTTCTAAATGCTTATTGACCTCATTAATATGGTTTTTCAATTCACTGAAATTGCTTTCGCATTTTACTTTTTGTTCCTGTATTTCGCTTTTCAACTCATCAAATCTATCATTCTGTACATTAAATTTTTTATTAAAATTATTATTAATCTCATTGAATTTAGCGTCAGAATCACTCTTCTGTTCATTGAATTTCATATCTAACATTGTTTGTATCATTTTGCACATTTCATAACTGTCGTCAGACTTTTTACTTTGGACCGGCGTCGACTGACTTTCTGTTTTATTGTCAGTGAAGCTGACTTCATCATCATTAATTTTACTTTCCCTACTCAATTTTAGGGTTATTTGAATCTCCGAATCATCTGTAATACTCGTTTCACTTGTAACATTTAATTCTATTTAATTGTCCTGACCCACATTTGGAATCGAGTGGACCTCAACATTATTCATAATAGCTGATTCATCAAAATTGTCAACATTAGTTATTTCATTTACATCGATTTCATTATTTCCTGCCATTTCTAAGTTGTAAATTTACTGATTTTTGTTTAACTGATTCTTAATTTACATATACAACATCTTATACTTAATCTAACCTTGATTTATTGTTTTATATACTTTACGTAATTTTTACGTACTGTTACTCAACCTCAGAATCACATATTATTCACTGTAGGTGCGGAATTTTAATTTCCAGAAAATTAGAATTTGTTCCAAGTTCGTGGCGCCATCTGTGAAGTTACGTTTATTTAAACAATTAAATCCCTAGTTCTGGGCGACATCTGTGAAGTTATTTTCTTAATACACATGTACAAAAACAATATAATTCTCCCGCTTACCTTAAATTTGGTCCAGGATACTCGCACGAACTGTGAATGTAAACGTGATTTTGAGGTTGTTAAAATAACACACTCGACTCTCATTGATGTAATAGAACTCAGATTTTATTTAATTTTATATGCCTTTAAATTCTTTAATTACTCATCTTTTCTCTCCAAAATAATATATCACTGTCTGTTAAAAATATGAATAACACACAAAGTAATTATTTCAACATTCAGTTTACTCTACTTTTACGTGTACTTAAGAGTTCAGTTTCATCTAAAATTTTATCCCTGTGATTTTGCTTATTTTCTTTGGAAATACAAAAAACATTATTTTTTACATGATAGGCATCTTAATCACTAGTTCTCCTTAAGGTAAATTTCTTAAATTATAATAAAACAACCCAGCTTGCTATACACACTCATACCATTTTGATTCCCCATAATTTAAGTTAGAGCGCTCTTTTGATGAAAGGTTATTTAAATTGTTAAGAGATTGAAATTTTGTTGATTACTTAACCGTCTTTGCTTCTCATCATGTGTGACGCTGAATGCATGTCCGAAAGTTTTGTTTTGACACTTTTTTATTTTTTACTGCTACACTGCACTTAGTTCATTCTATGACAAAGGTCCACTATTTACGTCGGTTTTTATTAAAAGTTAAACAATTTACTTGTGGTCCACGATTTCTTCTCCGCTCCCGGCCGGGACAGCGCGGTTAGTTGACTGGGGTCGAGCGTCACCAACCAATCTCCCACCGCCGTTTGTCAAGACGGAAATCAATGCCTCCTTGGGTGAAAATGTTCGTCAATTTTTTACACCGTATGTGTTGTTAGTGTATGTTCGGCGGTGACAATATCTCACTAGCCTTCGTCACGTCACTCAAATGGGTGTGGTTTCATTGTATTTCCGGCTTCAACCTAGCACGTGGCAAACAAATTTCACAAATTTAGCCATGTTGGTCTGGTGTGGATGAGGCGTCTTAGCGTCCTGTCCGCGCGCGTGCTCCAGTTGCGCGCATGAGTGCGCCACACAACCCGGGATTTTCTGGAATGAAATTGCATTGCTGAACATACATCGCATTCCATTGTTCTTTGTAGGCATAAACCGTTTCATTGCTGGGACTTGCTACCGTATTTATACATGGGAGTTACGATTGAAAATGAATTAGATTTAATAAAATAAAATACCTCATTCTGCCCCATTACAGATCAACAAACCTTTCTTCATAAATTGTACTTCCAGTTATGTTTACCTAGAACAAATGTACTGTAGGCCTATAAACATAAACAATTTCAGTTCTTCCAATTCTTATACCCAGATTTGTAAACGCATCCTCTCTCCCTTAGGCACACTATCACAAAATGCCCGGGAGTAGTAGCAGTAAGCCGAAAGAAATTAAGCAGTGTTACTCCTTTGCGTTTCTTATCTCCCATTTCCCAGCACTTAGGAACACACAAAAAAAAAAATCACAACAATAACGAATTAAGAAAGAGACAAGCGATGTGTACTTTAACGAAATACGTACACAACCGAGTAACCGACTGCACTTGTATCAGTAATCATTAACAAATAACAGTTCCGAACGACCGTCTTTTAAGATTCGTGAACAAAGCCATCGACGTCTTGCACAGTAAGCCAGCTTTGTTCATACTGCCGAGTCTGTTACCCCTACCATACCGCTCTCTTTTACACTGGCCTGTAGTGTTTGCGAAATTCTGTTGAACAGAAAACAGTGATAATCTCGAATCAAACAGTAAACAATTCGAGCACAGAGATGATGACTCAGAAGAATATGTGTGACAAGGAGAGGAAAGTAAAGAGAGCAAATTCTTACAAGTACAGCTCTGCTTATTATTTCATTATGATGTTCTAAAACAAGTCTTTGTGTAAAAGGCACGCATTGTATTCCAGTTAATTAGGTCTCTAGCGTTTGTTTTTTTTTTCGAACAGAAATATTATTTTGACGTATATCATTAAAATCTGTCAAACATTCCCCTTACAAGTTTCTTCGAAGGAAATAAGAATAATAAATGTAAGGTAACTAGTCGTCTGATAACAGTACAGACGTTGATAAATAGTTCTTACTATGCTCGCAAGCATAGAAACTGTCTCCTGTTTGACTATTTGTTAGTTTTAATTTATAACAACTGGAAACAAAATTTTATAATGCTCGGAACATTGGGGAGGCGAGTGCCCCCCTTTCCCCTCCCAAGTTACGCCTATGGTTATGTTATACAGGTAAATGGTTCTTAATAATCAGTCAGTGTAAGTTATATATTTAAGTTAGCAAGTTTAACAAGGAAAGAGTGTTATACAGGTAAATGGTTCTTAATAATTGGTCAGTGTAATGTTCAGTTACAGATATTATGTACCAGAAATTACAGAGAGTCGGAGACGCCAGATTGAAGAACTTATCAAAGAAAAAGTTTATTACAACAGGAAGAAAAATGTAAGTTAAAGTTTACTATTCAGAATTTTGATTATTATTTTATTCTGTGATTTTGAGTATTCCTTAACAAGCATGAAAGTAGTGGTGTGTATGTGTGAAACATTTAGTGTGCTATCCTTTTTTGTATGTACAGTAAAGCTTCATTTATACGTTTTGCAGGGAACTTCAAAGAAAAAACGTATAGGGGAAGGTGGGGGAATTCCGCACACTTAAGATATTTTTATCTTTTTTGATTTTACGAGTTAACCTTGTTAGTTCAAACTTCTTACAGTTACTCTTTAGACATTTTGTAACAAAAACATACATTAAAATTTTATGTAGCTTTTCTAAAAAACTAATTATTAATATTTTTTAACATATATGCTTTTGCGCGATATTCCCCACCATGTGGGGGAATTCCGCGCATAGTGTGGGGTAATTACGCGCATAGTGTGGGGTAATTACGCGCACTACTGCTACTCAGGTATTATCAAATAAAAATCACTTGTAATGTACAAATTTAGTATTTCGAACTTTTATTACGTGACTACTAGTATATAGTAACAAATATTTAAGAAATTATAGGTATTTGAACAAGTTTAAAAATATACAAATAATTTGTAAAATCTTAAAGTTTAAAAAATACATTTCATTATAAACTGAATTATGCAAATTACATTCGAACAAATATTAAACACTATATTTAGTACTATGTCTAAATAATCGCTATTGAAATTCAAAAAATTACAATGAATCTAAAGAATGTTTAACATTTTTTGTTATTCAAGTCCCTTTCTTTCTTCAAACACCTATCACATCTATATTCGTCTGCACAGTCCCACCCACTACACTCTGAATGTGACCAAAATCCACATGTGATGCAGCGATACCACTCTTCGCCATCACGGCCAAAATCATCACAAATAATAGACTTTTCATTATTTTGATCACTTACTAAATCGTCCGTATCACTCTCATCATAAATGTCTTCTTCTGTAATGTCTGATTCGTCAGTTTCTTCAATTCTCTGTTTTCGTTTAAGTTTTTTGAAGTTCCTTTTAGCTAGTTTTTTTCTCCATTTAGGTCAAGCTTTCTTTTCGCTTTGAATCCTTTTTCATGTTTTTCAAGTCTCTTCCTCTTTTTTTGCTCAAGTTCCGCTTTCAGGGGTGTGCTCGGCAGTATCTGCGAATGTTGTTTTCTTGCACAGGCTTTCTTTTCTTTGTCAACCAAATTTCGTTTCGGTATTGGTGCTATATCGGCCACGTGAACCCGCATTTAACGAATCTGCACTCCCTGGAACTAAGGCTACAGAAGATGATCCAAAACTTCTAGGGGTTGAATGAACAGATTCGTTTTCTGTATCTGCCTCAACAATCAACTCTTTACATTTTTCTGCTGGTGCAAAATCGTCTGCTGAGAATTTGTCTGGATTAAAAGGAACAATCCCAGGAGCTTTGAAGCCAGAAAGTGCTTTGTCCATTGTTGCTACCTTTAGGTAGGCTTTGTTGAATAACTGAGGTATGTCAGTTATGTCATATAGCTACGGTTATACGTCTATGTGCATGACTAAACATAAACAAATCATATTCTCTTGACTGAGCACTCTTAAGCGGGCCAAAAAAAGTTAAATCTAGTGGCTGCAAGCGATTTGATGTATGGGGTGGTAAAGAAACCATTACAATATGATTTTCCTTGCAGAACTGGAAGGCTTCTAAGGAAATGTGGCTCTGATGATTGTCACAAATGAGTAATACAGGGTCTTCGATAGAAGATTTTACCTTAGTTTGGAAATGATTAAGCCAGACAAGAAATAAATCTTCATTAATCCATCCATTCTGAGAACACTGGTAAGAAGTTCTAATAGGACCATCGCGCTGGAGATGTGCAGCCATCCGCAAACGAGGATAAATAATCATAGGTGGAATATAGTCTCCTGCTGCGCTAAAGCAGCAGACAATAGTAATATTTTTTCCTCTCTCTGCTGTGGGAGCACCGACTCGTTTTTCTCCTTTCTTCGCGAATATTTTGGCTGACTTTCTTTGAACAACTGAAATGCCAGATTCGTCAACATTGTATATTCGGTTAGGAGGGAAATTTTGCCTAGAAAATACCGTCTCCAGATTCTTGAAGAAATAGAAAATACCGTCTCCAGATTCTTGAAGAAAAGTGTTACTTCTTCTCTATAGAACGAACTGATTCTGTTGATACTAGTTCCTTCAGGTTGACGAAGGCTAACGGTTGGGTTTCTCTTCAAAAAGAGGTATAACCAGTCTTTACCAGCAAGTTTAAGTCTGTCATTAAAATTGTGTTTGATATTTTTTAGAGTAGCAAACTGGTACACTATACGTCTAAGTGCTATAGGGGTCAGCCCAAAAAACAGTTTGGCCATTGTGATTACATGCTGCGTGAGCTCTTCCTCGTCTTCTTTTTTAAAAATTGGCTTTCTTCCTAAAGCTGGACACATTAACTTCTCATCAGAAACTTTCAGTTTGTCTCGCAGTGTAGATTCAGGAATATGAAATTCTCTTCCCACTTTACGTATAGAACTGCCATCTTTTATAGCTTTTAAAGCGTTATTTAGCTGGTCCGGTGTCCACGACTGGCGTTCAGTTTTTCTTTGATACGTTCTCGGCATCTAAAACGAAATAAATCGACTTTTTAAAATAGATAAAATGGAAACGAAAAATGGGTGGAATAGCGAACAATGCGGGGTAAAACCGCGCATTGCGACCTAGTGCGCGTAATTACCCCATCTTAACCTCAACATGTAAACGCGACCACATCTCGGTTAAATAACATACCTTTACTAATTTAACTATTTATAATCATAGATAAATAAAACGTAGACTTGCCTTGAATTCTGCAAATTCCTCAGATTACTATACACAGCACTATCACAATTCAACTAAATGTTAGAAATAACAACAAAACCACACGTCTTCACATTAACATAGATTGCACACAACTGGCTTCATGGAGCGCTATTCCCGCGTATTTATCGCAGTTTACGTTCCAGTCTCTAGAGTTCAGCACCATCCAATACTGACTTGGACAAACCCTAAGCCAAGAAAAGTGATGCGCGATTTTACCCGACTGCGCGAAATTCCCCCACCGTCCCCTAAGTGTGAAAAACATATTAGTGAAATAGAACACAAATATTATAATTAAATGGTGTACTGAATAGCAATTACGTATAATTTACTAATTTACAATTTGGAATAATACAATATAAACTTTTAAAACTTTCAAATATATATATATATATATATATATATATATATATATATATATATTGTAATAAAACAATTAAGTCCTGTAACAAAATATTTTATGTATGTATGTGTGTAGTTTTCTGACGCTCCGCTCCGGAAACGTCAATTTTGTAATGTTCCTAGTCTTCGCAGTTACAAATAAAATCTGTGTCTATTGCTGTGGTAGCAATTTGAAAATAAAAATAAAATTTAAAATTTTATAAAAAAAAAATTTTTTAATTTTCTGGAAAATGTTTTTTGGGTAACTTGTTCTTAAAATTTAGGAACAAATCGAGTTAGTCGATTGTAATTATAAATGAAATGGTATCGTGGTTATTCTAGTAATAGTGTCACTTTCAGTAATTTTGTTGAAAAGATAATCTTGTTAACTCCAAGTTTGAACGAAAGACGGCTCTCTTCTTCTTCTTTTTGAAACGTTGTCGTTTCATATATACCGCCCTTCAGTTAGTTGGGTTTCTTCATTAAGTAATTGTTAAGTCTTTTTTATAATAAAAAATCAACTCCAATTTACCGATACAGAATGTATATTAACAAAAAAATAATGAAATTGTTTGATTAAAATTGATATTACAATACAGTATCGACTCGCTCAGGGCCGGTCGATATAAACAATTTATATTGGTATTATAACATAGGGTTCTTTAAACGGTTATTAAAATATATAGCCAGAGAAGGTTATGGGAAGGAAAGTATAACACTTACACTTATCAAATGCCTTAAATTTTAACAATACAATAATGATTAAAAATATTAAAAGTTTATATATGATTTGATTTCGAACCAATAGTAGCCATGTCGTTTCTATACTGCAGCGGACCGGATCAAAATGGTTGACTGACGCATGCGCAAGGAGGCCTCTAGCGTTGATGAAGTTTTTGTTGTAATAAAGATGTTCTTTCTTCGAGTAAATGCTCTCAGCAATTGTATACGATCGTCCTGGATATATTTAAATGTCACTGGTGTATGATGGAATAGTTCACTTGGTGTAAAATGTTGTCACTGGATATATCTCGTTGTGTTTATGTGTGTCGTTTTTAACCTCGAAATATCGGTCTGTATTTGGTGTAATATCAGTGTTATTCTGCTTATTTAATTATGTGTGGTTCAGTTTATTAGTGTTACTGTGTTCCTAGGTCACTTTCCCCACTTCACAATCTATAAAATAGTTTAAAATAATTATTTTCAAAATTTTCACTGAAATACGGTTTACAACATAAACGCCATTAAATGTTATTTCTGGCGAAAGGTTACTTTAAGTGCACTCGTCAACGCATAATAATGAACTGTCTGTATTTCCTTCTTCTCATGAAAGTCTTAGCCTATATAATATATCTCATACATTGTTTAAATTTGCCATAACTTCCGATACACTTTAAAAATGTATTTTATGTTCATAAAATAAATTCGTTATTAGTTAACTGTTTGAAATATAAAATACATATTCGTTTTCACTATTCTATTCTACTTATTTTGATAGTAATTAAGTTAGTATTACAAAGTTTTATCTGAAAATTATATTTCTTATAATTTTTTGGGAGGTAGGCCTAAAATTATACTTCCTGTCTTCTATGTAAATAATAGCCATTTTCCCTAATATAATTATTATTCTATGAAATCTGAAATTTGTATAATTATCAATTCTCACATTTTATTGCAATTTAGTATACTAATGATGGTTTTTTAATATAATTCAATTGTATATGACTTCCCCTAGGATAGTGTCAGTTAATCTATTTCAGTTTTAATGGTATTTTATTAGACAATTAAATAATTTTACTCATATAATGACCATATCTTTAGAAAGCCTTATTTACATAGTATTTGATATGTTGAGTTTATTTTGCCTGAATATTGTCATTTTATATGGTTTATAAGACTAGGTTTGTTAATTATTCTGCAGTTTAAATTTATTCTTTGGCCTAGATCTGATGTGTGGCTAATTTCCAAATGTTTTATTAATGTAGCTATTTTATATCCTTCTCTGACTGGTATAACATAAATTATTGATTATCTAATTAACATATAACATCTCTCTATATCACAACTAGTGTTCTGAATAACATTGCTTAGTATATTACCTAATAACATAATAAAGAGTATTTCTACATTGGAATGATATCTATTTTTAGACAGTGCATTCCTAAATTAAACTGAACAATAAAATAACAGTTATAATACTAATATTTCTTATGACTAACCCTTATTTATCTAAATGTTATATGTAATAGGAACCTAACATCCTGGTTCCATATATAATTGTTAACACCTTCTATAAACTTCATCATAAACAGTTTGTTCTGTAATTCCCCATTTATAAAATTTATACCCCCTCTTAAAGTATACCCCTAGCTACCTGAGTTATATTCCATTCTATGGAATGTTCATATCGCTTTAGTAGCTTTTATTTAGTAATATTACTACTTCATTATCAAAGTAGGCACTGTTCACAAAACTTAAAGTTTGTTACTATGTACTGCAACTCATGCACCCTTTTAAAGTTTATTATTTATAATTTGATCACTTGCACTTGTCTATGGTGAATTATCAATATATTTACTAGTCTTTTTCTAGCTTTTAATATGAAATATTCAACCATGGGGGAACTGTGAAGACTTGTCTATACAAACTAAATAATAACTTTTTGAATGCACTAATATTTAATACTACTAACACTTTTAGTTTTTGTCAGTTTTACAGTGATATGGTTTTTTAGGGTGTTATACTTTCTCTTTGGGCATTCATTGATTTTGGGGTTTTTTGGGGGTTCTTTCCCTATGGGGTTTTTGTTTTATATGGATCGTCTTAATTATTCTTCTTTCTTCCTTCTTCAGTAGCTTTGATTGTTCTTCTTTCTTCTGTCTTCAGTAGCTTTGATTGTTCTTCTTTCTTCCTTCTTCAGTATTGGTAGTTTTAATTAGTCTTCTTTCTTCTTTCTTCTGTAGTAGTAGTTTTAATTAGTCTTCCTTCTTCTTTCTTCAGTAGATTTAGTTAGTCTTCTTTCTTCTTTAGTTTTAATTAGTCTTCTTTCTTCCTTGATTTTAATTATTCTTCTTTCTTCTCTCTTCAGTAGTAGTAGTTTTAATTAGTTCTTCTTTCTCCCTTCTTCAGTAGTTTTAATTAGTCTTCCTTCTTCTTTCTTCAGTAGATTTAGTTTGGGATTATTCTTCTTTCTTCTTTGAGTTTTAATTGTTCTTCTTTCTTCTTTAGCTTTAATTAGTCTCTAGTTTTAATTATTCTTCCTTCTTCTGTCTTCTGTACCTTTGATTGTTCTTCTTTCTTCATTAGATTTAGTTTGTTCTTCTTTCTTCTTTCTTCAGTAGCTTTGATTGTTCTTCTTTCTTCATTCTTCAGTAGTAGTAGTTTTAGTTATTCTTCTTTCTTCTCTAGTTTTAATTGTTCTTCTTTCTTCTTTCTTCAGTAATAGTAGTTTTAATTATTCTTCTTTCTTCTGTCTTCAGTAGCTTTGATTGTTCTTCTTTCTTCTTTCTTCTTAATTATTCTTCTTTCTTCTGTCTTCAGTAGCTTTGATTGTTCTTCTTTCTTCTTTCTTCCGTAGTAGTAGTTTTAATTAGTTCTTCTTTCTTCAGTAGCTTTGATTGTTCTTCTTTCTTCTTTCTTCAGTAATAGTAGTTTTAATTATTCTTCTTTCTTCTGTCTTCAGTATCTTTGGTTGTTCTTCTTTCTTCATTCTTCAGTAGCTTTGATTGTTCGTCTTTCTTCTTTCTTCAGTAATAGTAGTTTTAATTATTCTTCTTTCTTCTGTCTTCTGTATATTTGATTGTTCTTCTTTCTTCTTTCTTCCGTAGTAGTAGTTTTAATTAGTTCTTCTTTCTTCTTTCTTCAGTAGCTTTGATTGTTCTTCTTTCTTCTTTCTTCAGTAATATTAGTTTTAATTATTCTTCTTTCTTCTGTCTTCAGTATCTTTGATTGTTCTTCTTTCTTCTTTCTTCAGTAGCTTTGTTTGTTCTTCTTTCTTCTTTCTTCAGTAATAGTAGTTTTAATTATTCTTCTTTCTTCTCTAGTTTTAATTATTCTTCTTTCTTCTTTCTTCAGTAGATTTAGTTAGTCTTCTTTCTTCTTTAGTTTTAATTAGTCTTCTTTCTTCCTTGATTTTAATTATTCTTCTTTCTTCTCTCTTCAGTAGTAGTAGTTTTAATTAGTTCTTCTTTCTCCCTTCTTCAGTAGTTTTAATTGTTCTTCTTTCTTCAGTAATGGTAGTTCTGGTTATTCTTCTTTCTTCTCTAGTTTTAATTATTCTTCCTTCTTCTTTCTTCTGTATCTTTGATTGTTCTTCTTTCTTCATTAGATTTAGTTTGTTCTTCTTTCTTCTTTCTTCAGTAGCTTTGATTGTTCTTCTTTCTTCCTTCTTCTGTAGTAGTAGTTTTAATTAGTTCTTCTTTCTTCATTAGATTTAGTTTGTTCTTCTTTCTTCTTTGAGTTTTAATTGTTCTTCTTTCTTCTTTCTTCAGTAGTGGTAGTTTTAATTATTCTTCTTTCTTCTGTCTTCAGTAGCTTTGTTTTTTCTGGTCTGGTTTCTTTGACGGGGTATATTAATTGCCTGCTTCTATCTTACCTGGGTAATTTTGTTGTTATCATTTTTGGTTTTCTGGGTTTTTACATTTGTATTATATTATATTATTTGCAGAAATTTTCTTTATTCAACCTTTCTTGTGAATAGATTATTAAACAGTGCATTTTAATTAATTCTCATCTGGATATTCCATATATTAGAGCTTTATTAATGATCATTGAGTAATGTATTTGTGTGGATTATCTGTCATGCTACAATATATATATATATATATATTTATTATAACATCGCCAACTTCAGGTCAGTCATATTTGATATCTATAAGTATAAGAAATGCTAAAAAGTAATATATTTTGATAAATAAATAATGAAGAAAAAATATAAAATGTAATTAAGAAAGAAGAAGGAAGAATAGTAAACAAAAATAATTATTAAAAGAATAGACTAGACTGACAAACAAACGACTTTGACCCAACCCCAGAGATTGGCCAGATAGAAAACCAAAATAAAATGAAACAAAATGGAAATGAAGGAGAAGAAAAATGAAAATAAAAATGGAACAAACCAAGTATAAAGGAAATAAAGTGAAACAAGATGATAAAACACAGACAAATAATATAGAATAGGGAAGGGAGAAACGATACACTCAAATATCATAAAGGAAATGAAACCAGTAACTAACCAATGTAAAAAATTAAGTATTAGTATTGACTAAGTGATAAATGTAATTAATAATTGATAAAACCCGATAAATAAAATTACACTAACCCAAGAATTAGAGTATATGTAAGAAAGAACTCTAGAAAGACATGAATTTACTAATAGTATAAATAATATTTGTAAAGAAAGAGAGAGATAGTGAGTAAATAAAAATAACTAAGTGACAAAGAAAAGTAATGGTAGGGATTACACACTAATAAACACTTAAAATAAAAAGTTTAAGAAGTGCCAAAAGTGAAAGTGTAAAAAACCCCAAAATAATGAGTAAATCAGTGATAAATACTAGATAGTTTAATTTATAATTTATAATAAGTTTAATTATATAATTTATAAATCATATTAAAAGAAAAACATTAGAATAAGGACTTAAATTAAAAGCGAAATATAGTTAACAAATATTAACATAATTGTATAAACATTAATATTTTGAAGAACCCAACCTTATGGGATATCAAAATAATCTTTGAAAGGAAATACAAACAGTAGTGACAATATTTAATACGTAGGGAGGAAGACAGAAGAATAAAAGTAATCAGTAGATATACAGTAATTTTGAATAAAAATTCAAAATTGATAACAATGGTTATAAGACAAGATTAACCAATCAGAATTAATTTGTAACCATGACAACAGACGTTGGTTACGAATTTTCCGTTAAATCTTATGAACAGAATGATCACTGTTGCACACCACTATATAAAAATTATTCCGATTAGCGCTTTCAAGCTTCACAGCTCATCGTCAGATCGGGAATAGACAGGAAATATGTGAAACCCAACCCTTCACCCCTCTCCCCCACCCTGCTCACCCACAACAAACTAAAAATTAATGACCCTTTCCCACCCCCTAAACTCTGTCTCACCATCTGTACAGTTCCATATTTTCCTAGTAAATTCCTTGTGTTTCAGTGTGTGTGTGTGTTATTTAACAACTGTGTATTTAACTTCCTTTCAACTGTGTTATTTACTACTTTTACAATTTCGTATTCTTCCAAAGGATTAACAAACTTATGGTTGTCTTCTATGAAATGTCTTGCATATAACGAATTGGTTGTTCTATTACCTTCTCCACGTTTGTGGTCAGAGGAGTTAGAAATATTGAAAGAAAGAGAAAAAGGGTTAGACAATTTAATTAATATTAAAATTAAATTTGATAATGAAGAAATATTTTATAACATGATTAAGAAGTAAATAATAGAGGGCAGATAGATAAGATTAAGAATTATATTGCATAGTACTAATTGGATGTTTTAAAATAAGGGTGTGTGACTGACCCATGTGTGTGGAGAGGAAGAGGGTAAGTTTAAAAGGATGCACACACACACACACACACACACACACACACACACACACACACACACACACACACACACACACACACACACACACACACACACACACACACACACACACACACACACGCACACACACTGAATTTACTAGGAAAATATGGAACTGTACAGATGGTGAGACAGAGTTTAGGGGGTGGGGAAGGGTAATTAATTTTTATTTGTTGTGGGTGAGCAGGGCGGTGGAGAGGGGTGAAGGGTTTCACATATTTCCTGTCTATTCCCGATCTGACGATGAGCTATGAAGCTTGAAAGCGCTAATCGGAATAATTTTTATATAGTGGTGTGCAACAGTGATCATTCTGATTGTGATTTCAACCACTAACACAAATTTCTTCATTAAATCTTATGACTCGTAATGTGACGCTCTTGCAGAACAGACGCCAAGTTGTGAACGACCAAATTTTTAATTTAAAAGGTCAAAAAAGTAAACAAAATTACAACAGATGAACAAGTAAGAAGCAGATGATGACTGAAAACATTTAACTGATGTCAAGGACTAATTAAATAAAAAAGAAATGAATAAATTGCTACGATTAACTTGAAAAAAAATGCCAAAAGCCCTAGACAATTGATAATTGAATATGATTGCAGCTCAATTCCTTTTTACCTGAACAACTGAGTACATCCAGTCTACTGATGTGTTAAGTATCATTAAATTACCCAAATTTCAGAATTGAACTCACTTTAAATATTTCTCACAGGAATCTGAACACTCACTATAAACTGAATATAATTTCTTTCAAAGATTAAATAAAAAAATAAGACACTGAAAATTTGTCAACTAGTAAAAATAACCTGCTTTTGAAACACTTTTACTACACTCCAAGAACAAATTATAGCTACACATTATATTATTCAAGTATAAATAATGTAAGGTAGTGCATTTTTATTGTTGTAATCATTAATAATCCTTTTATCGTAATCACAAGAATCCAAGACGTTGTAACCAGACCCTGTATTCTGTAAAGTTACAAATAAAGATAAAGAAAGAAAAAATTTTATTTAAAAAAAAAAATAAAAAAAAAATTTATGTTTGTTTATAGTGTAGATAATTTGGAATTAATTCTGTTTTTATTGTTTTAATTGAATTTCTAAAATTTAATAAGGTAATTTTTAATTAATTCGCACTTCTTGAAGATCTTAACAAAGTCCGGAGTTAAACAGATTAACTCCTGTCAGCAATCGATTAACGACTTTCCGTGCTGGTCCAGTATCTCACTTGTTGTTAATATTTTCTTCTTTCAGGAAGTCTCGTTGTTGAATTAAAACCTTAAATTACCATGTGAAATAAGTTATTAATCCAAACAATTGAAATTAATTGATTTATTAACAGAATTAAATAATGATCGATATTAAATCGATTTTGAGCAATTATCGACTCCGTCTCAGGTGTAAATCGATATGTTCATACAGGTTAAAAATTCTTATAAGTATTATAAAAGGTTCTTGGAGCGATTATATTATAATAGTCAGAGAAGGGCAGGACGAGAAAGTATAACATTTACAATAAATTATTTTAAATTGTTATCTAACAAATGTGAATAATCTTTATAAAATGTTTAATATAGTTGAGTTTTCAAACCAATACTGCAGGCGCTGTAGTCATTCAATGTTGGAGGCAGTGCAGCTCGATTCCATGATGGCGGACATCAAAAGTGAAGAGGTTATTCGTAATATTCGTCACGAGCAAATCTCACAATAAAATCAACTTTACAATTGTTTTAAAGATCCCCGAACTTGTGTAAACTGTCTAGGATGTTGTTTGGGATAGTCTGGATGAGTGTTCCGTGTCCACTGGTGTTAATTATTTTATATTATATGTGTTCACTGGTATCTGTTCGCTACGCAAAAACACGGTTATTCTGTTGTAGCTTGAAATATTACTAATATGTAGTTTTAATGTTTTATATCACTGGTATTATGTAGTGTGGTGTTCGTTTTCACTGTTGTCGTTGACGTTTTTGTATGTTTTTGCTAGAAAAGTGTTTATTTAAGTAACTCTCGTTCACATAGACTTTTTTTCGGTATAACCTTAGTACTTCATTACACGGTTTTAAAGAACGCAATGTCACATAAACTGTTCAGTTTGTCGTTAACAAAGAACTAACTAACTTCCTCCACTTTAGTAAAAATCTTGCCAAGTTAATATTTGAAAAGTATTGTTAAAATAATTACGACTTCCCATATACATGATTCCAAATACATTATATATGGAATAATTTTAGTTTATTATTCGCTCTCATGAATTATTAACCATATAATTGGTTTATTTATCTCATTCTGTTTAATTTAATATGTTATAGTCCATATCTGTTGAGATTTTTGTTGAAATTACCAAATTTCTTTCTTTTTGGAAATCTAGGCCCAAAACTTGGTTTCCGCCTTCATATACTTTTACTGCCATTTTAAGTGTTATTAATACCATTTTAATAAATTTCAAATGGTCATAAATCCCTTCCTTTCCTTAATTACATATAAATTGAACATTAGAATTGGTTTTTAGTGATAATTTCTGAATTTAACATTCCTCTTTAAAAATAGTTAATTTATACATTTCAAAAATTTTCAATAATTTAAGGTATTTTTCTATATTACCTTTTTAAATCATAGGTTCATTTACAGTAGCTGTCTTTGACCTACCTTACCTAAATCTTGCCAGTTTACATGATTCATAGGTGAATTAACTGGTTTATATTGAGTTTCTGTGAATTCATTATTTGGCCTAGAGTTTAGTATTTTACATGTCTGGTTTTTTCAAATAAATTTACTTCTACTCCTCCTCTGACCCTAAAAGCTATCATGACATAAAATAAAATTGTTTACAAACTCATTGAGATGTGTAGCATCTAATTCATGCTACTGTTATAAAAATAATAATTAACATCACTCAGCATTCTGTAAAGTTGGACATGTTTGCTGAAATTGTAGTTAACATACATTTAACTCCTTTTGTTAATTAATACAGAATACATACTGAAACATTTTAATTGGTATGTATGCTGTTATTTAACTAATATAACTTATTCTAAACATATAAATCTTATTGTATAAGAACTCTTTCAAAAATATGGAGTTCATGGCTTGGAACAATATTAGCCATTTAAACGTTTTAATCCTATGAACACTTAAACTATTACCAGTCCTTTCTGATATTATTACTATTATTTAACATCCCCTTATATATTAAACATTTCCACCCATACTTTAGTTATTGTCATTCCTACAAATGTCTTGTAATAACAAAGTGGTATAAAATAATGAAGTATTGGAAATACCTTCCATTTTATTATTTCATGATTCGCCAATTATCAAATATAAAAGTTGTTTTATAGCATATAGTTTAATTCATAGTAACACTACAACTTCAAGTTTATTATATTTCAAAAACACTTACACTAGTACACTTTCACTGGTGATTCTGACTTATTGAGTCTTATTATTCTCAGACCAGACCTTTAGTCATCATGGACTGTGAAGATTTGTTTATTTTTTTTATCACACAATAACTTTAGTTGGTGCACCTCTTATCATACTATATAACACTTTTGTTTATCAATAATTACAATTTTATAGGGTATCGGGATGTTGTACTTTCTTTAATTGTATCTATGGGTTTGGGGTTTATGGTAGTTAATAATAGGTTTTATAATGGTTCTTCCACCCTATTTCTTCCTTTCTTCTCATCTTCCTTCTTGTTTTCAATCTTGGGTAAACCAAGGTACTCCGTATTATCTCGACTGATGGTTGGTTCGGAGTATCTTCTTTATTTTTTGATACTGACTTTACTCTTCTTTCTTGGTTTCAGGGTATTGTTTTTCTCCTGATAATAAACTTTATTCTTCTTTCTTCTTGTGGCGGGTATTTTGTTGTTTCACCACTCCTAATCTGATTCTTTTTCTTGATTTTGGTATCTTATTTGTCTCCTGCTCCTAACCTCCTGGGTAAATTCCTGATTTTATAATATGAGTTTTCCTTAATTCTTTCTTTCACTTTTAATAGTGGTATTTTTTATAATTTAATGATTGTTTTTCTTTTTTGTGGTTTTTTCCTTTGAAGTAATTGAATTTCATTCGATATTCTTTTAGTATATGTAATGTAATTATTTTTTATTATCTTAAATGAATTAATTATTGGTGGAATATCTGTCATGCTACAGAATGCCCTTCTCCAGAAGTGATTTTTTCAGACTATACTTGCTTTGTCTGAAACAATTGCTTATGATAATTATTATAGTTTTTTTATTATTCTTGACTTCCTTCCAATTCTAAAAATTTTCTTATATATATTTGAGCTTATATCCTTCTCATTCTCACTTGATCTTCCTTGATAGTAATAGTCATCTGAGTTTGATATTTATTATTTTATTTTCATATTTCTTCTTAGTATTTTCTCCTTGGGATATTTCCTCCCTATCGTTCCCTACTTTGTGAGCTGGTTCAGTTCAGAGAGGCACAGTACGCTACTTCCTCTGCTGTCCAATACTTCACACATATTTGAGTACAGAGGCAAATCATCTCTGCTCAAAAAATATATTAATACTGCTGGAATTATCTACAGACAGATTAAACAATTATTTAGAATAGTACACTTTTGTTACTATTTAAAAAATATCTTTGGATACTTTACTTATTACTTATTATATTGCTCAGAGATTTTAATATTCCTATCTCAGTTGTTCTTCTGACTCTTTAACTTGATGGTTAATTCATTTGATATCATGGTAGGAAGCTCTTCTATTAGTACATTTTTCACTTTTTCTTATCATATAAAGTTTTTGTTACTAATGCTTTATTCCTTCTGGTTTTTTATTATAATCTGCATTGGTTTATAGTAGCATATTTTTATGACATTTTTGGTTTGTTACTCTGTTTTTATTAGTTCCACTTGTTCTATGTTCTAGAATTTTCTTGTAACTGTCGTTATTACAATTGACTTTTAATTCATAACCATTTCAATATTAATTTGTTTAATTACATCTTATCTTTGATTTTATTCACACATTACTCCTGTCTTGGTTATTATTCTTTCGAATGAATGTTTTAATTAGTTTGATAATGAGGTCATCATTTCTCCTCATACCACTTCAAAGTTTTATTATTTTATATTTCCACATAAGTTTCTATATTTTATCATATTGTGACGCAACAAAAATGATGGCATTTATGTTACATAAAAGAAGATTCACAGATTGATAAATAAATTGATACCTAATCCCATAATAGAACAGAGACCCAATTATGACAATGATAATCATAGACAAAATTAAATAAGAATGCAAGGTAGTGTTGAATAGAAAATATACGAACCTGTAAAATAAATAATAGCTAATGATATATGTTTAATAAAAAACAAAACAGAAAAATGAAACAATGACTTAATTTATGGTAATAACAGATAAGAATTTTGTGTTAAAAAAGTATTATATTATGACAAAAATGTTATGATAAAGTTTATGTGATGTTATATCAAATATGTGTTGAGTTCATGAAAAATAATGAAACAAATAGTGTTATTCAATGACTGTCATAGAATGAAGTGTGAGGCAGTTAACCAATGTTCATAAGTTCGAATTTTGTTGTATGTGATCAAGAGATCAAGATAAATTTGTTATTAGATGTAGAAAAATAATTGTTTATACAAATGTTAATAATTAAGTTTTGATTGTATGTACGAATTTATATAAAAGGGACTATAGATGCCTAACAGACATAACCACAGGTAGATCAATTTACAATAAAAGGCCTAACAGCCAAAAATACTAAATAAACACTTATAACTTAAAGGTTAGATGCATCAATTAATAATAATTAATAAATACACTATGAAGAGCTAGAAAGAAGAAAAAACATTAAGTTAATAATAATATTTAATAAAATTTATACAAATTATAATAATACTATAATGCCATAATATCGATTGGTTAAAAATAATATCGAAGGTGGATTAAATATAATAAAAAAGGAAAAAAACGGAATTTTATCAAAAAACCAGTAGAAGATGTGTATAAAATAATAAACCAGCTATCGGTAAAATTACATTCCGATAGGACAGCAAATTGACAAAGAATAGACAAAAAAATATATGAAAGAAACACTATATAGTCAAAACATGTGGAAGCGGAAATTAATATAGGTTGCTAGGGAAAAAATTAAGAAGAAGGTTGTTGATTTATGAAATAACAAGATTTTGCTTTGTATAAAACTGAACGTGATGATTTAAAAAAAACCCAAGAAGAATATATTGAATCGTAATATTCGAAATCAAGAGATACGATTATAAAAAAGATAAAATTCCAATGATAATACTTACATCTATCACTAACACAGATTAATAAAATAACGATCCATTATGAAATAATAATCGAGAACAAATAACCGAATTCTACAAGAAGAAACTTGGACTGTCCCATGTCCGAAGGGAATTGATGAAAAATTAATCAAATATAAAGAATTAATAGTAACACAACTCATCATATTCACAACACCAGAAATTATAACCTTGCAAATACACGGAACAACACTAACTGCTTCAACCGAAGGAAGAACCTATTTGGATCCTGGCGGTGTAGAAGAAACATCAATCGGGCCGTAAAACAATTCAGAAGCTGTATTCCGAAGTGGACAGGACAAGAATTACTTTTATTAAACTGAAGAAAGAAAACTGTGCTTCATAATTGACCAGAACAACGAATTTAGCGATCAACCGCCAACGTGATTTGCTTCGTTAGAGACTGGTAAAGTTATATTATATTAATCATACTAAATACACAACACATAATTTTTGTAAATCTTGCATTCCTATTATGTATTTTTAGTCTTCCCCACAGTTACAAGAACCTTCACACCCTGAAATAAATAAAATACAAATCAAATATAATATATAACCAAATATAAACAAAGGATTAAATAATCAACAATCGATACCTGAATCTATAGTCCCAACATATATTAATTGGAATATATCTTAGTTAATGTGAATTGATAAACAAATAAAGAACCATTATATATTTGTCACACCTTGTTATTTGGAGTATGGTTTAGTGAACTAGAACAAAAGTAACTGAATAAGTAGAGAATAAATGGTTAATATAAACATCGAATAACCTATAAGTTTCGTTGAGCCGATACTACAGCGCTTATAGCGGAATTATTTGACACCAAAGAGGGAGCGTAAAAATATAAAATTAGACAGAACTCTCTTCAAGGCATAATAGGGTTGGATGAAATTGTAGAATAAATCTTAAGTTATTTAAGTTCTAGGCACACTAACACTGATAATTATTAAAGAGTTAAGTTAACATTAATTGAGTACATCCATATATTCCACAACTCCAAATATTTCCGAGAATTTATACAATTAAATTAATTCAACACAATTGACAAATACAACAGTGGGAATTTAGACCGTACGTATCCGATCTATTACAAATTGGCTTCCATCGCGGGGCTTGAACAGTAGAGGACACACCGCGAATACTTACAAATTGGCGCTCAACTTGTGTAGGGCTTAAGTTAAGTAACTGTAACCATATTAATATTACTTAACCAGAGCAGGCAACTGTGGGAGAGTAAACATGCATACCAGAGGTAGATCAAGGATTAGGGCAGGAGAAACAGAGAAGGAAATAGATGAACAAGAACAGGAAATAGAACTAATAACAGATAGCGAAATGGAACAACAGGCAGACGAAATAACGGAAACTGAAATAATTGCGGACAAGGAAAAGGAATTAATGGAAGAAGTTGCCCAAGGGGACCAACCAGATAAATCCAACAAAAAGGAAGACATGAGCATGCAGGAACTGTTGAGGATTATAATGGGAAGCAATAGACAAATGAATGAGGAAAATAAGGAAAACTTAAGAGAACAGTTTAGGAAACAGGAGGAAAAATTAGATAAAACAAATGAGGAAATTAAAGAAACCTCAAAACAAATGAAGGAAGACATCCTACAAATACATGAAGAGAATTTAAGGCAGATCAATGAAAAAATTGAGAATCTTCATGTGACAATTAACCAGAAGGTGGACCAAAATAATGAGGAAAGAAAATTAGAAATAGCCAAAACAAATGAAGAGTTAGAAAAAACTAACGAAACAATAGTACAGGTTCGGGAGGAATTACAGAATAAAATTAATGACACAAAAATTGAAAATAAAACATTGGTCGAAGAAATCCAACAGGAAACTGTCGAAAAATGTGAGCAAATTAAAAACGAAGTACATCAGGTACGGGAAGAGAATAAGGAAGGTATTAAGCAAATACAGACAGACATGGGTGAACGACTCGAAAGGGTCTATGGCAATTTAAATAATATGGAAGGTCAAATCAATACCAATAAAAATAAAATAGAAGAGATTAGTAGGCGTGAATTACAATTACAGGAGGAAGTAGATTCATGGCGGGATAGGACATGCCAAAATAGTCATACAAATAACCATGAGAACAGAGAATCGATTAATTTTCGTAATTATAAGCGCAATCCTATGGAATTTTTAAAGAGATTGGAAGAGGTGATCATAAGAAATAGAGAGAGTCGCTGGAGTATTATACGAAGCATGATTGATGAAACGTTTAAAGATACTTATGATAATTGGTGGACAGCGGTGCGTCCGGATATACTGGACATGACTGAGTTCAAAAAACAATTTAAGGAGAAGTATTGGTCGGAATCGACCCAGAATATGATTAGGAATAATTTGAGTAACGGTCGATACGAAACAAATGTAGGCCAGTCCCCTACTTCATACTTTTTAGGAAAGGTATGTATGGCGCGGAACTTAGAGCCCCGAATTCCCGAAGAATGTTTGGTAATACAACTATCCTGTCATTACGAGGAAGGGATAAAAAATGCGCGTATGTGTAGTCAAATCAAAACGATCCCAGCCATGGCCAAATTCTTGGAGAATTATGAACACGAGAACCAATACCAGAGAAATAGAATGCTAAATCATAAATATCAGAGGTATGACAATAACGCGCCACCAGCCAATTCTCATAATAACGATCGCAATCGACCTGCGCATAACGTTAATACTAATAGAACACAAAATGAAAACACGAATAATAATTCCAGAAACTATAATTATCGCGGCAATAACAATTACAATTATCGTGATAGTCGCAATAATAGAGGAGATGGGGACAGACGACCCAATAATTATAGACATAATGTCAATTATATTTACTCCAGACCTCAAGGTAATCAGCGACGATACTACCCAAGGAGTCACCGATATGACAACCATTATGACCAATCTCGGCATGAAGACAACTACCCACATGATGGAAATTATAGGATCGCAGAACATAATACGGAGGATCGCACGGAACCAGTACAAAACCAACACAGTAATCAGAATGAAAATAGAGAAGAGGGAGTAAGCCCTCATTTAAACTAATAGAGGCAGTGAAAATTAATGAATACCCGTCACTGAACCGTAATCTTGGGGAACAACGATTAATAAATAAAATTAAGTGTAATCATAAAATAACCATAATTAATAACCACTATTTAAAGAATATCAGGGAAGATTTGTTAGAAGAGGATCAGAAACATGTAAACAGTAATAGTAATAACGAAATCATATATATATCAGCAAAATTTTAAAAGACAGTAAGACCAACTTACAAAAATTATTTGAAATAACTATTATATATAAAACGAATTTAGTAAGAAAAAAAAAAAATTACTAAATCCAAAAAAGAAATATAATGAATAAATTCTAAAATGCAGTAAGGACAACTTATTACCTTATATTTGAACAACTTCTGGATTAACAAAAAAGAAAAGAATTTATATAAATGAATAAATTCTAAAGTGAAGTAAGGACAACTTACTACCTTATATTTGAACAACTTCTGGATTAACAAAAAAGAAAAATAATTTATATAAATGAATAAATTCTAAAATGAAGTAAGGAGAACTTACTACCTTCTATTTGAACAACTTCTGGATTAACAAAAAAAGAAAAAGAATTTATATAAATGAATAAATTCTTAAAAATAATAAGAACAACTTATTACCAATCTTGAAGAAAAATACTTGGAATTTAAAAATAATTTGAGTTGAATACTACCACTAAATTCTGAAATACAATAAGAACAACGTATTATCGATTTTGAAGAAAACAAGAATTATTGTTAAATGTTTATAAAGAAATAGTGTGAATAACAAACCCCAAGTTTACAGAAGAAAACGATAATTATTATTATTACGTGTATAAAGAAATAATGTAAATAACGAATAACAAACCCCAAGATTACAGAATAAAATGAGAATTATTATTAAATGTTTATAAAGAAATAGTGTGAAGAATGAAGAATGAACCCCAAGATAAAAGTTATTACCTCAAACCTATTTATCCAAAATAAAGAAAAAAAAAAAAAAAAAAATCATGACTAAAATACATACTACATTGCCACATGATGGAACAATCTCAGTAAACGATTGAATGTAACTAATATAATGTTAAAGCAGACAAGAAGGAAAGAGTATTTATGAACATAATTCATTAAAAAATAAACAGCCAAAATAGTGAAATACGATAAGTGGAAGAATAATTAAGTATAAGGAATATATTTAGTAAGAAATTAAATTATAATGATCAACACACAACAACTGATTAAAAAATATTGAGATCAAAGAAAAAAAAACAAACGAAGAAGATACTTAACATTACAATCTCAACAAAAATGAAAACAAAAATGATTACAATTGATAACTGTCAAAGTCAATATTAACGAATGTTTAAGGAATTAAAATGGAACTGCGAAATATGAAGAATAGTAATGAAAAAATATAAATGCAACAAAGAAAAAATCTTGTCCCAAATATTTATTATTAAATGATTAAAGAGATTATTAGGAGATTATTATTATATTTTATAGCTGACTGTAGATGAATTCCAGCAGTACTATATTAAGATGTAGTGTGGGCAGCAGAGTATGAAGCCAAACAGTGCCTCTCTGAACTGTACCAACGCATGTGTTAGGGATTGTTAGGGAAATTAAATATTTAAGGAATATTAGAATAGTTGCAAAAATAAATTCAGTTTCCAAAGGAATAGGACGAAGAAAACAGAAAGAAGCGAGTTGACAGAAGAATAATTGAAAAATGCAGTAATTATAGTAATTATAAATAGGAGAGATGTAAAACTAATGTATCAGTGAATAGTGTAGCCAGTTATCAACAAATAATGTGTACAGAAATAAAAATGATCAAGAATGTTAAATAAAATGATGAAATGTTATTAAATAAAAAAGGTACTAGTACTAGTCTAATGAAGTTACATTGAGAAGACCATCGTCAACCATTAACAATGAAATTAAGAAAAGGCATGTGAAAAAGGCAAGTTTATTTGACCTAAACTTCATTCAGGTAAACTAAACTTTTTTAGGAGGGGAAGCATATGTGACGCAACAAAAATGATGGCATTTATGTTACATAAAAGAAGATTCACAGATGGATAAATAAATTGATACCTAATCCCATAATAGAACAGAGACCCAATTATGACAATGATAATCATAGACAAAATTAAATAAGAATGCAAGGTAGTGTTGAATAGAATAAACGAACCTGTAAAATAAATAATAGCTAATGATATATGTTTAATAAAAAACAAAACAGAAAAATGAAACAATGACTTAATTTATGGTAATAACAGATAAGAATTTTGTGTTATAAAAGTATTGTATTATGACAAAAATGTTATGATAAAGTTTATGTGATGTTATATCAAATATGTGTTGAGTTCATGAAAAATAATGAAACAAATAGTGTTATTCAATGACTGTCATAGAATGAAGTGTGAGGCAGTTAACCAATGTTCATAAGTTCGAATTTTGTTGTATGTGATCAAGAGATCAAGATAAATTTGTTATTAGATGTAGAAAAATAATTGTTTATACAAATGTTAATAATTAAGTTTTGATTGTATGTACGAATTTATATAAAAGGGACTATAGATGCCTAACAGACATAACCACAGGTAGATCAATTTACAATAAAAGGCCTAACAGCCAAAAATACTAAATAAACACTTATAACTTAAAGGTTAGATGCATCAATTAATAATAATTAATAAATACACTATGAAGAGCTAGAAAGAAGAAAAAACATTAAGTTAATAATAATATTTAATAAAATTTATACAAATTATAATAATACCATAATGCCATAATATCGATTGGTAAAAAATAATATCGAAGGTGGATTAAATATAATAAAAAAGGAAAAAAAACGGAATTTTATCAAAAAACCAGTAGAAGATGTGTATAAAATAATAAACCAGCTATCGGTAAAATTACATTCCGATAGGACAGCAAATTGACAAAGAATAGACAAAAAAATATATGAAAGAAACACTATATAGTCAAAACATGTGGAAGCGGAAATTAATATAGGTTGCTAGGGAAAAAATTAAGAAGAAGGTTGTTGATTTATGAAATAACAAGATTTTGCTTTGTATAAAACTGAACGTGATGATTTAAAAAAAACCCAAGAAGAATATATTGAATCGTAATATTCGAAATCAAGAGATACGATTATAAAAAAGATAAAATTCCAATGATAATACTTACATCTATCACTAACACAGATTAATAAAATAACGATCCATTATGAAATAATAATCGAGAACAAATAACCGAATTCTACAAGAAGAAACTTGGACTGTCCCATGTCCGAAGGGAATTGATGAAAAATTAATCAAATATAAAGAATTAATAGTAACACAACTCATCATATTCACAACACCAGAAATTATAACCTTGCAAATACACGGAACAACACTAACTGCTTCAACCGAAGGAAGAACCTATTTGGATCCTGGCGGTGTAGAAGAAACATCAATCGGGCCGTAAAACAATTCAGAAGCTGTATTCCGAAGTGGACAGGACAAGAATTACTTTTATTAAACTGAAGAAAGAAAACTGTGCTTCATAATTGACCAGAACAACGAATTTAGCGATCAACCGCCAACGTGATTTGCTTCGTTAGAGACTGGTAAAGTTATATTATATTAATCATACTAAATACACAACACATAATTTTTGTAAATCTTGCATTCCTATTATGTATTTTTAGTCTTCCCCACAGTTACAAGAACCTTCACACCCTGAAATAAATAAAATACAAATCAAATATAATATAATATAAATTCTTTTTTATATTCTCGCCAAAATGTTTTTTCTTCAAATCCTTGGTTAGTAAGGTGAACTTACATTATTTTTAAATTTTGATGATTTCTTCATAAATTCTTTTTTATATTCTTGCCAAAATGTTGATTTTGAATAATTGGTTAGTAAGTTGTGCTTACTTTATTTTAAAATTTAGATGGTTTATTCAAAATTCTTTTCTATATTATTGCCAAAATGTTTCCTTCAAATAATTGGTTAGTAAGGTGAACTTACATTATTTTTGAATTTTGTCGGTTCTAAATTCTTTTTATTTCTTTCCAAATAGTTTTTTCCTCAAATAATTGGTTAGGAAGGTGAACTTACTTTTTCGAATTTTGATGAATTTTCAAAATTCTTCTTATCCTCTTTCCAAATGTTTATTTCAAATAATTGGTTAGTAAGGTGTGCTTACTTTTGTTTTGAATTTTGATGGTTTAATCATGATATTTCTTCATGGATGCCTGGTTATAGACACCCTTAATTTTACTGGAACCCATCTCCTTAATTTCGTAAGTGTTGTTATTATTGTTTTTGGAGATTATATATGGTCCAGTGTATAAAAGCAATAATTTTTTAGTTATCCCTTCTAGTGAACTGGGTAACTCCCTATTTTTCAATAAAACCTTCTCTCCAATGGTATAAGTAATTATCTTACCCATCCCTTTATTATATTTAATCCGCCGTTTCTCCTGATCTTCGGCCACCTTATTATAAAATTTAATTTTATTAAAGATATATTTATTCTCTCTCGGGAATTCCAATATTTCTTCGATTCCCTTGGGGGCTGTCTTTCGTACATGGCGGAGTATGGGGTAATTCCTATGGCTGGGTGGTATGCCAGGTTGAGGGATTCTTCTGTGGCCTCTAGATATTCTTGCCACCTCCTGTGTTGATCGTGGCAATACGTCCGTAATATGCGCCCCACCTCTCGCAATACTCTTTCTGCCGGGTTACTGCTCGGGTGGTATACCGATGTTTTATAGGTATGAACCCCCATCGACAGTAGTGTATCCCGCCATTTTTTCCCCTTGAACTGTGTTCCGTGATCGGTGATGATCGAAACTGGTTTTCCGACGTCTGGGAAGTACTGGTTGGTTAAGATGTCGAGAATTTTATTTGTAGTCGCCCGATTCGCTGGGTATAGCTTGATGAACTTTGTAAAATGGTCCATCATGATGACTAGATACTTGTATCTGTGATGGCCCCCACTGCGGGGAAATGGCCCGCAGATGTTCAGGAATACTTTTTCAAGCTTCGCTTGAGAGGTGATCGGAATCATTTGCCCTTCCTTTTTCTCGTTATTGGACTTCACGAGTTGGCAAATGCGGCAATTCTTTATGTACTTCCGGACCTTCCGATTAATATCCTTTATGTGGCAGCTCTCTTCCAGGGCCTTTATCACCTTTAAGGCGCCCATATGCCCATATCGAACATGATAGTTATTCACTATCTCCTTTTCGATATGGGTTGGAATAACAACTTTCCATTCTTCCTTATATAACAATGGTTGTAAAAACAGTATCCCATTGTGGATTTTATAATATTGGGTGATAGTCTCGTCCCCTGCTTCCAATCTTGTTTTAATAGATAGTAATTTCGGGTCTGCTTGTTGGTGTGTGCTCAGGTGTTCCAATATTGATTGTAGATCAGCGCTGTTGCTTAGAATGTGGTATACTTTAAGTATACTTTCCTTTTCCCCCTCGAACGTTTGTTTATCAATGTCTATCCTAGACAACACGTCCGCGACGACATTCTTCTTTCCGGGGATGTACTCCCACTTAAGGTCATACTCTTGCAGCAATAGTATCCACCGTGTCAACCTTCCGTGACTTAGCTTACATCTCTTTAAGAAAGATATTGACTTATGGTCTGTCCGGACGGTAACGGGGTAACCAAGGATGTAAGTGTGGAATTTTCCACACGCGAACACTACACTTAACAATTCCTTTTCAGTGACGTGATAATTCTTCTCGCACTGATTTAATGCTCTACTGGCAAAGCAGATCACGAGGTGTTCGCCCTCCTCATCCTCCTGATACAACGTTGTGCCGAGGCTGATGTCACTGGCATCGCAATTCAGATAGAACGATTTGCTGAAATCTGGATGGCGAAGTATTATAGGTTCAAGGAATTTTTGTTTAATTAATGATAATATAATATTCTGTTCTGTACCCCATATTCATTTATTTTTGGATGACAGTTGCGGCTGAAATCGGGCGGTCAATTCAGAGTACTTTTCCTGGAACTTGCGGTAGTAATTACAGAGTCCCAGGAATGACTGTAATTGCCTTCGATTCTTAGGTATGGGAAAGTTTTGAATCGCTTCTACTTTTTCAGCCGAAGGTGAGATTCCCTGGTCATTCAATATGAAACCCAAGAATTGAATTCCCTTGGCGATAAAATGAGATTTTGCTAACTTTAGCGTGATGTTATTCGCCGCTAATTTCTTTAGTACGTGTTCCACACGGTAGCAGTGTTCCTCCCAAGTTTCTGAGGACACTTAACAAGTCATCAGCGTACACGGTGGTGAACTGTAGTGCTTCTTGGCCAAGTATCTGGTCCATGCAGTGTACAAAGACTGCGATTGAATTTACCAGTCCGAAGGGCAACCTCTTAAACTGGTAGTTCCGCCCTTCGAATATAAAGGCCAGATACTGGCGACTGTGGATGTAATTCCACCTGCCAGTACCCGCACACCGTGTCCCAGGTACTAAAGTACTTGGTCCCGTGGAACCGTTTCAAAATCTCTTCAATCTCACCGGGTGATGTTCTGTCATTTATGATCATTTTATTTATTTCGCGCGCATCTAGGCACAAACGGACTTGTCCGTTTTTCTTAGGAATAGCCACGATAGGACTTGTGTATGGGTATTGGCTCTCTCTATTATGTCACGGTTAATCATCTGTTTTATTTCAGCTCTTACAGCTTCCTTTCGTGATTGCGCGATGGGGTAAGACTTCCGGTTAAAGTCCACTGTGTCTCGGAACTGTAGAGTACACTGGAAGTTTTTTACTTTACCGGGCTCGTCAGAAAAGACTGATTTATATTTTTCATAGATTTCGATTAATTTGTTCGCTTGGTATAGGTTTAATTTCTCTCCGGTTATACCGCTCTGGAAATCCCTGATCTCCTGGATTTTTTGGGACCATAAGTCTTCATTTGAGTTATCGTCTACCTTCTGTTCAATAATAGATGTGGGATGTATATAGTTAATCTTGCGAATTTGTTGGTGGATACTATCAGGAATTACTTGGTCACTACCAACCAAGTTAGCCGTCCAAGTTTGTCCGTTGGTAAATAGAGACAATTTCTCGGTTCTCAAATCAATTATGGCGGAATTCCGCCTGAGCACATCACACCCGACCAATATATTAAACGGCAGCCCGCTCGCCACCAAGAATTCCATATCTATAGCTATACCACAGCTCATCACACTGGCGGAGACTTGCCTTCGTATTGTTTTATTCTGTCGGCCGGTTGCACCTAACAAAATAATATTGTTTAAAGGCAACGTTGGTAAAGTTCTTCCGCACTCCCTCTGTATTCTCTCCAACTCAGTCGTACTTATAATTGATACGTTGGAACCAGTATCGATCATCAAATTAGCGGGGATTCCTTCTACCTCCGCGTTTACGTGTATGATCTCATTATTAAAGTTATTGGTGGGACTATTGTCGTCCTCTTCCAATAATTCATGTCGGATGTTCTTAAGGTAGTTACACCCTATTACTGTGATACGATTATTATTATATATTCTATTAAACTCATTATTATTATACCCAGTGTTTTGGAGCAGTAACAGGTTCTGTCGATTTATTACTGCCTTCGCTCGTTTAAAGGCTCGACATCATTGTTCCACTGTGTCGTACTTGTTGAAGCATCATTTGGGATGCTTAGAGTGGGCCCCTGCCGCTCGGTTCTGTGATCTTCCGGTCGTTCGTTGTTGGTTATCCGTTCAGTATCGTCCAGACTGGTACTCCGTCTCACCGGATAGTACCTTGGTTGGTCTCGTTCTCGGCTCCTCCGCCTATCTTCATACTCATGGTAGCTGTTTCTTCTATTGTTGTAGTACCTTCGTTGGCGACCATCTTCTGCTCGAATGAAGTTCACACGTGGTCGGGAAAACCTATTATTATTTGGATTACCATTAGGGGGACTACCACGATTGTTATTGTTATGGTAACGATCGTTACCATAATTGGGGCTTCTCTGACTATTAGGGTTTGGAGGGTATGGATTTCGGTTACCCTGATAACCATTATTGGGTCGATTCGGGTTCGTATGGTTTGGAACCGTATTATTATCATTATTATGATTAGTATTGTTAAAGTTGTTGTTCTGTGGGTATGCCCGGCCTCCTTGGTATCCCGTGTTGGTGTTGGTCGTACCCAGGTTGTTGTTTGGATACGTCCTAGATTCGGGCCGATCGTTTCTTCTCCGGCTTTGTCGGTAGTACTCCTCGTTCTCGTAATTCCCGAGGAGTTCGGTCATTGCCTGAATTGTTTTAATTTGGCTGCCTCTCCTCGCTCGTATTACTTCCTCGTCATAATGGTATGATAGCTTATTGATCAGGCATTCCTCAGGTATGGCCGGTTCTAAATGTTTGGCCATACATACCTTGCCGAGGAAATATGCCGTCATGGAACTACCGACTTGTTGTTTGTAATGGCCGTGGCATATGTTGTCCCGTATTAGGTTTTGTGTCGTTTCCGACCAATACTTAGCCTTAAAGAGGCTTTTAAATTGTTGGTAGCTCTCGATGTCGCTTCGGTTGGCCATCCACCAATGGTCGTTCACCTCCCGAAAAGACTCGTCTAGGATTTCCCGATTCTGGACCCATCGGTTCCCTCTATGCTTTTCCAGGTATTCTTCTATGCGGGCCAAGAACTCCATTGGCTTTCGCTTATATTGTCTGAAAAAAGCCATTCTCTATTTTCAGACATTGGGAAATTATGGTACCCAGTTGGTCGGTTTCTTATTATTTCTATTTCCTCCTGACTCTGTCGCACTTGTCCCGTGATGGTAGTCATAGCGGCTTCCATGCCGTCGCATCTTTCGGTGACATGTGTTCGCACTTTATTTATTTCTTCTTGTGCAAAAGTTTTGTTTTCCTCCAGTTTAGTTTTCTGGTGTTCCTTGACCAGGGTAATTTCTTTACTTATTACCTCCCGGACTTCCAGTACTTCACTTTCCGTCTGACGGCATCTTTCGTCCACTTCCCTGATCTGCTGGTTTACAACCACGACTTCCTGTTCCAACTTTTTGACGATGGATTTCTTAGTGTCTGTTATCTTTCTATTCATCTCTTCTTTCGCTAACTCGATCCTCTCGTCTAACTTGTTCACGTTCTCCTGGTTGACTTCCCTCAGTTCTTCTCTCAGCAGTTGATTATCCTCTCTCAATTCTTCCAACCTTTCACCCATCTTTTCTTCCAAATTCTTATTATTTTCTTCCATTTTCTTTTCCACCTTCTTACTGGTTTCCTCAATTCTCTTGTTGGTATTTTCAATCTTACGGCCCAATTCTTCCTTTGTGGATCGGTTGTCTTCCTTCAAATCTTCTAATTTTCCATTTAAGGAGTGGTTGTCTTCCTTCCTTTCCTTTCTCAATTCTTCTCTTGTAGAATCCAGTTTCTTATTCAAGTCTTCCTTTAATTCTTCTAATTTCTTCCCGTTCTCCTCCATCTTGGACTCTATATTTTTGTTTATCCCACTCAAATTTTCCTTGGTGGACTGGTTGTTGTCATCCATTTTCTTGTTCCAATCTTGATTCATTTGTAAGAGCATTTCCATCATTCTATCCATTTTCGTATCTCCATCGGTATTGGATTTCTCCTTCTCCTTCTCTGGGACATCGACGTCCCCTGTTTGTGTTGGTACTTCGGGTTGTTCCTCTGGTGGTGCGGGTTGTTTCGGTTCCACCTGGGTTAGTAACCCTTCCAGATCCTCCACGGGTGTTGCCTCCTTATCCCCCATGTCAGCTTCTCTTTCGGCCTCTGCCGCCCTCTTCTTCGAAGTAGCTCGTCTTTGCATTTTTCCTTCTTTTTCTATTAAGTAACCGCTGCCAGGCTTAAATTAATTAAGCCCTCTAGTTGGACGCCAATTTGTAACCAGACCCTGTATTCTGTAAAGTTACCAATAAAGATAAAGAAAGAAAAAAATTTTATTTAAAAAAAAATTTTGTTCAAAAAAAAAATTTGTTTGTTTATAGTGTAGATAATTTGGAATTAATTCTGTTTTTATTGTTTTAATTGAATTTCTAAAATTTAATAAGGTAATTTTTAATTAATTCGCACTTCTTGAAGATCTTAACAAAGTCCGGAGTTAAACAGATTAACTCCTGTCAGCAATCGATTAACGACTTTCCGTGCTGGTCCAGTATCTCACTTGTTGTTAATATTTTCTTCTTTCAGGAAGTCTCGTTGTTTAATTAAAACCTTAAATTACCATGTGAAATAAGTTATTAATCCAAACTAATTGATTTATTAACAGAATTAAATAATGATCGATATTAAATCGATTTTGAGCAATTATCGACTCCGTCTCAGGTATAAATCGATATGTTCATACAGGTTAAAAATTCTTATAAGTATTATAAAAGGTTCTTGGAGCGATTATATTATAATAGTCAGGGAAGGGCAGGACGAGAAAGTATAACATTTACAATAAATTATTTTAAATAATTGTTATCTAACAAATGTGAATAATCTTTATAAAATGTTTAATATAGTTGAGTTTTCAAACCAATACTGCAGGCGCTGTAGTCATTCAATGTTGGAGGCAGTGCAGCTCGATTCCATGATGGCGGACATCAAAAGTGAAGAGGTTATTCGTAATATTCGTCACGAGCAAATCTCACAATAAAATCAACTTTACAATTGTTTTAAAGATCCCCGAACTTGTGTAAACTGTCTAGGATGTTGTTTGGGATAGTCTGGATGAGTGTTCCATGTCCACTGGTGTTAATTATTTTATATTATATGTGTTCACTGGTATCTGTTCGCTACGCAAAAACACGGTTATTCTGTTGTAGCTTGAAATATTACTAATATGTAGTTTTAATGTTTTATATCACTGGTATTATGTAGTGTGGTGTTCGTTTTCACTGTTGTCGTTGACGTTTTTGTATGTTTTTACTAGAAAAGTGTTTATTTAAGTAACTCTCGTTCACATAGACTTTTTTTCGGTATAACCTTAGTACTTCATTACACGGTTTTAAAGAACGCAATGTCACATAAACTGTTCAGTTTGAGCGTTAACAAAGAACTAACTAACTTCCTCCACTTTAGTAAAAATCTTGCCAAGTTAATATTTGAAAAGTATTGTTAAAATAATTACGACTTCCCATATACATGATTCCAAATACATTATATATGGAATAATTTTAGTTTATTATTCGCTTTCATGAATTATTAACCATATAATTGGTTTATTTATCTCATTCTGTTTAATTTAATATGTTATAGTCCATATCTGTTGAGATTTTTGTTGAAATTACCAAATTTCTTTCTTTTTGGAAATCTAGGCCCAAAACTTGGTTTCCGCCTTCGTATACTTTTACTGCCAGTTTAAGTGTTATTAATACCATTTTAATAAATTTCAAATGGTCATAAATCCCTTCCTTTCCTTAATTACATATAAATTGAACATTAGAATTGGTTTTTAGTGATAATTTCTGAATTTAACATTCCTCTTTAAAAATAGTTAATTTATACATTTCAAAAATTTTCAATAATTTAAGGTATTTTTCTATATTACCTTTTTAAATCGTAGGTTCATTTACAGTAGCTGTCTTTGACCTACCTTACCTAAATCTTGCCAGTTTACATGATTCATAGGTGAATTAACTGGTTTATATTGAGTTTCTGTGAATTCATTATTTGGCCTAGAGTTTAGTATTTTACATGTCTGGTTTTTTCAAATAAATTTACTTCTACTCCTCCTCTGACCCTTAAAAGCTATCATGACATAAAATAAAATTGTTTACAAACTCATTGAGATGTGTAGCATCTAATTCATGCTACTGTTATAAAAATAATAATTAACATCACTCAGCATTCTGTAAAGTTGGACATGTTTGCTGAAATTGTAGTTAACATACATTTAACTCCTTTTGTTAATTAATACAGAATACATACTGAAACATTTTAATTGGTATGTATGCTGCTATTTAACTAATATAACTTATTCTAAACATATAAATCTTATTGTATAAGAACTCTTTCAAAAATATGGAGTTCATGGCTTGGAACAATATTAGCCATTTAAACGTTTTAATCCTATGAACACTTAAACTATTACCAGTCCTTTCTGATATTATTACTATTATTTAACATCCCCTTATATATTAAACATTTCCACCCATACTTTAGTTATTGTCATTCCTACAAATGTCTTGTAATAACAAAGTGGTATAAAATAATGAAGTATTGGAAATACCTTCCTTTTTATTATTTCATGATTCGCCAATTATCAAATATAAAAGTTGTTTTATAGCATATAGTTTAATTCATAGTAACACTACAACTTCAAGTTTATTATATTTCAAAAACACTTACACTAGTATACTTTCACTGGTGGTTCTGACTTATTGAGTCTTATTATTCTCAGACCAGACCTTTAGTCATCATGGACTGTGAAGATTTGTTTATTTTTTTTATCACACAATAACTTTAGTTGGTGCACCTCTTATCATACTATATAACACTTTTGTTTATCAATAATTACAATTTTATAGGGTATCGGGATGTTATACTTTCTTTAATTGTGTCTATGGGTTTGGGGTTTATGGTAGTTAATAATAGGTTTTATAATGGTTCTTCCACCCTATTTCTTCCTTTCTTCTCGTCTTCCTTCTTGTTTTCAATCTTGGGTAAACCAAGGTACTCCGTGTTATCTCGACTGATGGTTGGTTCGGAGTATCTTCTTTATTTTTTGATACTGACTTTACTCTTCTTTCTTGGTTTCAGGGTATTGTTTTTCTCCTGATAATAAACTTTATTCTTCTTTCTTCTTGTGGCGGGTATTTTGTTGTTTCACCACTCCTAATCTGATTCTTTTTCTTGATTTTGGTATCTTATTTGTCTCCTGCTCCTAACCTCCTGGGTAAATTCCTGATTTTATAATATGAGTTTTCCTTAATTCTTTCTTTGACTTTTAATAGTGGTATTTTTTATAATTTAATGATTGTTTTTCTTTTATTGTGGTTTTTTCCTTTGAAGTAATTGAATTTAATTCGATATTCTTTTAGTATATGTAATGTAATTATTTTTTATTATCTTAAATGAATTAATTATTGGTGGAATATCTGTCATGCTACAACATTTGAACAAAAATATTTGTAAACAAATTCCACAGTCGCCATCATTGAATGTCTGATACGTTCAAAATCGATTTGTCAAACCCTAGAGAAATTGTCTTATATTAATTGCCGGTGCAAATTCATTAAAAAACAAAATATAATCTGTGTTAAACTGAATAATTAATAATCACCAAATAGTAAACAAGTACTGAGTGTAACCACTGTGTTTTATTTTCGTTAGGAAGGTGTATTATAATTTTTGTACATTTTAGCGAACAGCTAGGATTGACGGCAAGCGCTCGTGTAGCAAACTCAACGAACTACTGACTTGATTAAGAAGGTCGAAACGAGGTGAGAATAAATTTGAATTCTCCACACCGCATGAGCTGAACTCGCCCGATCATCCTAAATTTTTTTAATTGTTTTAAATAAACAATTTGGTGCCACCCGGGATTTATACACCCCTAGTGAACAACAGGTAAAGACTTCGATACCTGGTTATTCGTACGTTCGCGACGGACACAATCAGCGTAAGTTACATTCCAGAGCGACGACGGATTGGTAAGACACGAGAGTACACGTTACACCAACTACACTTTTACACATTTACAATTAGACGGACATCGTTTAGTTACAAAATTGGCGCCCAACGTGGGGCTCGAAGAAAGGGAAATACGAAAGGATATTACGAAATTCTAGCGGTGATTACGAAAGGATAACAAGATGCATACAAGAGGGTTGTCGAACAAATTGGCAAAGGACCAAGAAACGGAAGAAGGCAGACAGGAAGAAGAGACTGAAGCAGTCAAAAATATTGAGATGGAACAACAGGCGGGTGACGGAGAAGAAGCTAGAGGAGATACGATCGAAAATCAGCCGACCGAAGCTACACCAAATGGAGAGGCGAAATTAGATAACATATTGAGAATGATGATGGAGCAATTCGGACAAATAAATGACAATTTTAGGAAACAGAAAGAAAAATTCAACAAGAATGAGGAGAGTCTGAAACAGATGAAGGAAGAAACTAAAGAACAAAACGAGGTTTTAAGGGAAACCTTAAAGAAACAAATCAGTGAAAATATAGACACACTGAACGCTAGAATCGAAAGCAACAATGAAACGTTAAAACAACAAATTAACAAAAATAATGAAACCTTACAATAGTGATTGACGGAGGACATTCAAAGAAGAAATGTAGAGTTGAAGGAACAATTGGAGGAGGACCACGAGAAAAACAAAGAAGAAATGAAGCAGCAAGTGATACATCAATTAATGGAGTACCGGGAAGAAACCAAACAACAGATCACCGAAACCAATAAGAAATTAGAGGAGACGCTGGAGAGATTGGAGAAAACCAACGAAACTGTTTCAGAAGTCCGTAAGGAGGTAATCAATAAAATAAAGAACCTCGGAGGAGAAAACAAAAGGAGAATTGATGAATGTCACGAAGAAACAACCAAAAAGTGTGAACAGGTAAACCAGGACATACATCAAGTCCGGGAAGAAAACCAGAAGGAGATAGCAGTCATACGAACGGACCTGGGAGAAAGAATGGAAGGAGTGTACAGCAATCTAAATAAAATTGACAGCAAGGTGGACAAAAATAAACAAAGAATTGATGAGATGCATAGACGAGAAGAAATATTACAGGAAGAAGTGGACGCCTGGGGAGACCGGCCATGTAACAATAATCATATCATTAACAATGACAATTGAGATACAATCAACTTCCGCAACTATAAGCGCAATCCGATAGAATTTCTGAAAAGGGTGGAAGAGTTAATTGTAAAGAATCGCGAAACCCGATGGACAACTGTGAGGGGAATGCTGGACGAAATGCGAAATGTTTAAGGAAACCTATGACAGCTGGTGGACCGCCACAAGACCAGACATCCAGAGCATCCAGGAGTTCAAGACACAATTCAAGGCAAAATACTGATCAGAATCAACCCAGAACATGGTCCGCAACAACTTGAGTAATGGGAGGTATGAGAACCAGAACCGACAATCCCTCACGTCATACTTTCTGGGAAAAATCTGCATGGCCAGAAATTTGGAACCCCGCATTCCCGAAGAGTGTCTAGTTATACAACTATCATACCACTATGATGACGCGATACAGAAGGCCCGTATATATAGTCAAGTCAAGACAATTCAGGACATGGCTAGTCTATTAGAGAGCCATGAACACGAATGGCAATACCGAAAGAATTGATTCATGAGTTTCCGGAATAGTAAGATTAACGAAGGGCCATCCCCACCAAACCAACAGGGTGATAACAAGCCACCAACGAACAACACCAATAATTACCAAGGGAATCAACACGGGAATAATGCACCCAGGAATTATAACCAAAACGGTAATAACAACGGGAATTTTAGAAATGACTACAGGGGTAACTACCAACGGAACGGTCCAAACCATTATTATCGTCCAGGAAACGGTAATAACACCAACCGAGGATATTGACCGCAAGTAAATTACGTGCGATGCCAAGCTCAGCGAAGTCCAGGAAGAAACTATTCTCATGCAAATAACCAACGAACGTACTATAACCAGGTACCAAACACACGAATCCACACATTCGAGGAAAACGCCGGGAATGAGGGAGATAACACGAACAACCGACAGGAGCCACCAACGAGCCAAAATCTAAACACAAATGAAGTCAGGAACAATGAGGTAATTCCTTATTTAAACGAATAAGGTCGGTGAGAACTGTAAACAGCCCATCACTGGACCAATCTCTTGGGGAATTTAAGACTATGACAGACAAGAAGATTACCATAATACGGACGAACTACTTAAAAAATATAAGGGACGAATTAATTGAAGAGAATAATAACCCGATGCCTAGCAGAAACAGTGAAATAGTGTACATAAGTGCCCAAATAAATGGAATCACCTCAACCATAATGATCGATACAGGATCCAACGTCTCTTTGATCGACCAAGTGGAATTAAATAGACTACAGCAGGGAAGTAGAATACCAATACCAACTCTGCCAATAAACAATGTAACAATCAAGCAGGCAGGCAAAATAAGACAGTCAGGAAACAAGTATCCTTGGAGCTTAACAGTAAAGGAATAACATTAACTATGCCATTTCTTGTTGCCAGCAGCCTGCCATTCTCAATACTTGTTGGGTGTGATGTACTCAGACAATACTCTGCCATAATTAATCTACGGCAAGGAGAAGTACCACTAACAACGGAACAAGGGATATGGACAGCCGATCTAGTGAACGGTAGCAACTTACCTTCAATAACAACCAGCTGCACAATGATTCAAAACTATTATTGCCACCAATCACATGGAAGAATATTAAACGAAGGGAAGGATGAAGAACTATGGTCGAGTAAACTGGAGGAGATCAGAAACTTCCAACGAGAAGGACAAGACCAACAGATTAGTGTACACCAAGCAGAGGAACTCATAAACATATACAATCGATATAGACATATTTTTTCCGACGTCCCGGGTAAGGTAAAGGACTATCAATGCATGATCCGATTTAAAGAACCCATTGATTTCAAGAAAAAATCATATCCTATAGCATATTCGCAAAGGAACGCAGTGAGGGCGGAGATTAACCAAATGATGGAAGACGATATTATCGAATTCGGTCAATCACCCTATACCAGTCCAATAGTGGTGATACCGAAAAAGGACGGAAAAGTGAGAATATGCCTTGATGCAAGGGAGATCAATAAAATGATAGTGAACGACAGAACATCCCCAGGTGAAATCGAAGAAATTTTAAAGAAGTCCACGGTACAAAATACATCAGTGCGTGGGATACGGTATGTGGATATTGGCAGGTGGAGCTACATCCGAACAGTAGAAAATACTTAGCTTTTCTGTTCGATGGAAGGAACTATCAGTTCAAAAGGCTACCATTTGGACTGATAAATTTGGTCGCAGTATTTGTTAAATGTATGGACCAAATATTGGGACAAGAGGTGCTGAATTTTACCACCGTATACGTAGATGACCAGCTGATAACATCATCAAATTGGAATGAACACTGTGCTAGAGTGGAAATATTATTAAAGAAGTTATCAGATAACCACATAACCCTTAAGCTGGACAAATCAAAATTTATAGCCCGCAAGGTACAATTTTTAGGATTTAATTTAACGGAGGAAGGCATCTCTCCATCATCAGAAAAGGTTGAAGCGATACAACGCTTTCCCACACCTAAAAACAAAAAACAGCTGCAGTCTTTCCTTGGAATCTGCAATTATTATAGGAAATTGCAAGACAATTTTCCAACCTAACCGCAAAATTCAAAAAACAATTATCGACTAAGGATAAATGGACATGGGGGTCCGAACAAGATGAGATATTTAACCAAATAAAAGAAAAGTTTTTAAACACTGTTATTTTACACCATCCAGACTTCAAAAAGCCATTCTTCATGAACTGTGATGCGAGTGACGTTAGTGTAGGTGCTGTATTATACCAGGAAGATGAGAAGGGACAACATATGGTCATACGTTTTGCGAGTAGGATTTTAAATGGATGTAAAAGGAACTATCACGTCACGGAGAAAGAATTACTTAGTGTTGTATTCGCCTGCAACAAATTCAGGACTTATATTCTAGGATACTTAATACCATTTCAGACCATATATCCATTTCATTCCTCAAGCAATGTAAACTCAGTCACGGAAGATTAACTTGATGGATATTGTTGCTACAAGAGTATCATATTAACTGGGAATATATACCAGGGAAGAAAAACACAGCTGCTGACATATTATCCCGTATCAACATCCAGCAACAAACTTTCGAGGGAGAGAAAGAACAGTTAGTTAAAGTGTGTAACATTATCAAAAATAGAATGGATCTAGAAAAAGTAACACAGGAAACAAGAAGATGTCAAAATATGGACCCAAAAATTATGAGTATCCGGGAGAGAATGTTAAAGGAAGAAGAAACCATTATACAATATTATAATATACACAGTAATCTGTTATTTATTAAAACAACCCTAACCATGGAGAATGGAAACTAGTAATCCCATCTACAGTGGAAGAACAATTGATACTGGACTACCACATTAGATACGGCCATATGGGGGCCATGAAGGTGATAAAAGCATTAGAGGAACAAGTTTATATAAAAAGTATTTATAGAAAAGTAAGTAAAACTATCCAAAAATGTAATATTTGCCAAATGGTAAAGTGTAACAATTCAAAAAAAGAGGGTATGATGATACCAATAATATCAAGTCAAAAGTTAGAAAAGGTATTCCTTGATATATGTGGTCCGTTTGCCCGCAGTGGAGGAAGACACAGATTCCGATTCATAGTAATCATGTTCGATCACTTCACCAAATATACGAAATTATACTCAATTAACCGTGCGACAACTAAGAAAATTATTGAAATTATCTTAACCAAGTTTATACCTGAAGTAGGGAAACCTATGGCAATAATAACCGATCACGGGACCCAATTTAAGGGAAGTCAATGGAAAAACAAACTCTGGGAACATGGTATTAAAACCTACAAAACATTCGTTTATCACCCCAGCAGTAACCCAGCTGAGAGAGTACTTAAAGAGGTGGGTCGAATCCTAAGGACCTACTGCCATGATAAACAAAAAGAATGGCACAATTACCTAAAATCCACAAAGGAGTTTATAAACCTAGCATACCACAACTTCATTGAAGCCACACCATACACAATGATGTTCGAGTGGCCACCGCCTAGAGAGATAAATGACATGATTGAATTTCCCACCAACCCAGAATATCAATTCGAGAAAAGAAAATTTTACAACAGAATAGCCGAAAAAGTAGAACAACAAAAGAATAAATATTCAAGGAACCAGCAAAGGACTATCAAATACAATGTAGGAGAAAATGTGCTAATAAAAAACAGAGAATTACCCAGCTCAATAGAAGGCATTACAAAGAAGTTACTATTATTATACGTGGGACCATACACTATAACAAGAGACAAGGGCAATAACACTTATGAGATCACTCACCCCATCACTAAGAAAATAAAGGGTGTATACAATCAGGCATCAATTAAGAAATATTATGACAATCAGCAATGACTGAAAAAACCAAAGGTAAACCAACCGAAGTAATTTAAATAAAAAAGAGATAACAAAACAAACGAATAAGTTTGCAAATAAATAATAAAGAAAAAAGTTGTAAGATGAGATTTAAAAATTCAAAAGAATTATGTAAAATCAACTTACAACATTATTTAGAGCATATATGTGATAAAAGAAAAAAATGATAAATAATAATAAAAAAGAATTATGTAAGATCACCTTACAATAATAATATTTGGCCAACACATGAGGCAATAAAGTAAAATATAAAATAAAGGAATGAGCTACAACAATTCCTAACTAGTAAGAATGACAAACTTACAATGATATTTAAAAAATATGAAAAAAAAAGAAAAAACAATCAAAATGATCAACTTCCACAACAATTTAGAAAAAATATGTGAGATAAAATAAACAAACCAATGATCAAAAATGAAACAAATAAAATAAATATTCTAAGAATTATAATATAAAATGAGATGAATCAAAGAGTAATTGAAAATGAATAAAAATGTTAATTGTATCAATAAATATCAACGCTTCAAGTATTATCAAATGATATCAACAGAGAGAATTAAGAATTAAATAGGACTCGAACTGAGCAATAATGAAATAAAAAAGTAAAAGATTCCCAACAAATATTATTATTATTATTATTATTAGTCGTCACAAGATGACTGTATTGAAGATTCATTAATTAAGATTGACTGTTGAATAAGTCCAGCAATCATTTAACTGAGCAGGGATGATGTTCCCCTGACCTCAGAAAAAGTGTAGTTTTGAACGACGGAGTTAGGTAAGCCAATAGAGCCCATCCGAATCGATTTCAGCTACAAAGTAGGGATAGTTAGGGAAAGTAAGATTTATAGGGAATAATTTATAATAAAAAATCAATAAGCCAGATCGTAATAAGAGAAAATAATGAAGAAAAGATTCAGAAGAAAGGAAGTAGAAGATACAGAATTGAACATAAAACTGAACAAGAAGCAGGAGAATTTAAGAAGAAGAAGATACAATACAATTGATAATTTCATCAAACTTAGAATCACGTTTTATAAAATGATCAATTTTGGTGGAAGGGCATTATATAACATCGCCAAATTCAGGTCATATTTGATATCTATAAGTATGTAAGAAACGCTAAAAAGTAATATATTTTGATAAATAAATAATGAAGAAAAAATATAAAATGTTATTAAGAAAGAAGAAGGAAGAATAGTAAACAAAAATAATTATTAAAAGAATAGACTAAACTGACAAACAAACGACTTTGATCCAACCCCAGAGATTGGCCAGATAGAAAACCAAAATAAAATGAAACAAAATGGAAATGAAGGAGAAGAAAAATGAAAATAAAAATGGAACAAACCAAGTATAAAGGAAATAAAGTGAAACAAGATGATAAAACCCAGACAAATAATATAGAATAGGGAAGGGAGAAATGATACACTCAAATATCATAAAGGAAACGAAACCAGTAACTAACCAATGTAAAAAATTAAGTATTAGTATTGACTAAGTGATAAATGTAATTAATAATTGATAAAACCCGATAAATAAAAGTATACTAACCCAAGAATTAGAGTATATGTAAGAAAGAACTCTAGAAAGACATGAATTTACTAATAGTATAAATAATATTTATAAAGAAAGAGAGAGATAGTGAGAAATAAAAATAACTAAGTGACAAAGAAAAGTAATGGTAGGGAATACACACTAATGAACACTTAAAATAAAAAGTTTAAGAAGTGCCAAAAGTGAAAGTATAAAAACCCCCAAAATAATGAGTAAATCAGTGATAAATACTAGATAGTTTAAAAGTGAAGGTTATGAATAAATAAGAATATTGTAAGTGATAGTATTATGAAAAATAGTGATAGATAACAAACACTTAGTAAATCAGTGATAAACACTATACGATTTAATGGTGAACATATAAGAATTGTATTGATAATAGTAATTAAAAATAGCATTTAGTTTAAATATAAATGAAGGATACGATGTTATTAAGGGAAAAAAGCCCATGTAAGGTAAACAGTTAGTGTTACCATGGACGGGAGGTAGAGAT